>CM077122.1:396199-1596199 GCA_039645545.1 Dendrolimus houi
CCACATTACAGTTTGGAAGCGATGTGGTGATTGATTTCAGTACGTAAGCTTGTACCGTGATAACAATATTGCTATCTATCCTCGACTGAATGTTCAATTTCACTATGTTCCTCGATACCGTAGTGCTATTGCTTTCTAATCTTGAAATGATTCCCTTAACTGGACGTTTCTTAATTCCCAAGTATTGAACCGTCGCTTCTGTCACAAAAGAGGCCTGAGAGCCCTGATCTAGTAAAGCCCTAATATAATGTCTTTGACCTCTATGCGACCTTGCCCAGACGACAGCTGTTGCCAGAAATACCTGTTTCTTCATAGATACTTGGCCAAAACATGAGACCACTGGCACCTCTTCGACCAATTCCGAGGAAGCCGCTGTTGTTCCAGCGGATGCGCTGACCGTACCCGCCCCAGATTTCGAGGCACCAATGTATGGATAATGTGACTTGCCATCCCCCGAACCGCTTGGATGTATCACCGAACGATGTTTCCCGTTGCACACCCTGCAAGATGTCTTACTTGGACAGAACTTAGCCGAGTGGTTGCTGCCCAAATAATTGAAACATAATCGTCTTTCAGTTATAAACTTACGCCTATTATCTATGTTTTTCTTCATAAATTCTTTACATGTGTATAATTTGTGTTCATTGCCACAAAACTCACAAACTACATTAGCAACGTGTAAAACCCTATGCCTCAGTGGTTTAGTAAATGTGACAGTTGAAGGTCGAGGTTCAATGAATTCCAGGGCTCGGAATCTGCTTTCCAAAAATTCTCGAAACTGATTATATGTAGGTAATTCATTCGCATTCCGTCTGCGACCTTCAAATCCCGTTGCTTCCGCGTTTCCGCGTCTAGTTTGTTTGACGCAATATTAATTAGAATTATGTCCCCTGAACTTATGTCTATTTCGATGTTCTTAAGCGCATGTAAACAATCCGATGTAGTATCGGCTAGTTCCTTGAGGAACACTGAAGATTTTACAAGCAGATTTTTCATTAATCAGGCGTTTCAAAACCGAATTAGCGAGGTAATTTTTATCATCATATCTTGCCTTCAGCTGGTTCCAGCACTCCACATAACTGGCAGCAGTGATAGGTAACTGCCTTGTCAACTGCTCGGCCTCACCGGTTAGGTGTCCTTTAAGATAGTGCAACCGCTGCACATCATCTAGCGTTGCATTAGACTGGACCAACAGAAACGAACATGTCCCAAAATGTGATCCATTCTTCATACCTGCCCGAAAAATGAGTATAGTTATTTTGGGCAATTGCAAACCTTTTTTTTTTTTTTTTTTTTTTTTTTTTTTTTTGTTTAGGGGAAATCCGTTTGAGGACTAAGCCGCGACAGGCACAGAAGCCTGGGGGGATGTTCGCGACCGGTGTGAGTGTGTGGGATTCGCCAGATCGGGGGTGGCACTAGCGTGCCCAGTCAGAACTGGTGCCACGCTATTGCCACTCCCCAGTTAGGGATACCCACTAAAACCCCTGGGTGTTCCGTCCTGCGCCTTATGCCAGGGCTACGGGACTGCGGGATTCCCAACTCCGCGTGCCCTGGCAGGCGTGGGCCCCCCTCACTGGGCCTCTTCCAGTGCCAGGGGACTACGCCCCTGGCCACCACTACGTCTATTCCGAGCGTGGGGCGGTCTGTAACGCGCCCCACGGGAAGAGAGATGAGCGCGCGCGGAACACTCGCACTCTCATCTCGACGGCATGTGCGGGTGAGTGAGAACCCCTATACCCCAAGGGCCCCACCCGCGCCGCCCGCTTACGGCGGCCGAAGGTCACCATCCGACCTCCGGCGTCGGCGCGTCCTCGTTTGGCGGGAGCGGAGCAGGGAAGTACGTTCACGCTCCCGTTCCGCCTCCTCCTTCGCAAACATGACTTGCTCGCAGAAGGAGGAGACGGCGTCCCCATCGGTGGAGCTCCCGACCATGGTGCGTACCACGGCCGGGAGCGAGGTGTCAGATCCGGTATGGGCGACGAGCTCCCGGCGCTGCTCCGTCCAGGCTGGACACTCCTGGAGTGTGTGCAGCGCCGTATCCTCGTCACCCGTGTCACAGTGGTGGCACCCTGACGTGGCCTCGCGGCCGAGGCGACACAGGTACCTTCCGAAGCAACCATGCCCCGTTAGGACCTGTGTCAGCCTGAACGTCAGGGTGCCGTGACTTCGTCCTAGCCATTCATGCAGGACGGGCCTCACCGCCTCAATAGTAGCGGGGCCCGCGCTGGGGCGTCTTAGGCGATCTTCCCAGACCCCCACGGCAACCTGGCAGAGCTCTGACCGGCACGCCTCGATTTCGCGAGGCGCGGGTCTGGTGCCCCTGGCCAGGGCCTCTTTGCGCCACATGTACAGTGACGCTAGGACCCTGGCTTCCAGGTCCCATGGGGGGGATCCGGCGAGTAGCGAGGCCACTTCGAAGGACACCGTACGGTATCCTCTTATTGCCCTGACGGCCAGTATGCGTTGCGCTTGACGCAACAGCGCCGCATTTTGGCCTTCAGGCGGTCCGAAAACACTGGAGCCCCATAAAGGGCCATCAGACGTACGATGCCTTCGAAGAGTTTTCGGCACGTGTTGTTGGGACCCCGACGTTGGGGAGCAGGCGCGAGAGTGCACCGGCTGCCCCTTAAGTCTGGGAGCAGCAGCCGGAAGTGTGCCGAAAAATCCCATCGGCTATCGAGGACCAATCCCAGGTATTTCATGGTTCCACCGATGCCGATGTGGATGCCTCCTACTGTGATGTTACTATCCGGAGGTGGACGATTACGAGGGCCGTGAAACATCACGGCCTCGGTCTTCTGTAGCGCCACCTCCAGACCGAGACGCCGGATCCTGCCTACGATTGTCGACACCCCAGCCGTGCCTAGAAGGCACGCCTGCCGATGGGTCCTCCCGCGCGCGGCAATCAGTGTGTCATCGGCGTAGCAGATGACACTGATGCCCGGGAGGACCCGGCACCTCAGGGTCCAGTCGTATGCGATGTTCCACAGTAGGGGACCTAGAACCGACCCCTGTGGAACACCGCACACCATAAGCTCGCCGATTCCAACCCTCGTGGACCGGATAGATGACGGCTCTACTACTCAAATATGCCCCGACTATACGGCGGAGGTAGGTCGGCACCCCGAAGTATCGGAGTGCCTCCAGAATGCATGCCCAGGGCAAGGAATTGAACGCGTTGGCGATGTCTAAGGACACCGCCAACAGGACCTCGCCCTGAGAGACTGCATCCTCCACCAGGCTTCTCAAGCGCATGATCGCGTCGATCGTGGAGCGTCCCGTGCGGAAGCCGAACTGGTTATCCGCCAGGTCCGGTCCCGTCGTCGATAGGTGCTGGACGAGGCGGTCTACGATGATACGCTCAAAGAGCTTGCCAACCTCGTCCAGCAGCACAATGGGCCGGTAGGCGGAAGGTGAGTCCGCAGGGCGCCCCTACTTACGCAGCAGGACCAGTTTTCCGGTCTTCCACCGTTGCGGGAACTGGCCCTGCTCCAGACATGCGCCGAAAAGCCTCATCAGTCGGGGCTCCAGGGCGTCGTAGGATAGAACCCACACACGCCCTGGTATGCCGTCGAGGCCGGGGGCAGCGTTCTTGGCCTTTAGCCGTAGCATAGCTGCCCCCAGCTCTACCCGGTCCACGGTGGGCACAGGGTCTCTATCCGCGCTGGGCTCCGCTTTGGCGGTGCCATAGCAGGAGGCAAGTGCTCAGCCCGTGAAGGGAACAAAGCGCCAACTACGTTCAGTGTGACGTCCCTGGGGAGAGACTCGGTTAGTGGGGCGCCCAGGCACGGAGCTTGTTCCGTGCCATTTTAAATGGGCGCCCCAAGGGTCTTGATTTAAACTATCCAAGAGCTCCCCAGGCCACGTTTTTTCGCGTTGCGGATCGCTATCCGCAATGTCTTTCTGGCGCTTCTGTACCCCTCGTACAGCTGAGCCTCTACGGTCTCTGCGTCCGCTGCGCGGCGACGCCGTCTTCTGTGTCTGGTGTACTGGCGGCGCGCGCTATTGCACGCGCGCCTTAGTCCCTCAAGTTCGGGGCTCCACCAGTACACCTTTCGAAAGGGCCGGAATCGGCCCCTCCTCGGCATCGCCGCATCGCGAACGCCACCGACGAGCGACCGTAGGTTTTCTGCCTCCTGCTCAACATTTACATCGGGAGGGTCCACTTCGAGCCCTGATGCCCAGGTAGCGACAATCAGGGCCTCTTTAAACGCCTCCCGATCCAACTTTTTCAATGCCCAGCGCGGGCAGTCTCCTACCGGGGGCTCTCGGGACGGTGGGTTCGAAGCCCGGGCGGAGACGCTAAACCGGATATATCGGTGATCTGAGAGCGTCTCCACCCCCGTGACGACCCTCCAGTCCCGCACACGGTGCGCCAGTTCAGGGCTGGCAAACGTGACGTCTACTATTGAGCCGCCCTGCTGACGCACACACGTGTGTACGGAGCCCCGGTTGAGAACTACGAGACCCTTTTCGATGGCCCATTCCTCCAATGCCTCGCCACGCGCGCACGTACCCGGGGATCCCCAAGCCACGGATTTTGCGTTAAAGTCACCGAGCACGAGCACGGGGCGAGGCCTGCTACGGGCCACCACTGTGCCCACTTCCTCAATCCATCCCTCGAAATCGGCGAGCCTTCTGTTCGGGGAGAAGTAGCCACCGACGACCACAATCTCCCCGATCGTAGTCGCCACATAACCTCGTCCCCTTATTAAATTGGCCAGGGGAGGGCGGCGGCAGTCCGGATTATGATGGCCACCGAGCCATCCAGGTCCCCCGCCCAGTCAGAACGGGGGGGGACGTAATATGGCTCGGCGACCACAGCCAACTGAATACCCCACTGCGCCATGCTCTGAACCAATAAGTCTTGAGCGGTGGCGCAGTGGTTCAAGTTGCCCTGGACCACTAGGATAGCCATTGGGACGACTTTTTATTCTTCCATCCTAGTGGTCCCGGGCTCCTGCGACGGCGGAGGCGGTGGCAGCGAACGCGGTTTGGGCTGCGGCCGCGGTGCCAGAGAAGTGTTGGCAGCCGCAGCTTGCCTAGGACCTTTTTCTTTCGGCGTTTTTACTTTTAGGTGCCTCCTTTTGACCTTTTTTGGTTGGTCCACCTTATTGTTGATGGACCTCACAGTTTTGGTGGTGGTGGGGGGCTCGCGCTTTTGCGTGCGGCCGGAACTCCCCTGCATCCAGTGCCCTGCCGCTCGCCCTGCCACACTGCATATACTACAATGCGGGGATTCTGACAGGTGGCGGCAGGGTGACCAGGTTGACCGCAGCGATAACAGTCTTTGCTACGGTCGACAGGGGAGGAGCAGGTGCAGGCCACGTGTCCTGCCACAAGGCAGCGCCAGCACCGCTCTGATCGGCTCGGCAGAACTTTGACGTCTGCCGAGGCCCACCCCACCATTATCCTCTTCTTATATTTCAGTTTGATGGCCGCCGCCACAGGGCAGGCCAGAATAACATACCTAAGCCTGTCCGGGCCCAGACGTACGGCGCTGGAATTGATTCGCCCAGCGGCGACGTCCGTGACCCGGGCGACGGCGACCACCACCTCATCAACTGTTGTGCAGTCGTCCAGACCCGAGATACGCACGTTGAGACACCTCTCGGGCCTGGACACCTTCACCTCATCCTGAGGTAAAACTTCCTTTAGCCGCGCGGCGAGGGCATCGGCCTTCTCCCCGCTATCTTTTCCAGGGAGGGGGAGCATATGGGCCCCCGTCCGCGCGGTTTTTAATTTGACCCCGGGGATACCGAGGTCTCCAAGCTTTATACTGGCTTTTGTCTTCTGCATTAGGTCCGCGTAGTTGGTGCCCTTTTCCACCGCTGCAGGTAACAAAATAAGGATTACCACAGTGGTGTTGGGCACCCGCATACGCGGACCTTTGTTCGCCGAAGTTTTCGGCGGCTTCACTTTCGGCTTGAGCTGGGGTGTCCGACCAGAGCTGCTTTGTTGGGTCGGTGGCTTCTTCTGAGCTTTTCGAGCTACCACCGACCATCCTTCCTCAATCCTAGGGGCGGCTCTGAGGCCGCCGTGTCACTCCTAGTTGGTCTCTTAGGCCTGGGGTGCTGGACTCCCCTGCCGTTACATTCTCCGACGCCCCGCTTCCTTTTGGGGTTGGGAGCGTAGGGGAAGTCTTCAGGAGGGCGGTTGGCCTCTCTTCTCCCAGGTGCAGGGGTTTGCTGCGCATTCGCCCGCCGGGCGTCTGCTGCCAACGGCGGGCGGACTCGCTTCTCTGGGAGAAGGCGGTCATCTAGGGCGGCTAGCTTCGCGTCCATCATCGCCCCGAGAGACAGGGTCAGATGGCGCAACAGCTCATCCTGATCATTGAACCGCCCTTCCACGACAGGCCTCGATGCAGGCAGTGGCGGAGGTGGCGGTGGCTTCGGCGTCGACATGGTCTTGGATGGTGCAGGCCGGGGCGGACAATCTCGGCCCGTAGGCTGGCCAACTCCTTCTTCATCTCTTTCACATCAGCCTCGAGGCGTCGGTTGGCCGCTTCGAGTCGCCTGACTTCGTCGGACTCCGTGCGGCCACGCAGTACCTCGAAGGCATCACTTATGATGCTGACGGAGTCGTTCAGGGACTTCATGAACGTCCTTTCAACCCCTGGGGACCCTCGCCACGTGGCGAATGACCCCAGTGCATTGCGGACGTCCGTTTCTATGGCCTGAGCCGTATGATCCCCTGCCTCATCCGTGGTTGTGACCGACCCTGAGCGTCCTAGGGGTTCTGGGGCCCGTCGAGCGATACGCGCCTCTTCAGCGACTCTAATCAGCTCGACGGTACTCTCCTCGTGGTCCAGCTCAAGGTCGGTGACCCGACCCGCTTTGGCAACGGCATCCTTGGCCCGTGCCAGACTAGTTGCTTCTGCTGTGACTCCCGTAGAGGTGGGGACACCCTGCGGGAGGTTTTGAGCCACCGTCTCTTCGTCACTTGACACAAAGGATGTTTTGTAGGAACCCCTGTAAGGTGCGGGCCTCCTCCTCTTTTTTGTGCGTGCCACTGGCTCGACGGATTTGAGGGCCCGGCCTCTGGTTCAGTACGAATGCCGGGTCCTGATCCGGAGCATGAGCGCGTCGGAGGACGCGATCGCATTGGTGAACGCGACCGCGAGCGTGAATCTGTCCTGGAGCGGGACCGAATGGAGAACATCGAGAGGTTGGAATCTGACTCATCGACAGCTCCACTCAAGGCCCCGCTCCTGGTGCCGCTAACGGCGCCACTTGCAGCAGAAGCGCGGCCGCTCTGTCTGCTGCTACTGCGCGAAAAATTACTTCGCCGCCCATCTCGGGCATCTTCTGCTTGGACAAAGTCCATGTGTTTGAGCGCAAAGGCGTCCCAGAATACGATGGGGACTTCTGACCTTACCAAAGGTGCCGGCATCGGTGCGGGATTCGCCTTCCTTTTTTTGGGCGGAAGATCGACCCGCCTGGGGTAGTTTTTCTTGCTTTTGTGCTTTCATGATTTTTTTTTCGAACCCCTGTCGGGGTTATTAAACCTAATTTTGTCTCCTCTACGGGAGACCATCTGAGGGACTTATAAACTAAAAGACTGTGAGTGGCGTGCGAAATGACTGCAAGCAGGATACCCCCACGCCACCCACAGGACGCTTGCAGCCGGGATAGCCCGCCCAGCATACAGCTCCAAGCACGCCAAACTCAGCTTCGGGTGGGTGGGGGAACCGGTCTGCCCTAGGGGCGAGCAAATCGAAACCTCCACCCATTTTCATCTGAAGGGTTTTTTTTTTTTTTTTTTTTTTTTTTTTCTATCGCGGTGCGGGTGCGGTCGGGTGAAACCGCCGCCACCACACCCCACATCGCGCGACGGTGGCGAATGTTAGAAAGGGGCGGACCGCCCTTAAGCCCACTCCGTCGCCGGCCCGGGGATTGGCAAAAATGCCCGGTCTCCGGACCCGTCGCCGCCACATCGCAAGGGGCCACTCCGCTAAACGGAGAGGTGCGAGTGGCCCGTCAAACGAAGGAAGGGATAGGTAGTTGTGAAGGAGGGACACACGGGAGCCTTTTAAGGATAGGAACGTAGGTGGGACACCATTGTCACGGAGAGAAGATGGGAATGTGACAATGGCCGCTGGGGCCCCGGGGACGCTTCCCCGTGTACCAACCGCGGTCGGAGGGGGTGAGGACCGCGGGGCACCCCTGGGGGGGGCAGTGCAAACCTGCCCCAACGCTACTACCGTTCCCAGTGCACTGGCCATTTGATTGCTGTGTTGGCTTGCATCGTAAGATATCCGTTCTATAATTAATGTATAAATACTCAGTGTTCTCATAGATTTCATTTTTACATAAGCACTCGACTGAAATTCCGACCAACTTTCTACACTATTGACTATTTCTTGATGAACCTTTGTAAATCGAGCCCACAAATCTTCTAAAATATTAAGTCTAGTTTGAATATACCCTTCTGAAACTAACCGCTCTTTAGAAGACTTTTTAAAGTTTACATGCGCCTGATTAATTTCCTCTTGAACATTCCTTTGTAAATTAACGTATTTCTGCATTTTGAAATATTTTAAATCTAATCTATGACTAACAAACAACGTAACTATAAACAACAAAAAAACCTTAGATTTAGCAACCGTTTTATCAATATCAATTTCGATATAAAATTTACCAAGTACCAAAAGAGACAAGAATTTTACAAGTGTTAAACCAATACAATTATATATAAAGAAAAAAAAAACTTATGTACAAAAAACTACATAAAATTTTACAACTTATTACTTATATATATATATATATATATATACACATATATATATATATATATATATATATATATATATATATATATATATATATATATATATATATATATATTATATGCTACTCTAAAGTTATGACCTTAAATTGCAACAAATATTTTTCAGGTCAATTATCTTCAAAACCCTAGCATTATTCATTTAAAAAATTTAATAGTCTACATTTATATTATTAAGCGAAAGAGTATGTAATTATTTGAGATTTCTTTTAACCGATAGTTTATAATTAACTAACTAGCCCAACTATTTTTGCATATTAGTCAAGCAACACAACCATAGTTTTTCAAACATATGTACGTGTTTCATCCTATTTTAGCAATACAATTATTAGTCTCATCTCATGCACCATCAATCTCATGATATAGTATTCTCACATAGGTACGTTGACCTAATTCTATGCAACTATAACTCAAGTTTTGTTCATAATATCAATCTCTTAGATATCCAACCATACTAACTACTATCACATTGTTGTGAATAGTCGAATGTCAATGAACTTGTTCATAGCGCAACTCACCTCTATATTTCTCGTCATCCACTTCAATGATTTTGCCCTTATTTCAGTATTGAATTCCTTTAGATGAATATCTAAATCTTAATCCTATTGGTTCTTCCTCTCCTTTCTAATTTATGACAAGAATCTCCTGAATAGCTAAGTTATGTTATAATCCACCCTTAGTTATCTCATGTAGCACCTCAGAGCAGATCATAAAATTAGAAGGTAACAACTGCTGGCATTTACCCAAAGAAAGTCCTTATCCATCTTAATTTCAACTGTTAATCCATTTCATACTTAATAGGTTGTCATTGTTCATAACTATGAGTAGTAACTTAAACTAGGAATGACCGCCTTTCTCCCCACCAAACAAGTCTATTTCATTATTTACTATTTTATTTTTCCAAATTAAATGACTTATGACATTTTAATAATTAACGAAATCATCATGTTTTTTTTCATCATACAATATAATAGGTTGGGGAAAAAGTCTTTTCGCATATAGTATGTATGAACTTGTAATAAGATCTCTTTGGCTATACCATTTGTATCTGGCTGGTTTTAGTATCATTAAAAAGTTTTAATTTTAAAGAAAACAAATTCAAATTAGGAAAACGTGTGATTTTCATTTGTTTTTCTTATTGTTAAAATGAATGAGTCTAATGTAGAAATTCGATACATTTTAAAATTTTACTACAAAAAAGGTAAAAATGCAACACAAACCGCGAAAAAAAAATTGTGGTGTTTATGGACCTAATGCAGTATCTGTGAGAGTAGCGCAAATTTGGTTTAAGCGTTTTCAATCCGGAAATTTTGATATCAAAGATGCACGTCGCTCTGGTCGCCCTGTTACGGATAAAATTGATGCCATTTTTGAAAAAGTGGAGCAAGATCGGCATATTAGTAGCTCGAAGCTCGATATTTGGGTGCCTCGTGAGCTCACTGAAAGAAACCTAATGAACCGTGTACTCATTTGTGATTCTTTATTACGAAATAATGAAACCGAACCATTTTTGAAGAAGCTGATAACTGGTGATGAAATTGGAATTTGCAAATATGCGTTATTTAAATCATTGATGCTAATAAATCTTACCCCATGAAATGAATTTAATATGTCTAATTGTAATGGAGGTGACTCCACATCCGCCACCATGTATTTATTAATTTCTCTGGTATCTAATAATACACGAAGCGACCCATCCGGCTTTATAGTAAAAGTGAGAGGACTACTATACGGGGTAGATCCTCGCAAAATTATGCCCATTTCTACCATTTCAGCTAATTTCTCTTCCATTTTTGCTCTATAAGCATAGGGAACTGGATAAAACTTTTTAATAGCCGGAACATAATTCATCATTTTGATCTCATGCTCATAGCAATTTGCTCTCCCTAAATTTTTCGTGAATATCTCAGAAAATTTACTTAATAATGCACGTACCTCATACGTTTGCTCATTAGTATGATTAACCCCTGTTTTAATATTATTTAAATAATTTTCGAAGATCGAATTATTATTATCTTTAACAATTTCTGATATTTTACCATCAAAATATACCTACTCTACAAACGGTACAAAAGTACTATGATTATTAATAACTAACTCAAGCCCTACATTAGGTTTAACCAAATGAACCGTAACCTCCATTAGTGTAGCCAGTCAAACCCTAATATAACTGAACGAATTAAATTAGATACTATTAGAAAGCTAATTTTTTTATTTTAGTAAGGTTTACAGACAAATAACGATATATATTAACAACATAAATAAAAGTATTGCTAATTACAAGCTTTACCATATAGACTTGCTCAGGTTAATTGATGAAGATGTGTGTGTGTGTGTGTTAGTGTGTGTGGTTGATGATGGTGATTGAAAAATTATAAAATTGAAAAAGTGAAATTAAAAGATTGAAAAGAGAAATTGAATTTGAATACATATTGAGCAGTTTGGAAAAAACTAGTTTTCTTTGAAAAATTCTTTGTTCATTATATTTCTAAAGGTGTTGGGTTCAGTTACAAAAATATCAATGTTTAATTTTAGTGCTAGATCGTTAAATTGTGAGGCGCTGCGGAGAAAGAAAGAATTTTGCCTATAGTTGGTGGATGCAAAGTACATACAGCAACTGTCTCTGCCTAATGCCCAATTGTTGAGTGCGTAGTCCAACATTACAAAGAAGTTCAGGACAGTCGATAAAGCCGCTAGTTATATTAAGTAGAAAACAAATTTCATTTACATTCCGCCTGTACTCCAAAGGTAGGAAATGGTAGTGTTGACAACGTTCAAGATAACTATTTATGTTTTGGCTAGATTTATAGTCTAAATATCGAAGAATTTTTTTCTGAACTGCCTCAATACGCTTTACATATAGTTGATACATTGGGTTCCACGCTGGAGATGCATATTCTAACTAGTTTTGCACATATGAGCAATATAAAATTTTAATCGTTTTTAACCTGTGGAAGTTTCCTGAATTTCTAATAATAAAACCTAAAACTTTGGATGCCTTATTAACAATGTGAGTTATATGCTGATCATAAATAAGTTTGTTATCTTGAATGGTACCAAGATCTTTGATACTATTTTCTTTTGTAATACATTTATTGTTAAGCTTATAATTAAATTCAACTATTGAACGTTGCCTAGAAAAGTAATTTGAAAACATTTTGAGACATTAAGCTGTAATTTATTATGCGTGCAATAGGTTACAAATCTGTCTAGGTCTTCCTGTAAATACTCAGCGTCATATGAAGTTTTTATTTCCTTCAAAACTTTCATATCATCAGCGTACAGTAAGATTTTAGAGTTTTTAAAACATGATTTTATGTCAGCTATGAAAATAATGAACAGAAGAGGCCCCAGTAATGAACCTTGCGGTACGCCAGAAGGTATGTACCATGTACCAGTAAGAAGTATAGCCACGCAAAACTACAGCCTGTGTGCGATTATTTATATACGAGCAAAACCAACGATACAAATCACTATGTATTCCAGCGTCCGAAAGTTTCTTTAGCAACACACCGTGATCAATGCGGTCGAAACATTTACTATAATCGGTATATATGACGTCTATTTGTGCACCTTGTTTCATTCCCTTAGTAATGTATTCATTGCATAGCACAAGGTTGTTGGTAGTCGATTGTTTTCGAAGAAAACCGTGTTACTTTTCACCTAGTTGATTATGAAGTGCTGCGTAAACTTTATTATAGACCACACATTCCAGAACCTTACAGAACAGACATTATTTTGAGATCGGGCGACAGTTTTCAACATTAGACTCGTCACCTTTTTTGGAACCGGTGTTACAAAAGCAGATTTCCATATTAGTGGAACAATCCCTTCAGATAAAGATCGATTAAAAAAGAATACAGACAGGTTTAGTTAAGCTGCTTGCACATTTTACTATGTAGATAGGTGGTATATGATCAGGACCACCAGATTTTGATAGATCTAATGATTTCAGTAGCTTAAAAATATTATTTTCCGATACTTTAATTGAATTGATATAATTTATACAAGTGGTTAAACTGGGATCGCCCGACACATCGGTGTTATTATTATCTATTGTACAGAAAGTGGAGTGAAAATACTTAGCGAAGAGGTTGCTAATGTTCGTACCATTATCCGCAGACGTACCCTGGTAGTAAATAATATTAGGTAATGTAGAAGTATTTCTTGTACTTTTATGTAAGACCAAAAGAACTTTGGGTTAGTTTTTATAGACTTGTAGGGAGTCCGTTGATGTGATGGTGCGGCGTCGGCGGCGTAGCCTTTCAACACCAAATAACTAACAAAAATAGGAGTTGATAAATTTATTAGCGAATGTTAAGCTAGCAAGCAAGTTTTACAAATTTATTATATAATATTAAATTATAACAAACGCACGACAATAATATGTTCCAATTCGTAAGACGGTATTACGCGCGTGACACTCTTACATGTTCCATTAGCCGCACAAAACTGATAATTCGTTTTTGAACGAGGCTCATGAAGAGCTGAACGAGGGTACACGCAAATATCACTACCCGTATCGATGAGATATTGCACATTCGAGTCTCGATCCGTGATAAACAGGCGATTTGCAGAAGTGGGGCAATCGTCAGTCGCTATTAGCGACTGCCCATTGGGTTTCCGTCTTATTAAAGTCGCACGGCTTAATACACTTATACGCCTTATTCCCGAACTTGGCGTGATACCAACATAGCGGATATTTCCGATAGCTTGAGTTCGATCTCGATCGTGGTCTGGAAGATGTACGTCTCTGCGAGGATCTACGTCGTCCGCTGCCGCTGCTACCTGCAGACGTCCGAGAGAGCTGGTCGACCTTGATTGTCAGGACTTCTACCATGTTTCGTAATTCTGCGATTTCTGAGCCGGGATTCGCTGACGAGGAACTGGGTACAGGGAAATCTGATGAAGTTGCAGCCATGACTCCTGGCGCCACAATTTCCTGAATGTGGTCGGCCAGTTCAGCAAGTTGTCCTAGAGAGTGCGTGGGCTGAGATGCTAGAATGGTCTGGATACTTTGAGGTAGACGACTGCTCCAGATGGACCTCACAAAATCTTCCGGAACATCAGGACCTGCTAGGTCTTGTAAGTGCCTAAGGAATTGTGAGGCCTTTCTGTCTCCTAAAGTCTCGTGCGTTAATAATTGTCGCACTTTTTTTCTCGTGGAACGTTGTCAACCGCCGTATCAACTCGCATTTGATTTTGTCATATTTAAATCTGAGTGGCGGGTTGATAATAACATCCTTCACTGCTTTAGCGTGACAAATGTCCAAATTAGTGGTGACGAAAGTAAATTGTGTGGCATCATCGACAATTCCTAAGGTCTCAAACTGACCTTCCAATAGTGCAAACCATAGATCCGGGTCACCCGAGAAAACGGTGGAACTTTTAAATTTAATTATCGGGTGACGGATGGGTCAGTGGAAACGCACATTTTATTTCTGGTTCGGCGCTTTCTTACGTTTGGGTTTGCCGACACTACTGACCTGTGGCTATCTCCTGATTCACTGCTTGACTTGCTCATTATGTGTCCAAGAGTGGGTCACCAATGTAGGGTCTGTCGATATGATGGTGCGGCGTCGGCGGCGTAGCCTTTCAACACCAAATAACTCACAAAAATAGAAGGAGTTGATAAATTTATTAGCGAATGTTAAGCTGGCAAGCAAGTTTTACAAAATTATTATATAATATTAAATTATAACAAACGCACGACAATAATATGTTCCAATTCGTAAGACGGCATTACGCGCGTGACACTCAACAAGGTCATTCCACTGCACTGGCGATCGAACGACTCAGGTGGGTGTCCACGAGTTGCGCAGGCGCAGCCGCGGCGGGCTGCGCTCGCGCATCTTCGTCGTTCGTGCTGAGACGACACATGTGGTTACATTTTTTAATGTGGCGGAAGGCCACAGACTCTTCTATATATTTTATATAATTATCGAAACAAAGTTTTTCTAAGTTGCTCTGCTAGCTCTGCTGCGTAACAGTGACAAGGAATGATAGTCGGATAAGTTTCCATATAATTTGTACTTACGATGGTACTTCTGTTTTTCTTTTAAAACTTTAATTAGGGCTGAACTATACCATACTGGATGCGATGTATGTCGTAACGATTTTTAGGAACGTACTGATCTCTTATTTTATATAATTTATTGTAAAAATATTAACAGCGTTATCCAATGAATCAGAATTCAGTAGATTTTCCCATTGTACAAGGTCTAAAGTAGACGTAATTGATTCATAATCTCCTTATGGAAAAGATACTTAATACTGGTATTTTCTTCTAGTGTGTGTATTTCTAAAAAGTTAGCTTGTATAACTAAGGGTTTGTGATGTCAATCTACAGGAGTTGCTAATGGTTTACATTCTTCAACGATTACAAATCCATTGGAGAATACCAAGTCCAGAAGCCTGTCGTTTGCGTTCCGTATATTATTGAATTGAACAAGGTTACACATCTCGACTGTATCTAAAAAATCGTGTAATAATTGAGAACATACATTAACGGGTGTTAAACCAATATCATTACTCATTGACCAGTCTAGCAAATTACCAGAATTAAAATCTCCTATTGCAATAAATGTATCCAGGGGATTGTTAAATATAAGTATGTTTAATTGAGTAGTAAATTTTGTAGTTGAGTGTGGTAAGAGTTACCCTCATTTTCTTTGCATAAATAAATAGCATAAATATGAATGTTGTAGGTTACCGAGGGTCTGTTATTCTTTATTGAAATTGTCACCTAAATGTCCTCAGCAGAACTACGCCAATCAGGCCTCTCTATGACTGTCAAATTATTTCTTACTCCAATTAAAACCCCTCCACCGCGTTTTTGCATGGTACGAGAATAATAGCGATCACGTCTCCATACCAAATAGCGACTATCAAAGAGTTCACTATTACAAATACCACCCACTAACCAGGTTTCCGTAAATAAAATAATATCAAATGTATTTAGACAAATATTTCTGTATGTGGTTTGTGTTTTAGTACGTAAACCCCTTATGTTTTGATAATAGACGCTAAGCTTGTGGATTTTTGTATTTTTTAATCTCTGTGTTACTAATAAAGTATGTATTATAATAGATAAATGGTAATAAATTGCAAAAAATGAAATACATCGCACTAACATCGCAACTATTAA
Organism: Dendrolimus houi; assembly: GCA_039645545.1. Classification (NCBI taxonomy): domain Eukaryota; kingdom Metazoa; phylum Arthropoda; class Insecta; order Lepidoptera; family Lasiocampidae; genus Dendrolimus; species Dendrolimus houi. The sequence continues at coordinate 412,134 of CM077122.1, forward strand.
AATATAAGGAAGATGCAAAATGATTTTTATTCAAGCACAATAATCACATTGTGTCTTCCCGGACGCTCGATTAAACCGTCTTTAACACTACTATACAATGAATGGAGGCAATTACGCACGCACACATAGACATTAGACAGCGACAATATACATATATTGATACGCAGCAACTAAAAATGGACATTAAGATATAAATATTAAGAGTCAATTTGGAATAGTTATTGCTTAAAATGTTCAAAGCATTTTTCGTGCGCCTACAGCCACACACAGAATTGAGACACAAACGTAGTATAGAAACTCGAGTAGCACACTGAGACCAGTGTTTCCCAAACTGCTAAACTAATATCATCTACTTTGTTATTGCTGAATTTTACAGACAATAACACCATCTGTTGTATTTTAGTACTCTTCTGTCCTATAGCTCCCCTTTTTGAACAGGTCTTACGGGCAACATCTCTACCTTATCTATCCCCCTTGCAACTATAGTCTCCCAATAAGTACTCGAAGTGTAAGTTATATCGCTTCCTGTATCAACTAAACATGCTACCCTTTCATTATATATTTCTAAATTTATTACAGATTTAATTACTTCAATTCTATCCGTAGATACAGTGTCCTCTTCGTCAAATAAAGATAACACTTTACCCTCAATATTGATCCGATCCATAGTACTATTTTCTACATGAAACTTTAAAAATTTACAATTTTTAATTCTAAATATTCTTCGTCAATAATCTGCGCTTCTAACCCCAATCCTACCCTATCCTGCCGACCATTATGTCTAATTGGGTGAATAATCCCGCTATCCCTAACCCCTAAGCATTGTCCAGGTTTCCATCCCATAGATAACATTATATTTAAAGGTACTTATTCGCAATTTGCCCCCACAACTGTTAATGCACTGGGGCACGTGACACCAACTGAGTTTATTTTAAATTATAGTTATAATCCACTTGGTTATAATGCCCAGGATTTTCTGCTACTACGTTTACTCTTGTCCTGTTACTTGCTTCAGTAGTACGTTTTATAAAGTATTTTTATTTTGAGAAGACTTCTTTTGTCCCTCTGCCTTCTATGTGAAGATGCTGCTCCATTATAATCCTTCCTTGAACTAGTACTCTGCAGATTTTGATCATCCTGAATAGCATCTCTTTTATTTATTATGTCATCCACATTTCGCAAAAATTCAGTTGCTTCTAAAAGAGTATGCATTGATTGCAATCAAATCAAAGCATAAGAGTATTAGAATTTTATAGAGTGGCATACCACGTGGCCACGCCATTGGAGTTAACAGAATATCGAAATGAGGTAAAACTACGTTTGAGACGATAGTGTCCGACGATTGTGACGAGATAGCAGTAGCAGAGTTGTTGTCCTGATATCGTGAACGTTATGACTTACATTCTTCACCGAGGCGATTATAATTCTATTCTATGATATTACTATTAATATATTTCTCTATACTGCAGACTGTGTGTCCATTTTGGCTGAAGGTGCTCCGAGTGCTGGCTTCTCTTCTTCAGTGGCAGGTTTCTCCATGTTTTTTAGTTTCTGTTGAAATTCTACGGGATCGATGAACTTCTTTGGAAACGGAGGCGGTCCAAGAATCGCTTCTACATCCTTGAAGTTGAGCGTTTCTTTCTTCAGTAGTTCTTCTGATAGCTGAAATTAAAATAAAATACTACATCCGCAACGAAAGTGTAATTTAGTAATTTTCTATTTTTTTTAAGAAGTAAAGGGGCCATTCACAGTTTACATTACACGAATTTCATGATTTTTGAACCTCTCCCCCATCGTTGTTCACATTCGTCATACAGTTGGTCACATTCGTGAGACTCCTCCTCCTAGTGTGTGTGACATCACACATTTTGCAATTACATTTAGAAATTATGAAATTAAAACAACAGTTCCATAATTAGGTTAACTATATTACATTTTGAAATGTGACTTCACAAAATTTAGGACCGCACCTACCCCTTGTCACACTTTGTCGACCCTCCCCCTTTCATTATTCCCTTTCACTGGACGTACAGGGTTGTTCGGCCTTTATATATCTTTTAGGGTTTGCAATATTTTTTTAATTTTCTTTTCCTTTTATTCTTTTTCCTTTTTATTTCTTTATTTTTCTTTTCTAACAAACTTATATATTACTATTACAAACTGCTGTCTTCCAGAGTTTACATTTCTTCATTTATGTCTACCGTATTTGTTGACGACGACAACATTGATGGGCGAAACTCACTGACCCGTCTAGACAGGCGATAGGAACATTAATATAATTTGCGAAGTCTGGTAGACAATGTGGAAGCGACCGTTAGGCGCATGAAAGAGACGGGTCGGACTGAGACGGGTATAGCTTATGTATGAAGTTATGTATTATTATTTAAATTTGTTTTATTAGTGTTAAAAACGTAATTATTTGTAATAGCCTTAAGTTGCTAGGAAATAAATGTTATAGCGTTTGTCTTTCATTAACAGTAGGACCCCAATAGATCCCGGTAAGTGAGACCGGGCTACGGGCGTGCAGAATGCAGCCTGGCGCCCGGGACTCAATGAAAATGGGACCGGGTTACAGGCGTGCAGAACGCAGCTGGGAACCCGGGACTCAAAGGGTAGCGGCAACCGGGTTACAGGGACGCAGAACGCAGCCTGACGCCCGGGATCCGTGAGGTATGCCTGCACTACTGCCTACTCCACAAGCGAGTAGGCCATAATGATAGTGCACGGCGGCGCATGGGTTTACAATACGGTAAATATAAACATTTTTTTTTATTTATTGGACTTGACTTTATGTTGTTGGTCCGAAGACCTCACAACTTTACCGGGGTTTTCGGGGCTAGTGCCTTCGCGAAGCGAAGGCGCTCGAGCCCGGGGGACAACTTGCTCGAGGGGGCTCCCTAGGGAGTTTCACCTCGGCAGGACTGTTGCCATGAGAGGGGGATGAATCTAATGATGCCCACCACAGGGCAACACAATGCACTAATTGAGAACGGGCGACGAGTAATATAAAGCCCGAGGGGAAGGATCCCGGCGGACCGGGATCGGCGGTTCGCGGTGGTCTATGATATCTTACTGCCGTTTCGCAACGTGTTATGGCTGGGAGAGAAGAAACGGCGAAAGAAACTTCCCAGGAACACGCCTAGTCTATCCTATGGGGGGGCTATGTCTCCTGGCGTCCCTCTCGGGGACGTGGAGGGATCGTGATTGGCGGCGTCGACGCCGCCGTCTGTGTCTGTCTATCGGTGCCTGCCAGCCTGCCGTCCTAATCGCGGGCGGGCTGATCCGGGCCAGCCGTTTTGTGATAACGTCGACCTTGTCCGTGAGGCTGTTACGCGGTCGTCGCACGAGAGCCTTTCGTCGAGGCTTATAATCGGACGCGGACACGACGAGGGGACTTCGATGGTGCGGCGCTATATCGAAATACTTACGCGAGAGCGACGTAATGTAGTTTTTGATGGAGGGAAGCTCCAGATCGCGGTGGATGTCGACGTTACGCATATAGAGGGGAGCACCGACGGCTCTGCGCATGAATTTATTCTGAACGATTTGGTTTCTTTAAAACGGCAAGCTTGGCATGGCCGAATACCACACTCGCGTATGTCATGATCGGGCGGATGCATATTTTATATAGAGTAAGCTTGTGTCTGAGGGACATTTTGCTTCGTTTATCTATCATGGGTGCTAGATGACCCATCACAAATCGCGCTCTATTCCAGACTATAGTGATATGCTCGTTGAAGCGCAAGTTCTGATCTAGGGTGACACTCAGGTATTTGGTGTACTTTGCCCAGGGGATTTCTTGGTCGTAGAGTGAGATGGCTTTTAAACGAAGGCAAGCGCGTTTGGGAGAGCGAAGCGTGCCCGGGGAAAAGAACATTGCTGCGCTTTTCTCCGGGTTTACCTCTATGCTACATTTGAGAAACCATTTGCCTAGCTCTGTTACAGCTGCTTGTAGCCGGACGCAAGCCATTTGTCGGTTGTGATCTGATGTATAGAGTGCGGTGTCATCCGCGAAGAGGGCCAACTCTACATCTGGAGTGTTTGGGATGTCGCTGGCGTACAGCGTGAAGAGTAGTGGAGACAGGGCCGAGCCCTGTGGTACACCGGCTGTGAGTGGGTGAGGGGACGAGCGTGTTCCCTCCACTCGAAAACGGAAGCTACGGCCTAGGAGGAAGTCTCGCAAGATGAGCACGAGTCTGTCTGGCACACCGAATTGGTACAGCTTGTAAATCAAACCGTTATGCCAGACCTTGTCGAAGGCCTTAGCTACGTCTAGAAACAGTGCGGCTGTTCCTATAGGGCGGGGGGTAAATAAATAAACAAGCGCTCGACGCTTTATATTTATACTAGTGAAGCGAGGGGCGAGGAAAATGCCCGTTACAACGTCTCGTATGCCGAAACCATGGGGCATAATAATGTAAGGACCCTCAGGATAGACCGGGATCTGTGGGGTACTGAAATTTGTAGTAATCATAAGATAGAATAAGGTTTGTTTTATGTAAAATCGTAAGAAATAAATTAAAGGGGGTGTTACAACGAAGCGGGGGGCCGGCGGAGGCGGCTTCTATAAATATAGGGCGCCTTGTAAGGCGCATCGTAGTTCGTGACAAGCAGTAGTTCGCGGTTAGCAGCCAAGAAAGGAAAGAAGCTCCCTCCCGCCGACGCCTACGAAGTTGAAGCCTCTCGTAGTATTATTTTTCGTCGTTTCATTTCGGAAGCTCCAGAATATTTGAACCAGCGACCTAAACCTACAGTCCACTGCATCTCCAACAGTATTCTTGCTTAAATCTATTACATTTCCTTATTATTACAATTTCTTTGACACCTTCTGTCTTTAATACTATTCCTACTTAGATATATCTCTTTAATTATTTCTATTTATGTGTTTAAACTATTGTGTTACTTGTTATTTTATCTTATACACAATCTGATATATAACCATATATATATCGACACATATATTTATCTATCCTATTTATAATATTTTCTTAAGTTTTCGGGACTCGTGTACATAATAAAACCACGTTTTAACGGTTTTAAGGGCGGTAATTTATTTGATTTTTATTATTCCGACGTTTCGGCCACTTTTCAGTGGCCGTGAACACGGAAGACGTCGGGATAACAATAACAATTAACCTAACTTAATTACCTCCAGACAATAGTTTATGGAGTCTTTTACATTTCGTTTACCCATCAACTCATCTATATAACTGTACTTATCCAACTTTTAACGTGTGACGTATTTATGGATGGCCTCTAAACAGAAAGAAATAATATATGAATATTTATTGTTTATTCTCCTGAGCCGTGGGAAAAATATATCGAATACCGTTATTAATGTTCTGGTTTAATCCCCTTCACCCCGGACTGCGACCGAGAGTGAACGTGCGCACATACTTAAATAATTTGAATATATATATATATATATATTTTATTTATTAATGCACAAAACAAATTTTGTAATTTTTACTAATTTAATCTTTTAATTTCTATGGTTGTCCATAGAAATTTAAAGATTAAATTAGTAACTAAACAAATCTGAATTGCAGTCCAAAACAGATGCATACAGAAAAAAAACATATAACTGAAAAGATGTAATCACTTATATGGCACTAGTTAAGATATATATAGGTATAGATATAAGGCACACACTGCACATGCACTTCCGCACAACACCAGCATGTAACAAATACACTCTACATTAGTAGAAGTTTAATATTAAAAATAGAAAAAAATAATATTATAAGTTATTCTTAAGGTACACTACAACATAAAAATCACTAAATTAATTTCACACACAGTAACAAAAATAAACAATAAGCGTGTATGAACTCTATAAACTTTCATAGAAATTAAGTTGTAAAAAAGGGTACGGAACTTGAGTCCGTAGTTGTTAAAAAAAACACTTATCTGTATAGATACATACACACATACACACGCGAACATGCGCTCGCACTCCCACACACACACACACACACACACACACACACACACACACACACACACACACACACACACACACACGCACCCACACACTCACGCATACATACACAAACACACACACACATACGCCACTATCTAATTAAATCTGCCACAGAATGGGTAAACCACTATCCTCTGGTGGGAAACCCAGGCCTATGTTGGTAAAGCTTCGTGACATGGATGAGCGTAACGACATCTGGTCTGGAAAGACTAATCTCAAAGCTACTGGTGTCACAATCTCTGAGATTCTGACTAAAACTCGACACGAGCTCTTCATTCAAGCTAGAAAGAAGCTGGGAGTGTCTAAATGCTGTACGCGTGACGGCGCTGTTTACGTAATTTCCCCTGATGGTTCCAAACACCGCCTCGACTGTCAAGAGGACTTGACTAATATAACTATGCACGCACCCGTATACCACCAGGGGGCTTTTTTTTTTTTTTTTTTTTTTTAGCCAGGGGAAATCCGTTTGAGGACTAAGCCGCGACAGGCACAGAAGCCTGGGGGGATGTTCGTGACCCGATGTGAGAGTGTGGGATTCGCCAGATCGGGGGTGGAACTAGCGTGCCCGGTCAGAACCGGTGCCACGCTATTGCCACTCCCAGTTAGAGGATACCCACTAAAACCCCTGGGTGTTCCGTCCTGCGCCTTATGCCAGGGCTACGGGACTGCGGGATTCCCAACTCCGCGTGCCCTGGCAGGCGTGGGCCTCGCTCACTAGGCCTCTTCCAATGCCGGGGACTACGCCCCTGGCCACAGCTAGGTCTTTTCCGTGCGTGGGGCGGTCTGTAACGCGCCCCACGGGAAGAGAGATAAGCGCGCGCGGAACACTCGCGCTCTCATCTCGACGGCATGTGCGGGTGAGTGAGAACCCTATACCCCAAGGGCCCCACCCGCGCCGCCCGCTTACGGCGGCCGAAGGTCACCATCCGACCTCCGGCGTCGGCGCGTCCTCCTTTGGCGGGAGCGGAGCAGGGAAGTACGCTCACGCTCCCGCTCCGCCTCCTCCTTCGCAAACATGACTTGCTCGCAAAAGGAGGAGACGGCGTCCCATCCGGCGGAGCTCCCGACCATGGTACGTACCACGGCCGGGAGCGAGGTGTCAGATCCGGTATGGGCGACGAGCTCCCGGCGCTGCTCTGTCCAGGCTGAACACTCCTGAAGTGTGTGCAGCGCCGTGTCCTCGTCGCCCGTGTCACAGTGATGGCACCCTGACGTGGCCTCGCGACCGAGGCGACACAGGTACTTCCCGAAGCAACCATGCCCCGTGAGGACCTGTGTCAGCCTGAACGTCAGGGTGCCGTGACTTCGTCCAATCCATTCTTGCAAAACGGGCCTCACCGCCTCGATGGTGGCGGGGCCCGCGCTGGGGCGTCTTAGGCGTTCTTCCCAGACCCCCACGGCTACCTGGCGGAGCTCCGACCGGCACGCCTCGGTCTCTCGAGGCGCGGGTCTGGAGCCTCTGGCCAGGGCCTCTTTGCGCCACGTATACAGTGACGCTAGGACCCTGGCTTCCAGTTCCCATGGGGTGGATCCGGCGAGTAGCGAGGCCACTTCGAAAGACACCGTACGGTATCCTCTTATTGCCCTGACGGCCAGTATGCGTTGCGCTTGACGCAGTAGCGCCGCATTTTTAGCCGTCAGGCGGTCTGACCAGACTGGGGCCTCATAAAGGGCCATCGAACGTACTATGCCTTCGAAGAGTTTCCGGCACGTGGCATTGGGCCCCCCGACGTTGGGGAGCAAGCGTGACAGCGCACCAGCTGCCCCCTTGAGTCTGGGAAGCAACTGCCGAAAGTGTGCCGAAAAATCCCACCGGCCATCGAGGACCAATCCGAGGTACTTCATGGTGTCCCCGATGCCGATGCGGATGCCTCCTACTATGATGCTACTGTCCGGAGGTGCACGTTTGCGAGGGCCGTGAAACATCACGGCCTCGGTCTTCTGTAACGCCACCTCCAGACCAAGACGCCGGATCCTGCCTACTATTGTCGACACCCCAGCCGTGCCTAACAGGCACGCCTGCCGATGGGTCCCCCCGCGCGCGGCGACCAGTGTATCATCAGCGTAACAGATAACACTGACGCCCGGGGGACCCGACACCTCAGAGTAAAGTCGTATGCGATGTTCCACAGGGAGGGGACCTAGAACCGACCCCTGTGGAACACCGCACACCATGGCTCGCCGATTCCAACCCTCGTAGACCGGGTAGATGACGGCTCTTCTATTTAAATATGCCCCGACTATACGGCGGAGGTAGGTCGGCACCCCGAAGTAACGGAGTGCCTCCATAGTGCATGCCCAGGGCAGAGAATTTAAGGCGTTGGCGATGTCTAAGGACACCGCCAACAGAACCTCGCCCCGGGAGACTGCGTCCTCCGCCAGGCTTCTCAGGCGCATGATGGCGTCGATCGTGGAGCGCCCTGTGCGGAAACCAAACTGGTTGTCCGCCAGATCCGGCCCGGTCGTCGAAAGGTGCTGGACGAGGCGGTCGACGATGATACGCTCGAAGAGCTTTCCGACCTCGTCCAGCAACACAATGGGCCGGTAAGCGGACGGCGACTCCGCAGGGCGCCCCTCCTTCCGCAGCAGGACCAGCTTTCCAGTCTTCCACCGTTGTGGAAACTGGCCCTGCTCTAGGCATGCGCCGAAAAGCCTCATCAGTCGGGGCTCCAGGGCGTCGTAGGATAGAACCCACGCACGCCCTGGTATGCCATCAAGGCCGGGGCAATGTTCTTGGCCTTTAGCCGTAGCATGGCCACCCCCAGCTCTACCCGGTCCACGGTGGGCACAGGGTCCCTATCCGCGCTGGGCTCCGCTTCTGGCGGTGCCATAGCAGGAGGCATATGCTCAGCCCGTGAAGGGAACAGAGCGTCAACTACGTTGTGGATGACGTCCCTGGGAGAGACTCGGTTAGCGGAGGCGCCCAGGCACGGAGCTTGTTCCGTGCGATTTTGAAAGGGCGCCCCAAGGGTCTTGGTTTAAACTATCCAAGAGCTCCCCCCAGGCAACGTTCTTTGCGTTGCGAATCTCTATTCGCAGAGTCTTCCTGGCGCTTCTGTACCCCTCGTACAGCTGAGCCTCTACGGTCGCTGCGTCCGCCACGCGGCGACGCCGTCTTCTATGGCGGGTGTACTGGCGGCGAGCGCTATTGCACGCGCGCCTTAGCCCCTCAAGTACGGAGTTCCACCAGTACACCTTTCGGGAGGGCTGGAATCGGCCCCTCCTCGGCATCGCCGCATCGCAGACGCTAGTAACGAGCGACCGTAGGTTTTCTGCCTCCTGCTCTACATTTACATTTACATCAGGAGGGTTCACCTCGGGCCCTGATGCCCAGGTGGCGACGATCAGGGCCTCTCTGAACGCCTCCCGATTCAACTTTTGCAATGCCCAGCGCGGGCAGTCACCTACCGGGGACTCTCGGGACGGCGGGTCCGGATTCCGGGCGGAGACGCTGAACCGTATATAACGGTGGTCGGAGAGCGTCTCCACCTCCGTGACGACCCTCCAGTCCGCACACGGCGCGCCAGTTCAGGGCTGGCAAACGTGACGTCTACTATTGAGCCGCCCTGCTGGCGCACACACGTGTGTACTGAGCCCCGGTTGAGAACTACGAGACCCTTTTCGATGGCCCATTCTTCCAGTGCCTCGCCACGCGGGCACGTACTCGGGGAACCCCAAGCCACGGATTTTGCGTTGAAGTCCCCGAGCACGAGCACGGGGCGAGGCCGGCTGCGGGCCACAACTGTGCCCACTTCCTCGATCCATCCCTCGAAATCGGCGAGCCTTCTGTTCGGGGAGAAGTAGCCACCAAGGACCACCATCTCCCCGATTGTTGCTGCCACATAACCTCGTCCCTTTACGAGATTGGCTAGGGGAGGGCATGCGGCGGCGGTCCGGACAATAATGGCCACTGAGCCATCCAGGTCCCCCGCCCAGTCAGAACGGGGAGGGACGTAATATGGCTCGGCGACCACGGCCAACTGAATTCCCCACTGCGCCATGCTCTGGACCAATAAGTCTTGTGCAGTGGCGCAGTGGTTCAAGTTGCCCTGGACCACTAGGAAAGCCATTGGAGAAACTTAGTTTTATTCCTCCATCCTAGTGGTCCCGGGCTCCAACATCGGCGACGGCAGCGGCAGCGCTTTCTTTTTAGATGTGCGTTGCGGCAACGGTGGTGGTGCTGATGGTGGCGGCAAAATAGTGGTGTTTGCCGCAGCAGTGGGACCTCTCTTTTTATTTTTCTTTTTTTTCTTCCGGCCTTCCTTTGTTGACTGCTGCGACTTGTCGGCGTCCTTTTTTCTGGTTGTGGTGATGGTAGTGGTGGGAGGGCCAGTGCCTTTGCGCGCGACTGGCGCTCCCCTGCACATCCAGTGCCCCGCCGCTCGGCCTGCCGCATTGCAGATGCTGCAGTGGGGCGTGTTTTGGCATGTAGCGGCAGGGTGACCAGGCTGACCGCAGCGATAGCAGTCTTTGCTGCGGTCTACAGGGGAGGAGCAGGTGCAGGCCACGTGTCCTGCCACAAGGCAGCGCCAGCACCTCTCTGACCGGCTCGGCAGGACTTTAACGTCTGCAGAAGCCCACCCCACCATCACTCTTCGTCGATCCTTCAATTTAATGGCCGCCGCCACTGGGCAGGCCAGGATGGCGCATCCAAGCCTGTCCGGGCCCAGACGTATGGCGCTGGAGTTTATGCGCCCGGCGGCAACGTCCGTGACCCGGGCAACAGCGGCCACGACCTCCTCAACGGTGGTGGAGTCGTCCAGACCCGAGATGCGCACGTTGAGACACCTCTCGGGCCTGGACACCTTCACTTCCTCTTTCAGCAGAACAGTTTGGAGGCGCGCGGCGAGGGCATCAGCTTTATCCCCGCTGTCTTTACCGGGGAGAAGGAGCATACGAGCCCCCGTCCGCGCGGTCTTCAGTTTCACCCCAGCGATGCCAAGGTCGCCGAGCTTGATGTTGGCTTTCGCCTTCTCCATTACGTCCGCGTAGCTGGTGCCCTTCTCCACGGCCGCGGGTAATAAGGTGAGTATCACCGCGGTCGTGTTGGGCACCCGCATACGCGGAACCTTTTTTGCCTGAGGCGCCGGCGGCCTTGGCCTCGCCTTGGGCTGTCAAGTTCTTCCTGCTCCGGGTTGGGTCGGTGCCTTCTTCTTTTTAGGCTTGCGAGCCACCACCGACCAACCTTCTTCGAGCCTTTGGGACGGTGTTTGGGTCACCGCACTAGCTCGGTGTTGACCTGGAGTTAGGGGGGTACTTTTTCCCGCCAAATCCACCTGACCGGTGCCCCTTCTCTGTTTAGGGGTTGGCAGCGGAGGAAAGTCCTTGGGAGGGCGGTCGACCTCTCTTCTTCCGGGCGCCGTAAGCGGCTGTAGATTTGTCCGCCGAGTATCTGCTGCCAGCGGCGGGCGGACTCGCGTCTCCGGGAGAAGTCGGTCATCCACAGCGGCGAGCTTTGCGTCCATCATAGCCCCTAATGAGAGGGTTAGATGGCGCAAGAGCTCTTCCTCGTTCTTAAACCGCCCTCCCGTAGCCGTTGGTGGCGGCGGCGGCGGTGGAGGCGGTGGGGTCGGCAGGTGCCGTTTCCTCGGCTGGGGCACGAGAGTAGGACGGGCTCGGGTAATTTCGGCCTTGAGACTGGCCATCTCCGCTCTCATAGCCTTGACTTCGGCCTCAAGGCGCCGGTTGGCCGTCTCAAGCCGTTGAACTTCCTCTGACTCGGTGCGACTTCGAAGCACCTCGAACGCGTCGCTGATAATCGCCATCGAATCATTGAGGGATTTTACGAAGGTGCCCTTCAAGCCCCTAGGGACCTTCGCAACGTGTCGGATGACACCTAGGGTGTTCTTCACGTCTGTTTCGACGGCTTGAGACGTCCTAGCCCCCATTTCATCAGGTCCAGGACCCGAATGACCAAGGAGCTCCGGGGCCCGTCGAGCGATACGCACATCTTCAGCAGCTCTAATCAGCTCGACGGTACTCTCTTCATGGTCCTTTTCCAGGTCCCGGCGGCCGGTCTGGGCAACGGCCTCTCTAGCTCGTGACAAACTGGCAGACTCTTCCGTGACTTCCACAGAGGGTGGAGATACCCTTCGGGAGGTTTTTGAGGCCACTGTCCCTTCATCGCTTGAGACCAATGAGGTTTTTTGGGAGCCACGGTATGGTACGGGCCTCCTCCGCTTCTTCAATGAGACGCGCCAGCTCGAAGGGTTCGAGCGCTCGGCTTCCGGCTGTGTGCGTATGCCGGGTCCCGATTCCGAGCGAGAGCGCGTCGGAGATCGCGAGCGCGATCTGGATTTCGACCTGGAGCGGGACCGAATGGAGAACATCGAGAGGTTACTGTCAGACGTCTCTTCGACAGCCCCACTCAAGGTCCCGCTCCTGGTGCCGCTAATAGCGCAACTTGCAGCGGACGCGCGGCCACTCGCCCTGCTGCTACTGCGTGTGAAGGTGACTTCACCACCCAATTCAGGTCTTCTTTCTCTGGACAACGTCCAGGTATTGCGAAGCGACTCCCCCCAGAATACGACGGGGAGTTTCTGTCCTTAGCATAGGTATCGCCATCGGAGTGGGACTCGACCTCACGTGTAACGGAGGCACGACCCACCTGGGGTAGTTTCTCTTCGTTTGTCGCCATTTTCATATTTGAACTCATAAGTTGTTTTTGCCATACGACAACATCTGAGGGTCTTAAAACTAATAACTAATTCTAAAACTAACTAATACAGTGGACGGCGCGCGAGATGACTGAAGACAGAACACCCCGCACGCCGCCCACCGGGCGCTTACTGTCGGGTTACCCCCCGACCATGCAGCCCGTAGGCACGCCAACCAGAGCTTCGGGTGGGTGGGAGAATCGATCCGCCGAAAGGGCAGGCGGAACGAAACCCTCACCCAGCGTCGTCCTTCGTACATACTCCTCCGCGGTGCTGGTGCGGTCGGACAAAGGCCACCGCCACCGCACCAAACATCGCGCGATGGTGACGAAGCACTACAAGGGGCGGACCGCCCTTAGGCCCACTCCGTCGTCGGCCCGGGGATTGGCAGAACGCCCGACCGCCGGACCCATCGCCGCCACTTCGCGAGGGGTCTCTCCGCTGAACAGAGAGGTGCGAGTGGCCCGTCAAACATGGAAGGGATGGGTAGTTGTGAAGGAGGGACACACGGGAGCCTTTTAAGGATGGGAGCGTAGGTGGGACACCACTGTTACGGAGAGAAAGGGGGAATGTGACAATGGCCGCTGGGGCCCCGGGGACGCTTCCCCGTGTGCCTACCGCGGTCGGAGGGGGTGAGGGCCGCGGGGGGCACCCCCTGGGGGAATACCACCAGGGGGCTGCGACAACTGTTGAGAAAGAACCAGCCACCACAATACCAAAAACACGTCGCATTGCACCGAAAAAATAATATACACATTTAATAATAAACATTCGTCTATGCGCTGTTATCACTCACTGACTTACAATCATCTTGGTTTTTTCAATCCACCGTCTTTTTCCTGTTTTTGATTAAGGCGTCATATTTTGTTCACAAATTATATTTTAATTATTCTTTTATATCAATGTTATGCTATGATTTATTGTTAAATTAAAACAGTAGATTACTGCCCTTTTTTTTCTTTGTAAACAAAGAACGTTTGTACTTAATATATAATTTACTATTTGTCCATTACACTTAATTATCTTGTTATCAGCAATTGTGTGTCTCTATATGTATTTTTTAGAATGGCTTTAAAAGCTTGCAACTTTATGTTTATTGTAGAAAGTTATAATAATAACAAATTCAATAGTTCGATTATTTAAATTAATTTTATTTGTTTAAAATTTATTGTATTATCTATTCACGTTTATTACGCACTATTTAATTGGCAGGTGACTGTAAATGATTTTGTGTACTCATTGAGAAATATTGTTTGTATTTTTAGGTTTTATATACTTATATTATTATTATATTTTTTTATATGGCATACAATTTAAACACCGATAGTGATACAGAATATTTTTCATGCTCGTCAGACAGTCATGATTCTTAAAACAGCAATTATAACCTTTCTGACCTTATTGTTTCTGAGTTTTCCAATCTTCATTCAAATTTCAATGTTGTACATATTAATGCGTAGAGCATTCCCTGGAGTATGGAGTCAAGGAAATATACATGTCTTATTAATTTCTGAGACCTGGTTGAAGCCATCCCTCCCAACTGTATCATATACACTACCAGGCTTTACACTTATTCGAAATGATGTCCTCGCAGCCACCAGACCCTGATGCGGGTGAACATATTCTAATAGATATCTCTCTGGGGTATACCAAACTATTGCTTGGCGTATATTACAGCCCGTCCTTGAGAGTCAACTATTTTTCATCTTTTGAAAAACTAATGGAAACATTCATACCTTTATATAGTCATTCTATTATTATGAGGGATTTTTATACATGTTTACTCAAACGCGACCATAGGTGTGCAATTTTTGAAACTTTAATTCAATCTATTAATATGTCAATTCTTCCCCTTAGTGCCACTCACAAGCTACCTAATACGACCCCTTCTCTTTTAAACTTAATGTTAGTATCCTCCCCCTCTCATGTAATTGAACACGGTCAATATACGGCGAACGCTTTCTCCTACCATGACATGATCTATTTGTCTTACAATGTGCGTCTTCCGAAACCAAAATCGAAGTTGATTATGCAGCGTAATTTTGGTGGCATGACCCTGGAAGAGTTACGTAAGGATGCGAGCGAGTTGGACTGGTCTGGAGTTGTCAATGCGACTACTGTCAATGAGAAGGTGCATGTATTTAATGCGAACATATTGCGATTGTACGATTTACATGCGCCCACACGCCAAATAAAGCTTAAACATCTTCCAGCACCTTGGCTCACTGATGAGATTAAATGCCTTATGTCCCAGAAATGTAAAGCTAAGTCTAAATATAAACGTCGTCCAACTGACATTAATAAAGAAGCTTATATACAAGCACGCAATCACGCTGCAATAGAGCATGTAGGGATGCACAACGCCGTTATATTCACAAGTCAGTAGATAATAACAATCCTAGAAAAGTATGGAAGTTTCTTAAATCACTGGGAGTCGGTAAAAGCACGTCTGTTTCAAATTCTAATAACTTAAACATAGATCTTCTGAATCAGCATTTCGCTGCCACATCTGATTTCAATTTGACTATTAAGTCAAAAACACTTAATTCAATATCTTCTCTTGTTTGTATTTAATGCGAACATTTTGTTCTATAAATGGCGCTGTTCCATCGAAATAAATATCAGCCGCGAGACAAGTAGGGTGGCGCGGAGAAGTCTTAAAAAAAATCAATTTTCTAAGACAAGTTTATTGCTTGACAGTTCTTACAAGACTAACTTAATTACAATTAAAATTATATTAACATTATTATAACTTAATACTAATTATTCGTTGATACGATGATTGGCCGCTGCGTGGTCAGGAGGTTTGTAGGCAAGCGTATGTCCAGCGATTGCCTTTTTTTTTTTTACATGGGGAAATGCGTTGCTGCACCGTCAGCCGCGAGGGGGATGTCGCGGCCGGTGTGTGGGGCTCCCCCGACGCCGATTAATCAGTACGACCGGCGCCGGGTATACCCACTAAAATCCCATGGGAGCCTTCTTCCGCCTGAGTGCCGGGGTCACGGTATGTAGCGGTGGCCTTTATCCGCCACCCCGGCGAGCGGTGGGCCGCCTCATAACCAGAGGCGGCCTTTACTGTGTGTGAGCCGGGGAGATGAATCTACCCCGGCTCTGAGAGTGTCGCGCGGCTACCTCTCGCGTCCTCTCGCGCCCTCTCGCGGCATTAGTGCGGGCGGAGGCCTGACTGGATCCCCCGTGGCCTCGACGCCCGCTGCCGCTCGCCCGTGGCTTTTACGCCACGGGCGTACTCCTGGTGGGCTTGGCCCTGCAGGACCTGGAGCCCACCTGATGACCGGCCGGCTTGCCCACGGCGTCGCACAGGGAGCAGTGCGGCTTCGTGGTGCAAAGGCCTGTTACCAGATGTCCGGCTTGTTCGCAGTGGTAGCAGTTTCCGCTACGGTCCACCTCTGAGGTGCACACCGCCGTCACGTGACCAGCAGCGTGGCAGCGGTAGTACCTCTGGGTCCGGTGTGGTAGGGCCTTCACGAGGGCGGAGGTCCAGCCCACCAGGAGTCTCGTTCCAGCTTCGAGGAGCTTTTTGGCGGCCGCCACAGGGCGAGCCACCACCGTCTGGCCCATCCCGTCTGGGCCGGGACGGACTGTAACGGAACGTTACAAATATTTAAAATTTCATAAATAATTATTACTATTTAATATTTTCAAACATGAATTTATAAAAATAATTAAACAATTATGAATGCATCCAATTCATTTTGTTTCTGCCGTATTCGCCGATACCCAATAAGCGATCGACGGCCATCTTGCGGTCAACTGATTCGACCGTGTGACTTTTACTGCGCCCGTATTATCATTTTCTGATATATACCCAACTCGTATTATTTAATCTGACACTCTAGCATTTATAAATATCAAAGTAGAAGTAACTGTTGCAATTTGTTTCCCAATTCGGGAACTACCCTTGGGATTACTTTAATAAGCCTTGTCAGAAGACTAGAGAGGATTCCTGCGAGAACTACCAACAAAACTGGAACGTTGCCTTCTCTGCCGAGGAAATCGCCTAGGGGAGTGCGGTATATCGGATTGACTAGTTGCGGAGACTAGCTTAGATGAACCTTTTATACTTTTATATTTAAATATATATATTATTAGTTTCTTTCATAATTCTTTTTTTATGTTACAGTAAATTAATTATATATATTATTATTCCTTTTTTTTAAATTTTTGTTCACACCTAAAGCGTGACAAATGGCGCCCAAATACGTGGTCTATGGTTAGGCTCCGCACTTGGTTTTGCTTGCATCTTAGTAGTTTGCTTTGGTGTTGATTTTGTTTTTTTCAGGTGAGTGTATTGTAAAAGCGATTCAATCACATGTTAACAAATTTTGTATCGTTTTATCATTACAGTAGTTTGTAACAGAACGGATCTTTCTTTATTGTGTTTTCTTTTTTCTTTCTATCTTTTTTTTCCCCTCGCTGTTTATAAATAATAATATTGTTCAATTTGATTTGTGCACAATATAACTAGATTGGGTGATTACTTTTTCCTATTCTTCATCTTGTTTAAATTGTTATTATATTTTATATTCTGTAATGGCTATTCAAATAAAATTTCTACTTCTTCAGAAATCTGAACTTATGTACGAAGTGGCGATTAGAGGGGAATCTCCTTCTGATAATGTTGCAGGGTTACGACGTCAAGTTAACAAACTGACGCAATTATATCCTTCAGAGGATATCATAGATTCTGTGTATGATTTTTCAGATGATATAGAAGGTGTTCAAGAAACATTAGAAAAAGTTAAAATTAACCTTGATTTACTAAAAAGTAACTTTAATGAACCATTATTTAACAGAACCAAATCACTTTTACATCATTTATTTTACAGACTGCAAAGAATAGAAAAACCGGAAACTGTTGATGAGACGTCTTTATTAAAAAAGTGTAAAAAATGTTATGAAACCTTTTATGAAAATCTGGCAACCTTGCCTGGATCTAAGGTTAGAGAACCTAAAGATTTAGCTTCAACATCTGATGACGATTCTTTACCTAATAATCTTCCAAATATATCTGGCTTAAATATATCTGTCTCCTGTGATCGAGGCTTAGTCGGTGAATTTGCTAAATTGAAATATGATGGGAAAACTTGCGTAAGGTCTTTCATACAAAAATTAGAAGAATTTCGACTTTCAAAAAATATCTCTCAAGACAAAATGCTTACTTCCGCCTTTGATATATTCATAGGAGATGCGCTCCATTGGTATCGTAATGTTAGGACTAAAGTAAACCACTGGAACGATCTTATTGTCGCTCTTAAGGATGATTTTGATCGTCCGGATTATGATTATCTTATGACTTCAGAGATACGACAGCGTACACAAGGTGATGATGAAGGCATAATAGTATATCTATCAATAATGGACGGTATGTTTTCCCGCCTGACTAAGTCCTTATCTGAAGAAACTAAATTGGAAATCTTACTACATAACATATGACCTTCATATTCGACAATTATAGCCGCGAGTCCTTTTATAAAAACTATAGATGATATTCGAACCGTATGTAGAAATTATGAACTTATTAAAGTAAGGTCAGAAAGCTTTAAAGAACCACCCCCTGTTAGTATAAGCACTCTAGCACCCGAATTTAGTTATCAGTCTTCGAAGCGCAAGAACTTAAGTGAACAAAATACGTTCTCAAATGCACAAAAGCGATTCGAATATCCACAAAACGAATCTTATAAAATAGCTACAATCAAAAATAAACCATTTTGTTTTCGGTGCCGCGTTGACACTCACACTATGAGAGACTGTACAGCAGAGCGTTCAATATTTTGTTTTAAGTGTGGTAAGAAAGATGTTCGTATACCTGAGTGTCCTAATTGTAATCCAAAAAACTAAATATTGAAAATTGTGGACCAACCAATTACAGAGATAGCTCGGACTGGAAAGATTGGTTGCTAACAATCAATAATTTATTCTCAAGTTGTTCTATATCTACAATTTTCAACAATAAGCCGAGTAATGATCCTCGTCCTTATGTCAAAGTTCAAATAAATACTGACCTATTTTTACACGGTCTTTTGGATTCCGGTTCTGCTGTTTCTATCTTAGGGAAAAATAGTCATAAACACTTCCTAAAATATGGTATGCCCTTGTGTACTGATGAACTTATTACAGTTACTGCTGCCGGTGGACAGAAGATAGTGTCCGTTGGTTATGTTCTGCTACCCATAACTTTCGAAGGTCAATTTTTCTTACTAAAAACACACGCTATTCCAGAAATCGAAAGTACTCTAATCTTAGGAATAGATTTTTGGAAAAAATTTAACCTTTGTCCAAAATACCTCTGTAAAAAAGAAAATTTATATGAAATTGACCCTGGTCTTTCAGAAATTTTAGATTCTTCTTATTCTTACTTATATGATTATGATAATTTAAGCGATATCCAAAAAGCCGTAGCTGATAAAACTGTAAGCAAATTTAAAGATATCTCATTTGCGGAAAAAGGGTTAGGTAGGACTCGTCTTATTAAACATCGCATTAATACAAAGGACGCTGAACGTATACGACAGCGATACTATCGTGTGTCTCCTGAGAAGCAGCGCATTATCACGGAGCAAATTGATGAGATGCTTGCTTTGGATGTAATTGAGCCTTGTAAGAGTCCGTGGTCTTCTCCTGTACTAGTAGTAGGCAAAAAGGATGGAAATCCACGGTTTTGTTTAGACAGCCGAAAGCTCAACTCTGTTACAAAAAAAGACCCGTACAATTTGACGTACGTATCTGAGATTTTGGATAATCTAAAGGATGCTCGATACTTGTCTAGTATAGATTTGTCTAAGGCTTTTTGGCAAATCTTAATCGAAGAACCAGACCGAGAGAAAACGGCATTCTATGTCCCTGGTCGTGGTACGTTTATGTTTAAGGTTACTCCATTTGGTCTTACTAATGCCCCGGCGACACAACAAAGACTAGTTGATATTTTGTTTGGACCTGAGTTTGAATTAAAAGTTTTTGCATACCTTGATGATATTATTGTTATTAGTAAAGACTTTGATGAACATATAGCTTTACTTGAACAAGTTCTCGACAAATTACGCTTAGCAAAACTTAACGTCAATCTCGATAAATGTCAATTCTTTAGAAGCAATTTACGTTACCTTGGCTATGTCGTCGATGCTCAACGATTGCGTACCGATCCTGAGAAGGTTCAGGCTATTCTTGGTTTCCCAACACCTTCTAGTAGAAAAGAAGTAAAACGTTTTTTAGGGACTGCTTCTTGGTATAGACGTTTTATTCCTCATTTTAGTACAATTGCTGGACCTCTAAACAAACTCACTTCTAATAAAAAGAATGCTCCTCCATTCCAATGGACTAGCGAAGCTGATAAAGCATTCCTTGAACTTAAATCTAAGCTGGTACAGGCACCCGTTCTAGCCTGCCCCGATTTTAATTATCCATTTGACGTACATACTGACGCTAGTAGCTTTGGTATAGGTGCTATGTTAGCTCAGACTATAAACGGCATCGAGCATCCTATAGCTTATATGAGCCGTTCATTAACTAAGCCTGAGAAAAATTATAGTACAACAGAGAGAGAAGCCCTTTCTGTACTTTCTGCTCTTGAACATTGGCGCTGTTATTTAGAAAGTGATAAAACTTTTTTCGTTTATACTGATCATTCTTCTCTCAAATGGTTTCTATCTTTAACTAATCCAACAGGTCGCCTCGCCAGATGGGGCGTACGACTCTCTTCGTTTAAGTTTGAGATAAGACACCGACGTGGGAGAGATAATGTAATTCCAGACGCACTTTCAAGAAGTGTACCTGTTAACACTATTGTTGACAATACTTCTCTAGTCCATGATCCTAATACTCAAGATAACTCGTATTTTAAAATTTTTAAGGGCTGCATAGAATCTCCAATTAGTTATCCTAATTACAAAGTGGATAGTGGTATTTTATTCAGATATATGAAAAGCAACAATAATCTTACTTCGGAGTTTGCATGGAAAGAGGTTATACCAAAAGAGAAACGAATAGATATCCTCGAAAAATGTCATTCCCAACCAATTGCTGGGCATTTTGGCGTGTTCAAGACATATAAGCGCTTGGCACTTCAATATTATTGGCCCGGTATTTATTCGGATGTGGTCAAATTTATATCACAGTGTGACATATGTCTTGCATATAAACATCTAACTCATACTGTTCTTGGTAAAATGGGTAGGCCAAAAGATATTGCACGCCCCTTTCAAGCTCTCTCAATTGACTTGGTTGGTCCACTACCTTCTTCCAGAAAACAGAATCAGTATATTTTTGTCGTCACATGTTGCTTTTCGAAATACTGTCTTCTCTTCCCCCTCCGTCGTGCTACCTCAGACTTAGTGTGTAAACACTTAGAGAATGACGTTTTTCTTGTTCATGGGATTCCACAAACCTTATTCTTAGATAATGGCAGTCAGTTTATAAGTCGAGATTTGGATAAGCTATTCAAAAAATACAAAATTCCTAACGTTAATTTTACTCCTAAATATACCCCTCAAATAAATACTGTGGAGAGGTATAATAAGACTATTATTACTGCCATATCAACATTTGTTAATGACGACCATAGGACGTGGGATGTTAATTTACCTCAAATACAGTTTGCCATTAATAATTCAGTAAATGAAAGTACTGGTTACACTCCAGTATTCCTAGTGCACGGTAGGGAATTAGTGATCTGTGGTTCGCACTATTTAGAAATTCCTGATTTGGACAATGTTGTATTTCAAAAACGCGATGTTTATGCTGAAAATTTAGGTCAACTATCTAATGTCTTTGACAAGGTCCAAGCATCATTTTGGCATGCTCACAATAAGAATAGCCAGCACTACAATTTGCGTCGTAAAGCTGTCGAATTCAACGTAGGCGATATAGTTTGGAAACGTTGTTACTTTCAAAGTGACAAAGACGCGAACTTCACTAAAAAATTAGCTCCTAAGTTCCAAAAATGTCGAGTGAAATTAAAACGATCACCCTTGGTCTACGTACTCGAAGACATGAATGGTCGTGACCTGGGTGTCTGGCATATAAAGGATCTAAAACTGGTTAAATATCAAGACCAAAATTAGACCTTACTTTTGATCCTCGTATCTCAATGTAGGTTTTATCTTTAATTTTACGGATTTAGCTGGAGGCAAAATCCTTTTCTAGAAAGAGGGGTAATGTAACGGAATGTTACAAATATTTAAAATTTCATAAATAGTTATTACTATTTAATATTTTCAAACATGAATTTATAAAAATAATTAAACAATTATGAATGCATCCAATTCATTTTGTTTCTGCCGTATTCGCCGATACCCAATAAGCGATCGACGGCCATCTTGCGGTCAACTGATTCGACCGTGTGACTTTTTCTGCGCCCGTATTATCATTTTCTGATATATACCCAACTCTTATTATTTAATCTGACACTCTAGCATTTATAAATATCAAAGTAGAAATAACTGTTGCAATTTGTTTTCCAATTCGGGAACTACCCTTGGGATTACTTTAATAAGCCTTGTCAGAAGACTAGAGAGGATTCCTGCGAGAACTACCAACAAAACTGGAACGTTGCCTTCTCTGCCGAGGAAATCGCCTAGGGGAGTGCGGTATATCGGATTGACTGGTTGCGGAGACTAGCTTAGATGAACCTTTTATACTTTTATATTTAAATATATATATTATTAGTTTCTTTCATAATTCTTTTTTTATGTTACAGTAAATTAATTATATATATTATTATTCCTTTTTTTTTAAATTTTTGTTCACACCTAAAGCGTGGCAGGACCTTGGACGCTTTGATGCCCCCGTAGGAATATCCGGTGGTCCACGTGATGGCGGCGGCCACGTCTTCCTCGTGCACGTGGTCATCCAGGCCCGAGACGCGAAGACACGCAGTCTTCTCGGGCCTGGACACGCGCACGTCATCGGGATAGAGGACGGTCCTCAGCTGTTCAACGAGGGCGTCGGCCTGGGGGGTTCTGTCGGCGCCAGGTAGCACTAACATTCTTCCCCCCGTGCGCGCCCTCTTAAGCTGGAGGCCACCCTCGATCCCGAGGTCAGCCAGCCGTATATTCGCCTTCGCCTTCAAGAAGAGGTTGGCGTAGGTCACTCCTCGGTCCGCCGCGCCTGGCTGTAAAGTCAGGATGACGGCAGCGGACTTCGAAGGACGCAGACGCGGAGTCCTCCTCTCGGCAGGCTTAGGCTTGTCCTTCTTTTTGGACGGGGGAGGGGGAGGAGGAGGCTGCGAGGATGGCTCCTGCGCCTTCTTACCCTCCCTCTCTTTCGTCCTCCTCTGTTCCCCCGCCACCTCGCACTTTCAGCAGCGGCAGCAGCGGGGGGCGCGACCGGTGCGGCACTGGCCGACGGTGTTTGGCCCTTTAGGGGCCTCCTCCTGTTCACCGTCGTCCAGCCCTCTTCAGTCGCAGCCGGAGGGGGGTGGGGCGCCGGACAGGCGGGCGGTGGTGGGTTGGACGTCTCCACCGCCGTCTCGATACTGGCCCTTTGGGGGGCAGGGGTACTCCGCAGCCGAGAGCCTCAGCATGCTGGGCGAACTCGGCTGGGAGATGGGCCTAGCTAGGGGAGCGGGGCTCGGGGTTGTCACCGTGCGCAATCGCTCCTCCATGGCCGCGAACCGACTCTCCATGAAGAGAGTCACTCGGTCGAGGTTCGCGGCCATCACCGACTCCATATTCGGCGGGGCTGGCGGCGCGGCTTCTGGTTGTGGCCACACAACCTCCGCCTGGAGGCTCCTAAGCTCGTTACGGAGGTCCGCAATTTCTGACTCCATGTGGCTGGTGGTGCGAGTCAGGAGCTCCCCTGAGGCCTCTCGGATGGCCGCCACTGCCTCCTTAAGGGCCTTTTGGAGAGTCCCCTTCAGGCCCTTAGAGACTTTGGCCACCCCGGCCACCACCGCTAAGGAGTCGGTGATCTACTTCTGTAGGCCCTGCGCGTGAGCTGCACGGGCCTCTGGAGCGGCTTGGCTCGCGAGGGTGGGCGTGGTTTTTGATCGTGTCACCCTCGCGGAAGCCATCGCTGAGGCCTGCTCCACAATCTCCTTTTCTGCCGCGAACTCTAGCTCAGCGCGCTGGGCCTGCTCAAGCGCCTGCTTAGCAGCAGCTAGGCCCATGTACTCCCCCGTTGTGGGAGGACGCCCTCTGTCCTTCCTGGCTTCCGGCGCTGTGGCTGCCGGAGCCTTAGCTGGGGGTTTGGGGGGCGGTCTCTCGTCGTCCTCGTCGGTGGACGACGCCATAGGTGACGGGTCGTCGTACACCATGTCAGGCAACCTCAGTCGATACGTATCGGTGCGGGAGGCAGCCTGACTCTTGCCCTTCCCGTCCGGCCCTTTGGGGTCGGAGCCTTTGGTGGAGCCTGCATAGGGGGCTTAGGGGGGAGGCGGTAGTATCCCGTCCTCGTCAGACGACGTCAGTGGCGAGAGGTCGTCGAGAGCCAGGTATTGCCTCAACCGCGTGTTGCGGGAGGCAGCCTGGCTCTTCCCCTCCGGCTCTTTAGGAGCCGTGGCCTTTGGTGGGGCCTGAATAGGGGGGGCCGTACCGTGCTCGACCCTGGACGGGTCGGACGGGTTCGCTTCTACTTCTTCAAGCCGCTGCAACCGCACAGTGCAAGAGCTGACTTGGCTGGAAGAGCTTGGCACTTCCGCCGGCAGGGAGATCGCCGACAGGAAGCGCGAATAAAAGGTCTTCTCACCTCCGCCCATCACGGGCCCTTTCGGGTTGGGTTTGCCCTTCGCGGGCACGTCTCCTACATCATCACCGCCCTTCGCGGGCACATCGTCGTGTTTTGAGGTTTTATTTGAATCATCCATTTTTGTTCCCACGAGTCTTATACTTTCTTAAACATGAAAAACTGGGTGTCGTACGCAGTAACGACCGGGTTTACCCCTCCGGCCTCAAAACAGCTCGCCCTGCACCGCAGCTTAAGTATTAGGGGTTTTTTAGTGAGGTTTTCTCCTCTTGGGCCAGCCGGTAAAGACAAGCCCCGCGGTCCCGTGTGGCCGCGAGATGTGACCACGACACCACACGGGATAACGCTCGGCGGTAGCGCCCAGTGCCGAGACTCTCGCCCCACCACTGGGCCCGCCACCACTGTCCTCGTAGTGCGGGCGCGCGGGGCAGAACCGCGCCGCCCTCTCCTCGACAGTCTGCGGAGCCAGAACTCGACGCAGACTGTCGCCGTCGGAAAGGAGGGGTGTTTGTGAGGGAGGTTTGGGAGGAGAGGGAAGGAATACAAGGATTTGAAGTGGATAGGTGGGACACCACTGTCACGAAGTGAAGGGGGGATGTGACAGTGGCGGCTAAGGGCCCCGGGGACGCATCCCCTTGTACCGCTTCCTAGACGGAGACAGAGTCCAGGGCGGCACCTGGGGTCCAGCGATTGCCTAACTCCTCCCTCTTTAAGATGGAAGCGCGTCCCGCAGCTTCCTGCTGCGTCCTCGTTGCTGGTCGAGATATCTTGTATTTTTCCTTCTTTTCTGTACTGGTATACTTTCCAGGATACATAAATATAAGGGGTTTTTTTTAATTTTTTTTATCGCCTACTCCTCCGTCATGTGCCAAAACAGAGACCATGTTTTTCTTGTCTTATTCTAGCTAGTCTTAAACTACTTATGCTATAGGGATTATATGGGGGGGTATCTTTATTTTATATTTTTCCTTCTTTTCTTTTACATTTTCTTATTATTACTTTCTTACTTTCTAATACAAATTATTGCTTACTTTCTATTACATGTTTTTATTTATACTACTTTACTATCTGTTTATTTATATCTACTGTTCTATCTTATCTCTATTACATTTATTTATTCTATATTACTGCTATCCTTATTTTATTTTTACATATTATATTTGCAGGTTGGGTTATTTATTTATTACTGCTTTAACACTAATTAACACTGTGTATTTATATAGTAACAGTGTTACTTGTTGACCCATTTCGTTTATTCACGGTTTGTGCAATCTTTTTCGCGTATCTAATAAATTCCTCGCGCTGCTTTTTGCCGAGTAGATCCCCTATGTTTTTTCTTACAGATATCCATTTTCAGGGCGCATCCAGTGTTATACCGGTCTATGGCAAAGAGGGGGCAGTCGAAGATTGCGTGTAGGGGGGTCTCCGGTACTCCAGGTTCACAGACACACGATGGGTCCTCCTTCAACTTGAACCGGTTCAAGTATTCAGAGAACCCTCCGTGGCCTGTGAATACCTGGGTTGTCAGGTTCGACGTAGTGATGCTTCTGACTACTTTGTAGGCGCATACTGTATTCGGGAAGTAAAACTTAGTTACGGACGCTGTTGGCTCCTCACTGAAGCACCGATTCCACTTATCAAGGGTCTCCATGCGGATCATCCTCTTGACAAATGAGACCGGACACCGGTCATAATGCTGCTTTGTCTTCAGCTTAAGAGCAGCGGCTTTCGCCAGAGCGTCCGCTCTATCGTTTTGCCTCACCTCAGCATGCGCCTTCACCCAGAACAGAGATACTCCTTGCCTACTGCCATACTTTGTACGATATTCCGCCTAGCCGTGACGGTAAGATGATGGTTGCTGTTCCAGTTTACCACGGTTTGTAGCGCCGAACGCGAATCACTGTAGATGCCAAAGCTGTCATCTGGGCTTGCTAGTATCTCCTCCGTGGCCTTGTATAAGGCATAGAGTTCAGCCTGGTATACCGTGCAGTAAGACGAGAGTTTCAATCGTCGGCTTGTAGTTTCGACATCATTGTCCCAAATGGACAATGATGCTCCCTCCTTCCCGTCCATTTTGCTCCCGTCTGTGAATATTATTACTGCCTGCGCGCAGTGGTCATCGACCTCATTTTGGTTTACCAGGCACACGAACTCCAGCTCGATATGTTCAGCGGGGTGGGGCGTGTGTACGTAGGCAACTCTCCTCTCAACCTCCCTATCCGCTAGCATTGGCAGGACTACTCCTCTCCTCGCCTCATACAGGGCTTTTGCCTCCTGTATCCGGAGGTCTAGAGGGAGTATTCCTACGAGCACTATTGATGCGTTTAGGGAGACTGTTCGGTAGGCCTTGCACAGCTTCTGGGCGAAGCCCCGCTGTACAACGCCTACTTGCTTTCGTACACCTAGCTTGGCAGTTGCCGGAGCCCAGGCGCTTGCTGCGTACATGATGATTGGTTCGACGACGGCGGTATAGACGGACCGGATGACTTCGTGATGAAGCCCCCAGCTGACTTTTGCGGCGCGCGCTAGCTGCTTATAGACAGTTAGGGCTTTGGCACAGACGTTCGTTGCGTGAGCGTTGAACGTCAGTGCCCTGTCTATGGTCAAGCCGAGGATCTTCATCTTAGAGGACATGCCAATGTCAACCCCGCCCGTGTGCAGACGTGGGTTGTCGTATTTTAGTTTCCTAGTGATGGTCATGGCGCAGGTTTTATTCGGTCCGAAACGCAACTTGTTACGCACACCCCACTCCTGCACAAAGGCGAGTGTAGCATTGGCTTGCCGCTCTATTGCCAATCCGGTATCACCGTCGAAGAAGAGAACTACGTCATCAGCATAGGCCTGGCAGTATACTCCTTTCTCCTCCTCCAGTTCACGCAACAATGGGTCCAGTAACAAGTCCCACAGGATCGGGCCTCCTATTGAGCCTTGCACGCATCCTTTTTGTGTGGCGCTGGTGACCTGCTCCCCTGCGTATCTGACAGTCACCTGTCTGTTCTGCAGGTAACTGCCCAACACCGTCTGGATATTTACTGGGCAGTTATTCTCGGCCAGCCGGATCCTTATCATTGGCCACCAAGCGCTATCGAATGCTCCCTCTATGTCCAACGAGACCAAGGTCACAAGTCGCTTCTTTGACAACCCTTCGCGTATGTGGCTCATTAGATCATAGAGGGAGTCCTCTGTGCTACATTGGGGCAGGAAACCGTACTCATCCCCAATTTGGGTAGTTCCTAAAAAACAAGACACTCCCGGTCAAAAGAAATGGAGAATCGTAGTAGACTCTCGAAAAATTATTTATACCATTGGAGATGCTTATCCTATTCCTAAAATAACTGAAATCTTAGACCAACTAGGTCACAGTAAATATTTTTCTACACTAGATCTCGCCTCCGGTTTTCATCAAATTCAAATGGCTGAAGACGACTCTCCCAAAACCGCCTTCTCAGTTCCAAATGGTCACTTTGAATACACTAGAATGCCCTTTGGACTAAAAAATGCTCCTGCAACCTTTTAACGTCTCATGAATACAGTCCTTACTGGTCTACAAGGTTTACATTACTTTACCTATTTAGATGACGTCATTATCTATTCTCATGATCTCCAGTCTCACATCTCTAAACTTGAATTAATATTCGATGCATTAAAAAAACATAATTTAAAGTTACAGCTAGACAAATGCGAGTTTCTTCGTCGCGAAGTTGCCTATCTAGGTCACATAATTTCAGACAAAGGAGTATCTCCCAATCCCGATAAAGTTGAAGCCGTAGTATCCTGTCCTACACCCAGAACACCCAAATATATTAAAAGTTTCTTGGGTCTCGTAGGATATTATAGGAAATTTATTAAAGACTTTTCTAAAATCACTAAGCCACTAACTTCCCTGTTAAGAAAGGATGTAGATTTTATCTGGTCACATCAACAGGAAAAAGCATTCAATACTCTTAAATCAATACTTACTAATGCCCCTATCCTTCAATATCCTGATTTCTCGAAACCTTTCATCTTAACCACTGATGCTTCCGAATATGCAATTGGTACAGTTCTATCCCAAGGTGAAATGGGCAATGACCTACCCATAGCCTATGCTTCCCGTACGTTAAACAAAGCAGAAGGAAATTATAGTGTGTCTGAAAAGGAGCTACTAGGCGTTATATTCGGTACAAAAACATTCAAACCGTATTTTTATGGGAGAAAATTTAAAATCGTTACAGACCACAAACCCCTTGTTTATCTTATGAATTGCAAAGATCCCAGTAGTAAGTTATTACGCTGGAGATTGTTATATAAAAATGGGTTATAAAAGTATATATATATATATATATATATATAACGGGGTTGTATATAACAACGCGATTGTGAGATTTGAAATTTGTTTTATAACCTCGGCTAGCGGGATGGGAATCGGCGGCCGGGAATAGGCCGTCGATTTCCATACAAGGGAAGACACAAATCAAACAAACAGACCTGAGGCTTCTTCTCTTTAATTTACCTCCTTAGGGAGTCAGGCAACTCACTGAATTAACATAACATATGATCTAGATTAAGCATTAATCTATTCTAAGAAATAGGGAAGACTCGCGGGTCTTAATCCCTGGTCACCTGCTCTGAAACCAACGGACTACCGTTTTGGAGGATTATCAAGGCGTGGGGATCTAGACGGTTCCTAACCGTGAAATATACTATAAAGTTACGTTGTAAATATTTGCCACAAGGCAGCGCCAGCATCGCTCGGACCGACTCGGCAGAATCTTAACGTCCGCCGAGGCCCACCCCACCATCACTCTTTTTCGTTCCTTCAATTTTGCGGCCGCCGCCACTGGGCAGGCCAGGATAACATACCCCAGCCTGTCCGGGCCCAGATGCATGGCGCTGGAATTTATACGTCCCGCGGCGACGTCCGTGACCCGGGCGACGGCGGCCACGACCTCATCGGTTGTTGTGAAGTCATCCAGGCCCGAGACACGCACATTGAAGCATCTCTCGGGCCTGGTCACCTTAACTTCATCCTCTGGGAGGACGTCCTTCAGCCGCGCGGCGAGGGCATCGGCCTTCTCCCCGTTATCCTTCCCAGGAAGAAGGAGCATGCGGGCCCCCATCCGCGCGGTTTTCAATTTAACGCCCGCGATACCCAACTCTCCAAGTTTTATATTGGCTTTTGCCTTCTGCATTCTGTCCGCGTAGCTGGTGCCCTTTTCCACCGCTGCAGGTAAAAGTGTGAGTATCACTGCGGTGGTGTTGGGCACCCGCATACGCGGACCCTGTTTCGCCGATGACGTCGGCGGTTTCGTTCTCGGTTTGGGCTGAGGAGTTCGGTCAGAGCCGCTTTGTTGGGTCGGTGGCTTTTTTGCTTTTTCTTAGCTTTCCGAGCTACCACCGACCAACCTTCTTCAATCCTAGGGGGCGGCCCTGGGGCTGACGTATCAGTCCTGGCTGCTCTCTTAGGTGTGGGAGTATTCGCATCACCGTTGGTGCTTCCTCCAGCGCCCCGCTTCCTTTTCGGAGTTGGCAGCGCGGGGAAGTTTTCAGGAGGACGGTTCACCTCTCTTCTCCCAGACGCAGAACTTTGCTCCGTACCCTCCCGCCGGGCGTCTGCTGCCAACGGCGGGCGAACTCGCTTCTCTAGGAGAAGACGATCATTCAGGGCGGCTAGTTTAGCGTCCATCATAGTCCCAAGGGTTACGGTCAGATGGCGCAGCAGCTCGTCCTGATCGTTGAACCGTCCTCTCGTTACAGGTTTCGATGAGGGTGGCGGCGGTGGTGGCGGGGGCTTCGGCGTCGACGTGGTTTTGGGCGGCACAGGCCAAGGGCGGGCCATCTCAGCCCATAAGCAGGCTATCTCCTTTCTCATCTCTTTCATTTCAGCCTCGAGGCGTCGGTTGGCCGCTTCGAGTCGCCTGATTTCATCGGATTCCGTGCGGCCGCGCAACACCTCGAAGGCATCACTAATGATGCTAACTGAGTCGTTGAGGGACTTCATGAACGTCCCTTTCAGCCCCCTGGGGACTTTGGCCACATGGCGGATGATCCCCAGGGCGTTACGGACGTCCACATCTATGGCCTGTGCCGTACGGGCCCCGGCCTCATCCGTGGTTGTGACCGACCCTGAGCATCCTAGAAGTTCTGGGGCCCGTCGAGCGATGCGAGCCTCTTCAGCGGTTCTCACCAGCTCGACGGTGCTCTCCTCGTGGTCTAGCTCAAGGTCGGTGACCCGGCCTGCCTTCGCGGCGGTCTCCTTGGCCCGTGCTAGGCTGGCCGCCTCTTCTGTGGCTCCCGCAGTGTTCGGGGACACCTTGCGGGAGGTTTTTGAGGCCGTCTCTTCGTCACTTGAGAGTAGCGATATTCTTTGGGGGCCTCGGTAGGGTGCGGGCCTCCTCCTTTTCTTTTGGAGGCGCCACTGGCTCGACGGATTCGAGGGTCCGGCTTCCGGTTCAGTGCGTATGCTGGGACCCGATCCGGAGCGTGAGCGCGTCGGTGAGCGCGACCGCGAACGCGAACCTGTTCTAGAGCGGGACCGAATGGAGAACATGGAGAGGTTGGAGTCTGACTCATCCATGGCTCTACTCAAGGCCCCGCTCACATTGCTGCTTTTGGCGCCACTAGCAGCAGATGAGCGGCCACTCATTCTGCTGCTGCTTCGCGCAAACGTCACTTCACCGCCCAGCTCGGGCACCTTCTCTTTGGACAACGTCCAGACTTGGGGTAAGCAAAAATTCGTCCCCCCCCAGAATACGACGGGGGACAGCTGACTTACCATAGGTAACGGCATCGGTGCGGGATTCGCCTTCCTTTTTTTTTCGGTGGAAGATCGACCCGCCTGGGGTAGTTCCTCTTGAATTTGTGCTTTCATGGTTGTTTTCGAACTCCGAAGAGTTATTAAAGCTAATTTGTCTCCACTACGGGAGACCATCTGAATTATTAAAACTACGGACGATGTCTGTGAACGGCATGCGAGGCATCTGTAGTCAGAATACCCCACACGCCGCACACAGGGCGCTTGCTGCCGGGTTAACCCCCGACCATGCAGCCCATAAGCACGCCAACCAGAGCTTCGGGTGGGTGGGGGAGTCGATCCGCCGAAAGGGCAGGCGGAACGAAACCCACACCCAACGTCGTCCTACGATCAGACTCCTCCGCGGTGCTGGTGCGGTCGGATAAAAGCCACCGCCACCGCACCAAACATCGCGCGACGGTGACGAAACACCACAAGGGGCGGACCGCCCTTAGGCCCCCTCCGTCGTCGGCCCGGGTATTGGCAGAACGCCCGGCCACCGGACCCGTCGCCGCCACATCGCAAGGGGCCTCTCCGCTGAACGGAGAATTGAGAGTGGCCTGTCAGACATGGAAAGGATGGGTAGTTGTGAAGGAGGGACACACGGGAGCCTTTTAAGGATAGGAACGTAGGTAGGAGACCACTGTCACGGAGAGAAGGTGGAAATGTGACAATGGCCGCTGGGGCCCCGGGGACGCTTCCCCGTGTGCCAACTGCGGTCGGAGGGGGTGAGGACCGCGGGGGGCACCCCCTGGGGGAAAACTCACATATCCTACCACTAACCAAATTCCTGCTATCCTAAAAGATAACCATAACTCCCCTATTGGAGGCCCTATTGGCTCCAATCGAATGTATAGTAAACTCAAAGATACTTACTATTGGAGTGGAATGAAAAAGGATATTGAAAATAATGCAAGAAACTATCCACTCTGCCAACAAAACAAAGCACTTCGAGCTACTAATAAAGCCCCTATGGAAATCACTACAACTTCAAATGAACCCTTACAAAGAATATTTACCGAAATTGTAGGTCCTCTTCCAGAATCTGGTCCCCAAAAATACAAGTATGTAGTCATTCCAAGACGATTTAACTAAATATTCTATGGCCTATCCTATTGTTCAATCCACTGCCAAACAAACTTCTGAATGTCTTATAAAATTTATATCTCACTTTGGTATTCCCAAAACTATCCTTTCTGATCAAGGTGTCCATTTTATAGCCGACTTATATAAACAAGTAGCGTCTCTTTTTTAAATCAAATACTTATTTTCATCGCCTTACCACCCCCAAACCAATGGTGCACTTGAGAGAAGCCATAGCACCCTCGAGGAATATCTAAAATCCTATGTAAATGATAATCAAGATAACTGGTATAAATATCTCCCTACTGCACTGATATCCTACAATTCAACAACTCACTCTACCATAAACTTTAGTCCTCATGAACTTTTGTTTGGATGCAAACCTTACCTACCAAGTTCTATCTATGACATAAACCCTACTGTCACTTATCCCGACTATATTAAAAATTTAAAACATAGATTAATTAACACAAGAAACATAGCTCGCGAAAATATTCTTAGAAGTAAAGAAAGATCAAAACACTACTATAACCAGCATACTAGAGAAATATCTTATAATGTTGGAGATATGGTGTATATAAAATGCAACCATAGATTGCGTAAAGCCTTGTCTCCTGTATGGAAAGGTCCTTACCAAGCCACGGCAGTTCATGATAATAACAATGTAACAGTGCAAGTACATAGGCGAAAAATCCGTTACCATTTTAACGAAATAAAACTAGCCCACGATAATTCCATTCCAGGGCCATCGCGCCAGGTGCCGTCTCCGACTCAGGACTAGTATCACCAATCCCAAACAGTCCAGGCCTATACTATGGAAATCTAGGCACCTTAAGGTTTTATAATAGTTTATGGAACATGGTCACTTTTACAGATTTCTCCTACATACAACCTCATATAGAAAATATTAAAAATATAATAAATACCGTTAAAACAACCTGTAATAATTATAAATCAAGTAAAGTTCAAACAGACTGTTCTAACACACTAAACCCGTTAGAAACTCTTCTAGTTAACGTAGAAAATAATTTTGTAGCTGTATCACACCTCACAAATAAAAATCGTAGTAAAAGATCTTAGTGATTCGGTTTTGGCGGACCTATTCTCAAACAATTATTCGGATCCTTAGATGAAGATGATGCCAAAATCTTCTCTGATGCTATCAATGCCGTCCAAGACGATCAGAGACATCTATCGTCTTTAATGAAAGACAACAATCACGTAATCTCTTCCGCTATCGATACTTTTAATAATACAATTAGAAGACTAAATGATAATGAACAAATATTAAATCAAAACATGGGTAAATTAGATAAAATTTTAGAAACCATTTTGCAAACAACTACCAAACTAGAAACTTCTTCTTATCTATCTTTAACCTTTAGCGCATTAGAAAGCTCTTTAATAACTTTAAATTTTAACCTTGAAGACATTATAGATGCAATTCTGTTCGGAAAACAAAACATAATTCATCCTTCTATTTTGTCCTTAGTTCAATTATATAATGAGCTAAGTTCTAACCAAAATATATATAGCTCAAAACTTCCCAGTCTCATTAAGCATAGAAAATATGCATACTCTCCTAGTTATCTCATCAGTTTCTAGCTTTGTTAATGGATCTAAATTAGTATTCGTCATAAGAATTCCGTTAATTAACTTACAAGAATAGAATCTCTATCATATTTATGCTCTTCCTACTCCGCATGATATAAATAATCCTCGTTCCTTTGCTATGATCAATCCAACTACTAGATTTCTTGCTATAACCGATGATAAATTAATGTACTCAACAATGGACTCTACGAGTGAGTGCAAAAGTGTAACAAAAGAATACTATCTGTGCAAACTAAGTGATGTGCATTCTACCGCAACAAATCCAATTTGTGAAGTGATAATCCTTACTAAACACATAAACAAATTACCAGAACTTTGTGATTATAAAGTAATAATTAGTGATATTGACGTTTGGCAAAAACTTAATAATAATAAGTGGTTATATGTACAGTCTGATTTAACTAAACTATCTGTTAAATGTAACAATACTCTTAGTGACTACGATATTGTTGGAACAGGAATCCTCAAGCTTCCTAAAGGCTGTAAGGCTTTTCATAATCTTTACAATTTGTTGCATCTACAGAGTATGAGTCTAAACTATATTTACCTTCTCCAAAATTTAATATTATATATTATAGATGATTGCTGTTTCAAGAAAAGGATAAATAATACGATTCCATATTTAACTACTATTAAATTATCTCACATCGACTTAGATTCCTTGCATTATGTCACACATAGATTAAATCAGTTCAGTGATGAAATAGAGAAAATAGAAAGTCAACCTTACCACATTAAATATGGAAACTATTTTAGCGGAATTACAACAATATTGTCTATATGTGTTTTAGCTTATATGTCATTTAATATTTATAAGAAATGTTGTAAGAGACCAAGACGAGATACAACTCAGAATGAACCTGGTTGTTGTATAAAAATATTTAATAATTGTTATGCTAAGCCTAATACCCAAACAAATCTTCAGATTCAAAACAAAGCATTTAAAGTATCTGAAGACTCGGAAGAACCTCCCTCGAGTTTGAGGAGAAATTTACATATATATTAGAAATAGCTTGTACTAATCCATAAATAATAATTTTGTTATTTTTAAGTAATAGAAATTTTTATATGTTAATGTTTCATAGAAATAATAAATAAAAACTACTATTACTTTACAATTTTATAAAGTTTTACTATTTCTTTACCAGTTCTCAAAAGAATAAAATGTTTACCATATCTTTACCAATTCTTATAATAAAATTGTACTAGTTCTTTACAAGTTCATAAAATGTACTATTTTTTTACTAGTTCTTATGATTGAAATCATTTTACTATATCCTTACTAGCTCTTATGATCAAAGTAATTCTACTATATCTTTACAAGTTCTTAGATCGAAATTGTTTTCTACATCTTTACTAGTTCATAGAATATTTTACTATTTCTCTACAAATTCTTGAATTATTTCTTGACTAGTTGTAATATTTCACTTCTCGTGTTACTTAATAGTTTAAATATTAAAACCTGTAAATTGTTCTATTTCTCTAATAATTAAAAAAAAATCTAGTTGTAGAATAAAACTGTATATTTTGTTAAGTGTACTGTAACTTCTTGGTGTCTCAATCTACTCGTATCTTTTTTCTTATTTGATGCTCCGTTTTTAAGGGAGGAGGTGTTACAACCCTATTCGGTAAGCACTTATTGCTGAGTCCACCAATTCATTGACATAGATTTCCAAAATGTCGATCAGCAGTAATTGCCTATAAATACCAAATCTTTTTCCAAATTCACAGAGTTCTCTTGGTTATTAGCCACAGCTCTACAGCTACGGACCTGGTTTATGCCTGCCGGCTGGATTGCTTAAACTAATACCATATCGGTCCGGTAGACCTTTGAGGTCCCATATATTGAGACTCCAAGTCACTTATTATAGTGAAATAAAAAGGGTCCTAATAGTCAAAAGTGTTTTTTTTTAAAACATATAAGTGCTCGGGACTAACAGTACGCAGGTACTGTCAAATTGAGATTAATTAGGGCTAATTATGTTTTTACCGATTTTAAAAAAGGAGGAGGTTCAATTCATGTAAATATTTTTTTAATGTATGTTCAAGCAAACATTTTTGTTTCTATGATTTTCATGATTCTTTTTGCTATAGATTCAGTAGCGTTAGGATAGTTTATATAAATCATTAATTTTTATTGGGTACCATATACGTAACTTGAAATTAATACGGTTGAACGTTATAATAAAACTATAATAACCGCTATATCTATTTTAGTTAAAAATGATCATCGATCATGGGATATTTTTATTCCCCAAATACAATTCGCAATGAATACAACTGTAAACGAAGCAACTCGTTTTACACCCTTCTTCTTAATACACGGAAGAGAGGCAATTCTGTGTAGATCAATTTACGGTACCACCGACAGTAACAATAAAAACATCCTCGATTTAAATTTTAGTCCAAGAAACGATTACGTGGAAAAATTAAGACCTCCCAAAGAAATATTCTCAAAAGTGAGACAATCATTAAATACTGCGCATCTAAAAAGTGCAAAACATTATAACATAAATCGAAGACAGATAGAACATTCTGTCGGAGATATAGTATGGCGAAAAACTTTTCCGTTATCGGACGCCAGTAAACATTTCACCGCTAAATTAGCACCGAAATATAGCAAAAGCAAAATAATTAGTATAAAATCACCATTGGTATACGAACTAGAAGATTTAGCTACCAAACGATCGGTAGGATTTTACCATGTAAAAGACATAAAAAACTAATTCATAACATTTAAAAATCTGGTTAAAAAGAAAAAAAATGTATATTTAAATTATTTTACACCTAGCGCCATCTAGGATCAATTGTTATAAATAAATGCACAAACACCGTCCTTACAAACATGATTCGTTCAATTCATAAAAGAATATACCAGATAAATAATAATTAACGATATTAAACGTCACTACTTATAAATTATCCCAAATAAATTAAAAATACATTAACTACCAAACGGTATTTAATACAAAATCGTCTTATTATACATAAAACGAATAGTCTCATCTATAGATATACATCTATACTACATGCTTATCTGTTTACATCGAGTAAACAGCGGTTAATGCAATTCCCTTGAATCACGAATGAATGGATCCAACTTTGTTGCATGTTTGACCTACCTTCCATACAACTACGATATTATACAAACTTATAGTTTAATTCCTTTTGTCACTGAAAGGTTGTTATCTTTTATTAAAACAGTAACCATAAAGGGTTATTTAGTATTAAACACTGCTATGGAATAGGAGAATTATAGTTATAGAAATTATCTTTTAAATCTTATAAATATTATTTGGCATACCAATTGGATTTAATTCTATCTGTTAGTATTCGAATTCAACCGACTTAGTACAGGCTTGTTCTAGTCAAAAGTTTTGACTTGGGAGCCGATTTCCGTTAGTGTCTTAGTTACATTAGCGACGCGTATTGCGAACTCTGTCTTAGGTTTGATTAGAGTATTTAGGGTAGTAGTTGGGCAAGCAGACACGTCTATAAGCGTCGTAGTTCCAGCTCACCCGATTGATTATGTTTATTTACACATCCATGAAGATGTGATTTTAGTAACAGTGTCTGTTACATCGGATCCTACCTTACACTCGTACTTGTGTTATTACAGCGATGTAGTTTGGTTACCGAATTTCTTCGTTTTTGACTTTGTCCGAGTTTGAATTTCGTATATAAATCTAATAGAAGATGGGAAGACCGAATTTACCTTTGCTGAAGTCTGGTTGTGAGTTGTATAGAGAAAATATCTATCACCTTACGGTTATGTTAGGAAGCCTCGGTGTTACTGGATAGTCGCCGAGACGTTTTGAAAGGAAGCATGAATGGTGCGAAAGAATTGAGAGCCTGAATGATGATTTATAAAAGAGCGAACCAAACATTCATTACCTTTTGAGGTTGTCCATCATACCCATCGGTCTATCTTTTTTAATCCAAATCAATTTTTGTTTTTGTCTTTGTTACTTGCTGCGTTTAGATAAACGTTTTTATCTTATTATAGGTTGGAGGGCCAACCTGAGAATTTCACTCTGTGAGCAAAATCCTTCGCAGTGAGGGGCGCCCTGTCACGTTGTATTTCGCGCCCTCCGGCGCGCAAACGCGCAAGGCGGCCTTCTTAAATTTGTCACTAAATATCATACGATAATTGTCGAGAGACTCCTTAATTTAGTTAAGTAAAATCACGCCACTTTTTAAAATGGCTTCTCCCCGGCACGGAACGGGCGGAGGGCCGACCTGGCCCCCGCCCCCCGCGTCTCTTACCTTAGGCTTTAAAAGCCGGAGCGACTCCTGCGAGGCTCATTTATTCGCCGAGCAGTCGTCGCACCCTTTTTGTTGAAATAATTAAAAAACTTGAGTAGAAGCAGTGACGTTAATAAGATAAGGTACGTAGAATTCTTGTTAGAATCTCTCTCTCTCTCTTTCTTCTTCTTCTCCATGTTAGTGAGGTCTTGTTTACCTTTACAGACATGGCTTTATTCCGGTCATGCCAGCCAAGGGGCAGACCGCCGGATGAACCGGGAGGGTCATCCATAAAACATTAAAACCAGGACTTCTTCACTTCCCTTTTTAGGTGAGTGTTTTTTAACTCTCCCCAGAATTAGGTCTGTCCAATATTCAGTAGTAGGCTGTGTGACGTTCTTCGTATCCATACGCCTTCGAGCTCGGTCTCGAAGCATGCCATCACCGGAAGAGTTAGCTGACTAGCTTATAACCATATTTAATTCTCCTTATCTCCCCCAAAACAGTGACAATAAATCAGCGACACCTCCTTCGTAAGAACTACTTATACCTATTATTCACTGGAATCCGTTCTCGAATTCCAGTGGGTCACGTTCGGACGAGAACGGCCTCTCGTTATCTACGTGGTCAACCAGCAGTTGAGTCGACCCACCGACTCACATTCGACATCACATCACATCTTCGTTATCAACGTTTTCCACGTGCTTCCGACGCCTGGCGGTTGCGTGACGAAGGCCTCGTCGGGCAGCACTGCCTGAGGTAGCGTCGGAGCAGACACTTCCCGCAATACGTGGACGGGATGGCGCCCTTTTTAAAAACTATTTAAACCAAATTTTATCTACGACTATGCAAATATTTACAACGTAACTTTATAGTATATTTCACGGTTAGGAACCGTCTAGATCCCCACGCCTTGATAATCCTCCAAAACGGTAGTCCGTTGGTTTCAGAGCAGGTGACCAGGGATTAAGACCCGCGAGTCTTCCCTATTTCTTAGAATAGATTAATGCTTAATCTAGATCATATGTTATGTTAATTCAGTGAGTTGCCTGACTCCCTAAGGAGGTAAATTAAAGAGAAGAAGCCTCAGGTCTGTTTGTTTGATTTGTGTCTTCCCTTGTATGGAAATCGACGGCCTATTCCCGGCCGCCGATTCCCATCCCGCTAGCCGAGGTTATAAAACAAATTTCAAATCTCACAATCGCGTTGTTATATACAACCCCGTTATATATATATATATATATATATATACTTTTATAACCCATTTTTATATAACAATCTCCAGCGTAATAACTTACTACTGGGATCTTTGCAATTCATAAGATAAACAAGGGGTTTGTGGTCTGTAACGATTTTAAATTTTCTCCCATAAAAATACGGTTTGAATGTTTTTGTACCGAATATAACGCCTAGTAGCTCCTTTTCAGACACACTATAATTTCCTTCTGCTTTGTTTAACGTACGGGAAGCAT
The DNA here is from genome assembly GCA_039645545.1 of Dendrolimus houi. Taxonomy (NCBI): domain Eukaryota; kingdom Metazoa; phylum Arthropoda; class Insecta; order Lepidoptera; family Lasiocampidae; genus Dendrolimus; species Dendrolimus houi. The sequence goes on from CM077122.1 coordinate 451,656, forward strand.
AGGCTATGGGTAGGTCATTGCCCATTTCACCTTGGGATAGAACTGTACCAATTGCATATTCGGAAGCATCAGTGGTTAAGATGAAAGGTTTCGAGAAATCAGGATATTGAAGGATAGGGGCATTAGTAAGTATTGATTTAAGAGTATTGAATGCTTTTTCCTGTTGATGTGACCAGATAAAATCTACATCCTTTCTTAACAGGGAAGTTAGTGGCTTAGTGATTTTAGAAAAGTCTTTAATAAATTTCCTATAATATCCTACGAGACCCAAGAAACTTTTAATATATTTGGGTGTTCTGGGTGTAGGACAGGATACTACGGCTTCAACTTTATCGGGATTGGGAGATACTCCTTTGTCTGAAATTATGTGACCTAGATAGGCAACTTCGCGACGAAGAAACTCGCATTTGTCTAGCTGTAACTTTAAATTATGTTTTTTTAATGCATCGAATATTAATTCAAGTTTAGAGATGTGAGACTGGAGATCATGAGAATAGATAATGACGTCATCTAAATAGGTAAAGTAATGTAAACCTTGTAGACCAGTAAGGACTGTATTCATGAGACGTTAAAAGGTTGCAGGAGCATTTTTTAGTCCAAAGGGCATTCTAGTGTATTCAAAGTGACCATTTGGAACTGAGAAGGCGGTTTTGGGCGAGTCGTCTTCAGCCATTTGAATTTGATGAAAACAGAAATTGTCGTTCGTCGCGCGCGCACGTCTCCCGCTCCGCCTCGGCTGTCCGTTATTCGTGTTCGTTGTGTTCGTTCGTTCACCCGGTCGATCTGTGTTTTTTCTGTGACAGTGCAGTGAAAAGTGCGTCATCAGGTGGTTTTTCCACCACATCGTTCGTCCCCTCAGGGACAATGGACGGCGTGGAGCTCTCTCCATTGCTGTTGGAGGGTTTGCTGTCGTTTTACGACAGCAATTCCCTCAAGCGCTCGACCAATTTTGAGGACTCCGGAGTCCCAATCAATGGCGTCCGTTATCTCGGAACTTAATTCCGAGAAACCCGTGTCCTGCAAGTTACACGTGCAAGGGGCCCCCGCACCCGCATCTGCCGCGACCACCGCACCCCCCGCGACCCCCGCCACCGCGCTTATCGCTGACCACCTGCGCTCTGCCTTAGCGCCCGCGCCCCCCGCGCCCCCCGCATCCGTACCCGCCGTGTTACCGGTGCGCCCGCCGCCCGCACCCCCGCTCAACGATGCCCACCGTGTGGCACCAAAATCACGCACATCGTTTTCTCGCGGTTCCGCGTCGGGACAACCACGATCGAGCTCCGCGAGCTCGACGATATCGCGTTCGCGATCGCCCATACACCGCGTAATCGATTCTCGTCGAGAAATCGAATTATCTCCTGACGGTCCGCAATACCTCAGGGATGCCCCTCTTCCACCGGCCGATGAAATCACCCCCCTGGATGTCGCGCCTCCCGCGACGATGACGGTTTCATATCCGTCTATCGTACCAAAAAACGGAAGACCCAGAGGGAGGTCCCCCCCCAACCCCGCTCACATTGCGGGCACAAAACCAACAACGGCACCTTCCAGCCGCCCTGGGCCACCTTCACAGCGCCCGCCGCCACCCCTGATCATCCGCGAGAAAGCCCATTGGCTTCAACTCGCTAAGGAGCTGCCAGGTAAGGCAATCTCTATAAAAGAAGCCCGTGATACCCAACACGGCATCAAAGTTATGGTCACGTCTTCAAGTGACCACCGCTCCCTAACATCCTTGTTATGTGACCGTAAAATCGGTTACTACACTTATGCCGTGCCCGAAGAAAAACGCCTTCGGGCTGTAATCCGCGGACTCCCACAGGAAATCGAGTGTTCCTACATTCTCGAGGACCTTAAGTCCCAAGCTGTACCAGTACACGAAGTGCACCGTATGCACAGAGGCGACGCAACAAAGTCTCCTCTAAACCTAGTATTGGTTGTCCTCGACCTCTCCCCAGAGGGGAAAAAGATCTTCGAACTTGAGAAGGTCTGTGGCCTCTCTGGCCTTCGTGTGGAACGCCCACACGAAAAACATACACTGCGGCAGTGTCATCGTTGCCAACTTTATGGGCACTCTGCCCTACATTGTCAATCCCGTCCCAGGTGCGTCAAGTGCCTGGGCGACCACGGGACCTCAGAGTGCACACGCACCCGGGACTCCCGGAGCCACCGAGCTGCATTCTCTGCGGCCAAGCGGGTCACCCGCTAACTACAGAGGCTGTCCTGCCGCCCCCGACCCAAACGTAAGGTCGGAAAGGGCAACGCCCAAAAGGCACTAGAAAAGTGCCGAACAAACCCGCATTCGTGGCGGCCCCCCCTCCAGTGGTAAATCACTGGACGGGTCTTCCCACGACGGAAGCGTTCCCTCCACTAAGGACGCGCGCCCCAATTTTGGCCGGCCTACCCCCAGCAACCCCTGCCCCCGCCCCCATTTTAAAAGCACCTTCTGGGCCGTCACCCCACCACTCTTTAGCGGAGGACTTAGCCTTGGCGACTAAATTCGCCAAGAACTTGCCTTTCGACCTAGCAGAGGTCCAACTCTTGGCTCGAAAACTGAGACAAGTTGCAGAGTCTGATCAACCCTCCCTCCGGGATCAACTCGTGATCGAAATGGATCACGCGTACCTCCTCCAGGTACTTAGGTCGTTATAACTAAACAACCTAGTTAAATTATTGTTACCGGTAACAAATGGCGCATGTAGGTAGAAATAAACCACGCTCATTGACTCTGGCGACTTATAACGCCAACGGCCTTCGAAACCAGCGCGACTTGGTCCATGACTTCCTGGTTACCAATCAAGTGGATATACTACTAGTGCAGGAGACCTTCCTGAAACCGAGTGAAAGAGATCCAAAGATCTCTAACTATCGGGTCACTAGACATGACAGGATAGGCCGTGGTGGCGGCACCCTGATCTATTTCAGAAGATCTCTACACTGCATGCCTCTAGTCACCCCACCACTAGTAGGTATGGAGGTATCCGCCTGCAGACTAGCAATGACTGGCCACCAACCTCTAGTCATAGTCTCAGCATACCTCGCGTGCCAGAAAACCCTTATTAAGAAAGACCTAGAAGCCCTATTCAACTTAGGCCCAGCTGTTATAATAGCCGGAGATCTGAATTGTAAATACGAACAGTGGAATTGCAATACCACTAACCCCAATGGCAGAGCCCTAATAAATATATCAGACAATCTTTTGTTTGATATAATAACTCCTATGACCCCACACGATACCCCCAACCGCGACTGGGGACCCCAAACACTCTCGACCTAGCATTACTGAGGGCGTAACTCTTCAGTTCCATTCGATCGAAACGATGGACGATATAGACTCGGACCATCGCCCGGTTATCCTCAAATTAGGACAACAGACGGACCAGACATCTGAAACTAGGACCTCTGTGGTCTGGTTGAGACTTGGGGACCTCCTCAAGGCAACCGAATCACAAGACCTGGACCGCATCCCGGACCACATCGAATCCCACCAAGACACGGAGACGGCGATCGAGGCCCTCACCAGCCACCTTATATCCGTAGTGCGGAACTCGTCCAGACAGGTGCCAGTGGAGGATGACCGCCACTTATGCCTGCCGGACGAAGTGAGGGTACTGCTGAGGGAAAAGAGAGCTGCCTCCAGAGCTCACGACAGATATCCCACCGAAGACAACAGAGTCCGACTCCGCCAACTAGAGCGCGAGGTCAAACTACGTATCCGGGAAGTCAGGGAACAACGTTGGGACAGAACGTTGAGAGATATCGAACCAACTCACCAGGCGTACTGGAAGCTGGCTAGAGCTCTGAAATCAGATACCCTTACTGTCATACCCGCGCTAGAAAGAGCCGACAACACCGAGGCGTTCGATGATGAGGAGAAAGCTGAATGCCTTGCTCAGAGTCTAGAGCTTCAATGCTCCCCCACTACACAAAACGTCGACCAGTCACACCTGACGGAGGTGGACTCCGAGGTTGAACGTAGATCCTCCTTACCAGCGGAAACCACACTCGACCCAGTCACGGTCGAAGAAGTGCAAGATCTGATCAAGTCCCTCAAACCGCGAAAGGCCCCAGGGATCGATGGCATTAACAATCGCGTGTTAAAACTCCTCCCCGGCCACTTGATTATAATCTTAGTGAGCATCTTCAATGCCGCCATAACAAACTGCTCTTTCCCCGCGATCTAGAAGGAAGCAGACGTCATCGGTATTCACAAGCCTGGAAAACCGGCTAATAAACCGTCCAGCTACCGCCCAATCAGCCTACTGAGCACACTCAGCAAGCTTTACGAGAGGGTCATCCTCTCTAGACTTAGAGATTTTGCCATCAGCAAACATCTACTACCCGATGAGCAGTTTGGATTCCGTGCCAGACACTCATGAGTCCAACAGGTGCAACGCATCACGGAGCACATACTATCCCACTTTGCCCATCGCCCTCGCCCTATAGGAACAGCCGCACTGTTCCTTGACGTAGCTAAGGCCTTCGACAAGGTCTGGCATAACGGTTTGATTTACAAGCTGTACCAGTTCGGTGTGCCAGACAGACTCGTGCTCATCTTGCGAGACTTCCTCCTAGGCCGTAGCTTCCGTTTTCGAGTGGAGGGAACACGCTCGACCCCTCACCCACTCACAGCCGGTGTACCACAGGGCTCGGCCCTGTCTCCACTACTCTTCACGCTGTACACCAGCGACATCCCAAAAACTCCAGATGTAGAGTTGGCCCTCTTCGCGGATGACACCGCACTCTATACATCAGATCACAACCGACAAATGGCTTGCGTCCGGCTACAGGCAGCTGTAACAGAGCTAGGCGAATGGTTTCGCAAATGGAGGATAGAGGTAAACCCGGAGAAAAGCGCAGCAATGTTCTTTTCCCCGGGCACGCTTCGCTCTCCCAAACGCGCTTGCCTTCGCTTAAAAGCCATCTCGCTCTACGAACAAGAGATCCCCTGGGCAAAGTACACCAAATACCTGGGTATCACCCTAGATCAGAACTTGCGCTTCAACGAGCATATCACTATAGTCCGGAATAGAGCGCGATTTGTGATGGGTCGTCTAGCACCCATGATAGATAAACGAAGCAAAATGTCCCTCAGACACAAGCTTACTCTATATAAAACATGAATCCGCCCGATCATGACATACGCGAGTGTGGTATTCGGCCATGCCAAGCCTTCCCTTTTAAAGAAACTGCAAATCGTTCAGAATAAATTCATGCGCAGAGCCGTCGGTGCTCCCCTCTATATGCGTAACGTCGACATCCACCGCGATCTGGAGCTTCCCTCCATCATAAACTACATTACGTCGTCTCGCGTAAGTATTTCGATCTAGCGCCGCACCATCGAAATCCCCTCGTCGTGTCCGCGTCCGATTATAAGCCTCGACGAAAGGCTCTCGTGCGACGACCGCGTAACATCCTCACGGACAAGGTCGACGATATCACAAAACGGCTGCTTCGGATCAGCCCGCCCGCGGTTAGGGCGGCAGGCTGGCAGGCACCGACAGACAGACACAGACGGCGGCGTCGACGCCGCCAATCACGATCTCTCCACGTCCCCGCGAGGGACGCAAGGAGACACAGCCCCCCCATAGGATAGACTAGGCATGTTGCTGGGAAGTTTCTTTCGCCGTTTCTTCTCTCCCAACCATAACACGTTGTGAAACAGCAGTAAGATAGTATAGGCCACCGCGAACCGCCGATCCCGGTCCGCCGGGATCCTTCCTCTCGGGCCTTATATTACCCGTCGCCCGCTCTCAATTAGTGCATTGTGTCGCCCTATGGTGGGCATCATTAGATTCATCCCCCTCTCATGGCAACAGTCCAGCCGAGGTGAAACTCCCTAGGGAGCCCCCTCGAGCAAGTTGCCCCCCGGGCTCGAGCGCCTTTGCTTCGCAAAGCCACCTGCCCCGAAAACCCCGGTAAAGTTGTGAGGTCTTCGGACCAACAACATAAAGTCAAGTCCAATAAAAAAAAAAAAGAGGCTCATTTATTCGCCGAGCAGTCGTCGCACCCTTTTTGTTGAAATAATTAAAAAACTTGAGTAGAAGCAGTGACGTTAATAAGATAAGGTACGTAGAATTCTTGTTAGAATCTCTCTCTCTCTTTCTTCTTCTTCTCCATGTCAGTGAGGTCTTGTTTACCTTTACAGACATGGCTTTATACCGGTCATGCCAGCCAAGGGGCAGACCGCCGGATGAACCGGGAGGGTCATCCATAAAACATTAAAACCAGGACTTCTTCACTTCCCTTTTTAGGTGAGTGTTTTTTAACCCTCCCCAGAACTAGGTCTGTCCAATATTCAGTAGTAGGCTGTGTGACGTTCTTCGTATCCATACGCCTTCGAGCTCGGTCTCGAAGCATGCCATCGCCGGAAGAGTTAGCTGACTAGCTTATAACCATATTTAATTCTCCTTATCTCCCCCAAAGCAGTGACAATAAATCAGCGACACCTCCTTCGTAAGAATTACTTATACCCATTTTTCACTGGAATCCGTTCTCGAATTCCAGGGAGTCACGTTCGGACGAGAACGGCCTCTCGTTATCTACGTGGTCGACCAGCAGTTGAGTCGACCCACCGACACACATTCGACATCACTTCACATCTTCGTTATCAACGTTTTCCACGTGCTTCCGACGCCTGGCGGCTGCGTGACGAAGGCCTCGTCGGGCAGCGCCGCCTGGGGTAGCGTCGGAGCAGACACTTCCCGCAATACGTAGACGGGATGGCGCCCTTTTTTTAAAAACTATTTAAACCAAATTTTATCTACGACTATGCAAATATTTACAACGTAACTTTATGGTATATTTCACGGTTAGGAACCGTCTAGATCCCCACGCCTTGATAATCCTCCAGAACGGTAGTCCGTTGGTTTCAGAGCAGGTGACCAGGGATTTAGACCCGCGAGTCTTCCCTATTTCTTAGAATAGATTAATGCTTAATCTAGATCATATGATAGATAGATAGATAGATAACACTTTATTATACACCAATACAAAAATGAACTTAAAGACTAAAATTATATCTAGTTGTGTACAAAGGGCGGTCTTATCGCTAAAAATCGATCTGTTCCAGACAACCCTAGGAATGAATTGAGATGATAATGGCGATGGTGGTATACGTAACATATAGTACGAACTACTTACATTTTAATAATAAATACATAAATGATATATATATATATATATATATATATATATATATATATATATATATATTATATATTACATAGATATATACTTAATATACATACCATACAAATACATATCTACAGAATATATAAATATTTATGAATGAATTTAAGTATCATATTCCAACGACAGGTAGTATTTTTTGATCATGGTTTTAAATATCGCTAGCGATTTTGCTTGTCTGATAGTAACAGGAAGCTCATTCCAAAGCTGAACAGCCTTAACAGTAAAAGAATTGTTGTAAAAAGTTGAGTTATGCGCAGGAGTGTTCAATTTAAGTTTAGTAGAAGGGCGTAAATTATGAGAGCACGAAAGAAAATCAAAACGTTGTTTAAGGTAATTAGGAGTACTTGGGACAAATAAAATACTATAGAGAAAAGAAAGGATGTGAGTATTCCGGCGAAATCGAATTGGCAACCACTTGAGTTTTTTTCGGAATTCAGAGACATGGCCTTACTTGCGTAGGCCAAATATGAACCTTATGCAAAAATTTTGGAGGCGCTGAAGTTTATTAAGTCGTTCTTGGGTTAAATTTAGATAGCTGGCGTCAGCATAATCAAAGATAGGAAGTAATAAGGACTCTGCTAGCTTAATTTTGGTGGTAGTGGGTAAGAAGTTCCTCAAGCTTCTAAGGGATCTGGATGAAAGATATAGCCACCGGCTTAATTCGGTGATATGAGGTCGCCAACACAGCTCACTGTCAAATATAACACCAAGGTTTTTTACCTTATCACTAAAAGGAATGATTGTTCCGTCAAACATTACGCTAGGTATAGTACTCCAGTCGACCTTATTAAGCATCCGTGAGCTACCGATGACGATGACTTGAGTTTTTTCTGGGTTCACATGAAGCCCATAAGACTTGCCCCACTGCAGGATGCGTTCGAAATCTATATTTATAGTTGAGACTGCTTTGTCCAAGGTGGTGACCGGTGATATGTTATGTTAATTCAGTGAGTTGCCTGACTCCCTAAGGAGGTAAATTAAAGAGAAGAAGCCTCAGCTCTGTTTGTTTGATTTGTGTCTTCCCGTGTATGGAAATCGACGGCCTATTCCCGGCCGCCGATTCCCATCCCATAGCCGTGGTTATAAAACAAATTTCAAATCTCACAATCGCGTTATTATATACAACCCCGTTATAAATATATATACGTACATATATAACCCATTTGTTATATAACAACATACACACCAGAACAAAATGGAAAGGCTGAGAGAGAAAATCGAACCTTAGTTGAGTCAGCAAGAGCAATGTTATATGCAAACAATTTACCAAAGAAATTGTGGGCTGAAGCTGTCAATACAGCGGCATATGTGTTGAATAGAACTGGAAGAACAAAACAAAATGGTGTCACACCATATGATATATGGACAGGAAAGAAATATGACATCAATAATTTGAAAATTTTTGGTACAAATGTATATGTACACATACCAAAAGAAAAGAGAAGAAAGTGGGACTCAAAAGCCAAGGAAGGCATTTTTGTGGGCTATGGAGAGAATGTAAAAGGATACAGGATATGGTTTCGTATTGAAAATACAGTTGAAAACAAACGAGATGTTATATTTCTTGATAAAGAAAGCAACATAAAGTCAGCTAACCAAGATACAAGTGCCCCAAAGATAGATATTGAGGAACCAATTATACACACAAAAATGAGTCAGCAGTCGATATTGGAAGATAATTACAACCCTATTTCTTCAGAAGATAAAAGTAGCATTTATAAACCGTGTACAGACAGTGAAGTGAGTGAAAGTGAAGTGAATATAACCTCACAACATTGTCAAAGATCTAAGAGGATGAGAAAACCACCTTCTTTCTATAAGTGTCAACTTGCTTTAGTGGAATGTAACAATATAGAACCTAAAACATACAAGGAGGCCATGGAAAGCAAAAATGCTGAGGAATGGACGAAGGCCATAAACTGTGAGTTAAATACATTAATTAATAATAATACTTGGGAGATTTGTACTGAAAATATAACTGATCCAATTATTAGTAGTAAATGGGTTTTTAAAATAAAATATCTTGATAATAAATATTACTATAAAGCTAGGCTAGTAGCCAGGGGTTTTGAACAACAAGAAAATATTGATTTCTCTGAAATTTATTCTCCAGTAGCAAAATTGTCAACATTCAGGTTATTTATCTCAGTTGCTACAAAGTTAAAGGTACCTATTTACCAAATGGATGTGACAGGTGCATTCCTGTATGGGGACATTAATGAGAATGTATATCTTAAATTACCTGATGGGGCTTATTCTGATGGAAAACAAATAGTAAAATTAAACAAGTCTTTGTATGGTTTAAAAAAAATCACCTAAATACTGGAATGAAAAGTTCAATTCTATAATTTTAAATGCAGGTTTCAAAAGATCTGAAAGTGACTCGTGTTTATATACTAAATGTAATAATAGTAAACAAATCTATGTTTTATTATATGTAGATGACTTGTTAATATTTGGTTCTTGTGATAAAATGGTCAATGACCTTAAATTGATTTTACATAAAGAGTTTAGTATGAAAGATTTAGAATTTGCCTCAGAATTTCTTGGTATAAATATAAAACAAAACTTGAAAACTAATGTAACTGAATTGTGTCAGAAAAATTATCTTTTAAATGTTTTGAAAAGATTCAATATGGAAGATTGTAAGCCAATGTCTACTCCAATGGATCAGAACTTTAATGTTTCTTTACTTGAATGCAGTGATATACCTATAGATAAGGACATAGAAAATAAATGTCGACAAATCCTAGGGTGTTTAATGTATGCCGCCTCCTCCACTAGGCCTGATCTCTGTGCAACCATTTCTATACTTAGTAGATATCAAAATTGTGCATCTCATGTTTTGTTAACTGCTCTTAAAAGAGTTTTAAGGTATATTAAATATACAATTGATTATAAGTTAATTTATACATATGATAAAGATGTATTACAAGGTTATTGTGATGCAAACTGGGGAGGTGATCTAGTGGATAGAAAATCTACCACAGGCTATTGTTTCTTTTTCTCAAATTGTCTTATAACTTGGTGTTCTAAAAAGCAAAGTAGTGTTAGCCTGTCTTCAACAGAATCTGAATATATAGCCGCCAGTATGGCTGTCAGCGAGGCATGCTGGCTTATCAATTTATTGGAAGATTTTCAGATATGTAAAACAACACCTGTTTTGATATATTGTGACAATCAGTCAGCAATTAAAGTAGCAAATACAAATACAGTGAAACGATTAAAACACATTGACATTCGCTATCACTTTATTGGGGAAAAGATTCAGAATGGTACAATATGTTTACAGTATTTGAAAACTGAAGATCAAATAGCTGATATGTTTACAAAATGGTTAAAAAAAGATATTTTGTAAAATGTGTAGTCTCAACAGTTAATTGTAGTTAAGTATAAAGTTTTTTTTTTTAATTTGTATAAGTTTAGTTACATAATAAAGTAATTAAAGTATGTAGTATATAAGTGATAGCAATATAGGCCTTTTGTAATGAACAAAGATTGTAAATTTTAATGTTTTGGTTTTGAAAAAGTTATTTATAAAGAAGTTTCTTTTGGTTGATTGAACATAGTTTTGTATAAGATGTAAATTAAGATTGTTTTTGTAATCTACGTTTTTTATGAAAAGTTTTTTTAAAAAATGTATATGTGTATTACATTGAGGGGGGTGTTATAATGTGTCATTGTCACCGTAGTGGGTGACAGTTGTAAAGTGTCAAATACCAATGTAATACCTACTCTGTGACGAATAAACTCTCTGCTGCGTTGAATCTCGTACAAGGTTGTTTCATTAATATTATAATCATAATTAATCCTAAAACAGTTTCATTATTTGTTATCGTCTTTAAGCGGTGCCTTTTTTTAAGCTTAAGCTTTTTAATTTGAACGGTTTACGCAAGATTGCATCATCTAACTGCCTGCCAACGTTGAAATTATATAAAATTGTATGATTAAAATAAGAAATATTACGAATAATTGACAAATTGTATTATGATAAATGCGAAGTTTTGGGGTTCAAACTTGCTATATTAAAGTATAAATTTCGTTGAAATCGATTAGTTTACGAGATAATACGATAACAAAATGAGCTTACTATGACGATGACGACGCAAATTATGACAAGTTTTTACGACAAATTGAGCAAGTTAGCGACATTTTCGACAACTGACTAGACGCGGCTCGATCACCATTCTATCAGGAGCTGAGGCAAGACTCCGACCTCCCATATAGAAGACATCCGGCTCGAAAGACCAAATGTACAATCCTCAATGTCGGGATTGCGTCTATGCGGACTGTATTTCTGCGAATCTATGCGAAAAACGGTGAGTTGGACAGTGAGAACAAATCTTACAACGAGAAGTCAACTCATCTTGCGAAGAACGGGTTTCGAGTCCAATGGTCAGCACCGACTCCTTCCTTTGTGGACACAATTTTAGTTGAAAACGAATAGTTTTCACAGCAGTCGCGACGAGGATGCAGCACTGACACACTGGATGGCGACGATTGCGAATGTTTCCACAAAATACGAAATCAGTCTATTTTGTTGCGAATTCAACGAACGAAACTTGCCGAACATGTCCGTACACGACGGCCGCAGCGAGTGACTCTCGCCGTAATATTCTACCCTCACTGGCTCACGCGACAAAAAACTAATCTAACCCGAACGAAAACTGTCGCTAATTAAAAGAATATTAACAAATTTAAACAATTATTATTGAATTTATTAAATCAAATACAAATTAAAACTAAAACTAATAAAAGGAGGACGATTTGAACAAGCATCATAAATAACAATTATTTTTCCTTGAACCCTCCCGTACTTAATAAGTACCAAACAGCCGTCACCACTTTCAACATTACTTTTCTACGAACCAAACTATAGACTATAGGTAATCTCTTTGAAATAATAATTCTTAATTTTATGAATACTCTAAGATATAATAAAAAATTCTAGAAAAAAAAATGGAAACCGACTTTAAGAATAATTAAAAAGCTATAATTAACTATTTGCTACAACATAAAAGTTAATATATTTTGCCAATTTTTGTTGTTTTTTATGTTTTACTAGGCACCTACTTCAAGAGCTGTAGAAAATACTTATTTTTGTTTTTAGTTACGCTTGAAGTCGGTTTATTTTTTGCTAGAAAATATTTATTTTTCACTTTCAAGTTACGTATATGGTACCCAATAAAAATTAATGATTTATATAAACTATCCTAACGCTACTGAATCTATAGCAAAAAGAATCATGAAAATCATAGAAACAAAAATGTTTGCTTGAACATACATTAAAAAAATATTTACATGAATTGAACCTCCTCCTTTTTTAAAATCGGTAAAAACATAATTAGCCCTAATTAATCTGAATTTGACAGTACCTGCGTACTGTTAGTCCCGAGCACTTAAAAAAAACACTTTTGACTATTAGGACCCTTTTTATTTCACTATAATAAGTGACTTGGAGTCTCAATATATGGGACCTCAAAGGTCTACCGGACCGATATGGTATTAGTTTAAGCAATCCAGCCGGCAGGCATAAACCAGGTCCGTAGCTGTAGAGCTGTGGCTAATAACCAAGAGAACTCTGTGAATTTGGAAAAGATTTGGTATTTATAGGCAATTACTGCTGATCGACATTTTGGAAATCTATGTCAATGAATTGGTGGACTTAGCAATAAGTGCTTACCGAATAGGGTTGTAACACCTCCCCCCTTAAAAACGGAGCACCAAATAAGAAAAAAGATGCGAGTAGATTAAGACACCAAGAAGTTACAGTACATTTAACAAAATATACAGTTTTATTCTACAACTAGATTTTTTTTTAACTATTAGAGAAATAGAACAATTTACAGGTTTTAATATTTAAACTGTTAAGTAACACGAGAAGTGAAATATTACAACTAGTCAAGAAATAATTCAAGAATTTGTAGAGAAATAGTAAAATATTCTATGAACTAGTAAAGATGTAGAAAACAATTTCGATCTAAGAACTTGTAAAGATATAGTAGAATTATTTTGATCATAAGAGCTAGTAAGGATATAGTAAAATTATTTCAATCATAAGAACTAGTAAAAAATAGTACATTTTATGAACTTGTAAAGAACTAGTACAATTTTATTATAAGAATTGGTAAAGATATGGTAAACATTTTATTCTTTTGAGAACTGGTAAAGAAATAGTAAAACTTTATAAAATTGTAAAGTAATAGTAGTTTTTATTTATTATTTCTATGAAACATTAAAATATAAAAATTTCTATTACTTAAAAATAACAAAATTATTATTTATGGATTAGTACAAGCTATTTCTAATATATATGTAAATTTCTCCTCAAACTCGAGGGAGGTTCTTCCGAGTCTTCAGATACTTTAAATGCTCTGTTCTGAATCTGAAGATTTGTTTGGGTATTAGGCTTAGCATAACAATTATTAAATATTTTTATACTACAACCAGGTTCATTTTGAGTTGTATCTCGCCTTGGTCTCTTACAACATTTCTTATAAATATTAAATGACATATAAGCTAAAACACATATAGACAATATTGTTGTAATTCCGCTAAAATAGTTTCCATATTTAATGTGGTAAGGTTGACTTTCTATTTTCTCTATTTCATCACTGAACTGATTTAATCTATGTGTGACATAATGCAAGGAATCTAAGTCGATGTGAGATAATTTAATAGGAGTTAAATATGGAATCGTATTACTTATCCTTTTCTTGAAACAGCAATCATCTTCTATAATATAAAATTTTGGAGAAGGTAAATATAGTTTAGACTCATACTCTGCAGATGCAACAAATTGTAAAAGATTATGAAAAGCCTTACAGCCTTTAGGAAGCTTGAGGATTCCTGTTCCAACAATATCGTAGTCACTAAGAGTATTGTTACATTTAACAGATAGTTTAGTTAAATCAGACTGTACATATAACCACTTATTATTATTAAGTTTTTGCCAAACGTCAATATCACTAATTATTACTTTATAATCACAAAGTTCTGGTAATTTGTTTATGTGTTTAGTAAGGATTATCACTTCACAAATTGGATTTGTTGGCGGTAGAATGCACATCACTTAGTTTGCACAGATAGTATTCTTTTGTTACACTTTTGCACTCACTCGTAGAGTCCATTGTTGAGTACATTAATTTATCATCGGTTATAGCAAGAAATCTAGTAGTTGGATTGATCATAGCAAAGGAACGAGGATTATTTATATCATGCGGAGTAGGAAGAGCATAAATATGATAGAGATTCTATTCTTGTAAGTTAATTAACGGAATTCTTATGACGAATACTAATTTAGATTCATTAACAAAGCTAGAAAGTGATGAGATATCTAGGAGAGTATGCATATTTTCTATGCTTAATGAGACTGGGAAGTTTTGAGCTATATATATTTTGGTTAGAACTTAGCTCATTATATAATTGAACTAAGGACAAAATAGAAGGATGAATTATGTTTTGTTTTGCGAACAGAATTGCATCTATAATGTCTTCGAGGTTAAAATTTAAAGTTATTAAAGAGCTTTCTAATGTGCTAAAGGTTAAAGATAGATAAGAAGAAACTTCTAGTTTGGTAGTTGTTTGCAAAACGGTTTCTAAAATTTTACCTAATTTACCCATGTTTTGATTTAATATTTGTTCATTATCATTTAGTCTTCTAATTGTATTATTAAAAGTATCGATAGCGGAAGAGATTACGTGATTGTTGTCTTTCATTAAAGACGATAGATGTCTCTGATCGTCTTGGACGGCATTGATAGCATCAGAGAAGATTTTGGCATCATCTTCATCTAAGGATCCGAATAATTGTTTGAGAATAGGTCCGCCAAAACCGAACCACTAAGATCTTTTACTACGATTTTTATTTGTGAGGTGTGATACAGCTATAAAATTATTTTCTACGTTAACTAGCAGCAGTCTGTTTGAACTTTACTTGATTTATAATTATTACAGGTTGTTTTAACGGTATTTATTATATTTTTAATATTTTCTATATGAGGTTGTATGTAGGAGAAATCTGTAAAAGTGACCATGTTGCATAAACTATTATAAAACCTTAAGGTGCCTAGATTTTCATAGTATAGGCCTGGACTGTTTGGGATTGGTGATATTAGTCCTGAGTCGGAGACGGCACCTGGCGTGATGGCCCTGGAATGGAATTATCGTGGGCTAGTTTCATTTCGTTAAAATGGTAACGGATTTTTCGCCTATGTACTTGCACTGTTACATTGTTATTATCATGAACTGCCGTGGCTTGGTAAGGACCTTTCCATACAGGAGACAAGGCTTTACGCAATCTATGGTTGCATTTTATATACACCATATCTCCAACATTTTAAGATATTTCTCTAATATGCTGGTTATAGTAGTGTTTTGATCTTTCTTTACTTCTAAGAATATTTTCGCGTGCTATGTTTCTTGTGTTAATTAATCTATGTTTAAAATTTTTAATATAGTCGGGATAAGTGACAGTAGGGTTTATGTCATAGATAGAACTTGGTAGGTAAGGTTTGCATCCAAATAAAAGTTCATGAGGACCAAAGTTTATGGTAGAGTGAGTTGTTGAATTGCAGGATATCAGTGCAGTAGGGAGATATTTATACCAGTTATCTTGATTATCATTTACATAGGATTTTAGATATTCCTCGAGGGTGCTATGGCTTCTCTCAAGTGCACCATTGGTTTGGGGGTGGTAAGGCGATGAAAATAAGTGTTTGATTTAAAAAAGAGACGCTTCTTGTTTATATACGTCGGCTATAAAATGGAAACCTTAATCAGAAAGGATAGTTTTGGGAATACCAAAGTGAGATATAAATTTTATAAGACATTCAGAAGTTTGTTTGGCAGTGGATTGAACAATAGGATAGGCCATAGAATATTTAGTTAAATCGTCTTGGAATGACTATATACTTGTATTTTTGGGGACCAGATTCTGGAAGAGGACCTACAATGTCGGTAAATGATCTTTGTAAGGGTTCATTTGAAGTTGTAGTGATTTCCATAGGGGCTTTATTAGTAGCTCGAAGTGCTTTGTTTTGTTGGCAGAGTGGATAGTTTCTTGCATTATTTTCAATATCCTTTTTCATTCCACTCCAATAGTAAGTATCTTTGAGTTTACTATACATTCGATTGGAGCCAATATGGCCTCCAATAGGGGAGTTATGGTTATATTTCAGGATAGCAGGAATTTGGTTAGGGGTAGGATATGTGAGTTTTCCCCCAGGGGGTGCTCCCCGCGGTCCTCACCCCCTCCGACCGCAGTTGGCACACGGGGAAGCGTCCCCGGGGCCCCAGCGGCCATTGTCACATTTCCACCTTCTCTCCGTGACAGTGGTCTCCCACCTACGTTCCTATCCTTAAAAGGCTCCCGTGTGTCCCTCCTTCACAACTACCCATCTTTTCCATGTCTGACAGGCCACTCGCAATTCTCCGTTCAGCGGAGAGGCCCCTTGCGATGTGGCGGCGACGGGTCCGGTGGCCGGGCGGTCTGCCAATCCCCGGGCCGACGACGGAGGGGGCCTAAGGGCGGTCCGCCCCTGTGGTGTTTCGTCACCGTCGCGCGATGTTTGGTGCGGTGGCGGTGGCTTTTTGTCCGACCGCACCAGCACCGCGGAGGAGTCTGATCGTAGGACGACGTTGGGTGTGGGTTTCGTTCCGCCTGCCCTTTCGGCGGATCGACTCCCCACCCACCCGAAGCTCTGGTTGGCGTGCTTATGGGCTGCATGGTCGGGGTTAACCCGGCAGCAAGCGCCCTGTGTGCGGCGTGTGGGGTATTCTGACTACAGATGCCTCGCACGCCGTTCACAGACATCGTCCGTAGTTTTAAGAATTCAGATGGTCTCCCGTAGTGGAGACAAATTAGCTTTAATAACTCTTCGGAGTTCGAAAACAACCATGAAAGCACAAATTCAGAACCCCAGGCGGGTCGATCTTCCGCTGAAAAAAAAAAGGATGGCGAATCCCGCACCGATGCCATTACCTATGGTAAAGTCAGCTGTCGTCCGTCGTATTCTGGGGGGGGACGAATTTTTGCTTACCCCAAGTCTGGACGTTGTCCAAGGAGAAGGTGCCCGAGCTGGGCGACGAAGTGACGTTTGCGCGAAGCAGCAGCAGAATGAGTGGCCGCACATCTGCCGCTAGTGGCGCCAAAAGCAGCAATGTGAGCGGGGCCTTGAGTGGAGCCATGGATGAGTCAGACTCCAACCTCTCCATGTTCTCCATTCGGTCCCGCTCTAGAACAGGTTCGCGTTCGCGGTCGCGCTCACCGACGCGCTCACGCTCCGGATCGGGTCCCGGCTTACGCACTGAACCGGAAGCCGGACCCTGGAATCCGTCGAGCCAGTGGCGCCTCCAAAAGAAAAGGAGGAGGCCCGCACCCTACCGAGGCCCCCAAAGAATATCGCTACTCTCAAGTGATGAAGAGACGGCCTCAAAAACCTCCCGCAAGGTGTCCCCGAACACTGCGGGAGCCACAGAAGAGGCGGCCAGCCTAGCACGGGCCAAGGAGACCGTCGCGAAGGCAGGCCGGGTCACCGACCTTGAGCTAGACCACGAGGAGAGCACCGTCGAGCTGGTGAGAACCGCTGAAGAGGCTCGCATCGCTCGACGGGCCCCAGAACTTCTAGGATGCTCAGGGTCGGTCACAACCACGGATGAGGCCGGGGCCCGTACGGCACAGGCCATAGAAGTGGACGTCCGCAACGCCCTGGGGATCATCCGCCATGTGGCCAAAGTCCCCAGGGGCTGAAAGGACGTTCATGAAGTCCCTCAACGACTCAGTTAGCATCATTAGTGATGCCTTCGAGGTGTTGCGCGGCCGCACGGAATCCGATGAAATCAGGCGACTCGAAGCGGCCAACCGACGCCTCGAGGCTGAAATGAAAGAGATGAGAAAGGAGATGGCCCGCCTTCGGCCTGTGCCGCCCAAGAAGGCGAAGTCCCCGCCACCACCGCCGCCACCCTCATCGAAACCTGTAACGAGAGGACGGTTCAACGATCAGGACGAGAGGACGAGCTGCTGCGCCATCTGACCGTAACCCTTGGGACTATGATGGACGCTAAACTAGCCGCCCTGAATGATCGTCTTCTCCTAGAGAAGCGAGTTCGCCCGCCGTTGGCAGCAGACGCCCGGCGGGAGGGTACGGAGCAAAGCTCTGCATCTGGGAGAAGAGAGGTGAATCGTCCTCCTGAAAACTTCCCCGCGCTGCCAACCCCGAAAAGGAAGCGGGGCGCTGGAGGAAGCACCAACGGTGATGCGAATACTCCCACACCTAAGAGACCAGCCAGGACTGATACGTCAGCCCCAGAGCCGCCCCTAGGATTGAAGAAGGTTGGTCGGTGGTAGCTCGGAAAGCTAAGAAAAAGCAAAAAAAGCGGCTCTGGCCGAACTCCTCAGCCCAAACCGAGAACGAAACCGCCGACGTCATCGGCGAAACAGGGTCCGCGTATGCGGGTGCCCAACACCACCGCAGTGATACTCACACTTTTACCTGCGGCGGTGGAAAAGGGCACCAGCTACGCGGACATAATGCAGAAGGCAAAAGCCTATATAAAACTTGGAGAGTTGGGTATCGCGGGCGTTAAATTGAAAACCGCGCGAACGGGAGCCCGCATGCTCCTTCTTCCTGGGAAGGATAACGGGGAGAAGGCCGATGCCCTCGCCGCGCGGCTGAAGGACGTCCTCCCAGAGCATGAAGTTAAGGTGACCAGGCCCGAGAGATGCTTCAATGTGCGTGTCTCGGGCCTGGACGACTTCACAACAACCGATGAGGTCGTGGCCGCCGTCGCCCGGGTAACGGACGTCGCCGCGGGACGTATAAATTCCAGCGCCATGCGTCTGGGCCCGGACAGGCTGGGGTATGTTATCCTGGCTCGCCCAGTGGCGGCGGCCGCAAAATTGAAGGAACGAAAAAGAGTGATGGTGGGGTGGGCCTCGGCGGACGTTAAGATTCTGCCGAGTCGGTCCGAGCGGTGCTGGCGCTGCCTTGTGGCAGGACACGTCGCCTGCACCTGCTCCTCCCCTGTCGACCGCAGCAAGGATTGCTACCGCTGCGGTCAACCTGGTCACCCTGCCGCTACGTGTCAGAACGCGCCGCACTGCAGTATATGCAGCGCGGCTGGCCGTGTGGCAGGTCATTGGATGCAGGGAGTGCCGGCCGCGCGAAAAAGCGCGGGTCTCCCCACCACCACCAACACTGCGAAGCCCACAAAAAAGGTTGGCCAACAAAAAGGTGATCCAAAGGAGGCGCCAAATATAAGGAGACGTCGAAAAAGAAAAGGTTCTAGGCAGGCTGCGATTGATTGTCACCGCAGCCGAAGCGGCCGCAGCCTAAACCGCGTTCACTGCCACCGCCACCGCCGTCGCCGGCGCCCGGGACCACTAGGATGCAGGAATAAAAGTAATATCTCCAATGGCTAATCCAATCCTAGTGGTCCAGGGTAACCTGAACCACTGCGCCACTGCTCAAGACTTATTGGTCCAGAGTATGGCGCAGTGGGGCATTCAGTTGGCCGTGGTCGCCGAGCCATATTACGTCCCCCCCCGTTCTGACTGGGCGGGGGACCTGGATGGCTCGGTGGCCATCATAATCCGGACCGCCGCCGCATGCCCCCCTCTGGCCAATCTGGTAAGGGGACGGGGTTATGTGGCGGCTACGATCGGGGAGATAGTGGTCGTCGGTGGCTACTTCTCCCCGAAGAGAAGGCTCGCCGATTTCGAGAGCTGGATCGAGGAAGTGGGCACAGTGGTGGCCTGCAGCCGGCCTCGCCCCGTGCTCATGCTCGGGGACTTCAACGCAAAATCCGTGGCTTGGGGATCCCCGAGTACGTGCGCGCGTGGCGAGGCGCTAGAAGAATGGGCCATCGAACAGGGTCTCGTAGTTCTAAACTGGGGCTCCGTACACACGTGTGTGCGTCAGCAGGGCGGCTCAATAGTAGACGTCACGTTTGCCAGCCCTGAACTGGCGCGCCGTGTGCGGGACTGGAGGGTTGTCACGGGGGTGGAGACGCTCTCAGATCACCGATACATCCGGTTCAGCGTCTCCACCCGGAATCCGGACCCGCCGTCCCGAGAGCCCCCGGTAGGAGACTGTCCGCGCTGGGCAGTGCAAAATTTGAATCGGGAGGCGTTCAGAGAGGCCCTGATTGTCGCAACCTGGGCATCAGGGCCCGAGGTGAACCCTCCCGATCTAAATGTAGAGCAGGAGGCAGAAAACCTACGGTCGCTCGTCGCTGGCGTCTGCGATGCGGCAATGCCGAGGAGGGATCGTTTCCGGCCCTTTCGAAAGGTGTACTGGTGGAGCCCCGAACTCGAGGGGCTAAGGCGCGCGTGCAATAGCGCGCGCCGCCAGTACACCAGACACAGAAGACGGCGTCGCCGCGCAGTGGACGCAGCGACCGTAGAGGCTCAGCTGTACGAGGGGTACAGAAGCGCCAGAAAGACACTAAGGATTGCGATCCGCAACGTAAAGGACGTGGCCTGGGGGGAGCTCTTGGATAGTCTAAAGCAAGACCCTTGGGGGTGCCCTTACAAAATGGCACGGAACAAGCTCCGTGCCATACACACGACGTTGTTGGCGTTTTGTTCCCTTCACGAGCTGAGCACACGCCTCCTGCAATGGCACCGCCAGAGGCGGAGCCCAGCGCGGATAGAGACCCTGTGCCCACCGTGGACCGGGTAGAGCTGGGGGCGGCTATGCTAAGGCTATAGGCCAAGAACACTGCCCCTGGCCTTGACGACATACCAGGGCGTGCGTGGGTTTTGTCCTACGACGCCCTGGAGCCCCGACTGATGAGGTTCTTCGGCGCGTGTCTGGAGCAGGGCCAGTTCCCGCAACGGTGGAAGACCGGAAAACTGGTCCTGCTGCGTAAGGAGGGACGCCTTGCGGACTCACCGTCCGCCTACTGGCCTATTGTGCTGCTGGACGAGGTCGGCAAGCTCTTCGAGCGTATCATCGTAGACCGCCTCGTCCAGCACCTATCGACGACGGGGCCGGACCTGGCGGACAACCAGTTCGGTTTCCGCTCAGGGCGCTCCACGATTGACGCCGTCATGCGCCTGAGAGGCCTGGCGGAGGAAGCAGTTTCCCGGGGCGAGGTATTACTGGCCGTGTCCTTAGACATCGCCAACGCCTTTAATTCCTTGCCCTGGCCATGCATCATGGAGGCACTCCTGTACTTTGGGGTGCCGTCCTACCTCCGCCGTATAGTCGGGGCATACTTGAACAGCAGAGCCGTCATTTACCCGGTCCACGAGGGCTGGAATCGGTGAGACATGGTGTGCGGTGTTCCACAGGGGTCGGTTCTAGGTCCCCTCCTGTGGAACATCGCATACGATTTTACCCTGAGGTGTCGGGTCCCCCAGGGCGTCAGTGTCATCTGTTACGCTGATGATACACTGATCGCCGCGCGCGGGGGGACCCATCGGCAGGCGTGCCTTCTAGGCATGGCTGGGGTGTCCACTATCGTAGGTAGGATCTAGGTCTTGGTCTGGAGGTGGCGTTGCAGAAGACCCAGGCCGTGATGTTTCACGGTCCTCGTAACCGTCCACCTCCAGACAGTAACATCGTAGTAGGAGGCATCCGCATTGGCATCGGGGAGACCATGAAGTACCTTGGATTGGTCCTCGATAGCCGATGGGATTTTTCGGCACATTTTCGGCAGCTGCTCCCCAGACTCAAGGGGGCGGCGTGCGCGCTTTCACACTTGCTCCCCAACGTCGGGGGGCCCAACGCCACGTGCCGGAAACTCTTCGAAGGCATCGTATGATCGATGGCCCTCTACGGGGCCCCAGTATGGGCAAATCGCCTGGCGGCCAAGAATGTGCCCTACTACGTCAAGCGCAGCGAATATTGGCCGTCAGAGCAGTAAGAGGATACCGTACGGTGTCCTTCGAAGTGGCCACACTACTCGCCGGATCCCCCCCATGGGACCTGGAAGTCAGGGTCCTAGCGTCGTTTTATACGTGGGGCAAAGAAGCCCTGGCCAGGGACTCCAGACCCGCGCCTCGCGAGATCGAGGCGTGCCGGTCGGAGCTCCGCCAGGTTGCCATGGGGGTATGGGAAGAGCGCCTACGACGCCCCAGCGCAGGCCTCGCCACTATTGAGGCGGTGAGGCCCGTCCTGCAAGAATGGATTGGATGAAGTCACGGCACCCTGACGTTCAGGCTGACACAGGTCCTAACGGGGCATGGTTGCTTCGGGAGGTACCTGTGTCTCCTCGGCCGCGAGGCCACGTCAGGGTGCCAGCATTGTGACACGGGCGACGAGGACACGGCGCTGCACACACTCCAGTAGTGTCCAGCCTGGACGGAGCAGCGCTGGGAGCTCGTCGCCCATACCGGATTTGACACCTGGCTCCCGGCCGTGGTACGTACCATGGTCGGGAGCTCCACCGGATGGGACGCCGTCTCCTCCTTCTGCGAGCAAGTCATGTTTGCGAAGGAGGAGGCGGAACGGAAGCATGAGCGTACTTCCCTGCTCCGCTCCCGCCAAAGGAGGACGCGCTGACGCCGGAGGTCGGATGGTGACCTTCGGCCGCCGTAAGCGTCCCTTGGGGTATAGGGGTTCTCACTCACCCGCATATGCCGTCGAGATGAGAGTGCGAGTGTTCCGCGCGCGCTCATCTCTCTTCCCGTGGGGCGCGTTACAGACCGCCCCACGCACGGAACAGACCTAGTCGTGGCCAGGGGCCTAGTCCCCTGGCATTGGATGAGGCCCAGTGAGGGGGGCCCACACCTGCCAGGGCACGCGGAGTTAGGAATCCCACAGTCCCGTAGCCCTGGCATAAGGCGCAGGACGGAACACCCAGGGGTTTTAGTGGGTATCCCTAACTGGGGAGTGGCACCAGTTCTGACTGGGCACGCTAGTGCCATCCCCGATCTGGCGAATCCCACACACTCACACCGGTCGCGAACATCCCCAGGCTTCTGTGCCTGTCGCGACTTAGTCCTCAAACGGATTTCCCCTGGCCAAAAAAAAAAAAGGATATATGAGTTTGTTGTGATAAATATTTATTTTAATATTAGTGTCATGGAATATGTATGTTATCATTTCGTAAATAATTAGACATTTTAGTTTATCGTAAGGGTTATCGAAATAAGAGATAGAAATTTCATTAACTTGGGGGTAGAATATAAGTAATTTATTTCTTATTTCTATTAATACTGCAAAGATATCCCTATAAGTGGTAGAGTCATAATGATGGACCTTAGTAAAGAGATGAAAATAAGTTTTATTATTTATTTCGGATGTTTTAATATTATGCAATTCTCTTTCAGAGTTTTCAAAATCATTTCTGTTTTCTAAAAGGGATAGTATATATCGACAGTAGGGATTGAAGTCGTCTAAGTCAATGGATGTTGGGTAGGCTATATATGGACATGAGGATTCAAGTAGATTTTGGTTAAATTCTGTTATTCGAGTATTAAAAGCTGTAGGGGATGAACGTGATCTAATATAGAATTCATAGGTTAAGTTATCACTAATATCTATGTCTTCGACATTGTGTATAGGCGGTCTGGATAAGGCGTCGGCGTTACTATTTAATTTTCCTGGTTTATATACAATTTCATAATCAAAATCTTCTATTTTTAATCTTGTCACGTTGTATTTCGCGCCCTCCGGCGCGCAAACGCGCAGGGCGGTCTTCTTAAATTTATCACTAAATATCATACGATAATTGTCGAGAGACTCCTTAATTTAGTTAAGATACAAGCCGGAGCGACTCCTGCGAGGCTCATTTATTCGCCGAGCAGTCGTCGCACCCTTTTTGTTGAAATAATTAAAAAACTTGAGTAGAAGCAGTGACGTTAATAAGATAAGGTACGTAGAATTTTTGTTAGAATCTCTCTCTCTCTTTCTTCTTCTTCTCCATGTTAGTGAGGTCTTGTTTACCTTTACAGACATGGCTTTCTTTATTCCGGTCATGCCAGCCAAGGGGCAGACCGCCGGATGAACCGGGAGGGTCATCCATAAAACATTAAAACCAGGACTTCTTCACTTCCCTTTTTAGGTGAGTGTTTTTGAACCCTCCCCAGAATTAGGTCTGTCCAATATTCAGTAGTAGGCTGTGTGACGTTCTTCGTATCCATACGCCTTCGAGCTCGGTCTCGAAGCATGCCATCACCGGAAGGGTTAGCTGACTAGCTTACCCTTAACCATATTTAATTCTCCTTATCTCCCCCAAAGCAGTGACAATAAATCAGCGACACCTCCTTCGTAAGAATTACTTATACCCATTATTCACTGGAATCCGTTCTCGAATTCCAAGGAGTCACGTTCGGACGAGAACGGCCTCTCGTTATCTACGTGGTCGACCAGCAGTTGAGTCGACCCACCGACACACATTCGACATCACTTCACATTTTCGTTTACCAACATTTCCACGTGCTTCCGACACCTGGCGGCTGCGTGACGAAGGCCTCGTCGGGCAGCGCCGCTTGGGATAGCGTTGGAGCAGACACTTCCCGCAATACGTGGACGGGATGGCGCCCTTTTTAAAAACTATTTAAACCAAATTTTATTTACGACTATGCTAATATTTACAACGTAACTTTATGGTGTATTTCACGGTTAGGAACCGTCTAGATCCCCACACCTTGATAATCCTCCAGAACGGTAGTCCATTGGTTTCAGAGCAGGTGACCAGGGATTAAGACCCGCGAGTCTTCCCTATTTCTTAGAATAGATTAATGCTTAATCTAGATCATATGTTATGTTAATTCAGTGAGTTGCCTGACTCCCTAAGGAGGTAAATTAAAGAGAAAAAGCCTCAGCTCTGTTTGTTAGATTTGTGTCTTCCCTTGTATGGAAATCGACGGCCTATTCCCGGCCGCCGATTCCCATCCCGCTAGCCGTGGTAATAAAACAAATTTCAAATCTCACAATCCCGTTGTTATATACAACCCCGTTATAAATATATATACGTACATATATAAGCCATTTTTTATATAACAGTGGCAGCCCACAACGCGGTCTGGCCTTTATCTAGACACCAGCTATCCCGTTTAGGCAGTAACTGGAATAACTGTGAAATATACCTTTGTATCTTTTAATTTTGTGTGTTGAATGTGTATAATATTTTTTTTTGTTTTCAGTTAACTGTCAAATAACGTAATAACTCTTTTTCTTACTTTTGTAATTGTTTTCTAAAGTGATTCACCCATAAATCCTGTTTAACTTAAGATTAATTCTTAGTTATTATTCTGATACTGCGTTTAAAGATTAATTTGAACTTTAAACATAAATCAGTAATTGTGTAAAAAGTGACTTTATAGTTCATTTTTATTTGTTGGCAAATTTCTTATAATTTGCAGTGGGTTGAATTCCACATTTATATATTGTGAGTGAATTTACTTTGGATATTTTTTTTTCATGCATATTCTAGTGTGTAATTATTACGTGTTACTGTGTTTTGACAATAGTTCAATTTAACCACCGAGGTTAAAATTTTATAAAAACTGTGAACGTACTGAAACCAACCGACTCGATACGGAATACCAATCTTTAAATTTTCTTTTAAAATGGAACGTCCCATTCAATATAATTTGTTACTTCAGGATGAATTAATACATGAGATAATAATTCGCGGTTCTCAACCATTAAAAACGGTGACAGAACTAAAAACTCAAATTCGCAAGTTGGGGAAAGAAATTCCTTCCGAAGATATAATTAATACCGACTTAGATCCCGTTGAAGAACTACAAATAATCGATACAAAATTAAATGAAATTAAATCATGTTTTAAACACCCCATTCCGCGTTATAAATCATTAAATAGAGTGCGCGCGTTGAGTCATCATTTATACCATCGCCTATCGAGAATAGACAGCGAGACAAATAAACCATTATTCGAACCAATTGAAACTACTCTCAATGAATATTTCGCGGCGGTGCGTACTCGTCCCCGCGATTGATGTTTGGGGTAATTTAAAATTCGATAGTTTTAACTTAAATTTATTACCCCAAAAGCGACAACCTCACTCACGCACGGGTCGGCTCGCAGTGGCCGCCCGCCTTTCATCCTTCTCCTCGCACGATGCATTTTGCTTACCTAGCATTCCTCCTTACACGCTTACATGTTCCCTACACTACATCCCCCAAATTTTCCCAAAATTTACAACACAGTTATTTGTTACAACACATTAAAACATTAGCAATAAAATTCAATAACACATAGATAGAAATAAAGTATTTCTAAATGTTACAATAATAATATTTTCCAAGAATGTATTTACCAATCATTACAATACCTGAGCATTTTTGATTAAGGTACACCTTTGATATATTCCGCCGTGTGCAGTTCGATGTAATAAGTTATTTGATATTCAGAAAAACAAGTTGTTTACTTATAAAATCAAAGTTCATTTGTTGAAATGTAAACGTAGGGATTTAAGTTCCATGTAAGGCTGGTTACATACTATAAATTAAAAGTAACACGTGGCTTAACTATGCGACCACTCCTAGTTTTCTTAATATTAATATTCTTATCACTAGTATTTCTTAATAGACTATCGGTACTAGGTATAATGCTAGAATGTTTGTTGGCAGTTGAATCATGTTTATCTTCAAATTTAGCCTTTGCAATATTATTCTCATTTTGTTCATTAATTAAATATGCTGGTTTTAATCTATCTATTGAGATATTAAGCTTCCTGTTAGGTAATTGCAACATAAATGTTTTTGTATTTCGCTCTAAAACAGGGTAAGGTCCTTCGTATATCGGTGTTAATGGCTTACGAATAGCATCGTTACGGATAAAAACATGTTTACATTTATTAAGATCATTGTTTGTAGATAATGTTGTATAAACTAGATGGCGCCACTGGAAAGTTACATCGCGGTATGGTTTGCATTCTATATGTACATAACACGGGTGCATTTAATTTGAATGTTGTTGGCACTCACTGCAATAAAATATTCTTTGAGATCTATATGTTTATAATTTTATTATATCGTATAGAAAATGCCCTCTCTCCCAGGACTGATTAAACATTTTTTGGTCCTTGCTTGAGTCGGATACGGATTAAATCAAAGAGCGTTTTTGATAAGTCCTGGATGGATAAGGACTTGGTTCCGGGGGTACGGTGAAGAGCCGTTTGGAACCTACTAGCAAGAGGGAAGTTCAGTACCAGGCGGGGTACTGATCAGTAGACCGTCCGATAACTGCAGGAGGGCAGTGGTCGGAGGGAGGAGCAGGGTTGTGACCAGGAGGGGTCCAACCAATCAGGTAGCAGTAGGGGGTGCGGCAAAGGCGTGACGTCAACATCAAGCGGCCAAGTGCGTGGTCGTTGTGACATCATTGAGCGGCTAAGTGCGTGTAAGTCGTGACGTCATTAAGTGGCTAAGTGCGTGTGCGTCGTGACGTCATCCAGTAGTGAAGTGCGAGTGTCATCCATGGAATAAACTGTAAGTACTTTGATATTATTAGTGGTAAAAGTTAGTCAATTTTGAACGTAAAATTCATTCGTTAATGGACTTGAAATAATTTTATCGATTTGTCACTTGTAAAATTTTAGAGTTAATTTTAGGACTTAGAATAGTTTTAAGAATTTGGTTCAGACGGGGAACCTATGCCCAATTTTTTTTTGATGTCGTGTTATTTCAAACACTTGGAATATTTTTGAAGAAAATTTACTTGTAGTTTGGGACTTAGAAAATTTTTAAGAATTTGTATAATTGAAACTTTAAATTGAAATTGAACTGTTATTTTAAATTTGGAGTTAGTTTATTTTGCTTTAATTATGATGGAGTCTAAGATACATTTACAATGCGATTTGCAAAAACGAATTGAGAAAAGTTTTCTGAATTTCAAAAAGTCTTCTAAAGAAAGATTAACTAAAGATTATATGGAAAGTAGATTGGAATCGTTAGAGGCAATGTGGGCTCAATATTTGAGTAATCATTCAAACATTGTTAGTAGTAGTGATGTTAAATTATTACAAGCTACAAAATATGTAACTGATGATTTGTTTTATGTTACCGAGGAGTGTTATGTAGAGTATAAATGTGTATTGAAATCTAAGTTATCTGCTTTTTCAACAAATGTAACACAAATATCGCAACATGTTAATTGCTCTAACCATAATAATGTGAAATTACCTAAAATAACTATTCCACAGTTTTCTGGTGAATATAGTCAATGGCCTACATTTCGGGATTTGTTTGTATCTCTTGTGCATAAGTCAGAGATTGACAAAGCACAAAAGATGCAATATTTGAAAGGGCTTCTGTCAGGAGAGGCAGAGCAATTAGTAAGGCACATTAATATATCTTCCGATAACTATGATAGATGTTGGTCAATGCTTGAGGAGAGGTATAATAATAAAAGATTTCTTACATATTCTGTTTTAAAAAGATTGTTTAATCAGAAAATAATTTCGTCAGAATCACCAACACTGTTAAAAGCAATGATAGATACAACTACAGAATGTCTTGGTTCTTTAGCTAATTTTGGAGTTGATGTATCTACTTGGGACGTTATAGTAATTTATATGCTTACATTAAAGATGGATTCTGAGTCCAGAAAACAATGGGAATTACAGATAGCTAGCAACTCTTCACAAGATTTACCAACTATGACGCAATTTAAGGAATTTATAACCAGTAGATATCGCGCGTTAGAATTCTTGGACTCAGGAGCCAAATTTAACAATCGGTCTTATACTCATAAACCTAAGACATTTCATGTAGCAAATGTGGTGTGTAAATTTTGTAGCGATAATCATCGTTTAGCTAACTATAAACAGTTTGCCAACGCAGAGGTACAGGCTCGTCGTGGTTTCGTTGAGAAAAACAGAATATGTTTTAATTGTTTGGGTGATAAACATTCAGCCAAGTTTTGTTTGTCAAAGATATCGTGAAGGGTGTGTAATCGCAAACATCATTCGTTGCTTCATCCTAATGGTTCCGGGAATGCAGGTTCATCATTAGGTGGTGCAGGTACAGGTTCATCAACGAGTGAAGTTGGCGCGATATCATTAGTTAAGAGTGGAGCAAGTACTTCCGCTCCTGTGGTGTGCTTTTCATCAGGCGGGATGGACGCACGTAGTCAGGTGCTGCTCGCAACAGCACTCGTACGAGCTGAAAATAACAAGGGGATCAATATACTATCAGGGCTTTGCTTGATCAAGGTGCACAAGCATCATTTATTACGGAAGCAACAGCTCAGTACTTGGGTCTTAAGAAGTTCCCAGTAAAAGGATATATATCAGGTTTAGAAGGAAATCAGAGTGTTTCAGCTAAAGGTAGGACAACTTTAACCTTTAGCTCGATTTATGACGCAAAGGTAAAATTATCAGTAGATGTTTATATACTAAAGTCTATAACTACTCTTCTACCTAGCAAGAGAATAGTAACTTCTGAGTGGGTATGCGACTTACCGTTAGCTGATCCACAGTATAACATACCTAACAAAATTGATATTTTGTTAGGTGCCGAAGTATATAGTAAAGTTATTCAAGACGGTGTTAGAAAAGGACCTGAAAACAACTCGGTGGCTCAAAATACTTCGTTGGGCTGGATATTATCAGGTAGAGTTACAGCTTTACATCAACCAACAGCGAATGTAGTAGTTATGCATTCCTGTGTCGAGGTTAACGATATGTTAAAAAAGTTTTGGGAACTGGAAGCTGAACCTCAGTTAAATAAAGGTGGTATACTCACCGATGAAGAGAAGCGATGTGAGGAGTTCTTCAGTTACACGACTACCAGAGATACGACTGGTCGATATGTGGTTAGGTTGCCATTCAAGAACGAAGAACTGGATCTGAAAATAAAGAATAGTAAGAAAATAGCGGGAAATAGATTAAAATTTGTAATAAATAAATTAGAAAAGAATTCGGATATGAAAGCAAAATATTCACAAGTTATGGAAGAATATTTATCACTGGGACATTTGGAAAAGGTACCGGAAGAGGAAGTAAATAATTCAAAAGCAGTATACTTACCTCACTTTGCAGTAGTAAGGTTTGACAAAGATACAACTCAGGTCAAAATAGTCTTCGATGCTTCCTGCAAAGGTGAAGATGGAATTTCGCTTAATGATCTTCTGATGATCGGTCCAAGATTGCAGCCAGAGTTGCGACATCTCTTAATGAAATGGAGGTTATACCGGATTTGTTTATCGGCAGATATCATAAAGATGTATCGGCAGATAAAAGTAGCACAGCAAAACATAGATTTCCAAAGAATTCTTTGGAAGGAAAATGCTGAAAGTAAAGTGACAGATTATCGATTGTTGCGGGTTACATTCGGTACTGCGTCGGCTCCATATCTGGCGGTAAAAGCATTACAGCAAGTTGCTATCGATGAAGGGGCGAAGTACCCGATGGCAGCGGGAAGAGTCGTTCAAGATTTTTACATGGATGACTTGCTGACTGGTTGTGATACAGTTGAGCAAGGAATAATAATTTATAATGAGATGAATGAATTACTACAGAAAGGAGGATTTAAGCTACAGAAATGGTCGAGCAACAGTAAACAGCTATTAGATAGAATTCAAGAAAGCAGAGATGGGATAGGTATGAATGAAGAACTAAAACTCAAAGTAGATGATATAATGAAGTTGTTAGGACTTACCTGGAACAGGATGATGGATATCTTCCAATATACGGTGTTGCTACCGCAGGTTCAGGAACCTGTAACAAAAGAATAATTTTGTCAGACGTAGCACGTTTATTTGATCCGCTTGGTTGGGTTGCACCTGCAGTAATACTCGCAAAAACGATGATACAAAAGCTGTGGTTATCAGGTGTAGCATGGGATGAAGCAGTTCCAAGCAATATTTTAAATGAATGGCTTACCTATCGCAGGAACTCACTCTCCTTTCCACGTTGCAAATACCTCGCTGGCTTAACACTAGTGCAAATAATGTCCTTGTTGAACTCCATGGATTCAGCGATGCCTCCAAATTGGCATACGCTGCGGCTGTCTATATCAGAGTTGTTGGTGAGAATGGAGATGTTCATGTTTCGCTTGTAACAGCCAAAACGAAAGTAGCGCCAATTAAACAAATTTCTATTCCGCGACTGGAGCTTTGTGGAGCGGTTCTCGTTACGAAACTTTTAATTGAAGTGGCAGAAACGCTTAATATCTCAAAAAGATGCATCCAGGCATGGACCGATTCTACGGTGGTGCTTGCATGGTTGAACAGCCATCCAAGTCGTTGGCAGACGTTCATAGCAAATCGAGTGTCTGAAATTTTGACGACATTAGAAGCCCATCAGTGGTCTCATGTGCAATCGAAATCGAATCCTGCTGATTGCGCATCGAGAGGTCTTAAACCCTCAGAATTATTGGGTAGTAAATTATGGTTTGAAGGTCCCGAGTTTTTGCATGAAAGGGACATCAAGTACAGTAAAGTAAAAGATTTAGATACAGAATTAGAAGAAATTAAAGTTAATTTGGTTGCTAGCAATGATGACATAATTTGGAATAAATATTCGACTTTAAATAAACTTATCAGAGTGGTTGCATATATGAGACGTGTATTATCATGGAGAAAGAATACGAGCATAAAGAAAGGATTTTTAAAAGCGGAAGAATTACGAGAAGCAATGGATGTATGTGTGAGGAAATGTCAAAGGAAAATTTCGCTGAAGAGATAAATTTTTAATGATTAATAAATTGGGGAAATTGAAGGGGCAGATGAAATCGTAGACTCCTTTTATAGATGGAAATGACAATTTACGAGTTGGAGGAAGGTTGGACAAAGCACCACTCAGTGAAGGTCAGAAACATCCTCTACTACTTCCGAAGAAATCTAATCTCACAGATTTGGTGATAGCTGATGCACATTCAAAAACACTACATGGCGGACCGCAGTTGATGTTGGCGTACCTAAGGTCCAGATATTGTATACTGGGGGCGAAAGATTTAGTGAAACGTCATATGCGTACCTGTGTAAAATGTATCAGATATTCAGCCAAAACTACAACGCCATTGATGGGACAGTTACCGTCGTCTAGGGTAACACCAACACGCCCATTTAGTAATAGTGGCGTGGATTTTGCGGGTCAATTAATGTGCGAATTTCAAAGGGACGGGGTCAACATGCCTACAAAGGTTACATTTGCTTGTTTGTGTGCATGGCTACGAAAGCCATACATATTGAAGTAGTTAGCGATTTGACGACACAAGGGTTTTTAGCTGCCTTTAAAAGATTTGTGTCTCGTAGGGGTTATTGCTCCAATTTATGGAGTGATAACGGAACAAATTTCGTAGGAGCGTCTCGGGAGCTAGATAAATTGTTTTACGCGGCAAAATCGGGGTTGCATAAAGAGTTAGCAGAAACTTTAGCATCAAACGGAACTACGTGGCATTTTATCCCGCCACATTCACCAAATTTCGGAGGGTTATAGGAGGCCGGTGTGAAGTCGGTCAAGTTTCATTTGCGTCGAGTAATTGGTGATACAACCCTGACGTACGAGGAGCTGGCAACAGTTCTGACTCAAATTGAAGCGTGCCTAAATTCTAGACCACTTTCACGTATTGAGAGTGATTCAGATGGGTTTGAGGTTCTCACTCCCGGTCACTTCCTCGTTGGGGAGCCTTTACTTGCAGTTCCGGAGCACAATTTTGAATCACAAAACATAACTAGCCTCCGTAGATGGCAGTTAACTCAGCGGATGATGCAAAATTTTTGGCGACGTTGGTCGCAGGAATATTTAACCACATTTTTGCATCGATACAAATGGGCTTCGCAATCTCCGGAACCAAACATAGGGGATTTAGTATTAATTAAAGAGGAGGATTTGCCTCCTTCACGATGGTTGTTGGGACGGATTATTACCAAGCATCCGGGCAGTGACGGTATAACACGAGTTGTATCACTGCGTACCAAGGCATCTGTCATAAAAGACCTACTTCTAAACTTTGTATTTTACCTTATTCTAATGTTTAATTTTCAAATTATTGTTTTTATTTTTGAGTTCTATGGTTTTTTTTTATCTTTCTTTATGTGTGATAAAGAACAAATGTGTCAATTTGTTCTTAGGGTGCGGAATGTTTGTAGATAATGTTGTATAAACTAGATGGCGCCACTGGAAAGTTACATCGCGGTATGGTTTGCATTCTATATGTACATAACACGGGTGCATTTAATTTGAATGTTGTTGGCACTCACTGCAATAAAATATTCTTTGAGATCTATATGTTTATAATTTTATTATATCGTATAGAAAATCCCCTCTCTCCCAGGACTGATTAAACATCATCATGTACAAATAATGTTCGTGAGTCTCGCATATCGTGTGAAACGGGCTTTAAGTTCCTTATAGTGTTTTTCAATTTACTTAGTAATACGTCATCGCTAATACTTGGGTTATCAGGGATATTATAAAAATCTCCTGGTAGCCGAAGTGTTTTCCCGTACACATATTCTGCGGAACTTACGCCATTGTGACTTCTACATGCTGCGCGTAACCCTAGTAGTACAGTTGGCAACTCGTCACACCACGATTTGTTATCTATAAGACGCGCAGTTAGTGCTGATTTCATAGACCTATGCCAGCGTTCCACAATGCCGTTGCACTGCGGGTGGTATGGTGTAGTGCGCGACTTTTTAATACCCATATATTTCATTAACTGTGTGAATAGCGAACTTTCGAATTGACGACCTTGATCGCTCGTTAATTTAACAGGACAGCCGAATCGAGTGATCCATGTTTCATAGAAAACCTTCGCTACTGTTTCGGCTGTTATGTCTCGTATTGGAATGGCTTCAGGCCAACGAGTGGTACGGTCGATCATTGTTACGCAGTACTTATATCCATCTTGAGATGTTGCTAAAGGTCCTATAATATCAATGTGCACTTGCTGAAATATATCAACCTCTGAAAATGGTTGTAAGTTTGAAACGGTGTGTCTATGCACTTTTGATCTTTGACATTGTATACAAGTTTTGGCCCATTGTCCTACGTCACGATTTAAGCCTGGCCAAAAAAATCGTTGCGCGACCAATTTTCGCGTTGCACGAATACCGGGATGACTGAGATTATGTACCGAATCGAAAACTAATTTTAGAAAATTTTCGGTTATATAAGGTCTACAAGTATTAGTTGAATTTTCGCAATAAAGAGGTATTTTAGAATTTGGAATAAAACATTTCTTTAAACTAAAATTATTATTTGTCTCTTCTAGTAACTTATTTAACTCTATGTCCATGCTTTGAGACAGTGCTATTTCTGAGAAATCAATTGCACCATACACTGTATGGTTTCAATTCGCGATAACGCATCCGCTGCTGCATTCGTTTCGCCTTGTATGTACCTAATATCTGTTGTAAACTCACTAACAAATAATAATTGTCTAGTCCGTCTCGGTGTTTCACAATTACTTTCTAACTTATTAAATGCATATATTAAAGGTTTGTGATCTGTAAATATGGTTAACTGATTTCCTTCGAAAAGATAGCGGAAATGTTTTATGGCCATATAAATTGCTAATAATTCTCTATCATATGTAGAATACTGTTGTTGAGCTTTGGTAAACTTCTTAGAAAAGTATCCCAAGGGTTGCCATAAACCGTTAACTTGCTGTTGCAATACTGCTCCTGCGCATGTAGTTGACGCGTCAGTCATGAGTGCTAACGGGTACTTATGCTACAGGATGCGCTAACGAGACAGAGTTTTTCAAACTGTCTTTACACGTTTGAAATGCTTGTATTGCGTCATCGTTCCACTGAATAATAGTTTTATCTGTGCGTTTAGAACCTTTTAAAAATTCGTTTAATTTTTTCTGATGTGTGGCGGCGTTGGGTATACTTTCTCTATAGAAATTCACCATGCCCAAAAATCGTCTTAGTGCTTCTATGGTTTTTGGTGACGGGTATTCTATAATTGCCCTAATTTTACTGTTAAGAGGACGAATTCCATAAGTAGAGACTTCGTATCCCAAAAATTCAATATTAGGTTTACAAAACTCACATTTAGCGATATTTATTGTAATACCATACTTTCTAAATCTGTCAAAATTTTTGACGTAAATAAATTTTGTTTTGTTCTATACTGTCACTAGCAATGATAACGTCATCGACAAAGTTGAATAGAAAATCTAGGCCTTGTAACACATTATGGTTCATAAAACGTTGGAATGTTTGACTAGCGTTTCGAAGACCGAAGGGCATACGCGGGAATTCAAACAGACCAAAAGGTGTTATGATGGCGGTTTTTTCAATGTCCTCCTTAGCAACATTGATATAATGATAAGACTTATTTATATCTAATTTGGAAAAGACCTTCTTACCTGCCAATATGTAGGTGAAGTCGTGTAGACGAGGAACAGGGTAACGATCGGGCTTTGTGATGGCGTTGAGCCTCCGGTAGTCTCCGCACGGCCGGATGTCTCCATTTTTCTTCGCGACCACATGTAACGGGCTGGACCACTCGCTTTTGGATGGTCTGCAGATACCCATCTCCTGCATCATCCTAAATTCTTCCTTTACCTTGTGATACCTGTGAGGAGGAAGAGGTCTAGCACGTGCGTGTACAGGTGGACCTGTAGTTTCGATATGGTGATAAACAGTACTACTGCTATCGGTATCGGAATCATCGTTATGAAATGGAATAGGCTTGGTTATGTCTGCGTACTCAGATAACATTTCGTATAAGGGATGATTGTTGCCCACTGTATTTACTAACGGTTCCCTATGCATGATTAAACTGCCAAGTGTTAATAACTTTGTTTGTTGATCAATTAATTTTTGTGCACTTAAATCTACTAATAATCTATAATGACGTAAAAAATCTGCGCCTAGAATAGGCTGTTTTACATTTGCTATAATAAATTTCCATTGAAAATGTTTTCTTAGCCTAAGATTTAATACTAACTGTTTAGTGCCGTATGTATGAATTTCAGTCCCATTTGCTGCAAATAACTTGTAATCCGTAGGTTGACTTACATTGTTATAACGTTTTTCACGGGTATAACCGATACGTTGGCGCCAGTGTCTACCAGAAAACGCATGCCGGAGTTGACATCCGTAACACACAGGCGGTGGCTTGACGTATCGATGCAGTTGTCCGCCGCTGTCTGCACCGATCCTAGTTTTCTGCATTGCGAGATTCCGGATCTCGGGGTTCCATATTCGCCGATCCATTGTTCCAGTTGCATGGTTTAATGCATTTCTTAGCTCGGTTTCGGAAGCGAAAATGGTAGAAGCATACCCAGTCTGCACTCGAAGGGTTGCGCCGTTGCGCTGACGTTTCACGTTGCCGGTTTCTAGAATTGCTCCGCACTCTTTGATAGCGAGAATATCGGTTTGGCGTTCTTCTTCTGCTTAACTCGTCGACCCTCTGATTGAGCTTAGCAATTTCGGCTATTACTCGGTCACTGCTGGAAGTAGTTTCCGCTGTTTGTGTTACCTGGTGAATGGTGTCACCACTTCTCGACGATTCCATGACGCTGTCTGCTAATTTTGCCAATTTATCCAGATGCGATACTTCGCTGATCGTTAAGATTTCTCGTACTGCTGGTGGAAGGTGTCCAGTCCACATAATACGCAGAGTTTGTTCCGGGAATTTGTCCTGTGCTAAGTCTTTCATTTTTCGCAACATTTGTGAAGGTTTTTGATTGCCAAGGTCAATTTCACTGAGTAGTTTCTGAACTTTCCGTATTTCTGATTCTTCATATACAGTCAATAATCTTTCTTTAAGTGACGCATATGGTTTTTCTTGCGACGGTTGAAGAAGTAGATCTGTTACCTGCTGTATGCTTTCTTTGTTCAATTTAGTTACGACCAAATTGTATTTGTTCCCTTCACTTAACTTTTGGTTGGTCACTATAGCGTCGAATTGTGCAAACCATAAACGTGGTTGGTCAGTCCAGAAGTCTGGAATTCGCGAAGATACAGTAATCTGAGTTAAATTGCTGTATTCAGCTATTTCCTGTTTGGTGCTGGCCGTTGCAGGCACTTGCGTCGTTGGCGGTAGTTCCCAGCTCATTTTTTATTAAGTAATAATGTCACTATAAATGCTCACAAAAAAAATGTTCACTTTTTACGCGTATTTTTTTTCGGAGATCACCAATTTCGCGGCGGTGCGTACTCGTCCCCGCGATTGAGGTTTGGGGTAATTTAAAAGTCGATAGTTTTAACTTAAATTTATTACCCCAAAAGCGACAACTTTACTCACGCACGGGTCGGCTCGCAGTGGCCGCCCGCCTTTCATCCTTCTCCTCGCACGATGCATTTTGCTTACCTAGCATTCCTCCTTACACGCTTACATGTTCCCTACAAATACATTCTAAAAATAGACAGCTTATTCGCTTCATTCAAAACAAGTTTTGAAGAGTCCACGAGTAGTCACAATGTCGCGCGAAACACATGCTCGGAAACCTGTTCTCCAAACGCAATAGTTAAATTAAATTTTAAATACGACGGTACGTCGTGCGTTTTAATGTACTTACAAAGACTAAATGAGTTATGTGAGTCACTTAATATCAGCGAGGAACAATTATTTAAATCGGCCATTGAATTATTTACAGATAAAGCTTTAATATGGTTTAGAAGCATAAAAACCACATTACAAGATTGGAATTCTTTGAAATCAGTTTTAATATCTGAATTTTCGCCTATCGACTATAACGATAAACTAATGAACGAAGTCCAAAAAAGGACACAAGGTATAAATGAGTCATCGACTTTATATATAGCAATTATGCTAAATTATTTTTCTCGATTTACGATACCGATTCCGGTTAATGAACAATTAAAAATAATACGAAAAAACTTACGACCAGAATTACAAATGGCTTTATCACTTTACGAAATTAAAGATATTTCTGAATTACGTAATAAATGCAAATTACTTGACCATACGAGAGATAGAAGCTCTTATTTTTGTGAACCACCAAACATATCATCAAATACTATCGCTCCGGATTTAGGTTATAAAAATCAAAGTATTAAAAATCCACAAGTGAATTATGTGAATGAAAAATTTAAAAACAATCGTACAAATAATACCCGCGCTTATATTAATCAAAAATACAATAGCCGTGATAATGGACGCTGCGCTCGGTGCAATGACACGGTCACGACATAAAATATTGTAAAGCAATTTTCTGTTATGGGTGTGGTGATAAAGGAGTAACACTCCCTAAATGTTTTAAATGTAAAAAAATTAAAAATAACAATAATATTAATTATCCAAAAAAACTAGTATACAAGAGCCGTAGTTTTTATAATACGAAATTATTTAAAACAAACGAAAATTTAAGTAAATTTTTCTTAACAATCCAACTGGTAGACTAGCCAGATGGGGGTCCGTTTGGCCCCATATAACTTCACTATTGTTCATAGGAAAGGCAAGGACAATATTGTGCCGAACGCCTTATCACGCGCTGTACCTGTGGATCAAATCGATCCTACGGTCAATGACCCCTGGTACGATAAATTAATACATAAATGTAAAAACTTACCTCGTTCAGTTCCGAACTTACAAATTCAAAATAATAAATTATATAGATATTCGAAAAGTAAATTTTCCCAAAATGACGATTTTAATTGGAAAATAGTAGTACCAGAATTCGAATGCGCTAACATAATTAATTATCATCATAGCGGAGGCTTATCGCCACATTTCGGTGTGCAAGAAACTTATCGCAGAATAGCGTTAAGATATTATTGGCCAAAAATGTACCAAGACATAGTATAATGGATACGTAATTGTGACATATGTTCAGCATATAAATATTCTGAAAAACCAATCCCAGGATTTTTAGGGAAGCCTAAAACCTGTAGTAGACCTTTCGAAACTATCAGCATTGATCTCATAGGCTCTTTGCCTAGATCAAGAGCAGGATATATATATTTATTTGTAGTAGTTTGTTGTTTTACCAAGTATTGTCTTTTGTTTCCCTTGCGTCGAGCAATAGGAAAAAATATAATAAACAGCCTGGAACACGGCGTATTCCTGGTCCATGGCATTCCTCGAACAGTAATCGCGGACAACGGTTCACAATTTACCGGTAAAGAAACATAAAATTTATTTCAAAAATATAAAATACCAGAGGTACATCTTACTCCTAGTTATTGTCCACAAATTAATACGGTTGAACGTTATAATAAAACCATAATAACCTCTATATCTATTTTAGTTAAAAATGATCATCGATCATGGGATATTTTTATTCCCCAAATACAATTTGCAATGAATACAACTGTAAACGAAGTAACTCGTTTTACACCCTTCTTCTTAATACACGGAAGAGAGGCAATTCTGTGTGGATCAATTTACGGTACCACCGACAGTAACAATAAAAACATCCTCGATTTAAATTTTAGTCCAAGAAACGATTACGTGGAAAAATTAGGACCTCTCAAAGAAATATTCTCAAAAGTGAGACAATCATTAAATACTGCGCATCTAAAAAGTGCAAAACATTATAACAAAAATCGAAGACAGATAGAACATTCTGTCAGAGATATAGTATGGCGAAAAACTTTTCCGTTATCGGACGCCAGTAAACATTTCACCGCTAAATTAGCACCGAAATATAGCAAAAGCAAAATAATTAGTATAAAATCACCATTGGTATACGAACTAGAAGATTTAGCTACCAAACGATCGGTAGGATTTTACTATGTAAAAGACATAAAAAACTAATTCATAACATTTAAAAATCTGGTTAAAAAGAAAAAAAAATGTATATTTAAATCAATTTTAATAAAAATTGCCATTAGCATCTTCATAATAAACATATTAAAACAAATAATATTAAACAATATAAGAAATTTAAAAATTCAATTAATAACACGAATCATTATCAAAAAAAAATTAATTCATTAATGACCTACTATTAATGTAATATAATTACATAAAACATAATCACAAGTAATTGTCAACTGATATATAATAATATTAGCAGTCGTACAAGACAATACTCAATTATTTTACACCTAGCGCCATCTAGGATCAATTGTTATAAATAAATGCACAAACACCGTCCTTACAAACATGATTCGTTCAATTCATAAAAGAATATACCAGATAAATAATAATTAACGATATTAAACGTCACTACTTATAAATTATCCCAAAGAAATTAAAAATACATTAACTACCAAACAGTATTTAATACAAAATCGTCTTATTATACATAAAACGAATAGTCTTATCTATAGATATACATCTATGCTACATGCTTATCTGTTTACATCGAGTAAACAGCGGTGAATGCAATTCCTTGAATCACGAATGAATGGATCCAACTTTGTTGCATGTTTGACCTACCTTCCATACAACTACGATATTATACAAACTTATAGTTTAATTCCTTTTGTCACTGAAAGGCTGTTATCTTTTATTAAAATAGTAACCATAAAGGGTTATTTAGTATTAAACACTGCTATGGAATAGGAGAATTATAGTTATAGAAATTATCTTTTAAATCTTATAAATATTATTTGGCATACCAATTGGATTTAATTCTATCTGTTAGTATTCGAATTCAACCGACTTAGTACAGGCTTGTTCTAGTCCGCGGGTGGGGCCCCTTGGGGTATAGGGGTTCTCACTCACCCGCACATGCCGTCGAGATGAGAGCGCGAGTGTTCCGCACGCACTCATTTCTCCTCCCGTGGGGCGCGTTACAAACCGCCCCACGTTGGACTTGACTATGATGTCGCCGAGGACATAGTTCCCCGGCATTGGAAGAGGCCCAGTGAGGGGGGCCCACGCCTGCCAGGGCACAGCGGAGTTGGGTATCCCATTTACCCGTAGCCCTGGCTTAAGGCGCAGGACGGAACACCCAGGGGTTTTAGTGGGTATCCCTAACTGGGGAGTGGCAATAGCGTGGCACCGGTTATGACCGGGCACGCTAGTGCCACCCCCGATCTGGCGAATCCCACACACTCACACCGGTCGCGAACATCCCCCCAGGCTTCTGTGCCTGTCGCGGCTTAGTCCTCAAACGGATTTCCCCTGGCCAAAAAAAAAAAAAAAAAAAAGGCTTGTTCTAGTCAAAAGTTTTGACTTGGGAGCCGATTTTCGTTAGTGTCTTAGTTACATTAGCGACGCGTATTGCGAACTCTGTCTTAGGTTTGATTAGAGTATTTAGGGTAGTAGTTGGGCAAGCAGACACGTCTATAAGCATCGTAGTTCCAGCTCACCCGATTGATTATGTTTATTTACACATCCATGAAGATGTGATTTTAGTAACAGTGTCTGTTACATCGGATCCTACCTTACACTCGTACTTGTATTATTACAGCGATGTAGTTTGGTTACCGAATTTCTTCGTTTTTGACTTTGTCCGAGTTTGAATTTCGTATATAAATTTAACAGAAGATGGGAAGACCGAATTTACCTTTGCTGAAGTCTGGTTGTGAGTTGTATAGAGAAAATATCTATCACCTTACAGTTATGTTAGGAAGCCTCGGTGTTACTGGATAGTCGCCGAGACGTTTTTGAAAGGAAGCATGAATGGTGCGAAAGAATTGAGAGCCTGAATGATGATTTATAAAAGAGCGAACCAAACATTCATTACCTTTTGAGGTTGTCCATCATACCCATCGGTCTATCTTTTTTAATCCAAATCAATTTTTGTTTTTGTCTTTGTTACTTGCTGCGTTTAGATAAACGTTTTTATCTTATTATAAGTTGGAGGGCCAACCTGAGGATTTCACTCTGTGAGCAAAATCCTTCGCAGTGAGGGGCGCCCTGTCACGTTAAGTTAAAAGCCGGAGCGACTCCTGCGAGGCTCATTTATTCGCCGAGCAGTCGTCGCACCCTCTTTGTTGAAATAATTAAAAAACTTGAGTAGAAGCAGTGACGTTAATAAGATAAGGTACGTAGAATTCTTGTTAGAATCTCTCTCTCTCTCTCTTTCTTCTTCTTCTCCATGTCTGTGAGGTCTTGTTTACCTTTACAGACATGGCTTTATTCCGGTCATGCCAGCCAAGGGGCAGACCGCCGGATGAACCGGGAGGGTCATCCATAAAACATTAAAACCAGGACTTCTTCACTTCCCTTTTTAGGTGAGTGTTTTTTAACCCTCCCCAGAACTAGGTCTGTCCAATATTCAGTAGTAGGCTGTGTGACGTTCTTCGTATCCATACGCCTTCGAGCTCGGTCTCGAAGCATGCCATCACCGGAAGGGTTAGCTGACTAGCTTACCCTTAACCATATTTAATTCTCCTTATCTCCCCCAAAGCAGTGACAATAAATCAGCGACACCTCCATCGTAAGAATTACTTATACCCATTTTTCACTGGAATCCGTTCTCGAATTCCAGGGGGTCACGTTCGGACGAGAACGGCCTCTCGTTATCTACTTGGTCGACCAGCAGTTGAGTCGACCCACCGACACACATTCGACATCACTTCACATCTTCGTTATCAACGTTTTCCACGTGCTTCCGACGCCTGGCGGCTGCGTGACGAAGGCCTCGTCGGGCAGCGCCGCCTGGGATAGCGTCGGAGCAGACACTTCCCGCAATACGTGGACGGGATGGCGCCCTTTTTAAAAACTATTTAAACCATATTTTATCTACGACTATGCAAATATTTACTACGTAACTTTATGGTATATTTCACGGTTAGGAACCGTCTAGATCCCCACGCCTTGATAATCCTCCAGAACGGTAGTCCGTTGGTTTCAGAGCAAGTGACCAGGGATTAAGACCCGCGAGTCTTCCCTATTTCTTAGAATAGATTAATGCTTAATCTAGATCATATGATAGATAGATAGATAGATAACACTTTATTATACACCAATACAAAAATGAACTTAAAGACTAAAATTATATCTAGTTGTGTACAAAGGGCGGTCTTATCGCTAAAAGCGATCTCTTCCAGACAACCCTAGGAATGAATTGAGATGATAATGGCGATGGTGGTATACGTAACATATAGTACGAACTACTTACATTTTTAATAATAATATACATAAATATATATATATATATATAT
This sequence comes from Dendrolimus houi, assembly GCA_039645545.1. Lineage (NCBI taxonomy): Eukaryota > Metazoa > Arthropoda > Insecta > Lepidoptera > Lasiocampidae > Dendrolimus > Dendrolimus houi. The sequence continues at coordinate 494,757 of CM077122.1, forward strand.
ATATATATATATATATATATATAGATATTTTATATATTACATAGATATATACATACCATACAAATACATATCTACAGAATATATAAATATTTATAAATGAATTTAAGTATCATATTCCAACGACAGGTAGTATTTTTTGATCATGGTTTTAAATATCGCTAGCGATTTTGCTTGTCTGATAGTAACAGGAAGCTCATTCCAAAGCTGAACAGCCTTAACAGTAAAAGAATTGTTGTAAAAAGTTGAGTTATGCGCAGGAGTGTTCAATTTAAGTTTAGTAGAAGGGCGTAAATTATGAGAGCACGAAAGAAATTCAAAACGTTGTTTAAGGTAATTAGGAGTACTTGGGACAAATAAAATACTATAGAGAAAAGAAAGGATGTGAGTATTCCGGCGAAATCGAATTGACAACCACTTGAGTTTTTTTCGGAATTCAGAGACATGGTCATACTTGCGTAGGCAAAATATGAACCTTATGCAAAAATTTTGGAGGCGCTGAAGTTTATTAAGTCGTTCTTGGGTTAAATTTAGATAGCTGGCGTCAGCATAATCAAGGATAGGAAGTAATAAGGACTCTGCTAGCTTAATTTTGGTGGTAGTGGGCAAGAAGTTCCTCAAGCTTCTAAGGGATCTGGATGAAAGATATAGCCACCGGCTTAATTCGGTGATATGAGGTCGCCAACACAGCTCACTGTCAAATATAACACCAAGGTTTTTTACCTTATCACTAAAAGGAATGATTGTACCGTCAAACATTACGCTAGGAATAGTACTCCAGTCGACCTTATTAAGCATCCGTGAGCTACCGATGACGATGAATTGAGTTTTTTCTGGGTTCACATGAAGCCCAAAAGACTTGCCCCACTGCAGGATGCGTTCGAAATCTATATTTATAGTTGAGACTGCTTTGTCCAAGGTGGTGACCGGTGATATGTTATGTTAATTCAGTGCGTTGCCTGACTCCCTAAGGAGGTAAATTAAAGAGAAGAAGCCTCAGCTCTGTTTGTTTGATTTGTGTCTTCCCGTGTATGGAAATCGACGGCCTATTACCAGCCGCCGATTCCCATCCCGCTAGCCGTGGTTATAAAACAAATTTCAAATCTCACAATCGCGTTGTTATATACAACCCCGTTATAAATATATATACGTACATATATAACCCATTTGTTATATAACAACATACACACCAGAACAAAATGGAAAGGCTGAGAGAGAAAATCGAACCTTAGTTGAGTCAGCAAGAGCAATGTTATATGCAAACAATTTACCAAAGAAATTGTGGGCTGAAACTGTTAATATAGCGGCATATGTGTTGAATAGAACTGGAAGAACAAAACAAAATGGTGTCACACCATATGATATATGGACAGGAAAGAAATATGACATCAATAATTTGAAAATTTTGGTACAAATGTATATGTACACATACCAAAAGAAAAGAGAAGAAAGTGGGACTCAAAAGCCAAGGAAGGCATTTTTGTGGGCTATGGAGAGAATGTAAAAGGATACAGGATATGGTTTCGTATTGAAAATACAGTTGAAAACAAACGAGATGTTATATTTCTTGATAAAGAAAGCAACATAAAGTCAGCTAACCAAGATACAAGTGCCCCAAAGATAGATATTGAGGAACCAATTATACACACAAAAATGAGTCAGCAGTCGATATTGGAAGATAATTACAACCCTATTTCTTCAGAAGATAAAAGTAGCATTTATAAACCGTGTACAGACAGTGAAGTGAGTGAAAGTGAAGTGAATATAACCTCACAACATTGTCAAAGATCTAAGAGGATGAGAAAACCACCTTCTTTCTATAAGTGTCAACTTGCTTTAGTGGAATGTAACAATATAGAACCTAAAACATACAAGGAGGCCATGGAAAGCAAAAATGCTGAGGAATGGACGAAGGCCATAAACTGTGAGTTAAATACATTAATTAATAATAATACTTGGGAGATTTGTACTGAAAATATAACTGATCCAATTATTAGTAGTAAATGGGTTTTTAAAATAAAATATCTTGATAATAAATATTACTATAAAGCTAGGCTAGTAGCCAGGGGTTTTGAACAACAAGAAAATATTGATTTCTCTGAAATTTATTCTCCAGTAGCAAAATTGTCAACATTCAGGTTATTTATCTCAGTTGCTACAAAGTTAAAGGTACCTATTTACCAAATGGATGTGACAGGTGCATTCCTGTATGGGGACATTAATGAGAATGTATATCTTAAATTACCTGATGGGGCTTATTCTGATGGAAAACAAATAGTAAAATTAAACAAGTCTTTGTATGGTTTAAAAAAAATCACCTAAATACTGGAATGAAAAGTTCAATTCTATAATTTTAAATGCAGGTTTCAAAAGATCTGAAAGTGACTCGTGTTTATATACTAAATGTAATAATAGTAAACAAATCTATGTTTTATTATATGTAGATGACTTGTTAATATTTGGTTCTTGTGATAAAATGGTCAATGACCTTAAATTGATTTTACATAAAGAGTTTAGTATGAAAGATTTAGAATTTGCCTCAGAATTTCTTGGTATAAATATAAAACAAAACTTGAAAACTAATGTAACTGAATTGTGTCAGAAAAATTATCTTTTAAATGTTTTGAAAAGATTCAATATGGAAGATTGTAAGCCAATGTCTACTCCAATGGATCAGAACTTTAATGTTTCTTTACTTGAATGCAGTGATATACCTATAGATAAGGACATAGAAAATAAATGTCGACAAATCCTAGGGTGTTTAATGTATGCCGCCTCCTGCACTAGGCCTGATCTCTGTGCAACCATTTCTATACTTAGTAGATATCAAAATTGTGCATCTCATGTTTTGTTAACTGCTCTTAAAAGAGTTTTAAGGTATATTAAATATACAATTGATTATAAGTTAATTTATACATATGATAAAGATGTATTACAAGATGCACGGCCCTAAATTACAACCAAATATCCCGGAAATCTTTTTGCGATTTAGAAGACACAATGTCGTTTTTACAGCGGATGCAAGGCAGATGTATTGCCAGATATTATTATGCCCGGAGCATCGTGAATATCAGCGTATTTTTTGGAGACGATCTTCAAGCGAACCTCTTAAAGAGTATCGTCTTAATACTGTTACCTACGGCGTATCTTCGTCCCCATTTCTGGCATGCCGAACCTTGCAACAGCTTGCTAAAGATGATGGTCATTTGTATCCCATTGCAAAAGGAATAACATTATCTGATGTATACGTGGATGATATAGTAACCGGATGTAATTCGCTTGAAGATGCTCAACAAGCCAAACAACCACTTATTGCCATGTTCAAACGTGGAGGTTTCCAGTTAAGAAAATGGATTACCAATCAGTCTGAGCTTTTGTCGAACATTCCCATCCAAGACTGTTTAGCGAGCGCTGTATCCTTCGACAACTCCGAACCACCCATTTTAAAGGTACTGGGACTAAAGTGGGAACCTTTATCAGACACGTTCATCTTTGAAGTTAAGCCGAAAGAAAATCCATGTACTAAAAGATCGATTTTGAGCGAATTAGCTAGAATTTTCAACCCCTTAGGCTTCTTATCGCCTATTACAATACAAATCAAAACTTATATTCAGAAATTATGGATACTCGGTATTGGATGGGATCAACTACCACCCAATGACGTTGTTCGTACTTGAACTACATACAAGGCTGAATTATCACAACTTGTTGAACTTCTAATTCCTCGTAAGTAAAGTTTTGCGATTCAAAATCTTGCAAACTTCACGGCTTTTGTGATAGTTCCAAGAACGCATATGGCGCTGTTATATATTTGCGCACCATCAATAAAAATGACACCATTTATATTCATCTAGTATGTTCAAAGGCTCGTGTGGCACCTTTAAAACGGATATTGTTGCCTAGTTTAGAGCTCTGTGCTGCAGTTCTGCTCGCAGACCTATACAAACTTATTCAAGACACTTACCTTGCTCATATTCAAATTAATACTGCTTTCTTTTGGTCTGATTCCGCCGTTGTTCTTTCATGGTTGCGTTCACCCTCCTCTCGTTGGACCACATTCGTTGCAAATCGTGTGAGTCACATCCAAGAGCTAATACTCACCAAATGTTGGCATCATGTGTAGACTGATATGTCTCAGTAGATAATCCGGCAGATATTTGCTCGCGCGGACAATTGCCTAGTGAAATCATTCAGAATAAATGATGGTGGGTGGGACCTTGTTGGCTATCCCAACCTCAACATTGTTGGCCTTCAAGCTTTGTTGACGCATCACACGAAGAGAAACAGTTTATACAAGCTGAAGAACGACGGTAAATAGTATTAATGAGCGAACAAAACGCGTTAAACAATAATAGTGAAACTTTAATTATCAACAATTTAATAACTCGATTTTCATCTTTAACAAAGCTCATCAACATAGTAGCATATATGTATCGCTTTATCAACAATTCTCAAAACCCAAATCAGGCTATATCACACAAATTCATTAATAACGTGGAACGTCATCGTGCCTTGATGAAAATCGTGAAACATGTACAACATCAGGTTTTTACAGATGTAATTATGAACATCAAATCGAAAAAGGGTCTATGCAAACCTTTCAAAAAACTCAGCCCATTCCTTGACCAACAAGGATTGCTTAGGGTGGGTGGCAGAATATCTCGATCGGGTTTAAAATTCGAACAGAAACATCCTGCCTTCTTATCATCTGATCATCCACTCACATATTTAATCATAGATTATATTCATCGTAACTACTTGCATCCAGGCATAAATACCACACATTACTTACTTCTTCAACAATTCTGGATAATTGCGGCTAAACGCATAATTCGACGACACCTCTCACAGTGCATTCGATGTTTTCGCATTAACCCTCAGCCTTTACAGCCTATTATGAGCGATCTGCCTTTATTTCGAGTAAATCGAGTCAAACCATTTTCTGTCATAGGCGTCGATTTCGGGGGCCCGTTTTGCATCAAATTAGGCTCCCATCGTGGTGCCAAGATTGATAAAGCCTATTTATGCTTATTTATTTGCCTTGCAATAAAGGCAGTACATCTCGAAGTTGTATCGACATTATCAGCAGAAGGGTTTATCGCTGCATTAATGCGTTTTATAGGGCGTCGAGGTCGTTGCAATATTATACACGCAGATTGTGGGACAAATTTTGTTGGCTCTAAGAATCTACTATTGCCTTTAATGCAACAAGCTTCTAACGCAGAAAGCATTGAATTTAAATTCAATCCTCCTGGCGGGCCACATTTCGGCGGCGTTTGGGAAATCCAAATAAAGGCTGCAAAATCTCATTTATATCGAGTGGTAGGAGACCAAACACTGACGTTTGAAGAGCTAACTACTTTATTCGTCCAAATTGAGGCAGTTCTAAACTCAAGACCCCTTTATCCTATTAGTTCTGACCCAAATGATTTATCATGCTTAACACCCGGTCACTTCCTTACTTTAGAGCCATTGACGGCAGTTCCTGATGAAAATCTTTTGAATGCTAATATAAAACGTCTCCATCGTTGGCAAATGATTCAAGCCTTCCAACAAAACTTTTGGAATAGGTGGAAAACAGAGCACCTAAACTCATTAACGCAGCGCGCCAAATGGACAAAAGACTCCAGGTCTTTGTCTATTGGTTCGATGGTGATAATCAAGGATGAAAATCGAGCTCCTTTACATTGTCACTTGCAAGGGTAGTTGACCTTCATTTTGGTGGTGACGGCATAGCTCGGAGTGCATTAGTCAAAACTGCCAAAAATCATGTCTTATCACGTCCGTTAGTAAAACTATGTCCGCTACCCGTAGAGGACTAGTTTTCATTGTTTATTTATTATATTTATTTTAGTTTTGTTTTTATATATCCTATGTATCATATTTATCTTAATTTATTTATTATTATTATTATTCTATCAGAAAATGCCATCGGCATTTTTGGTAGGCGGGATGTATCGTTACCATACCAGATTAATTTTGTTTTGATCGATGCTCAAGTGTTGTAGCTCTCTAGCAATATCGAGACATCAATTTTTTGACTGTCAACACAACGTACTGATCAAAGCTGAGAGTGGCAACACCAGTGCAAGAACGGCAGCCGAACGATAAAAACAAGATACGAGCGTACACGCGAAAGTTCAAATGCCATCCCACCAAAATCTCAATATTCAAAAAAGGTGCTAGTTGCAGACTCAGGTACGTACAGTGTTTATATCGTTACTGCTAGATATAGAACCTTGAGCGTCGAAAAGGATCAAATTTTACCCAGAGTGGTGTTCGATCGCTTTTGCTGGGCAATCGAATGCTACAACTTGATTTTAATGTTCTTATATTTTGACTCTAAATAACCTTTTATTTCGTATAAGTATAACGTATTAGTGATTGTTAAAATCGAAACAAAATATTTGTATTTGAGTTAATTATTTTGTAGAAATTTAATCAAAATTAATATTATTTAACTTGGAGATCGTCAATTAAATGTTTATTTTATCTGTATCATTCAAAATATCGCACATTTGCTTCAGTATTACTCAAAATTAGTTAAAATCTTACAATTTCTGGTAATTTCGTAGCTTCACCTTATTAATATATTTTTTACTTTTATTTTTTTATAGCTGGAGTACAGCAGACAGGCTGACGGCCCACCTGATCGAAAGCGGTTACCGTCGCAACCTATACCTATGAACGTTTGCAACACCAGAGATGTCACCAACGCGCTGCCAGCCTCGAAGAAATTTTATGACACCCTTTTGAAAAACTCCATATCGTAGCGCTGTGGGAAAACCTCGGCTGGGAGCTCATTCCAAATCCCCACGGTATGCAAGAGAAACTAAATTACTACAACATATAATAAAACACATCCGCTCGAACCGCGCTCGAGAACGGTCGATTTTTCCTAAGCTCCTCGCGGAAAAATTCGAATAAATAGGTTTTTCTAATTGCATCGATCCGTGCGATATATCGTTGTGTACACGAAAGTGAGTTCAGTTTTGTGCTAGCATATTGGCACAAAAGTTACCGCGGAAAAACAGTTTTCAAAAACTTTGGATAATTTTAATTAAAAAACTAAAGCGGTGAGGTGGTGTTTTTAAGGGCGACTTTTGTGCGCCCCGTGGGCCCCAACAGGATTGCAGTGCAAGTTTGGATTTCCCAACTCAGTTGGAAAAGTTGTAGGTCGAAAACCGAAACAACGTGGGCCGAAAACTGAAGTTACAGGTCGGATTTGAAATCTAAAAATATCACGTGAAAGAGCACGAAATTATAAGAAAAGTGGCCAGAAACGACCTTAGAATTGTCCCATATCGACCTGGGAAAAAATTAAAAAGTAGGAAATTTTTTCCAACTTTTTTGTTTTTCTGGCATAACTTGGAAAATCTCTTCAGGACTAAAAAATCCAGCACGGCAGCCAGTGAGCCCTCGTTGAGAGACGCGTCGTCTGACACCCTACTTTTGAAGATCGGAGAAGATCCCGAGGAACCGGAAGCAAAAAAACAACTTCCTAACCTCAAAATTGCTCCGGAACTACTGGAGCAATTGACTTGGGGTTAGTTTGAAGACCTGATGAAGGGCGGTGCATTTCCGGTCCGAGCTGAATTTTAAGTTTAATAGTTTTAAGTTATTTTCAATTAGTATTATAAACTTTGACTCCCTATATTTCCGAAACTATTGGAGACGCGTGGGATTTGATACTATTAGCTTGTGCGCGCTAGCTAGCTCTACCTGGCCGTACCCAAATCCCATAAGGTTCTTAAGAAAAAAATCCAAAACTTTTTCAAAAAACTGAAATTTTCTAAATTTTCTAAGTCTTTAAATTTATATTATTAGGGTAAATTTATTTAAAAATATCATAAAATAGAGCACCTTCTAGCGGACCTTTCGGATATTTTTCGGCAATTTTATCTCCAATACTTTCGGAGTTATTGAATTTTGAACATTTTTATTAAATAAATAGATAAATAAATAAGTTAGACTTAATTTAGTAGTAGCATCGGACAGGTCTCTTCAAGACCTACGTCCTGATCTCAAATTCGGCTGTCCTAGGTCAAACCAGTCCAGAGAAACAGGTTTTTATTGGATTTTGGCCAAGGGCCGCCGCCATTTTGAATTTTTTGTTTCCCCATGTCTCCGGATATACAAGTCTGATTTCGACGCGGTTTTGACTGGGACGAAGTACTTAATCTAGCAGAAATATCCGGGGATAAAAAGGGGCAAAACTTTTTGACATTACATTCCCCAGTGCCTAACAACCGCATCGCAGACTCGCCCGGATCCTGCAAAACCAGAATCTTAATTTCTAAAAAACTATACGTGATTTTAACGAAAAGTGCCAAAACTTACCATAATATCCTCGTGTATCCAGTTGTGTTTGTGTTAAAGACACCGCCGATTCCTGATAGTGGTCTAAATACTTACCACATTATCCTGCTACATCCGGCTGTATTATTGCAACAACGCTGTCAGCCCCTGGAATAGATCTGCATATCCTGTGAAGGAGTAATTGCATCCTGAGCCGCAGTTACCTACCTTCGATTACCCAAAGAGTTCCAGCTTTTAAACCTGAAAAAGGAGATAATGAAGAATACCCACCGATTTTTTCATTCTACTTCGTGATTGTTCATCGCGTATACTGCACCTGAAAACATATTAAGCATCCGCATCAATTGAAGACCCAAGTTTCGAGTGAGGTAACCTGATACGCAGCCTTATCGCATCGGAATGTTCCTGTCCGTCTCGTCTATATCCGTCGCCTACGCACTGCTATTATTGTAAGTGTTTGTCTGTGGTCATCGCTTTATCTAATTGAGATTGATAAATTAGGGTTCTATAATTTATTATATTAATGCTTGTCGTTGTTATATTAACTTGCTATCTGTTCCGATGTATTTTTCATTCTTAAATTAAATTATGCCAAAGGGGCCTAAGCAGGAGGAAACAAAACTCACGATACTTATCCCAGAACCGGAACAGATCGTAAGTGGTTCGGAAGCGAAATCACACGTTATTTCACCTCGGCTTACCAGGAAAACAGCTGCAATCCTCACGATGTCCGAATTGGACCTAAACACATTATTTAAATTCATTAAAGCATATGACAGCAGCCGCGAAACCTTGAATTCATTATTGGTTAATTGCGGAAACGCATACAAACTCGCATCCGAAGTCCAACGAACTATTCTATTTAAATATATCCTCAGCTAATGAAATGGTAAAGCGGAGATAGCCTGCTCCGTCAAAGAGTTCTTATGCTGGGAACAACTAAAGGAATTTATTAAAAATCAGTTCAGCAAAATAAAAAAATATTCCCACCTCCTAACGGAGCTTCAAGAAAGCAGACAAGGTCCACAGGAGAACGTTAGCCAATACGCGCTGAAAGTAGAAACTTACCTTTCACATCTACTGACGGAAATTTCTCTATCCAATACAAAGAGTAACGAGTTGCCCGACCGCACTGCGGCCATGGAAGACCTTGCACTCCATCACTTCCTTATGGGGTTACACCCCCGTATTTCCAAAATTGTTAGATGTAGATCTCCCAGGACGCTTAACGAAGCCATTAACTTAGCCGTGTCTGAAGAGCGCATTCAACAGACACTATATAGACGTCCACAGATCGACCAGACACTTGGTAATTTTAACAGAAATAAACCAAGTACAAGTCCACCCAGATCAGAATATAATACGAATCCACAAAAGACATTCACCCCTTTAGCTCAAGGACCGTCCAGGGCCTTCTGCCGCTATTGTAAGACGGCCGGCCATGATATGTCCTCGTGTAAGAAACGAGAGTATAACAATAACGGTTATAGATTTTATCCTAACCAATTTAATACCCCAAATTCACCAAGATCACCACCGCGAGTGAACTTCGTTGATCAACCAGAAGAACAAATCGGGCAGGATGAAGTTGATGTTTCACCAGCCCCTTTAAAGGAATAAGCGTCTCGCTTCGGCGTCGCGCGAGACGAGTTCAGGAAGCCGACACCATATCCAATCCTTACCAACAACCTTGTCTTGATACATTCAGGTCCAACCGACAGGGTTACCAGCCCCAAACTGACGGACCTTACCGTATCCTAGAGTCCAATCGACAGGATAACCAGCCCCGAACTGACGGACCTTACCTTATCCTAGAGTCCAATCGACAGGGTAACCAGCCCCAAACCGACGGACCTTACTCGAGTATAAAGTCCAACCGATAGGGTAACCAGCCCCAAACTGACGGACCTAATCCAGACGCATCCAGTCTCCCGCAATCAGCATCTGAAACAGAAAAAACAAAATTAAAATCATATAATATAAAACCTAATCTAAGAAAAGATCACTCACCTGTTGTATTAAATATAAATCCGAGAGTTATTCCAAGCCGCAACATAACTGACAACAAGGTTTATGAAATTAATTTAGACATTACAAAAAAACTCTTGCCTCACGTATTATTAGATTCACAAGCCTCAGATATCCCAATATCTCTTTTAGTCGATTCCGGTTCTGCTATATGTCTAATAAAAGAATCCAGTATTCACAAAAATCAGAATCTAACGAAAGAACCGATTAAGCTTGAGGGTATAGACCCGGGCGATGAGCCAACACTAACCGAAGGGCATTTTCAACTAAAATTAAAATTAAATAAATCCAAATTAGCATCCATTAAATTCCATGTCATTAAGAACAGAACCTACCTTACGATAGTATTATAGGGACAGACTTTTTAACCGCGTTCGGTTGTAAAATCGATTATACTCACGATACTTTAAAAATAGAAAACATGGAAAAAACATACTAAACATAAAACTACTTTTCTCCGATCCCTTCTACGTCATTCCCCTCGTACCGAGGCTATTATTGAGTGTTCAATCCGAAATACGAACCTAAAAAGAGGGCATTATCATAGATCAACATATATCTAAAGACATATTAATATCCAATTGTATAGTCAAGATCAAAGATAACAATCGTGTTAACCTAACAATCGCTAATATCTCAGAATCCAGTATCAGTATTAATCCGAACCTTCAACCTTAAGGTTAAACCACTTCATCCCATTGCCTTTTGCACCAACGCTAATTCCCAGGAAACAACTCACCGAACCGATGAAGTAATCAATCCCCTAAAGAATAGATCATCTCAATCAAGAAGAATCCAATGCTCTCATAGAACTTTGTTCTCAGTATTCAGACATTTTCCATTTAGCAAATGATCTGCTGTCCTACACATCTGCCCTCGCTCATCAAATAAAAACAAGTAGCAATGTCCCCATTCATACTAAGTCGTACAGATTCCCAGAATGTCACAAGAAAAAGTTGAAACTCAAATTTATTTATTTATTTATATATTACATATCCAACAGCTTACAATATTTATAACTTAAACAATAAACTCTGTGTAATATGATTTTTGCCAATTACTGGATACTTTACACTTTACAATGTTTTTGTACAAAAGCAAGACCGCTATAAAGAGTTTATGACAAGCTCTGATATAAATGTAAATGTATTTAATAAAATTATTAAATAATGCCTGCTGAAGTGTCCCCTATATAGTATATATTATATATAAGTAACTAAAAAAAAAAAAAAAAATAGTATACAGATATTCATAATATATATATTTATAATATTCATATATATTGTGCACAAATACATATTATACATACATTATATATATATATATATATATATATATATATATATATATATATATATATATATATATATATATATATATATATATATATATATATATATATATAAAACTAATAAAGAACTATAGAGGCGTTTCAAAGGCGTGATATTTATGGTGCCTGATAAACAGTTAAAATATCATCCTAATTTTTCTAATATCTTTGATTTGTAAATTACTTTTGAGTGATGGAAAATATCTACTTCATTGAATTTGTTGTTATAAGTGGCAGTAAGACGAGCAAGCACTTCATTTAAGCCATAATTAGTTCTGCTACAGGGCACGTGAAATAATTTGTTATGGCAAATTGACAAAATGCTCAGTCAAGGCATAATAGAGCCTTCGTCCTCTCCTTGGAGTTCACTAATATGGATAGTGCCTAAAAAAGCAGACTCCCAGGGCCAACGTAAATGGCCGATAGTAGTTGACTATCGCAAGTTGAATGATATCACCATTGGTGAAATTTACCCCATTCCGCAGATATCTGAGATCCTTGACCAATTAGAAAATAGTAAATATTTCTCGACACTAGACCTTACCTCAGGTTTCCATCAAATCCTTATTTCTTCCGAAGATGCTTCTAAAACAGCCTTTTCCGTGCCCCAGGGCCATTACCAGTTCAACAGAATGCCATTTGGGTTTAACAACGCCCCATCCACTTTTCAGAAATTGATGAATATTTGCCTCTCCGGTCTCCAAGGAACACGTTGTTTCGTATATCTAGACGATATCGTAATGTATTCTGCCGACTTAAATTAACACATTAACAATTTAAAAGCTGTATTCAATAGACTTCGTAGTTTCAATTTAAAACTACAACCAGAAAAATGCAAGTTCCTACGGAAGGAAGTAGCATATCTAGGACATATTATCGGTGAAGACGGCGTTAAATCAAACCCCGAAAAATTAAGGCTGAAACAAACTACCCGATTCCTCAGTCACCGAAGGATATCAAAGCCTTCCTCGGCTTAGTGTCGTATTATAGAAGATTCATACCCGATTTCGCCAAATTGGCTAAACCATTGACTTCCTTGTTAAAGAAAGACGTCCCCTTAAAATGGCAAAATGAACAACAACTCGCATTTGAGTCCTTAAAAAACAAACTTGTTACAGCCCCAATATTAGCCTATCCAGATTTTACACAACCTTTCATCCCAACCTGTGACGCATCTAATCATACCATATCAGCTATATTATCCCAAGGCTCAGTAGGGCAAGACCGTCCAATAGCTTATGCGTCGCGTACTCTTAACAAAGCTGAGAGCAATTACACAGTTACGGAAAAAGAATGCCTTGCCATCATTTTTGGTACTAAAATATTCAGACCTTACCTTTATGGTCACCGATTTAAAATACTCACCGACCATAAACCACTCCAATGGCTGTTTAGTTGCAAAACCCAGGGTCTCGACTCGTCCGCTGGCGATTAAAGCTCGAAGAATTCGAATACGAAATTCAGTACAAGAAAGGAAAAATAAATTCTAACGCGGATGCCTTGTCTCGCTTTCCCGTTAATCCAATCCAACCCGGGAATCCAGAATCCAACCTTGCAGTAGACGAAGATCTAATGGACTTATTAATATCACTGCCGTCTTTTAACCCCGACGAAATAATTACTGCCTCGCCAAATACTCTCGACCTCAACGATGATCTTATATCACTTTCAGATATTATTGAAAACTACAGAGGGGAACATGGAAACGAAGTTGTTGACATAATTGAACAAGTATTAGAACCGCCATTACTTCCCAGTGTCCAACCTGACGCTAATAGAATCGACTTACCTGAATACATACCAGAACTACCATTCTCTCCCAACACTACACCCGGTGTCGATAGACCTAACTTACCCGAATGTGTGCCGAGCTCACAGCCAATTCCCGATGTTCCTACGGATATCGATCCAATGCCATCCACCAGTTCATGTCCTGATTTACCTGTTGATAACTATCCCACGTTCCTGAAAGCTATGGCAAATAAAAATAATTCCTTTAATACAAATATAGAAGAACATAACGAGAGCCTAATGAAGTCTTCTACAAAAATTATAGTGGTCCCTACATCTATGGACTTAGACGAATCTAATCCCTATATCCAAGAGATTCTAAGTGATCCCGAAACGCTCTCTAACGTTTATAACGCTGAAAAAGAACTTTTCTCTTTCCAAAAGATTGAATACAATGATAAAATCTATTACTTACTTTTCATGAAAGTACATTATTTCGATGAATCATCTTATCCTGAAACGCTGATTTCCAAACACTGAAAACAATTCGAAACGAATTGATTGTCTTTGAGGATATAAATGAAATAAGTATATCCGACCTGAAAAATCCGTTTGAAAAGCACTCCTTTGTGAAAATCTATAATATATTAACATACCTTTTCCATGACATACGTATTAAAATCAAAATATATCATAATAATATTATATATCCAGCCCCTACGGAAATTAAAAAGATCTTTCTCGATAATCACGATATTACAATAGCAGGCCATTTGGGGTCTGCTAGAATGTATAATAGAATAAAACAAACATACTACTGGAAAGGGGTGCGTAGTGATGTAGAATCATATGTGAAACAATGTAAATCTTGCCAAGAGAACAAAGCCCTTAGGAAAATAAATCGTGCTCCAATGCAAATTACCAGTACTTCAACAGAACCCTCTCAAAGAATATCCCTCGATATTGTAGGCCCACTCACTGAAGCTGGATCTGCAAAATGAAAATATATACTAACAATCCAAGATGATCTCACTAAATTCTCTTCCGCATACCCAATCCGCAGTACTACTGCCGAAGAAACAAGCGATTGCTTGCTCCATTATATATCAATATTTGGTAAGATTTTTTTTCTCACTACACTGCAAATTATAATAATAATAATAATAATATTTATTTATTTGTTCTCACAATATAACATGACATAAGTAATTGCTAAAAAAAGTTTTAAATTACTAGCAATTGGTGAGAGCCTGGTGTCAGTAAAAGGAAAAATCCTGTGTGACTGATCACCAGCCTCTCTCTCCCCGTGGAAAAATGTAGGTATATATACTTACAACTAGTTATTCGATTATAAAAGAAATACAATGTATTGAGTGTAGATCGGTGTGCAGTGTGTTATTGTGTATTTATATGTACTTATGTATATATTGTACGTAAATGTGTGTGAATGTGTCTGTGTGAGTTTATGTGATTTGAAATGAGAGGAATTGATTAGATTATACTATGAGAGTTACATAGAGATAAATGAATGAGTAAACATATAAAATACCATAATACAAGATGATAATAAAAACAATGAAAAGGGAAATATTTAAGTAATTAGGACTAATAGTGCTTCAGTGGAGTCATAGTCGAGTTTCAAAAGCCATTCGGTGAGAGTTTTCTTACATTTAGCTTTAGTCAAAGAAAATAAATCAATCCGCTTGTTGATTTTATTATATAGGTAACTCCCTAGAAAGAACAAAAATCTACAGCAAAAGGCTGTGCTGACAACGTTTTGTTTACAGGGGATGTAATTCCTTTTAATAATAGAATTGGATGATATAAATGGTGTGATATCATGTTGTTTAAGAACGATTTGTTGAATAAAGAGTTGCCGAACAGTTAGCACTTTCCAGCGTTCATAAAGGTTTTGGTGGGGAAGTAGAACGGGAGAGAAAGACTGACTTTAAGTACTGCTCGTTGTGCTCGTTCTAATTTTATCATTGCGGTTTTGGCAGCTCCCCCCATGACGTGATACAATAGCTCAAAACAGATTGGCATAGGGCGTAATATAATAATTTCATTATGTTAAAATCAGCAACCTGACCAAGGGTTTTAAAAATATAAATTAATTTTCGTAATCTGAGTGTTAATGAGTTAATGTATGGTTGAAAACTTAGATTTTGGTCAATGATAACACCCAAATATTTAATATGTTGAGTTGTATGCAAAGTAGGGCAAGAGTTACAAGTAGCATGAGAAAGACAAGAGTGAGCTATAATTTTTAAGGTTTGAATATGAGGTTGATCCTGATTTCTAAGAGATAAAGTCATATACTTCGTTTTATCAATATTAAGGGTTAATATATTTGAATTTAGCCAATCCATAACTTTATTAAGACCTTTTTGCGCACTTTGGAATACTTTTGACCATGTATCAGCAGAAAAAAGGAGTGCAGTATCATCAGCATATGTAATAATACTACCGTTTTCAAGTTCTAAGTCGCAGAGTGTGTTTATATACGCAAGAAACAGGGTTGGGCCAAGGATGCTGCCCTGGGGCACACCAAAAGAAATAATAGTGTCTTTACTTATATATTCACCAATACGGACTCTCTGCGTTCTGTTTTGGAGATAATCAGCGAAAAGTTGTAACTGAAGATCTCTTATTCCCAGCGCTTCAAGTTTATGAATTAAAAGCGCGGTTGAGACCGCGTCAACAGCCTTTGTTAAATCTAGAAATATGGCAATAACTTTCTGTTTTTTATCAAGTTTATTTATTGCGCTATGGCATCCACAACGGGTAAGCAAGCGGCACACGTGCGCTGCTCTTGACGGTTGTGACTCGAATCCTAAATTTATAACCGTAGAGGCAAAACGATTAGAGTCAAAATTGTATAGATAAATAAACCTAGTATGTACAACTTGTTAAATTTATAATATATGTACATGAAATTAGGCCATCAAAATTATTGTAAGTAGTATATAAGAAATATGTAAAATAATATTTAAGAGTTTGTACAATAAGAGATAAATAAATAAAGTAAAAAACATCGTACCAACCCTCCCAAACATAATCCAACCTTTTTTTTTTTTGGCCAGGGAAAATCCGTTTGAGGAATAAGCCGCGACAGGCACAGAAGCCTGGGGGATGGTCGCGACTCGATGTGAGAGTGTGGGATTCGCCAGATCGGGGGTGGCACTAGCGTGCCCATTCAGAACCGGTGCCACGCTATTGCCACTCCCCACCTAGGGATACCCACTAAAACCCCTGGGTGTTCCGTCCTGCGCCTTATGCCAGGGCTACGGGACTGCGGGATTACCAACTCCGCGTGCCCTGGCAGGCGTGGGCCTCGCTCACTAGGCCTCTTCAAATGCCAGGGGACTACGCCCCTGGCCACAACTAGGTCTTTTCAGTGCGTGGGTCGGTCTGTACCGCGCTCCACGGGAAGAGAGATGAGCACGTGCGGAACACTTGTGCTCTCATCTCAACGGCATGTGCGGGTGAGTGAGAACCCCTATACCCCGAGGGGCCCCACCCGCGCCGCCCGCTTACGGCGGCCGAAGGTCACCATCCGACCTCCGGCGTCGGCGCGTCTTCCTTCGGCGGGAGCAGAGCAGGGAAGTACGCTCATGCTCCCACTCCGCCTCCTCCTTCGCAAACATGACTTGCTCGCAAAAGGAGGAGACGGCGTCCCATCTGGTAGAGCTCCCGACCATGGTGCGTACCACGGCCGGGAGCGAGGTGTCAGATCCGGTATGGGCGACGAGCTCCCGGCGCCGCTCCGTCCAGGCTGGACACTCCTGGAGTGTGTGCAGCGCCGTGTCCTCGTCGCCCGTGTCACTATGGTGGCACTCTGACGTGGCCTCACGGCCGAGGCGACACGGGTACCACCGGAAGCAACCATGCCTCGTTAGGACCTGTGTCAGCTTGAACGTTTAGGTACCGTGACTTCGTCCAATCCATTTTTGCAAGATGGGCCTCACCGCCTCAATAGTGGTGGGGGCCCGCGCTGGGGCGTCGTAGGCGCTCTTCCCAGACCCCCATGGCAACCTGGCGTAGCTCCGACCGGCACGCCTCAATCTCGCGAGGCGCGGGTCTGGAGTCCCTGGCCAGGGCTTCTTTGCGCCACGTATACAACGACGCTAGGACCCTGGCTTCCAGGTCCCATGGGGGGGATCCGGCGAGTAGTGTGGCCACTTCGAAGGACACCGTACGGTATCCTCTTACTGCTCTGACGCCCAATATTCGCTGCGCTTGTCGTAGTAGCGCAGCATTTTTGGTCGCCAGGCGATTTGCCCATACTGGGGCCCCGTAGAGGGCCATCGATCATACGATGCCTTCGAAGAGTTTCCGGCACGTGGCCTTGGACCCCCCGATATTGGGGAGCAAGCGTGAAAGCGCGCCCGCCGCCCCCTTGAGTCTGGGGAGCAGCTGCCGAAAAATCCCATCGGCTATCGAGGACCCATGCGAGGTACTTCATGGTCTCCACGATGCCAATGCGGATGCCTCCTACTACGATGTTACTGTCTGGAGGTGGACGGTTACGAGGACCGTGAAACATCACGACCTCGGTCTTCTGCAACGCCACCTCCAGACCAAGACGCCGGATCCTACCTACGATAGTGGACACCCTAGCCGTGCCTAGAAGGCACGCCTGCCGTTGGGTCCTCCTGCGCGCGGCGATCAGTGTATCATCAGCGTAACAGATGACACTGACGCCCGGGAGGACCCGACACCTCAGGGTAAAGTCGTATGCGATGTTCCACAGGACGGTACCTAGAACCGATCCCTGTGGAACACCGCACACCATGGCTCGCCGATTCCAACCCTCGTAGACCGGGTAAATGACGGCTCTGCTATTCAAGTATGCCCCGATTATACGGCGGAGGTAGGACGGCACCCCGAAATACCGGAGTGCCTCCATGATGCATGGCCAGGGCAAGGAATTAAAGGCGTTGGCGATGTCTAAGGACACTGCCAATAATACCTCGTCCCGGGAAACTGCTTCCTGCACCAGGCCTCTCAAGCGCATGACGGCGTCAATCGTGGAACGCCCTGTGCGGAAACCGAACTGATTGTCCGCCAAGTCTGGCCCTTCGTTGATAGGTGCTGGACGAGGCGGTCTACGATGATACGCTCAAAGAGCTTGCCAACCTCGTCCAGCAGCACAATAGGCCGGTAGGCGGACGGTGAGTCCGCAGGGCGCCCCTCCTTACGCAGCAGGACCAGTTTTCCGGTCTTCCACCGTTGCGGGAACTGGCCCTGCTCCAGACATGCGCCGAAGAACCTCATCAGTCGGGGCTCCAGGGCGTTGTAGGACAAAACCCACGCACGCCCTGGTATGCCGTCAAGGCTGGGGGCAGCGTTCTTGGCCTTTAGCCTTAACATAGCCACCCCCAGCTCTACCCGGTCCATGGTGGGCACAGGGTCTCTATCCGCGCTGGGCTCCGCCTCTGGCGGTGCCATTGCAAGAGGCGTGTGCTCAGGCCGTGAAGGGAACAGAGCGCCAACAACGTCGAGTGTGACGTCCCTGGGGAGAGACTCGATTAGCGGGGGCGCCCAGGCACGGAGCTTGTTCCGTGCCATTTTGAAAGGGTGCCCCAAGGGTCTTGGTTTAGACTATCCAAGAGCTCCCCCCAGGCCACGTTCTTTGCGTTGCGGATCGCAATCCTCAGTGTCTTTCTGGCGCTTCTGTACTCCTCGTATAGCTGAGCCTCTACGGTCGCTGCGTCCACTGCGTGGCGACGCCGTCTTCTGTGTCTGTTGTACTGGCGGCGCGCGCTATTGCACGCGCGCCGTATCCCCTCGAGTTTGGGGCTCCACCAGTACACCTTTCGAAAGGGCCGGAAAAGACCCCTCCTCGGCATCGCCGCATCGCATAAGCCAGCGACGAGCGACCGTAGGTTTTCTGCCTCCTGCTCTTCTACATTTACATTGGGGGGGCTTGACTCCCGTGATGCCAAGCTCTCCCAGCTTTATGTTGGCCTTTGCTTTGCAGGTAACAAATTAAGGATTACCGCAGTGGTGTTGGGCACCCGCATACGCGGACCTTTGTTCGCCGAAATCTTCGGCGGATTTGCTTTCGGCTTGGGCTGGGGTATCCGGCCAGAGCCGCTCTGTTGGCTCGGTGGCTTCTTCTTAGCTTTTCGGGCTACCTCCGACCAGCCTTTCTCAATCCTAGGGGGCTCTGGGGCCGCCGTGTCACTCCTGGCTGGTCTTTTAGGCTTGGGGGTACTCGACTATCCTCCGTTACCTTCTCCGGCGCCCCGCTTCCTTTTGGTGGTTGGGAGCGCAGGGAAGTCTTCGGGAGGTTTGCCTCTTTTCTCCCAGGTGCAGGGTTTGCTGTGCACTCGCCCGCCGGGCGTTTACTGCCAGCGGGGGGCGGACTCGCTTCTCTGGGAGAAGGCGGTCATCTAGGCCGGCTAGCTTCGCGTCCATCATCGCCCCGAGGGACAGGGTCATCCTGATCATTGAACCGCCCCCCTACGACAGGCCTCGATGCAGGCGGTGGCGGTGGTGGCGGCGGCTTCGGTGACGAAGTGATATTGGGTGGTGCAGGCTGGGACAATCTCGGCCCGTAGGCAAGCCAACTCCTTCCTCAACTCTTTCATTTCGGCCTGGAGGCGTCGGTTGGCCGCTTCGAGTCGCCTGATTTCATCGGACTCCGTGCGGCCGCGCAACACCTCGAAGGCATCGCTGATTATACCAACGGAGTCGTCGAGGGATTTCATGAACGGCCCTTTCAACCCCCTGGGGACCTTTGCCATATGACGAATGACCCCCAGGGCATTCCGGACGTCCACTTCGATGGCCTGTGCAGTTCTGGCCCGGGTCTTATCCGTTTTTGCAACCGACCTTGAACGATCCAGTAGTTCTGGGGCCCGCCGGGCGATACGCGCCTCTTCGGCTGCTCTAATCAACACGGCGCTACTCTTTTCATGGTCCAGTTCAAGGTCGGCGGCCCGTCCTGCTTGGGTGACGGCCTCCTTGGTCCGCACCAAGCTCGCAGCCTCCGCTAATACGCCCGCTTTAGGTGAGGACACCTTGCGGGAGGCTTTCGAGGCCACCGTTTCCTCGTCGCTTGTCACCAAAGGTATACTTTGGTTGCCCCAGTAAGGTATGGACCTCTTCCTCTTCTTTTGGATGCGCCACTGGCTCGACGGGTTCGAGGGCCCGGCCTCCGGTTCGGTGCGTATGCCGGGTCCTGCTCCGGAGCGTGAGCGCGTCGGTGACCGCGATCGCGTCTGAGAGCGCGACCGCGAACGAGACTCTGTCCTGGAGCGGGACCGATTGAGAACATCGACAGATTGTAATCTGACTCGTCGACAGCTCCACTTAAGGCCCCGCTCATATTGCCGCTTCTGGCGCCACTAGCAGCAGATGTGCGGCCGCTCTGTCTTATGCTACTTCGCGCAAAGGTTACTTCGCCGCCCATCTCGGGCACCTTCTCCTTGGACAACGTTCAGATTTGTGGGGAGCGCAAAATCTCTCTACGGGAGAGCATCTGAGTTACTTATAAGCTAAAGGACTGTGAGTGGCGTGCGATATGGCTGCTAGCAGGACAAACCACACGCCACCCGCAGGGCGCTCGCAGCCGGGATAACTCCCCCGGCATGCAGCTTCCAGCACGCCTACTAAGCTTCAGGTGGGTGAGAGGGCCGCACTGCCCTAGGGGCAAACAGAACGATGCCCCCACCCAGATTCATGTGAATGATTTTTCCCTTTTGTCCACGGTACCGGTGTGGTCTGAAAAAACCAACCGCCACCGCACCAAACATCGCGCGACGGTGACGAAGCAACACAGGGGCGGACCGCCCTTAGGCCCACTCCATCGTCGGCCCGGGGATTGGCAAAGAGTAGTAGGGATTCCAGAGTTCTGGCTCACGGCAAAAATCGTGTTTCTGGCGGGCAAAAAGTGTTTCGACGAACAACCCTGCCAAAAAAAAAAAAGTTTGGTGTCAAATTGGGGGTTCTCGAGTACGCCCGATCGCGTAGCGCAGAAGCTATCAGTTTTTCGATATCTGCTATATTTGCAGAGATAGCTTTTTTAATTCCGTGCTAATTACAGCACTAATTAGCTACTCATTTGTTTATTCTTTTCTTAATTACTATTTCACGTTCACTAATTACCCGCGTCCGATACTCCTTATTGTTCTTAATGACGTCAACAACGACTTCAAAACAAAAACAACATGTTCTTTTCTTCCTCAACCTTTATTTAAAACAGTATTTGTACAAATCGTATACTAATATATCATTAACGAGTGTTTCCTGGCTTTCGAATAAATTGGTCAAATCCGCCATACTATATCCATGAAACTTATAGTATAAGTACATCAAACAGTATGCACCACATACTGAAGTCTAGTCATTTTGTATTCTCTTAGTATTGAAATGCCATATTCTACAATTCCTATTTAGAAAAGCCAAGTGGAATCCTACAGGTGACCGACCAAAGGAATAGAAGTATTGTCCAATGTTGTGTTGGTCTATATGCATGGCTACCCAGTGAGAGCCTGGCTGGGTGCTTGGATCCAGATTGCTTACTAAGAACGTAGGCGCTTCCATGTGAATTGGTAAGTTGTTTGCTGCATACACGTTCCTCTCTAAAGATGGGTGAATTTTGCATACACATTTCTGGATCTCGATTGTGTTCATATTTGTAACCAAAGTGCACACGTGCTACTCGATGAAGAATACTATTGTAAATGTTCAACATAATCTTGTGAACTTATTATGTAAAGGAAGTTGTAAAGAAAAAATATGAAAGCTATATTGACAGTTTTATTTATTGATTTCTTTCTTATGATTAATACATATAATTCTATCTTAACTATTATAGTCTACGATTACATTGCGGTTCTTATCTAATTCAATAACATTATCGAACGCGGCATACACAATACAGTTAATAGTTTGTGAAAGAGCAGATTCAAAATAAATTTCTAATCTCACGCTACCATTCCTTATCAGATTCCAATGACTTGAGGAGTTAGCTGATAAGTCAGGAGTTAAGTCAAAAGCTAGCTGACAGTAACCTTTAGCATACTGTTCCCTAGATATCCCGTTACCTTCGTTAAGAAAATGTATACCCGTTCCAGAGAATAACGTATAATAGGCTGTAGTGAAAATGTTACTCTCAAATGATGGTTGTAACGCTTTAGAAGGTATTTGCTGACCATCAATGTATAAACAAAATGAACTCATTTCATAATTCTCAAAATTAAAGGGATTTTTAGTAAGACTACCATTAAACGCTGCGTTATTAACAAATCCAACTATGCATCTTTTAGGTACCTACCCCAGGAATATATTATCGAGGGTCTTTCCTTGAACCCCGATGGTATCGTTAAAACTTTGACTTCAGCTCGAGTAATAGGATATTTTGCAGTAGTAGAGGCTAAAACTTTTTGATGTGCGAGTAAAATAGTTGGGCTGATTCGAGATCTACGGACAACGAGAGTTGCATCCATTATGCATACTTTTAGTTTTAAATCGTTCGAAGAAGCCATCAAGTCAAACGTTTCTCTCGATCGAACTAATTTTACAGACATATCAACACTTATCATAACGATTTATTTGTCAATAATCACAAATTAACACTTATCGTAATGAGTTGTTTGAAAGCTATTTTAAGCATCATTTAATCATAATGATATATTTGCATGTCATTTGTTAAAATTAGATTTAATGGGATGACTCCAACTATATAAACTCAAAATCAAAATGAAATATTATCAGTGAACTGAAGTAAAGTAGTCAGTAGAGTGTGGTTTCGTGTTGTGAAATTAAATACTTCAGATCTGAAATGGAGGTAAGATATGTTCCACTGAATATTTTTTATTAAACTTTATAATTATTAATTTATCTTCAAAATGATAGTACAATTTCTTACAAATTTTGTTGTTTCAGAACCTATTTGAAGAAAATACATTCAAACAGTATTATTACCAAACACTTTCTGATGAAGAGAATAGCAATATCGATAATTTGAGCATTGTTAAAGATTCTCCAAAACAAAAAAGAAAAAGAGACGAGGAAGAAAGTCTTGACAAATTTTTTGAGTTTTCAAAAAATAAAAAGAAAAAGCAATGTTCATCTGTATCCCGAGCTCAACCAAACGGTGGTGTTGCATATTTATCGACTAATAGAGAAGATGCATGTTCCTCAACGCACTTAATAAAAATTGAAGTGTGTGAATTGAAAACATTAGCAAAAATACCCAGCAGTGAGCATTGGAAAAACGCCACAGTAAGAATTAAATATTATACAGATGACAAAAACAAACATTTTGAAAGCATCAAAAAGACTGCATACAATATCACAAAAGAAATTTCCATGATTGATTCATGTAAAAAATTTCATTATAACAATAGTGATAATAAATAACAAAGATTGTTTAGTACCTTGCTCTAGTACTTAGTAGCTAATTATGTTATTGTGTAATTTAATTTAAAAATAACAGATTTATACCGCTTCTCAGGTATATAAGTAGTAAATGGAACGTGTTTATGTCAATGCTTTTTTTGTGTCGTCGGAGTTTGAAAGCAATGAAAATGATAAGAAACGTGAACTTGATGAAATGTGTGAAGATAGGGATATGGTGGAGTTATGTGAAAATGTTGAAAAAACGGATTTATTTGATTCTGAATACGATCAAGAGCTGTACGAAATTTGTACCATGTATGAAAATTTATTCGATTCTGAATATGACACCAGCCTTTATGAAATTTGTACCACGGTTGAGAATAATATCATGTAAGTATACTTTAATTACTTATCTTATTTAACTTAAAACACTTACATTTTTACTCGCTAACTTTCTCTATACTTTGCTTAAATATAATTTTTATTTTTATAGTCAACCATCATCCCATTCAGTACAGACAGGACAAGGAATGTTTAAAAGAAGCATTGAATTAGATAACAATAATAGTGACGCAAAGAGACAACGACACGAAGAACCTTCTACCAGTACAGATAAGTTACATTGTCAAACGTGTAATATCCTAGTTAATAGAAGATATTTTGTTAATCACACTAAGAGCACAGTACATAAAAATAATATATTAAAATCTTATTGTTCTCTAGATAACGTATCTGTTGTAGAATCAGCTTTTGGACAGCGTATAATATCTTACAAAGTTAAAAATAAAAATCAATCTGATTCAGTGTTTCAAACACCGGAATTGTTTCTTGAATTAATTAAAAGTGATTTATTTTTTTTGATTGATGAAGTACTTAAACAACATTCTACTGTTAAGATAAATTTTGTATTACATGCAGACTTTGTTCAAGAATCAAAAAATCTAACTAATTCATTCGATTTTCAAACTAGTAATTTCATTATTTCTCAAGCGGATGATTTAAATATTTTCATAGTATTCTTGCGTGACACTTTAGTGCATAAAATAAGTACTTTTGAAAAGAAAGATAGTGGATGGAGTCTCACAAAAATAAATTTTATAGAACTAAACATAAACAAATATAATCCACTACGTGGAAATTCATATATTGATTTACCAAAAGATATCAAAGATAAAAAAGCCGTTATAAACGTTAATAATTCAGACAATTTATGTTTCAAATGGGCATTGCTTTCAGCATTATTACCCTGTTAACAAAAATTCAGGACGACTGTCATCTTACACTATTCATTCAAATAAACTAAATTTTCACGGTATTTCTTTTCCAGTTAAATTGAACGATATATCTAAAATAGAGAAACAAAATAATTTAAGTATAAATGTTTTTGGGTTGGAATATGACATCAAACAAAAATAACATTCTGTTCTTGGTCCGCTTTATTTTACAAAATGCCGTAAGAGTACACATATAAATCTATTATACTTACAAAATGGAACAGTCGCTCACTATTGCTACATAAAAAACTTATCGTGATTAGTAAGTAAGCAAATATCGAATAGAAATGGTTTTGTAAACATATGTGATGGGTGTTTGTTGCGTTTTTCCACTAGAGACAGATTGATTAACCATCAACAACATGATTGTTCGCACATCACTACAAATTTACCTAGCAGTGAAAAACATTAAAAATTGGTTCGGATAACCTATATCAACCGATAAACTAAAATTCGATAAGTTCCAAAAAAAAATTAAAATTCCCTTTGTTGTATACGCTGACTTTGAGGCATTTTTAAACCCATAACATGTATTAACGATCAATCAAAATCAAATACTAACAACATTCAGAAACATGAGGTTTATAATTTCGGTTATTATATCAAATGCTCATTCGATGATAGCTTATCAAAGTATGAAACATACACTGGACCAAACTGCACTCAAGTATTCATAAATCGTTTATATGATGATTTAAAAACTATTCGCAGAAACGATTGTTTTCAAAAACCACCTGAATCACTGTTAACTGTAGATACGAATACTTGTTCCATTTGTGAAACTGAATTAAAGGGTGAAGAAGTTTTAGATTTTGATAACCAATTCGGTGTTGTACACGAAATATGTAAGAAAAAGTTCCTTAACCCTTGTTATATTCCAGTCTTTCTACATAATTTAAGTAATTACGATGCACATTTCATCGCCCATGCGCTTAATTTTGTTGAAGGTGAAATCGATATAATTCCTCAAAACAAAGAAAAATATATTTCGTTCTCAAAACACGTAACAATAAACAACAAAAAGGTCACCTTAAGATTTGTAGATTCTTTTAAATTTTTACCATGCAGCCTCGATCAGTTAGCGAAAAACTTAAAAGTAGAAGAATTTTTTGAACTAAAAAACCAATTTCCTGATAAAGAAGACTTCAATCGTCTTTGTAAAAAAGGTGTTTACCCATATGAGTTTATGACTTCGTTTGACTCTCTAAATGTAACATCTCTACCAAGCCAAGATAAATTTTATAGTTCGCTTACTGATACCAAAATTTCAGATAATGATTACAATCGTGCACAGGATGTTTGGCAACACTTTGGTTGTCAGAACATGTTAGACTATTCGAATTTATATCTAAAAACAGATGTACTATTGCTAGCCGATGTTTTTGGAAATTTCCGTGACCTTTGTCTCAAAACATATGGTTTGGATCCTTCCCACTATTATACAGCATCGGGTTTAAGTTGGGATGCTATGTTAAAACAAACAAAAGTTGAATTGGAACTACTAACAGACATTGACCAAATTGCTTTCATTAAAGCAGGTATCAGGGGTGGTATATCTCAATGCAGTAATCGGTATACAAAAGCTAACAATAAATTTTTAGATGATTTTGATGAAAATAAACCTCCATCATACTTGGTTTATTTTGATGCAAACAATCTTTATGGTTGGGCCATGTCTCAGTACCTTCCTGAAGGTGGTTTGGAACGGGTGAGTCCGGAGACAAATTATGATGTTACTGATACATCTGAATACGGTTTCATTTTAGAGGTTGATTTGGAGTATCCTGGGAAACTACATAATTTGCATTCCGATTTACAATTTTGTCCTGAAAATATATCAATACAAAAGAAAAAAAACTAATACCAAATTTAAATAATAAAGTAAAATATAAAATTCATTATAGAAATCTTAAACAATGTCTTAAAATGGGTATCAAATTAACCAAAAACATCGAATATTAAAGTTCCGACAAAGCCCCTGGCTAAAAAAATACATTGACTTAAATACTGAACTCAGAATAAAGGCAATAGCAGATTTTGAAAAAGACTTTTACAAATTAATGAACAACTCATTCTTTGGAAAAACAATGGAAAACGTTGATAAAAGAGTAAACGTAAAATTACTAACCCACTGGGAAAATCGTGGTAAAATTTTAGGTGTTCAGGATGTTATTGCAAAACCTGAATTCAGCAATCTTTAAATTTTTTCGGAAAATTTAGTAGCAGTCCAATTACAAAAAAACAAAAGTTTGCTATGATAAACCCATTTATTTAGGTTTCTCTATTTTAGATATATCAAAAACTCTAATGTATGAGTTTCATTACGACTACATTCTAACTAAGTTTGGTAATAATACAAAATTATTATACACTGATACCGATAGCTTAATATATCAGATTTTCACAAACGATTTCTATAAAAAGATTAAATCCGATCTTTCATTACGGTTTGATACATCTGATTATCCTACAAATAATATATTTGGTTTTCCACAACTCAATAAAAAGAAACTGTTGTGAATAAAACACTAGTTCGACCAAGACTGCCTTTATTCGCAACTACCTTCATTCGTACAATACATTAATATACCACATCTTCCCCTACAAAAAAGATTTTTATATAAAAAGAGTATCTATTTCTACCATATAACAAATTTATTTTTACTATTTATCTACGTAATAATCATATTCCATTTATTCATTTATTATTATAACATTATTTATTCTTAAAAGTTACGTAATATATTTTCATAACATATTTTAATAGACGTTAGTTACGAGAATTATTTCAATTTTAAATAAAGCTGTGCCGGTATATAATGACCATACAATATTTCATACATAGCATGATACCTATTTTATACATAATAATAGTAATCATAGAAAATTTTATAAATAATTTATTTGTTTTTTTTTACATTATTACATTTATTATTATTTATAAACTGCAAACATCTAAAAATAATTAAGAAACTAAAATTAATTTTAATCCTTATTCAAAAAATTTCTAATATTCTTTTGAGCTTTTATAGCCGCCGGTCTAGACATCCGTTCATTTACATTTAAGTTAGGATTCTGACTGTTAAGAAGTTCTTCGTCATCACGCAGATCGTCGTCCAAGCAAAGTGTGTCCTCTTCTGAGGATATTTGACTGTCCGCAGAAGACCATTTGTCTTGGATATGTGAATGTTCCGAATCAGCATTAGGTTGTTTATTATTATGTCCTTCTAAATCCTCAGAAGGTAACTTGATAAGATGGCGTCTATTTCGTCTATAACATTTACGCGTACGATCTGTTACAAAATTCGATCGCGGCTGTCGCGCTTCCGCCTGGACGAGCCCGTACCTACGCCTGTTGACATCAATTATGATGACGTCATCGCCTGTATGCAGCGGCCTAAGTGGACGCGCACGAGTGTCGTAATGAGACTTTAAATATTGTTGTCTTCTTAATATATTTTTATAGTCTATATCGTTATTGCGACTAGGCTTCAACTTGACTATATGTGACGGAAGTCTTGTATTAAGCCTACGGCCCATCAGCAGCTCGGACGGGCTGCTAATACTATGTCTTGGAGTCACTCTGAAGTTTAACAAACCGAGATAAAAATCAGACTGCGATTTAATAGATTTTTTTAAGAATGTTTTTAATGGTTTGCACACTTCTTTCGCTTCTGTCGTTAGATTGTGGGTAATTTGGCGATGAAGTGGTGTGTTTAAAGCCCCATTCTGTTGCAAAATTAAAAAATTCTCTAGAAAAATATGCTGGTCCATTATCGGTTACTAGCTCTATCGGGATGCCATGCCTTGCGAACTGATCCTTCATCGCGGCTATAACACTCTTTGAGCCAATTGCTTTTAGCGGGCTAACTTCTATAAAATTAGAAAAATAATCTACCAGAAGCAAACAGCAGAACAGAAGCGATTTTCCAGCATGTTGAAATATGTCTGAACCTACTTTATCCCATGGGATATCTGGGATATAGTGTGAAATGAGAGGCTCGCGTGCTGGACGCGGTGCCTGTTCTTTACATGTAACACATTTACGTACAGCCGCCTCAATGTCCCGCGACATGCCTGGCCAGTACATAACTTCTCTGGCATTTCGTTTGCAACGATCAATACTTAGATGTTCGTCGTAGACTCGATTAACCATATCCTTGCGTAAAGATATTGGAATATAAACTAAATTGTCCTTAAAAATTATACCATCGACATATTCAAAACTACTCTGATACGACCATAACCCTCGCACTTTTTCATCCGTTTGATGTTTAAATGCTGGCCACCCGTCGCGTATATACCGTATATACCGTATTATTAACTGACATTCACTATCTGTTCTTGTTTCACTTTTAATCAATTTCTGTTTGCTATCACTAAATCGAACATTCTCCAATAAGAAACAAGTTTGTTCACGGATTTCGTGGGATACGTTTTCTGGCATTGAATCGGTTAAAGGGGCTCGAGATAAAGTGTCGGCAATGTACAAATATTTTTCGGGTTTGTATACAACTTTGAAATCGTAACATTGAATGCGTAACATCATTCTTTGTAACCTGGCTGGAATCGAATCCAATGATTTTTTAAATAATGCCTCTAGTGGCTTATGGTCCGTTTCTACCGTAACGTCTTGTTTACCAAAAATGTACTGATGAAATTTTTCTAACGCAAATACAATGGCCAATAATTCCATTTCGATCTGTGCGTACCTACATTGCGTATCAGTCATAGTGCATGACGCGTATTCCGCGGGCCGGTCGGTCTGCATTAAAACAGCCCCTAGTGCCCTCGAGCTAGAATCGACTGATAACAGAACCGGTTCTCGGACACTAGGTGTTTTAATTTGTTTGTTAAAAGATTCAATATATATATCCTGCCATAGCCACTCCACGTCTTTTTTAAATAAGAATCGTAAAGGTGATGCTATATCTGAATAATTTGGAATAAATTTTGTTAAGTACAAAAACGTTCTAAAGCCTGCCTATCATTAGGTATCGGCATCTCAATTATAGGCTTTAATTTGGTATCGTCTATTCGCACACCATTAGCACTAAACGTATGCCCTAAATAAGTAACTTCCTCGACACAGAATTGACACTTATCCTTATTGAACCTTATGCTGGCCTCTCGCGCCGTTTTAAGCAGCCGCCCTAATCTAAAATCATGTTCCTGCTTAGACGACGCCCACAAGATGACGTCATCAACAAAGGAATCTACTCCTTCGAGGTCTTCCAAAATTTGACGTATTTTCGAATGGAAGACTTCTGATGCACAGTTAATTCCGTATGGTAATCGTAAAAATTGATACCTTCCGAATGGAGTCCCAAATGTGCACAGATCTGCACTCTCATCGTCTAGTTGAATCATCCAGAAAGTAGACCTGGCATCTAATTTGCTAAAATAACGCGCACCTTGCAACTTTGATGCAATTTCTGTGAGTGACGGAAGTGGGTAGTGTGAACGGCGCACTACGCGGTTCAGGTTTCAGGTTTTTTATAATTGTGCAATGACAAAACATCAATATCAGAACCACAATCTAATTTAAATGTAACATATATTTCAGTAGTAAATAATTTAAATTTTTCATACCATTTAGAGTCCTCATTATCCGCTAGGTTATCTACTGTAGAAACGAAGTACACGTCCTCTTCTTCTTCACTTTTTTGTAATTGATATATACTCTTTTTTAACTTTAAACACATTTTTTTTAAATGGCCCATTTCACTACACAGATAACACTTAACTCGTTGAGCCGGACACCGAAAACCATTGCAACGATAACCGCCACATGACGCGCACTGTCTAAACGTATAGATTTCACGTCGTGTGTTTCCACGGCCAGAATAGGAGCCCTCCGAATAGGCGCCGCTGCCACCGCTTGCACTCGCTTCCCGCGGCGCTCGCGAATGCCCCGCGCTGGCAGCCGCCGCCGTCATCCATGGGCGCCCTCGACCTCCACCACTACGTTCTCTTCTTATGACATCTATTCCCGACGACTCACCTTGGTCATTTTTTTCTACCTTAGTCTGAAGCGACTAATCTGCCTCTTTTCTTCACTTGACATTTCACTGGCTTGAGATATTTTCATTGTTTTATTTAAATCGAGGTCATCAGTTCTTAGCAATCTATCGCGCAGTCTACTATTCAAAACGCCACATACTATTCGATCGCGTATTAATCCTTCCTCAAGATGTTCAAACTCACACCGCTGGGCAAGTAGTTTCAGAACTGTGACGTATTCGTCGATCGATTCTCCAATTTCTTGTGAAAAATTTAAAACGGATGAGCGTAGCCTTCTGTTCCGATTAGATTAATTAACAAACTCGCTTTCACGTCTGAAGTTTCTTTGTGCACTCCAGAAGCCTTGAGAAATACCTCAAACTGTTTGTACCATCTCCGCCAGGCGTCGGCACGGTCCGCGGGTCCACCTTGTAAACACAGTTCGGACGGAGGACGTGCGTGTTCCATGTTTACAAAACATATATTTACACTGCAACGTCCTTTGATGCACACTTTCACCATATAAAAGTTCCAAATTACATAAATTTTTATAATTATTCGCGACCGCTGCCACCATGTTGTGAATAAAACACTAGTTCGACCAAGACTGCCTTTATTCGCAACTACCTTCATTCGTACAATACATTAATATACCACAGAAACTAGGTTTTTTTAAAGATGAAAGTAATGGTAAAATTGTTGAAGAATTTGTAGGATTAAGGTCAAAAATGTAGGCGATTCAAACCGAAAACAAACTGATATCGAAAGCTATAGGTGTCAACAAAAGTGTCACATAAAGGATGACAATGCAAAATTATAAATCATCTCTTTTTGATAGAAATATTAAACACGATACCATGTATAGATTTAGATCAATTAAACATACAATATTTACCCAGCAAATTAACAAAGTATGTTTATCTTATAATGACACAAAAAGATTTATTTTACCTAATAATGTTGACACATTAGCATGGGGTCATTTTAAGTTAAGATAAAATATTTAAATAATATATAGATGTAAATAGAATGTATAAGATTAAAATAATTTTAAGGTGTAAATTTTATAAGCTTTATACAACATAGAATTGTAACAAATGTTTTTTAGATAATATTAATGTAACTAAAATATCTTTGTAGAAGGTTAAAAATGATTTATAAAAAGTAAGTAACTTATCTTAGTGTACTCTAAGTAATATTTTTTAATGTATAATGTGTGTATTTTAAGAAAATAATGAGACATAATTTATGTCTCATGTAAAATGACTTTATTTATTTATCATAACTCATAGTGTTGACACGTACGCTAGGATGTTTCACTTTGTTCATCCGTTCACTTCCATAGTAGCTGGTCCAAGTGGCTGTGGAAAATCAAATTTTGTTACAAATTTTATTAAACATGTTAAAGATATTTGCAACACTTCTTTTGATCAAATAACATGGTGCTTTGATGAAATGCAACCTTTGTACAATTTAAAAAACGTTAATTACTATCAAAGCATTCCGGATCTTAATATGTTTGATGGCAAATATCCAAATCTTATAACTATTGATGATCTCATGAGAGAATCGGATGGACGAATAGTTGATATATTCACTAAAGGTAGTCATCATAGAAATTTAAGTGTGTTTTACATAACACAAAATCTATTTCACCAAGGTAAAGGACAAAGGGATATATCGTTAAATTCAAGTTATATTATTTATTTTAAAAACCCACGTGATAAAACACAAATTCGGTATTTGGCCCGTCAAGTATCTCCAGAGAATCCAAAGTATATAGAAGATGCCTACAGAGATGCAACCAAAGAGGCACATGGTTACTTATTGATTGATCTGAAACAAGGTACAAGCGATATACCTATGTCGAATCAAAACCAAATTTTTTCCATCACATGGGTTAAGTCATGTATACATACCAACAAAAGGGTTTAAATATGCTAAGAACAACCAAATCCCCATCATTTATTAATAATGTCGCGAAGTCTCAACACGCATAAAGATTTGTTGTCAGCGTTACATAAGTTGAAACCAAAATATAGAACAGCTCTTTTAAAATCTTGTGATGAAGATGAAATAAATTGTATTTGTGAATGTATTCATAA
The DNA here is from genome assembly GCA_039645545.1 of Dendrolimus houi. Lineage (NCBI taxonomy): Eukaryota > Metazoa > Arthropoda > Insecta > Lepidoptera > Lasiocampidae > Dendrolimus > Dendrolimus houi. Next base: position 527,897 of record CM077122.1, read on the forward strand.
CGTTCTCCAAGAAAAGGTACCAATTGAAGAGAAGAATAAGAAAAAAATAAAAAACTACAAATCGGTACTTCGTAAGTTAGTTCGCAAAGGGGTAAATAAAGCAAGGAAAAGTATAATAATACAAAAAGGTGGTGCATTCCTACCAATAATATTGGGTGCAATCTTAAGTGGATTAGTTGAATCTCTTGTAAAATAAAAAAATAACAATGGAGCATGCTAAAAAGATGTTGCTCGTTGAACCAAGTCTTTTAGAGAAATTAAATCATCAAAATAATGATAATAATAACCCTACATCCCGATTAGATAATGAAATGAAAAACATCTTAAACAGTGATATGGATGATAGAAAAATATGTATTTTGTAATTATAAATATTGCAAAGATATTTACACTTCCTTGAAGAAAATCGACGACCTATTGAATTGCCCATAATATCTAAAAATATAGATATCACTGGAACAAAATTAAATATAAACGATGAAACTGACATTAAAGAACCAGTCTCTACGCAAACATCGGAGATAGAAGGAAAACGTGAAGCGCACACCATCAGTAAGAGTAACCCTCTTTACACAACAAATCAAATTCTGAGTCTAATACCCAAAACCTATTCTAAAAAAGGTGAATCATTGTTAAATGTGATTTCATTGAGTGAAAACAAAATTCGATGGAATAAAGATAGCACAGTGGTTATTGATGACAAGAATATTTCTGGGAGTAATATTGTAGACTTGATCAATGATTTACTACGTCCACTTAAGAAAAATGATCCTATAGGATGGCAAGCTTTTCCCAAGGCATTGCATGATATAAAAATACCCTTGTCTTACTTGGGTAATCCACAAAGAATAGAATACATAAATAAACTTAAATTGCATGAACTTGGTCAGACTTCTACGGATGAAGAATTTTCTACTCCTCCTAACAAATACACAAAGAAGATTCGCAAAAAACTTGATTGGGAGAAATGGACGCCATACTAGACGATCGTGTAATAGACCCACTAAAAATGATTAATGAAATATATTATGATGCTTCACATCCTGCTGGTTATATATAGTAGCATAGAAAAACTAACTAAAGCGATGAACGGTAAAATGACTAAAAGTGATGTTAAAAATTGGTTGCAATCACAAGAAACATATACGTTACATAGACCTGTACATAGAAAATTTCCTAGTAATAAGTATGTTTTATCTAACTTTAACGAACTCTGGCAAGTTGATTTGAGTGATATGAGAACTTTTAGAATAAGTTCTCATATCACTGAAATCGAATATATAAAGATAATTATAACTATATACTTTGTATTATTGATGTGTTTTCGAAATACGCTTATGCTAGAGGTATAAAAAATAAAAATTCTGAAACAGTAAAAAAATGTTTTGATAGTGTATTCAATGAAGCTAATACTACTCCTACTCACATACAATCTGACAAAGGTACCGAATTCGTTTCCATAGATGTTCGTAGATACTTTAAAATATAAATTATTATACCACAAACAATCCTGACATTAAGGTAAGCATAGTAGAGATTTCAAAGAACTCTAAAAATGAAAATGGGGCGATACTTTACTCACAAGAACACTTACAAATATGTAGATGTTTTACAAGATTTAATAAATGCCTATAACCACAGTTATCACTCCAGTATAAAAATGTGTCCAAGTGATGTTAATTCGAGTAATATAATGACCGTTTGGAATAATCTGTACGATAGAAAAAAAAAAACGCAAAAAGCTCAAATAATTCATTACCAAAATTTCACGTAGGAGATCATTTAGAATCACTAAGTACAAACATATATTTCAAAAAGGCTATGAATGTAATTGGAGTGACGAAATATTCATTATAACTTCAATAATAGATAGATCACCATGGGTAGTCTATACGTTAAAAGATCTAAAAATGAGCCAATAGTGGGGACATTTTATGAAAGAGAATTACAAAAAGTTACGTACGACCCCACTTCATCTTATAAAATAGATAAAATTATCCGTTCTCGACAGTCTGGTAACAGAAAAGAAGTATTAGTCAAGTGGAAAGGTTATCCAGAAAAAATCAATAGTTGGATTTTAGCATCTAGTTTAAATCAAATATGATAAAAGAAAGTTTTTATTTAACATTACTTAGCAATAGTTCTATGGAATATTTTCCAGAAAACAAAACTACTTTGTTTTCAACAAAGTTACCAAAGTCCATAATACTTGAAGGTATGTGGTACGTGGGCGTTGTAGAATTTCAATATCCATGTACAATGTTTACTGTTCAAGAACATGAAAATGTTGTTTATGTGACTAAAATAATGCAAATACCTAACGAAGAAACAACTTCTCTTGTCTACTACAAAACTCGTATTCCAGCTACAAATTATGACAATATTAACCATATATTGATGGCGTTAAACAATATAGGAGAAAATGTAAGATTTCACTATGATGAACTATCTAAATTTGTCAGTGTAACGGTAATGGATGAAAATATCAGATCTTTATCATTATCAAATTCAAATTCAAATTCAAAGTTTTTTTATTCAAAATAAGTTCCACTGGAGAACACTTTTTGAAGGTCATATAAATATATAAGTTAAAATTTAATTTTTCTTCCTATTCTATGTATACCGCTTCACAACGTGTTATTGCTGTTAAGGAGAAGAAGCGGCAAGAAACTCCCCAGCAACACGTCTAGCTAAATAATATTTTTCTTTAAGTTTCTTATTCTATTTATATCTCAAGTTGTCTTTTTTTTAATAAGTTCTATACAGAAGTATGTTACAGAATTACTTTTTGAAGAATTAATGGAGTTGTAGCAAACGGTGCATACTCAATAAGACGAAGACACAATAAGAGGAAAGAAAAATATTATGAAAGTTATAATAATGATATGACGTACTAAAATGTTATGCTGCAATATATCTCCATAAATCCCTTACAAGCTTGACAAGATAACATTATACAAAATATAGTATAAGATGTTAGAGCGAGCTGCTATGTAAATTAATTTTTGTCATTTAAGTATTCTTCAATAGTGTAGTATCCCTTTTTTAGCAAGATACTTTTTAATTTGGTTTTGAATTTAGTGAAAGGCAGATCTAACATTTCACTCGGAATCTTATTGAAGAAGCGTATACCAACCCCCAAGAAAGAGGACAGTACTTTTTGTAATCTAAAAGATGGCAATATCAGTCTATTACAATGCCTGGTGTTGAAATTGTGAATATCCTTATACTGCTTGTAGGCACTCAAATTATTACGAATATAAATTATATTATTAAAGATATATTGGCAGGCGACCGTCCTAATATTGATTTCCTTAAAGCATTCTCTAAGAGACTCCCGAGGGCCGAGGTTGTAAATTGATCTTACGGCTCTTTTTGTAAAACAAATATGGTCTCTAATTCAACAGCGTTGCCCCAAAGTAAAATACCATAGGACATGACACTATGAAAATAACTAAAATAAACTAGTTTAGCAGTCTCTTCGTCAGTGAACTGCCTAACTCTTCTGACCGCATATGCAGCAGAACTAAGTTTTCCTGAGAGACTAGATACATGAGCGCCCCAGTGGAGCTTCTGATCTAGGTTAATGCCTAAGAATACAGTTGAATCTACTAGATTAAGTCTAGTGTCGTTAAGAGAGATATTAATATCGTATTCTTTTACATTGGGCATAACAAACTTAACACATTTAGTTTTGCTCGGATTGAGTAATAAGTTATTTACACTAAACCACTTAGATATTTGGGATAAGGCATTGTTTACGTCGTCAAAGTTCAGTTTATTTCTATCAACTTTAAATATAAGTGATGTGTCATCAGCAAACAACACTACCTCACACATATCATTAATAAAATATGGCAAATCATTAATATATATGTCGAAATTATCATATATTTATAATTAAAACAAGAAAGTCTGATGTCATTATTTAAATCTCATTTCTGATTGCTATGTACGTCACTAGATGGCGTTGTTCATTTAAAATACACACAATGGTTTAAAGATCGCCACCTCTTTGGACTTCGGATATTTTTCACAAAACTGGTTCGCTTTTTTGTACACGGCGGTGGCAATATAAGTTTCATAACGAGTGTGTGTGTGTGCGTTTTATTTGTGTTTTGTACGTAAGTGAAATTAACATCTGGTGCCGAAACCCGGGAGCGGTAGTGGTGAGTTATAGTGCAAAATTGAACTTTAAAGACACTGGTAAATTAACTTTGACTTTTTTAATGAACTTAGAATAATTGTGAGAATATTGGACTTGTAAAATTTTTAGTTTAGCTTAGGGACTTAGAATATTTTGTACTAAATTTGAACTTGTAAAATTTTCAAACTAGGGACTTAGAATAGTTTAGGTAAAAGTGTTCAGACGGGGAACCCACGCCCGTTGAAATTTTATAAGTGGTAAAATTTCAAACACTTAGAAAAATTTTGAAAATTTTTCGTGGAACATAGAAACATTTTGTGAAGTTTCCAATCACTTCCATATACATTTTTGATAACTTATCTCATCTTTTGGAACAATAATTCGATAAAATGGAAGGCTATTTAAATCTTCAAGATGATCGATTGAAATCACTGCTTAAGGCAGAAACTAATTATAGAAAGAGTCCAAAGGAAAGAATCACTCAAGGATACATTGAAACTCGTTTGGAGACATTGGAAGAATTATGGAGAGAGTTCAAAGACACTCACAAAAAACTAATTTCAGGCCTAAAGGCAGATCAGCAGGAATCAATCAACTATTTTAAAAACGATATGTACGAAAAGTTTGAGGAAAACTACACGGCATACAAATGCTTGTTGAAAGATGTTCTGCGAGCAAAAGGATCATCTACAAAAGTACATCATGTATCCGAATCTGAGACTTGCTCACCATCTTTATTCAAGTTACCACGAATACAGTTACCAAATTTTAGCGGGGATTACGCCGAATGGCAAACATATTATGACATGTTTCTGTCAATGATACACGAGAATGCATCTTTATCGGCAGTCCAAACTGCACTACCTCAAGAGCACCCTGTCGGGTGAAGCGGAATCATTAATCCGAAATTTACCAACTACGGAACTAAATTACGAAGCTGCATGGGAGAAGCTCACTAAGAGATACAATAATAAGCGCTATAATTGTAACACAATATTGAAGACTTTGTTTTCTCAGAAACAAATCACACAAGAGTCTGCTAATGCCATAAAACAGTTATTGGATGTAACATCATCATGCTTAGTCAGTTTGGATAACTTAGGCGTACCAACGACATCGTGGGATGCTTTCATTAATTTCTATGTCACTTCAAAGCTAGATAAGGAATCGCACAGGCTGTGGGAGATGCACATTAATAATGTAAACGCAGACAGTCTGCCAACGTGGAGTGAACTTTCACAGTTCCTTGAGTCACGGTTCCGAACTTTGGAGATGATTGATGGCGGAAGTAACATACGACATACGCCATCAAAACAGAAGATTATCACTAAGCCTAAGGTGTATCATACAGCTATGCATGAAGTTAAAACTGACACAGGCACAGTATCTCAGGCTGCTAGTAAGCAATGTCCTATGTGTGGGTCCAGTCATTTATTATTTAACTGTACACAATTTAGTAAGCAAACCCAAAAGGAACGGAACGATTTTGTGCAGTCTAAACGACTGTGCTATAACTGTTTGGCTCCAACACATAGTGTGAATCAATGCAGGCAAAGTACAAGTTGTCGTAGATGTGGAAGACGACATCACTCACTACTACATTTTGATAAAGAGAAGAACCAAGGGACTACAATTAATTTAGAGAGCAAACACACACTATTGGGCGAACCCACATCATCAACAAAATTAACTTCCGAAATAGACGAAATTGATATCATGGCAAATTTTGCCAACAAGAAGGAGATCGGGAACGTACTACTTGCAACAGCTGTAGTTCAGTCTCAATCACGAACCGGACAAAACTATTTCCTAAGAGCCTTAATCGACCAAGGCTCTCAAGCTTCTTTTGTAACAGAAGAAATAGTTCAATTGTTAGGCTTAAAGCGCAAGCCAATAAGTGGTTATGTGTCAGGTTTGGGAGAGGGTCAGTTACAACTTAAGCATATGGTTTCATTGCAAGTAGAGTCGCGGAATAATCCGCAATCTTCAATCAACGTTACCGCGTTTGTATTAAAATCACTCACTTCACGTATTCCATCAAATCAAGTACAATCACCTGATTGGTTAGAAATTGAGAAGCTTCCACTAGCCGATTCAGGATATACATCACCAGGCAAAATAGACATTTTGCTTGGAGCTGAAGTGTATGCTGAGATTTTATTAAGTGACATCATTAAACACCCCCAAGGGTATCTTATAGCTCAGAATACAATCTTTGGTTGGGTAATTTCTGGGAAGGTGTCACGATCAGCTTCAGCAAGTGAGAGAATGTTAAGCTTACATATATAAGTAAGAGAAGACAATGTGCTAAAGAAGTTCTGGGAATTAGAGAACGAACCAAATATCATTCGGAAGAAGTTGACAAGAACGGAAGAGAAATGTGAAGAATTCTATGATTTAACTACTACTAGAAATAAGGAAGGTAGGTTCCTCGTGAAATTGCCTTTTAGTAATGAAGATCCAGAATGTCAATATGGAAGATCAAAAGATATAGCACAAAAGAGATTCTATTTATTAGAAAGAAAGTTTAAGAAAAATCCTAAGTTTCAGGAAGATTATGCAAGGGTCATGCAAGAATACATTGATTTAAATCACATGACTCGCATCACCAATGAGGTTCAGAACGAACTCATTGATCATCCCAAAGCAGTCTACATCCCCCATCATGCCGTGGTGAGGGAAGACAAAGAGACAAGTAAGCTACGTGTTGTTTATGACGCCTCTTGTAAAGGAGTGAATGGTGTATCACTCAACGACAACCTGCTTGTGGGACCGAAATTACAACAAGACCTGCGACACATCTTAATGAGATGGCGAAAACATCCCATCTGTATAGTGGCTGATATCGTTAAAATGTATCGCCAAGTGCGAGTTCGTAACGAAGACACTCGTTTCCAGAGAGTCTTGTGGAGAGATAATCTTGATGAGCCCGTGGGCCATTATGAATTGCAAACCGTAACGTTTGGTACAGCATGTGCCCCATATTTGGCTGTAAAATCACTACAAAGATTGGCAGAAGAAGAGCAGGCTAAGTTTCCTATAGCAGCTGAGATTACGAAACAGGATTTTTATGTCGATGATATGATGACTACTTGTGAAACGGATAATGAAGCTATAGAAATCTACAAGCAAATGAACCAATTACTAAACTCAGGCGGCTTTCAATTGCAAAAATGGAATAGCAATAGTGATAAATTTATGAATTTTATCAATCATAAATCCAAGAGTGATGAAAAACTTTAGATATAAAATCCGACAACACTGTAAAGGTTCTGGGTATTTGCTGGAATCGGGATACAGATAATTTTGAATACACTGTAAATCTACCTGAGTTGTCTTTACCAATAACAAAAAGACAGGTTCTATCTGACATAGCCAAGCAATATGATCCCATGGGGTGGATAGCGCCTGTCATAGTAACAGCAAAAATATTCATGCAAAAATTGTGGAGGTCAGGCTTGCCATGGGACAATGAGTTGACTGGAGAGTTACTAAATGAATGGACAAAATATAGAGAGGATTTAGTTAATCTAAAGAATATCATGGTACCACGCTGGTTGCGTTATACTAAAGGCTCGCAAACAGAACTGCATGCCTTTGCTGACGCTTCTCAGTCCGCCTACGGAGCAGTTGTTTATTCAAGAGTTGTTGATGTCCAGGGCCAGGTTCATGTGTATTTAATCACATCTAAGACAAAAGTAGCTCCAATAGAAAAGGAGTTAACGATTCCCAGATTAGAACTTTGCGGAGCTGTGTTGGCTGCAAAGTTATTATTCGAAGTATCTCAAATTATGAATATACGGAAAGAGAATTTATTTGCTTGGTCAGACTCTACTGTGGTTTTGGCCTGGTTGCGTGGCTTGCCGTCTAGATGGACTACATTTGTAAGCAACCGTGTGTCTGAAATTCTTAATATTTTGGAGTGTGATCAATTCCGGCACGTTGCTACAAAAGACAATCCTGCAGATTATGCATCTAGAGGTATGCAACCATCAAAACTTAAAGATCAGTTCCTGTGGTGGCATGGACCACACTGGTTACGTCATGACGTTATTACTTCGTCTAAAACCGAATTTATAACTCATGAGGAAGAGAAATCTAGCAAAGTTAAGGAAATCAAGTCTTTAGTTGCATTGAGAGAAGACAGAGATGAACGGATGTTAGAAGAAGAAAAAAAAATTTTTTTGGGCTAAGTATTCATGTTTAAAGAAAATGCTAAGAGTGATTTCATATATAAGAAGATTTATAAACAAAAAGGACCTAGAAGTGGAAGAAAGAAGCAAATCTAAATTTATCACAGTGAAAGAAACTAGGGAAGCTTTATTGTTGTGTGTCAAACAAGTTCAGGAATTATGGTTTAAAACTGAAATAATGCAATTAAAAACACGAGGAAATCTACCGAAGGCAAGTGATCTTCACTCACTCAATCCGTTTATATGTGACAGCGGAATTTTGAGAGTCGGTGGACGTATTCATATGGCAAATTTAAGTTATGAAGAACGCCATCCAATTATATTGCCGCAAAGATGTCATCTCACTCAAGTCATTATAACGGATGCGCATAATTCAACCATGCATAGTGGACCTCAAGGAATGCTTAATTATATTAGAAGCCGTTTCTGGATCATACGAATCCGCAATCAAGTGAAGAAACACTATCGGCAGTGTATCACTTGTTTGCGATTTTCTCAAAGGAAGAAAACTCCTTTAATGGGTCAACTACCAGAAGTCCGAGTACAACCGGATAAGCCGTTTAAGGCAACTGGTGTGGATTACGCTGGACCTATTAATATAAGATTTTCGCCTGGCAGGGGAGCTAAATCTTACAAAGGCTATATATGCTTGTTTGTATGCATGATCACTCGCGCAATACATTTGGAAGTTGTGTCAGATCTCACTTCGAAAGGATTTATCGCAGCATTCCGGAGATTTATAGGAAGAAGAGGACGTTGTCAGGATGTTTACTCTGACAATGGCACAAATTTTGTAGGAGCTGACAAAGACCTAAGGGAAATGTTTGATCGTGCTAAATCTAAACTTCCTGAAGAAATATCAGAGCTCCTAAGTTTAGAAGGTACTACCTGGCACTATATACCCCCTCATGCACCAAACTTCGGTGGCTTATGGGAAGCCGGAGTTCGGTCTGCGAAACTGCATCTCAGAAAAACAATCGGTGAGAGCACTTTGACTTTCGAAGAACTAGCTACATTGCTAATTCAGGTCGAGGCATGTTTAAATTCACGTCCAATCAGTCAGATTAGTGACAACCCTGACGATCCTCTCCCTCTGACACCCGGCCACTTTTGGTAGGCGAACCGCTTACGTCTGTGGCCGATGATACGCATTTACAGCAAGTAAGTAATGTAAATTGTTTAGATAGGTGGAGAGCAATCCAAAAAATGACAAATCAATTTTGGAAGAGGTGGTCAAATGAGTATCTATTAAATTTAAATAAACGTTCTAAATGGACTACTACCATTCGGGAGCCGAATATAGATGACATTGTAATAATTCGCGAAGATAATTTACCCCCTACTAAGTGGATTCTAGGGAGAATAGTAAAAAAACATACAGGCAAGGACAATGTAACTCGCGTCGTTACTTTAAAATGTAAAGACAAGTGCATCAAACGGCCGGTAAATAAGATTAGCATTTTGCCCAAAGAATAGTATTCTTTGTTTGTATTTTTTGGTTTTGGTCGTTTACTATTATTATTATTATTTTTTATCAAACCTTTCTGAAACTTTTTTTTGATAGTGGGCGGAGGTTCATATTTTGTTACAGTTAAGTTATTAAATGTTGATGTAGTGTAAGCACAACTCCCCCATCAAATTCTGATTTTTTTTTCTTTGTTTTTTATATATTATTTAACTAAATATATGTATTTCATTAAATGATGTAATATGGTTGAAGGACATTGTGATTTGCTAAATAAATCCCAAGTCCTTAGTGGGCGGTATGTCGAAATTATCATATATTTATAATTAAAACAAGAAAGTCTGATGTCATTATTTAAATCTCATTTCTGATTGCTATGTACGTCACTAGATGGCGTTGTTCATTTAAAATACACACAATGGTTTAAAGATCGCCACCTCTTTGGACTTCGGATATTTTTCACAAAACTGGTTCGCTTTTTGTGGCCACGGCGGTGGCAATATAAGTTTCATAACGAGTGTGTGTGTGTGCGTTTTATTTGTGTTTTGTACGTAAGTGAAATTAACATATATCAAAAATAAGAAGGGACCTAGAATAGAGCCCTGGGGCACACCCATAGATATGCCATTCTCACAAGATTTGACATTGTTAATTTCAACGCTTTGGGATCTGTTATTTAAGTAAGACGATAATAGGTTGAGAGAATCGCCATGAATACCGTAATAATTGAGCTTTTTTAGGAGGGTCACGTGTTCAACGCAATCGAATGCCTTGGACAGGTCACAGAATACACCAATGGCATTCTGTGATCCTTCCCAAGCATCATAAATGTGTTTTAGGAGCTCAATACCTGCATCGGTAGTGGATCGACCTTTGGTGAACCCGAACTGTTTAGTATGAAATAATTTATTAATATTAAAATGTGAGAGCAGTTAATTTAAATTTATTTTTTCAAAGATCTTGCTTATCACCCCAGCTGTCACTTCAACTTGGATTTGAACCTAATAAAAATCTGGTTGGAAAGGGTCTTGGAAAATGTCCAGCTAATCTGCATTTAGGTTTACCACCACAATTATTTGTTTACTGCGATATAATTGAACAAACGTTTTAAAAATCTGAGAACATAAACAGTAGATAACAAAAATTTCATCCAGGGTGAAAATTTAGTTGACAATTGAAGAATTGGATTATTTTTAGTACAATTTTTGGCTAAATGAATGACGGTTTTAGTTTCCGGTAAATCTTTATTTACGTTTAGGCTAAATTTCTTAATAGGCCACTCATTGACGGGACTAGAAGCCCATGGTGGGCCTGAAAGCCATAGATTGTTATTAATGATTTGACTTGGTCTTAAACCTCTAGATATAAGATCAACAGGAGTCTCTGCACCTGCTATGTGAAATAAATTATTAGTTGAAATTAAAGTTTGAAATTGTGATATACGATTGGCAACATAAGTATTAAATCGATGTGGCGAAGATGAAATCCAGCATAACGCAACTATTGAATCAGAAAATACATATACGTTATCAATAGGATGGCGGTTGGAAATAGAATCATAAACACTGCGAACTAACTTTGCTGATAAAACTAAAGAACTAACCTCTAGTCGAGTTAAAGTTACAATCCTTGACGGAGACGACACGCGAGATTTGAAATTAACTAAAGAAACCATAGGTCTTTCGTTATCATTCTGGACATGTAAATAAATGACACACCCATATGCCTTTTCACTGGCATCGGAGAACACTAGCAACGAAATCCTAGAACTCCTTCTAATGCCTAGGTGGCGAGGAAACCTTAATGTGGAAATTAGTGGTATTTCTGAAGTGTATGTTTTCCACATATCAATAATGTGATTAGGCGGTGACTCATCCCAAGAAATTTTAAGTAGCCAAAATTCTTTAATTAGCAGTATAGCGAAAAGTATAACTGGACCTACGAGTCCTAAAACATCGTAATAGTCTAACTGTTACAGACAAAATAGTGGGTTGAGTACAATGGGGCGGTGGTTGCGAAATCACAAAATAAAATGTGTCTGTTGATGGTAACCACCGTAAGCCCAATATTTTAAAGACGTCATCTGTCTCAAATGAAATAGGTTCTGAATGTCTGTGAGAAACAGGGATGTGTTGCAAAAATTCAAGTGAATTACTAGTCCACTTCACTAGGTCAAAACCACTTGACTTAAATAATTTAATTAATTGATTTGCTGTCTCTACTGCTTCCTCGAGAGAAGAAGCAGAGGATGCGATGTCATCCATATAAATATCTCTCATTAAGATACTAGCTGCTAATGGAAATTTCCTTCCTCAAGCCTGGCTAGTTCATGAAGCGTGCGAAGAGCTAGAAAAGGTGAAGAGCGAAGTCCAAATATAACCCGAGTGAACTCGATAAGTTGCCAGCTTATTATCTGGAGAGAAACGGTATAAAATCCGTTGAATTTTGCGGTGTTCAGAGTGAACAAAAATACAAAGATACATTTGCCTAACGTCAGCAAGAAAAGCAATTGGAAATATTCGTACATTTAATAAAACATGAAAAATCTCTGTCTGTAAATTACAGCCAGAGTGCAAAATATCATTCAACGATAGATTAGAATCAGTCGTAGCACTGCCATCGAGTACGATACGCAAGCGCGTAGTAGCTTTATGCTGACGCACTACTGGGTGATGAGGTAGGTAGAAGCCAGAAGACGAAATGTTATTTTCTGAAACTTCATTTAATATATTCTGAATGATGTAATCTCGAATGGCTTCATTATACTTTACATGAAGCTCTGGGTATCTAGCAAATCGCTTTTCTAAAAGCTCGAAAGGGCGTTTAGCCGTAACATAAGAGTTACCTAATTTATTAGGGTTTTCCTTAAAAGGAAGAAAGACGGAGAATGACCCGTCGTCATTACGAGTAGTGGTTGAAGAATAAATATTTTCACACTCCTGTTCATCCGGACTTAAAAATGTCCTTTCTGGCAGTTCCTCAACTGCCTAGAACTTTTGTAATCTTCTATCTAGCGGTTCACCGGTAAAACTACAAAAAGCGCAGAAAACTAGACTGTGTTGATAATTGATAGGAGCATCACCCATAATGATATAACCTAACGTTGTGTTTAAAAAGGATGGAATATTTTTACCGTTTATAATTTTACCGTGCAATAAAATATTGCAAAATACATTTACTCCTAATAACATATCAATAGGACCCGGTTTAAAGAAATCATCGTCAGCGAGCTTCAATTTATTAATTAAATGTGAAAATGTAGACGTGTTTACTTGCACCTCAGGTAGCTGTGACGTAATTTCCCCGACAACTAAAGGCCTTATGTTATAAACCGGTTTGCTATTGTGGCGCGATGTGGATCGCACGGCTGTAGTACCGTGGATTGTTTGCGAAGAACCACCGATTCCTTGTACTTCCTTAAAACGGTGCTCCTTAGAAATATATAATGACAAACGTTGACAACATTCTAAAGAAATATATTCACTTTGACTGCCTGAGTCTACTAAACATCTAAGTGAATGTAAGCGGTTATGGTTGTCAAACACATTTATTTTTGCGGTGCCCAATAACATAACCGTATTTGAATTTAAAGGTAATTGTTGATCACGTGATACAGAATAAAACGAAGTGTGATACAGAATCACATTAGTTTGCGGAAGCGGGTTTGAATCGCTCGAGCGCACGTGACTGTCACGTGACTGCGTCGCGGCGGTAAGTGAAATTTGCGAATCGTGCGTAAAAGTGGTCGCTGAATCGCTGACAGAGTCAGCAGATAATTGATGACAATTCAAATTAGTTGAAATATTACATTGTTGTTTATCTTGCGTATTAAAATTTAAGAGAGAATGATGTCTAGCTCCACAATTATTACAATTATGAATTGACGTACATGCTAAAGTTTTATGATTAGTGCTTAAGCTATTATGACAATACGATTGATTTTTCAAAAACTATATCTATCCTTAGGAGTCTTTTTCATAAAGGATTGACATTGAAACAAATGTTTATGTGCTGACTGTTTGTTTGCACAAAATGCAATCAGAATGAGTATTTGATTTATTATCTACAACAAAAGATTTTGATGATTTCACTTTAGAACCAGAATTAGTTCTAGATAAAACCTTAGTCTGTTCTTTCAAGAACTATATCAGGTCATTGTAGTTGGGAATTTGTTCTTTCCGGTAAGTAATTTCAAAAGCTTGACAGTTTCTTGATCAAGTTTTTGAAGCGAGATGTAAAATTATAAAATCCAATAAATCATTCAATTTTAATTGTTTAAGAGCGTCGACGGATGAATTAAAATTACTGAGAAAAGAATCTAAGCCGGCAGCACTATTATTATTTATGGGTTTGAAATCTAACATTTGATTGAGATGTGTGCATGCTAATGAACGCGGATCATCATATTTTTGTATTAATGCATTCCAGATTAAGGAATAATTCTCTCCTGTTGCGGGCAACCCTGCGCACACAGAGGTTGCCTTATCACAAAATCTTCCAATTGGATAAAATACCTTTTCACTATTGGATAACGACGCGTTCTCATGTACCATACTTTTGAATTGGGCATAGAATAATGGCCATTTTTTGACATCGCCATTAAATGAAAGAAGATCAATGGGAGGAAGTTTTTGCTTTGGTTTGACAAAATTGGAAGTATTATGATGAGTTTCTCGCGAAGATGACTGATAGCGAGACATAACACATTTAACAAAACTATACAAATCTTCGAATGCTAACCAAACTTTGTAATCTATTTGATATTTCGGATTTAGTTCTAAACATAATGAATTAGAGTCATCCAATATTTGCTCAAATTTAGAATGAATTTCATCAATAGTAGAACACTTATGAAGAAAATCATCTGGGCTAATATCAGATGATTTAGCAAGATCATAAAGTTGTTGCATACGTTGAAAATAAACTTCCCGTTTGGCCTTAAGAACAGCCAGCTGGGGCTGATCCAGACATTCTTCATATTCTTCGTTGCACTAGGCTTAGACATGTTGAATTTAATTTAAACTCAAAAAATAATAAAAATATGAAGTAAATAGCAAGAGATTGCCTACCCTTAACGGGTTATACGCTTGATGTTATTAATCTTGTTTCGATGTAACAAAAATATATAAATCAAAAATATAATAGTTGTAATGCGGGTTGTGTAAACGCTCCCTTATATGAGAGAACAAACGAAGTTATACTTAACAATGAATTTATATATATAAGAATATAAACTGCGGTTATAGCAGATAAATGATACGGAACAAAGTCCAATACTCGCCGTAAGTAATGATCACAAAACGTGAAAGAAAAATATACCGTAGGTAGATTCAAAAATGATAATATGCACTGTGCAACAACGACTCGCGACCAAAGATGATTCCAGTACCTCAATATTTATATGCGACAAAATAGATGCAAATCATAACTAAAGGGAATATCAAATGAAAAGAAATGCCAAAATGCAGGCATAAGGCCTGCATTGAGGGTGTGTGGGACACTCAGCGACCGGTTCTCCACACTCGCTTCTGCAACGATGCTGTCCCGAGAAACGGCCGCCAAACTACCCACTATACCTAAACCTGCGCCCCATTTATAGCGCTTTTACGGGACGTCACGGGATCTCGTACAGAGTAACTGCACCATGACGCCCCTACGCTCTGTAACTGGGCCACCCCGGGGAGCAGAGTGACCCACTTCGTACAGCAGGTGGGGAAGTCAGCTGTCACCCCCGTGACAGCGGCCCCCTGTGACGGTAACTATGGGAGAAGAAGATGCGCGTAGCGGCGCCTGCGACCGCCGGTCCGCCTCCTGCGGACGGGATCCGCGTACGCATCCTCCTCCCTCGCTCTTTCAGCGGCCTCCTTCTGTGACATGATGGATTCGCAGAAGGAGGAAACCGCAAGCCAGGAATGTTGACCCTGGAGCATCGCTTCTACCATGCTACGAAGCGAGCTCACAGCGCCAACGACGTTCTCTAAGAGGGCCCTCTGGGGCCCCCAAGCGGCGCACTCCACGAGCGTGTGGAACGCCGTGTCTTGGAGTGCGCCGCACTCGTGGAAAGATGGGGAAGGTACCCGCCCCACGATTTGGTGCAGATACTTACAAAAGCAACCGTGCCCAGTGAGTATCTGCACCATCCTGAACGTCAGGGTCCCGCATTTCCGCGAGACCCAACGAGCCAGGTGGGGCCGGATCGCCTCCACCGTCACGGTTCCAGCTTCTGTGGACCCCAGGTCCCTCTGCCAAGAGCGGATCAGGGC
Organism: Dendrolimus houi; assembly: GCA_039645545.1. Classification (NCBI taxonomy): domain Eukaryota; kingdom Metazoa; phylum Arthropoda; class Insecta; order Lepidoptera; family Lasiocampidae; genus Dendrolimus; species Dendrolimus houi. Next base: position 543,965 of record CM077122.1, read on the forward strand.
CTCGGTCGCCTGGACCCTGATCATTGTAGTTTCTGCCGGGCACGGCACCTCTCCTCTCGCCAGTGCACCCTGCCGGGAGCGGTACACTGTTGCGAGCACCTCCGCCTGGAGATTCCAGGGCGGATCACCCGCCAACATTGTCGCCGCTGTCCATGACACAGTACGGTACCCCCAGATGGACCTCACCACTAGGACTCTCTGAGCTCGCCTCAGCAGAGTCCTGTTTTGCCGGTGAAGTGCATGGATCCATACGGGGGCCCCGTACAGTGCCATACTCCGGAGGATGCCAGCGTACAACTTCCTTATCGCCACGCCCGGCCCTCACACGTTCGAAAGGAGACTGGCCAGGGCGGCAGCGTATTTAATTAACCTCGGGGCGAGCTGGGTGAAATGGGCCCCGAAGTTTCATTTACCATCTAATACAAGCCCCAGATATTTCATCTGGGGCTTGACCGCTACCGCTACCACCTTGGACGCGACGATGCGCGCGTCCCGGAGTGCACGTCTATGTGGTCTATGGAACATGAGGGCCTCCGTTTTTTCGGGGGAGACCCTCAGGCCAAGACGCCGGATTCGTTCAACCACCAACGCCGTTCCGGCGTCGGCAAGTGCCATAGACTCTTCATAGGTTCCACCCCGGGCCGTGACGAGAGTGTCGTCTGCGAAGCAGAGCACTCCCATCCCGGGCAGGACTGGCTCACGGACGAGCCAGTCGTAGCCGATGTTCCACAGGATCGGACCCAGCACCGACCCTTGTGGAACGCCGCACGCGACGCGTCGTCTTCCTATAACCTGGTCAGTTCGTCCGCCCTCCCAGAGGATGTACCTGTCCTGGAGGTAGGCCTCTAACAGCCTCGTGAGATACGGGAGGACTCCGTGAGACAGGAGCCCTGCCCTTATTGTCTCATGAAGGAGACTGTTGAAGGCGTTCTTGATATCAAGAGAGACCGCCAGGACGGACTCCTCCATGTGATCATCATGATCATACATAATATAAATGATTTCAAATAAAAATATAAAGTTTGGATTTTTAAATGCAGGATCTCTTGGGACAAATCATGATGAGTTTATACTCGCTATGAATAAACATTCTGTCGATATCATGGCTATTGGTGGCAGTTGCTTCTTGTTTGGAGAATTAAAACTCGGGAGTAATGGACTGTATGATTATTATTTAACTTTTTACACGAATAAAATAGGTACACATTTTGCAAGAGAGTCTTTGAGTTGTGATGAGAGAAGTACACATGTGCCGTTGTGAAGATGTGTCACGATGTAACAAGATGTGACAAGATGTAACAAGTTGTGACTTTTTTGCCTCCAAGGTTGTCTTATATCCCGCATCCCGTCTGACGCCTAGTTGCTAATTGTGCTAGCTATGGGCGTCAGCGGTATGCGGGGCGCGGAGAGTAGGTGTGCTCCGGCGGGTGGGTCAGGGGGTGCTCTCTGTCCGCAACATCCTCCCCGGCGCAGATCCTCGAAGCCATTTCTTCTCGTCAGGACGATGAGCCTCCTTACTGGTCTCCTGAAGATGCCTCCCCGCGTTCGCACGTCCGCGCTCCGTATTACGTTGTCCGGTCCGCGATAAGTGCGCCTCGATTTGACCCCGGGGCCATACGTTACGTGGCAACAGACTGTCCGCAATGATAACGACGTCTCCCACGCGTACGTTTTCCTCATTTCGTCGTACGTCGTCCCTCGGTGTCAATGTAGGTAAATACTCGCGTAGCCAACGAGTCCAGAACATGTCCGCTAAAGCTTGAGTGGCGATCCATGTCTTCTTACCTGCCAACTCGTTCGTTCCCGTGATTGGTAGGCCCGTCGCCGATCCGATTAGAAAATGGTTCGGGGTAAGCGCTTCGTCGTCTTCAGGGCTCACCGACACGTGAGTCAGCGGGCGCGAGTTTACGGTGTGCTCTATTTCCGTGATGACAGTCGTAAGTGTCTCTTCTCTGGGAGCTTGTTCCGCCAATGTTGCGTGGAGTGCCGTTTTCACTGTTCGAATTAGTCGCTCCCAAGCTCCCCCCTGGTTTGGTGCGCCGGGATCGATGAAACGCCACGCTAGGTGTCTCCCTTTCACGTGATCTGGCATCTCTTTCTTCCATCTCGTGTACGCCGTTAGTAACTCCGCGTTCGCTCCATGGAAATTCGTTGCATTATCAGACCATATCACTTGTGGCCAGCCGCGTCGTGCTCCCATCCTTCTTAGGGCCATGATAGCCGAGTCTGTGCTAAGGCTCGCTATAAGTTCCATATGAATGGCACGAGTCACCATACATGTGAACAGCATTCCCCATCGTTTTTCTTTACGACGTCCTATGGTCACCCACATGGGGCCAAAACAGTCGATTCCGCAATTGGTAAAGGGCCGTGCGTAGGCAGCTAGACGATCCTTTGAAGGTTTCTTTCACAGGTACTGTCGGCGCGGTTTTTTCAACCGACAGACTGTACACTGCCGCAGGATGTTTCGCACAGTAGGCCGCACTCGTAGCACCCAGTACTTTTGCCGGACGTTGTTTACGACGTGTTCTCTTCCTATGTGATGATGCTGTTCATGTTCACCTCTTATCATCAGCCGAGTGAGGTGATGTGACCCGTCTAAGATCGGTGGGTTCCCGGTAAGCTCGCGCAGGGTGGCCGCATTGATCCTACCGTTTAGTCTTATTACCCCGTCCCCCCATATTCGGGGTCGAGCTTATAAAGCCGGCTGTCACGTGACACGCGTTCCCCTTTCTTTAATCGCTCATAATCCTTCGGGAAGCTTTCCTGTTGCGCTTGACGAATGAGTAAACGTTCAGCTTGCTCTATATGTCGCGTTTCCATAGTGCGAGTCCTTTTTCTGCACTTGTCCATAAAGGCGAGCGCGTAGGCGGTCACTCGTAACAATTTTCCGTATGACGAAAATCTTGTGACGTCAACAAGTGGCTTTTCATCGGTCGTGTAATTTACCACGACTTCGTCATCTTCGGTTTCCGTCGGTTCTTCCTTCGGCCATTTCGTCGGGGGTTCACGGAGAAATTCCGGGCCTTTAAACCAGCGGTCGTCCGATTTCATATTCGGGACGTTAATCCTGGTTGCGTAGTCGGCGACGTTGTAACTCGTCGGCACCCATCGCCATTGCTCGGACTCGGTTATTTCGCCGATTTCGCTCAGTCTATGTGCAACGTATGGGGTATATCGTGCCGAGTCGTTTCTTATCCAATGAAGAACAGTCTTCGAGTCGCTCCAGTAGATGACGTCATAAGGCTTGAAACTATGTTCCTTTTTTATTTCCGCCGCTAACCTGGCTCCTATTAGCGCGGCCTGTAGCTCCATTCGTGGGATGCTTTGCGCCTTCATCGGGGCCACTTTCGCTTTTCCTGCGATTAAAATGACGCCGACGTTCCTGTTGCGCCGCTCAAAGCGCCAGTAAGCCGCTGTTGCGTAGGCCTGTTCGCTGGCGTCCGTAAAGACGTGTAATTGTACGTTCACGACGTCTTTATCCCATCCATAGAACCGTGGTAATCTTAACTCTTTTATAGAGTTTAAGTCACGAATCCATTCTTCGAATTCCCTTGCCTCTTCCGTTGGCAAAGGTTCATCCCAGCCTAGCTTAAGCCTCCAGAGCCTTTGTAGCACGATTTTCGCCCTTATAGTGTACGGGCTGAGCAAGCCTAGTGGGTCGAAAAGTGACATGACCATGCCTAGGCCTCTCTCTTAGTGGGTGTTTGCGTGCTGCATTTTATGCTATCTGGAACTCTTGGCATGGCGGTGTTAAACGCGAGTTCATCCGTTTCCGGCATCCATAACACACCCAACGTCTTCCCGTAGGATGCGCGCTAGCACCCAGCTCTTTAGGCTGTCTGGCTCTCTCTTCATCCGGGATGTTTTCCATAAGGCGCTCGCGATTCGTATCCCATCCCGCGAGCTCAAAGCCGGCCTTCCTGTGCACTTCTCGTACTTCTGCTATCGCCTCGGCTGCTTCCGTTTCCGTTTCGAAGCTTTGAACCCAGTCGTCCATGTAGTGGTTTTGCGTGATTGAGTGATACGCTCGTGGGTGTGTTTCTTATGATCACTCGCATTCCTGTTTCTCACGCTATGTGCGAGGAATGGCGAGCTTCGTGCTCCGAATATCGCATAGACGTCATAATGTAGCGCCGAGGTGGGTTATGGCGGTCGTCCCCGCGCCATAAAAAGTGCTGCGCCGCTCTGTCTTCCTTCCTTATCTTCACTTGAAGGAACATTTCACGTATGTCGGCTGTTACGGCGATCTTCCCTTCCCGGAATCTGAACAGGATTCCGTATAAGGCGCATAGTAAGTCTGGCCCATCCAGTAACGCATCGTTCATGCACACCCCGTTCGAACGGGCGGCGGCGTCAAATACCAGTCTCACTTTGTCAGGCTTATTCGGGTTCGTAACGGCGAAGTGAGGCATGTACCACACGCGTTGGTTTCCTTCATGGCTTCGTTCGCAAGGCTCGGCGTAACCTCTTTCTAGTAGCCTGTTGACCTGAGCTGTGTATGCTTGTTTGAACTGCGGCGATTTGTCCATTTTGCGCTCGATCCCGCGTAGACGACGCACTGCCATGTCATAGCTCGGTGGCATGGTGACGTCATCGTTTCGCCAGGGCAGTCCGACTTCGAAGCGGCCGTTTTCTCTCTTCACGGTTTCTGAAAATATCTTCAGCGCCCGTTGTTCTTCAGCTACAGGTTTCAGTTTGTTCGATATGCCGAGTGCGTCGATATCGAAATGAGACTTCACTATTTCGAATAATTTGTCCTTTTCCCGCGGCTCTTTGTCTTGCCACGTTCGGACGTGTAATACTGTGTCGTTTCCCTGCGTTACTATGCCTCTGGGTGCACTCCCATGTATGGTCCACCCCAAGAGGGTCAGGAAGCGGCTGGTTGGCTCTTCTTTCCTGCCAACAGTTTTCTAGTCACGATCAGATGCCAGTTGTCAGCTCCAATCAATACGCGCGGTTTAGCGTTCATATAACACACATCGTCTGTATGAAGCGTCTTCAAATGACGTAACTGTCGTACGACTTCAGACTTAACGGAGTGAGTTCCCAGTGCGAGTTTCTTCACAGTGCGCGCCTTAATAGGATGGTAGTGCGGTTGCGCTCTTCCGCGCACCGCAACGCTCACCACCCTACTTTCCGCTTCCCGCTGGCTCGACGTGATGCCGTGGATGTTCAATGGCCGTCTCGGGCCATCTGCCCCTAGCATCCCGGCTATCTCCTCGTCGACGAGCGTGATCGTGGACCCTTCATCCAGCAACGCGTACGTACTCACTTCCTCTCCGTTAAGCCCCTTGACGGTAATCGGACACACCTTCAATAACACTCTGCTCCCGGTGTTAGAATTGTGAGCCGATGCCGTCATGACCGACTCCTCTCTGTCGGCCGGTTGATTGACCGACTCCGCTCGGTCGATCGGTCCACTGACGGCTTCAGTTTCCCTCCGCTGGTGTAGAAGTGCGTGATGCGGCTCGCGGCATTCGTTAACACCGCACTTCCTCGCCTTACAACGGAACCGCCTGTGTTTACTTAGTAGGCACAAAAAACATATTCTCGTCTCCTTGGCCCACTCCCATCTGGTTGGTAACGACATTGAAGCCAGCTTGCCGCACTGCGTTGTCTGGTGGTCAGCTCCGCAACAGTAGCACACGATCTTGGCTTCCGTTGTAGCGTACACGCGACGACGCTCGTTCATCCTCGGCGGCTTCACTTTATTTTCTTTAGTGACGTTTACACTCATCGTAAGTAGTAATGACGTCACGAAGGAATACTTCATTGCTCTGTCTGCTTCGCCCGTTAGAAACTTCGATAGTGTCATAATCTCCGGCTCGTCTCGGCTCGAGAATTCATCTGCAAAGTCGCACCATTTCGTTCGTAGATGCGGGCTGAGCTTCTCGACGACTAGTCCCGTCAACATAGGGTTAAGTAGATACCCCTTGTTGTCGACACACGAGATGACCGTCACTATATTCTGTAGTTTGGTGGCTAGGCTGTTGAGTTCGCTGGCAGACGAACCCGATCGTGGCAACTTCTTGATGTCTTCCAATGCGCGACTGATTATTATCTCTGGACGTCCATAGCAGCGCTCCAACGTCTTCATGATGATCGCAGGATCCACGGCGGTATACAGCAGGGCTGTTACGCACTCCTTGCTTCGCCTTTAAGGCAAGTGCGTAGACGGCCTAAATTCTCCGCAGGTGAAAATCCGTGTAAGCTCGTCGACTCGCGCATTGCAGCTTTAAATGGTAGCCACTCTCCCGGGCCCCGCCAAAGGTAGGCAGCTCCTGACACTGTCGCGGTGTTGGCCTGTTGCGTGTCATGCGCTCCAACACTTCGGCTAGGCGGTCGATTCCTCGATCCCTGGATCTGGTCGGCGTCGGCGATCTTGCATTGCGCGGCGTTCTGAACGTCACGCGAGCGGTCTGGTCGTTCGTTTCCGCAGACCGGTCGCGCGCCATTGGATACACTTCCCTTGCTCTTCCCGCGGCGTCTAACGGTGGTCGCGGTCCGGCTCCTCTCGTTCCGAGCTCGGTCCTGTCGCCTGCGCTCGGCGACTCCCCCCGTATGCGGGTATTCTTCAACCACTCTGTGATATTTCTCTCTGTTTCCACCCCATCGTCTTCGCACACGCTGTTTCCGTCTGTCTGCTCCTTGAGGGCGGCTATGTTCGCAGCGACCCTCTTCTTAATCAGCGACACTTGTAACCGGAGCTCTTCTCGACGGATCGCGGCGATTTGTTCCTCTGCTTCCAGTTCCACTTGCCTTACCAAAGTGGCGGCGCTGAGCTGCGAGCGGTGTGATCGGACGGACGGTGATCGCGATCGGCATTCAGTACGACTTGCGGCGTGTACTTGTGCGGTCGTCGTCTGTTGCACTCCGGGCGACGCGGGTCGCGATACGTTCGGCGCGGACGCGGACGCGGATATATGTACGGACGGCGACGCGGAGGGTTCTTGATACGCTCTCTGCACTCTGTCTTCGGCGGTCTTGCTCCTAGTGTTCGGCATCTTCGGTCCTTGCCTAAGCCTAACACGTATGACCGACTACCCTGACCAGTGTGTATATGTGTGTGTATGACCGACGATCCTAATTCACTACACTAAACACTAAACACTGAGACCTTTGACCGACCTAACTGGAAACAGCGCACCGTCTACGACTTTGTGAACTGACCGTTTGGCACCGTTAGGTGGACAGTCACTCGGTCACGGTACGAAGTAACGTTATTCTTTTTTCCGGTCTTGATCCTGCAGACGCGTAGCCTCGGCGTCCGGGGCAGGAACTCTTGGTCTCCTGGTACGTAGTCCGGCAGGAACTCTTGGTCTCCTAGTACGTAGTCCGGGTTGCCCACGATGATCTTCTATAATAATCTTCTTTCTTCTTTGGAGTACCGCTACGAGACCGTATAGAGTTGGTCTTTCTTCTTTCTTGTGGTTTCGATGGAGCAAAAGACACTGCTCGTTTCTTCTTTGCAATTCTTCTATCCGGCGGCGAAGTACCAAAAACTATTGGTGGCAGTTGCTTCTTGTTTGGAGAATTAAAACTCGGGAGTAATGGACTGTATGATTATTATTTAACTTTTACACGAATAAAATAGGTACACATTTTGCAAGAGAGTCTTTGAGTTGTGATGAGAGAAGTACACATGTGCCGTTGTGAAGATGTGTCACGATGTAACAAGATGTGACAAGATGTAACAAGTTGTGACTTTTTTGCCTCCAAGGCTGTCCTATATCCCTGCATCCCGTCTGACGCCTAGTTGCTAATTGTGCTAGCTATGGGCGTCAGCGGTATGCAGGGGGGGCGCGTGAAGAGTAGGTGTGCTCCGGCGGGTGGGTCAGGGGGTGCTCTCTGTCCGCAACAATAAATTGGTTCACAATTGACGGAGAAATCGAGTAACGAACACAGAAAAAACATAAGCTAGTCAGAACTTCCTTCTTTTTTAAGTCGGTTAAAAAGAACATTTCTTATTGTTTTGAATAAAATTAAACCCTATTAATAATAGCTAACAATGGTATAATTTACTATATATGAATTTTATTTAAAATTGTCATTCATTATAGGATATCAATTGGTTTAAAGTAATAACAGAATTTGTAAGAAAATACTATTTATTTAGTGAAATAATTGAATAGCCATTACAAATTACTACTCCGAAAATGAAACAGTTCCCACGAGGACTCGGTTCCAACTTCCAAACTTTACGCAAGCAAAGCCGAGTGATAAGCTACATTTGAAACTATATTTAGAAAAATGAGAAACTATTATTTAATATACACTCTGGACAATTGCCAAACCTTTGGGAGACAGAAGAATAAAATATTACCCAGTGTTGGCATTGAGTATGTTAATGTATTCCTCATATCATTACATGTATAGAAGGCAGTAAACTCATAAAACTAACACAACACTAAACGACTACTTGACGTCTACAAAGTTGTTGAGCCAGCCAAAACTTGATTTTAATAATGTTATTAGGCAAAAACTCGGTGATACAAAAACGAATTGCTCGCTCCTCCGTCTCAAAAGAAAGACGGAGGAGCAATCCATCTCGCTCCTCCACATCTCCACTCTCTCTCCTCTATCTCCTCCACATTTTACATTGTACATTTATTAATTCATGCTAGTATAGTGTATTCCCATTTGTGTAGTAGTTCTCAATAAATCTTTTTTCGTTCTTTTCTTCTTTTTTTTTGAAGACTACGTAGAATACTCAGCCTAGGCCTTCAATCAACATTACATCGCTGGATCGCCATACCGACCGTTGTCTGAGGTAAAAACCAGCCCTCTGATGCCCTGAAAAATCGATTAGGCATTCAGAAAGCTCGTTGTAGAGGCTCACGTCCTCAGGACCCCAAAGTTCAAGTTTTCAAGAGCAAACGGTAAAAACAGAATAACTCTCACTGAGGTTTGCATTGGGCATTAAACAACAATAAAAATATTAACACAAAACCTTACCTTTCACTAGAACATATATTCTATGTCATTAGAGAAATTAAAACCATGTTATTCAAACATAGCCACTTTTATCATTGACACAGCATATGAATGTAAGTAATGTGAATAACCTACATACTTTATTCCATTGTTTGAGAAGGTAAACATAAAAATATGCATATACTTGAGCATGTGCAATAATAAAATATACTTTTAACTCATTTTTTGTTTTTATAATCTAACTAGCGGTCCCAGTAGAGGTTGTCCTGCCCTGAAATAATAAAAATCTAGAACTAAGTTGCCGAAATTTACTGTACCAGGAATCGAACCTGAAGCCTCTGCGTTGCAGTGATCTAGGTCGACAAAAGCTTAACCCGCTCAACCACAGAGGCCATCTAATGTCACCATACCCTATTGAATTTGTTGCATTATATTTATGTGAAACTTGTTTTGATTTCATTCAATAGGGTAGTTATTTTGACAGTCAAATCAACTGAGATACTCTTTATTAACTTCAAAATAGAAGCCACCTAAATTTTAGATAGATAGATAGATAACACTTTATTATACACCAATACAAAAATGAACTTAGGCTAAAATTATATCTAGTTATGTGCAAAGGGCGGTCTTATCGCTAAAAAACGATCTCTTCCAGACAACCCCAGGAATGAATTGAGATGATAATGGCGATGGTGGTGTACGTAACATATAGTATGAACTACTTACTTTTTAACAACAAATACATACATGGTATATATATGTGCAAATTTTATATTACATAGATATATACTTAATATACATACCATACAAATACATATCTACAAAATATATAAATGTTTATAGATGAATTTAAATATCATATTCCAAGGACAGGTAGTATTTTTTGATCATAGTTTCAAATATCGCTAGCGGTTTTGCTTGTCTGATAGCAACAAAAAGCGCGTTCCTAAGCTGTATAGCCATAACAGTAAAAGAATTGTCAAAAAGTTGAGTTATGCCCAGGAGTGTTCTGTAGCGCTTGACACGGCTTTTCATACGCTAGCCGAGTGCGCAGCATGGGCGCCGCAGAGGTTTGAACTCGAGACACTAGTAGGGCCGATCGATTCGCTCTGCAGCCTGGTGCAAGCCATGCTGCGCCAGCGAAGACCATTGGGTGGGTGCGGCCAATTTCTGCGAGACGGTTATGGCTCAAAAAGGAGGCCGCGGAACGAGATAGGAGAGAAGTGAAATTGCACGTATTCATGCGACTCGTCATGGGCACCGGCGTCAGTCGGGAGCCCATGACGAGTCCCTCCTCCTAGATGCAGGGGCCCTCTTGCATCTAGGAGCAGAGAGTCTTCACCCTGTCGTCGAAGTGAGTTTGCTCTGATTCCCGGGGCACTCTCAGGCACTTTTGCGCTAGGATCGGCGTAGGCGTAACTACGTCCTAAGTCTCATGCCTTTCCTACCATAAGCACGGGGCACATGGGAGGAGGGTGGTTTTTAGTGGGGTATTAGCCCCTGGGCATTTGTCCATCGTTTCGAGTCTCCACACAAGCCGGTCGGTTACTGTTTGGATTGCCCTCAGTGGAATGCCTCCATGATCGACAACGGTCTAATCCCTAACAAAGGACCCGTTATGTGCCAAATAAATTTCCCCCACCTGAAATTTAAAAAAAAAAAATGCCCAGGAGTGTTCAATTTAAGTTTAGTAGAAAGGTGTAAATTATGAGAGCACGAAAGAAATTCAAAATGTTTAAGGTAATCAGGAGTACTTGGGACAAATAAAATTTATATAAATAAATATAAATAAAATTTTGTATCAGTGTTACAAATTATAACATCACTTCTATAAAGAGTCAAATAGCATATTAGTTATAGTTATAGTTTGAACAGTAGTTAAAGATATTTCTACGATGATATTTTAAACATATGATGATCACATGGTATTCGAACATAAGCTCTTTTATACGAACATTGTTTCAGAATTCATTGCTATATGTGTCAACTATCCCATTACTGAAAATATTTAATTACGTATATTGAATCTGTAAATATACCTATGACATGACACAATTATTACACACAGGTATATGTTACACTGGATATAATTATATGTTTAGGGAAAATAATTAATCATTATTTTCTCTGAACATCTATTATATTAATTATCAGTATGGCTAGCCAGCGAGGAAACATAGCCAGCCTTCTGGGCACCTTACCCATAGAAGACGGTGATCTGGGCTCAGTATTCTACTTATAGTATTGAGGGACTATGAGTAGAATATAATATGAATAAGTTAAGTTTTCTTGCATTGTATTGACTTTAGATATTATATAAATTAATTTTCATTTATATTAATTAAATCAACCACAATGTGGTTACACTCACAATAAAGTTTAAATTAATTTGTTCCACGTTTAAAGGAGACAGATACACTTTCATACCTTTTTATTATGTTGATTAATTATAATGGGTTTAATTATCTTGAATAAATTAATCATGTGGTGAAGTGGTTTCATACTATTAATTGTTGTATAATTTATACCAATCGATTATGGTAATGAATAACATATTATATTTGTGACCTTATTTTTAAGGGTTCTCATCTGCCAGATAGAAATTAGGGCTGATGTTTTCTATTTTGTAATAGAAAATATATAACATTTTTTTAAGCCATACCTCAACTCATTATAATATATATATGAGTGCCAACACACACATATATATGTTGGCACTCATGCAGAGGACCAAATCATTATTTTCTGTAAATTACTAACACATATGTTTAAGCTCTACTAAATATAATATTTGTATCTAGTCATCTGTACATTTAAATAAATAATAATAACAATAATTATCATTTTGGCATAAGGGCTGAAGATAGGTTGGCACTGAAAATAAGCATAGTGTTGGGTATTAATTCCAGCACATCAATAAACTAAGTGCAATCGTCATTTGGCTCATAATAAATCCTATAAGTTCTCAAAAATATTTTTGTGATTTGTAATTCTTTTTATTTTTTTATTGCATGAGTTCAGCAGACAGGCAGACGGCCCACTTAATGGAAAGCGGTTACCATCGCCTATGGATATTTGCAACATCAAAGGTGCTACAAATGTGTTGCTGCTCTCTCTCAAGGGAGACTGGAACCTGGTCACTAATGCCAGAACACAACTCAAGGTTGTTATGGCGGCATACTCCTAGACCAGGGGTGGTAGCTATCCAGTCGGGTGAATACCCTACCACCTGGCTGTGGATTGTTTTGTCGCATCTTACGACAGGCTAACTTGGCCACAGGAAATTGTATTCTTTCACCTTTCCTACATGGATAGAATTAGTGTATGTTGCTATTAAGAGTGATTTATATGGTTAGTCAACTTATGGAAGTAGGGAGTTAACTTTTATCATTGTTTGGTAAGATATTTTGAGGAGAGGGTAGGCTGCAAAAATAAAATGAGCCTTTATTAGTAGTAAATAAAATATTATTGTTAATGTCAAAATTTTATCTTGACAACTTGTCTGCAATATAGGCCTACTGAAAAGATGCTCATCCTATCCTATCATATATGGGCTTTCCAAGTCCATAATGCTCCTACTACTGTCTTTTGTTTCAATATTGCAAATGGTTGATGGAGTTACATATCATTATCATTCGAGCATTAAATCCCCACAGATTTCAGAGTGTTTAATTCAAAGCTCAGAGTCCTCTATGATACATCAGACAGTCAACCCATACTCATTGCAATACCAGCACATTACATGACTATACCCAAAGTTTTATTCTTAGTCCTACAGCTAGGACAATTAGGCTCCTAGAAAATCCTCATTATGTATACAGCATTATGCATATACTGAATTTAATTTTTAAATTAGCTTAAGGATGTATCTTTGTGCCCTTTTCCTGCACCACATACATTGCCAGATTAGCTAAGAATTTTTTCAAATTTAGATTTTTGTAAATGTTTATTTGGTGTGCAATAGTGTTATCTATCTATCTCTTTGATTGTATATTTCTATTTATTATATGAGTTAGCATATAAATTTTGATGAATTTTAAATGTCGCTATATCCGGCTCGAAGGACCTTAGAGAATTTTTTGGATTCGGTAAGTAGAAAAAATGGACTGTACATATATATATGATATAATTGAAAATTACAAGAAATCATAAAAATTATCAAACTGAAACTACATTCAATAAAAAGTATAAAAAATAATTAAAATAATAATAAAAAGAATAATTCAAACATTGACTATCTTCCGACCTACGCCAATTGCTCTAAGCCAGTTTTAGGACTACAAAAGCAACATAAAACATTTATTGGGCGACGAGAGATTGATTACCTGCGGGCAGATTTATTTCCGAAGCACGTTCCTATACCACGGGCAAGTGTCGTAATAAAGATATGCAGGGATCGTATGGATAACCGATAGCAGTGAAAGTGCTTACAGACATCAGAACGTAATTTTATAGGTTCACGGCCAAGTCTGCTATGGGAGCACCTTCAAAACCAAAGAAAAAACTTCCAATGTCAGCTCCCTGATATAATTATAGCAAAGAAAAATAATATTGGACAATAATAACGGTATTCTCATCGTAGTACTGTTTATCAAAGATAAGAAAGAGTTTTTAAGATCAAATGATTATTTTGCTAACCTTGTAGTAGACATCCATGAGGATGCTGTCGGGCAGCGAACGCAGGACATTTCTGTCGCACTTTGATTTCTGCAAATAGTTCACTAAATTCGTCAGGCACAGCTCGTATAAATTATCGGGTATTTTCTTTGCACGGAACGACGACGCGTCAGCCATTTTGGCGATGTAAAGTAAAACTCTTTTCATCATTCTACTTGACAGATCGATTCAGGCGTTGTTCAGATCAATGTCTTCACTGTTATTGGCTAAGCTTAAAGCTCATTTCTGAAGCCCAGTTTAATTCTTCACTCTGATTGGCATTAGAAAAATCTGAATTGCAATCACAAAAATATATATGGCCTTGTCTATCACACACCAAATGAAAAACAAAACATGTCTTGAGTAACAGAGATAGAAAATAAATCGTAGTTCTTTTTAATTTACAGCTGATCGACATAAAATGTCAGAACGTCAGCCGACTACGGAGGCGCGCGAAACTTTGCAATGTAGCTTCGTTGAACCCCTTTTATATGAGCGCCGATATCTTAAACCCTTCGGTTATTTGCCTTATTTTATCTACTTTGATAATTTTCACGCATTAAAGCGTGGCCAGTATACACAGTGTTGCACTAGAATTGAAACATAAAACCGTGTTCATATCGCGATGTATTTGCTTGACATTACATTTGAGGGCAAGTGCATATGACTAAACAATTGTTTATGAATATAGTACAAATACAATACTGTTCGCAGATAAATGACTAATAAATAATCAGACTAAGATAGAAAAGGTGATTTTGGCTTGTCGGGCTCGTACCGGTCGTCGCTTAGTCCGAGTCCGTGGCCAGGCCGTAAGATAGGTCACATTTCATTATAATCCGTTTATTCTGAAAGAAGTTATGATTAAAGATACAGCTGCTTTCGCTAAATTCGTATACACCACCAGGGTACCAGAATAAAATGGATCTTTATGCTGTTTTGGAAATACCAGTATATGTAGCGTAATATACATATGTCAGTTTCACAAAGCGAATCTCCAAAAGCGGCCGCTTTAAGCGCTCGGGTTTTGTCTTTTGTTCCTGCTTCATTTGGGATAACGTTAGTGTCTGTGTCACGTTGTAACTAAGTGGTTAATGCGTTATTTGTGATGTGACATTATTATTAATTGTTAACGACTAACAACGTTAATCATTAACAGATAACATAGTGTCATAGTATTTTCTTAAGTTTTCGCGACTAGTACACACAATAAAACTACGTTCTAAGGATTTAAGCGCGGTATTTTATTTGATTTTTATTCAGACGTTTCGGCCACTTTTCAATAATTGTCAGATAACGTATGTAGTACACTAATTTAGCTAATCATTAATGGCATCATTTTTGACGGTGTAAAGACGCATTTGGTTGTAGTCATTAACACTAACATTTTTCCAGATGTCGCAGAGATATAAGAAAGTGTCAATTGCGCAGCCTTTTGTATCTGTAATTGCTAAGATTTGTTATTAAACAAAATATAACGATCGATTTTCAAAACGAAAGCAGTTGTTATCTATAATATAATGAATGCCGGGTCTATACATTGAAGCTATTAAATGAAAAACTACTGGAATAGACTATATAAACGCTGATTTTGGGCATGGTTAGGTACGAAAGGATCTATCAGTATCTATATTTTTTTAAACATCTTTAGTAGAACAGTTGTAGTTGTGTACGCTTTTAGTAACATTAGCTATTTCGAGCCTTTATAGAAATTTCCGGCGTTCATGTATTTTCTCCATACAAAAATTCATTTCCCTGCTGTATAACCTTTAATTATAAATATTCACAAAGTAACTGTGATCGTTGTTACTTATCCAATGTGGACGAAGTCGCGGGCAAATGCTAGTATTGTATTAAATATTAAACTAGAAAAGATTAAAAGGTGAAATAAATGAACAATTTTTAACTAACAATATTTTATTACTATTTTCTAAATCGTTCGACACAAAACAACATTATCCTGCCATTCAAATTAACATTAATTCAAAATATATCATTCTCTTATTTATTAATGTTGTAACTGATGTATAGTGTTAAGAGTTATCTTTTGGTAAATGGATAATAATCCCCATTAAGTATGATAATGTATTCAAAACGATAAAAGTAAACCACTATGGTTTATGGTAGCCTTTAGAAATCTGGATAATAAACATATTATCCTGTGCCCGTGATATAATCTTTTTAAAGACAAGACTGACTAGAAAAATAGTTTCCATACCAAAACTTAAAAATTATTTAGCTTCTAGCGTTTTTGGCGGGAACTGGAGGATGACGTGCTTTTAGTTCTTTTTCTAAATATGTTTAATATTACTTTAAAATGAACTATAATTGTGGGATATTGATAGTTTTGAGTAATAATTGTTTTTGTGAGAAATGTGAACTGCGTAGTCAAATGTAGTTTTCGAGTTGTCATAAGAACTCCGTTGATTGGCGTCGGTCGAATTACAATTTGACTAAGCTATAGCGACGAATTAATAAATCAGAGAAGCTGAATGGACTAAGTACTACGACTACTATTACTTTTTTTCTTTGAAGGGCCATAAAATACAACAAGGCCATGATACCATTACATTATGTGGTTTTAATTTCATCTTACATTTAAAAATTATCTTTATTACAACTTCAGAATTATGAACATAGATCATCAGATAGATTTATAGCCGGTTCCTATATCTTACCGACTGCTCATTTGTCTATCGGTTTACTTTACTTCGCTTTTTTGGTTTATGGCTCCATCGCACTTGGCATCGATTTTCGATTTTGTGTTTGTGTTTATGTTAGACTAACCACTTATGACTAATGGTCATTTATTGTTAGTGTTAGCTATTTAAGTGGGGGAAATATGGACAGTATTAGTGGGAAAGGATAATTTTATAGATAAATATTATTTTGAGTTAAAAATTTACTTAAAGTATATACATGTTTGCAATGAACTAAAGTAAGATAATTAAGGTTAATGGGACGAGGGATATCTGTTGGTAGGATGTCATAAAGCCCCCCAGGGGGTGCCGCCCTGGACACGTCTCCGTCCGGGCAGCGGTACAAGGGGATGCGTCCCCGGGGCCCCTAGCGGCCACTGTCACATCCCCCCTTCACTCCGTGACAGTGGTGTCCCACCTATCCACTCCAAATCCTTGTATTCCTACCCTTCCTCCCAAACTTGTTCCCTCTCAAACACCCCTCCCTTCCGATGTTTCAGGTGGAGCCTTCCCCGGTGCTTCGTGGGTGAAGAGGGGATGGGGAGCGTCGAGGGACTCTGCTCCGCTCTCCGTCTCTAGAAGAGGTTAGGTGTTGGTCCGCCAGGATTTACCAACGTACGCCTTCTGCGGACGCGAGGCGTCGGTGGGGCGGCGCCGGTTTCCTTCATCGGTCGTCATGTCGTCGTCGTGATGCTTGGTTGCCCGGCGTCGTCACTCCGTCGCTTCTGGGTTAGGAGAGTTGACCGTTGGGTGCCTTCTGGTCTCCTTACCGACCAGAAGGGCTCGCTGTGTCCGGGCCCCCCTCCTGCGTGGCTGGGGAGGGGGTGCGCTTAACCACCCACCTTCCCAGTTAGTGACCCTGAGGAAGTAGAGCGCCAGGACGGGAAGACGGGATCCTTGGGGGCTGAGCCGAGCACGGGTCGGAGCCAGTTACCCGTGCGAGACAATACTCCCCCTTTGGCCCTTATTTCCGGGCGGAACTGGCAACCCCATTCGCTAGCCGGCGGATGGGGTAGGTCACAAGGGGTGGCCGCGTAACGACACCCTAGGTTAGGTGCGTAGGGGTCCCGGTTCGCCGACGGGGCGGGGGCGGTCTTGGTGACGGGGTAAGGGCTGTGCGGTCTTACCAGCCGCACTTCTCCGAGCTCCCGAATTTCGCGCCTAACCCTCAACTCTACGCACCTATGCCCTTCTGATAGCCCTGGTGTCCAGCACACGAGGCTGGGCATCCCCGCCGTTGTGGACCCCATGTTGGGTGGGGATTCAGGGGGGCGAGACCTCAAAAATTTTATGAACATGGCGAACTTAGGTCTAAAAAAATATTTTGAAGTAGAGCCTGCGATGGGCGGAGACGATGCTGTGCCTGCGAAAGGCGGAGAAGACGACAGGAGGCCCGAGAAGGGCAACGCAGACAAGAACCGAGATTCTGACTCGGAATTCCACTCGGTAACATCGCGACCAGGAACTCCGAGCAGAAAGGGAAGGGGCGCGAGATCCAAAAACGTACCGCGCCCAAGCTCACTGGAGGTCACATCTGCATCCAGCGACGAAGACCGGGGCAAAAAAACCTCCCGCAAACCCCCTAAGGCAACTGACGCCAAAAGAGGCAGAGGACGCCCCCCAACAACCGGGGAGTACGTGGGCCTCGCCAGAGCCAAACAAGCTTTGGTCGACAGCCACAAAGCGCACCTAGAAATAATGTCCGAAAAGGACATCGTAGAGAGGGCCCAGTCAATGGTGTCAACGAGAGCGACGAGACCGAGACCCGGAGCCGCCCTCTCGAGCCAAGTCCTTCTAGAGGCCCGCGTTGAACACACGCAGGGCCTCAAGACACAAATTGAGGACTCGTTGGCGGTGGTGGCAGGGGTGGCCAAAGTCTCGAAGGGTCTCAAAGGGACCCTTCAGAAAGCACTGAAGGAGGCGGTAGCGGCCATGCAGGAAGCATCGGAAGAGCTCCTGGACCGCACCGCCACTCAGGAGGTCGCCCTGCTCCGTGCGGCTAACAGCCGCATGGAGGCCGAGATAGCTGACCTGCGGCAAGAGCTAGTGAGCATCCGCTCTGAGCTCACCATGCCGCGGCCAGCGCCACCACCCCAACAGACGCCTCCGCGCGTCGAGCCACAAGCCGCGAATCTTGACCGCATCCTTCTCTTGATAGAGAACAGATTCGCGGCCCTGGAGGAGCGGGTGCGCCCGGTCCAGCCGGCACCATCTCCAAGGCCGGCCTTTTCACCCAGGCCCACACCCCCTCCTCCCACCCCGAGAACTCCACCGACCCCGACCACACTTGCAGGGTCCCAGGTGCGAGAATTCCCTCCATTAGTGCCCTCCCCTAAGGGGGGCACTAATACCGCCGTGGGGGTAACAAGCGCTCAAACGCTGCTACCACGTGCCAACCTGGCTCCCCCGGCCACATCTACCGCCGAAGAGGGATGGTCGACTGTGGCCAGGCGCAAACCAAAAAGGGCAGCGCCGGCCCAGCCGACCCAAACCGGATCGGCCAAGCCGGCGGGCACAGACAGCCAAAAAAGACGTCGGAAAAGGGGCGGTAAGGGGAGAAAGCGGCAAGGCACCACCATCACGACCCAGCCGCCTTCGCAACCCACCCCTTCCCCGGCCAAACCAGAAGCCGGGAAAAAGACGGCCAGGAAGGCTTCAAGACTAAGACCGCCGAGGTCTTCAGCAGTGGTATTGACATTGTTGTCAAGCGCTGGGGACCGAGGCGTGTCCTACGAGAGCCTCCTGGCCACGGCCAAAGCCAAAATCAGACTTGCCGACCTCGGCATTGAGGGCGGCGTAAAAATCAAGACGGCACGCACGGGGGCGCGAATGCTTATCCTGCCGGGCGCTGATAGCGCCCCCAAGGCAGACGCGCTTGCCGAGCGATTAAAAGCCGCCCTCAATACCGAGGACGTAAAATCGCCAGGCCCGAAAGACCGTAAGTCTGCGGGTCTCGGGCCTGGACGACTGCACGACACCAGAGGAAGTCGCGGCTGCCATCGCGCAGGTCGCAGGATGCCCGGCCGACCAGATTCGGCCAAACGCAATCCGCATCGGCCCGGACGGCCTGGGCTCTACAACCGTGGCTTACCCGATAGCAGCCACGAAGAACATGGAGGGTAAAAGCTCCTGGTGGGCTGGGCTTCAGCCATAGTGAAGCCACTGCCGCCCAGGGCCCCCAAGGTGCTTTCGCTGCCTCGAACTCCACCACGTGGCAGCGAAATGCACCTCGGAGATAGACCGCAGCAAACTCTGCTATCGCTGCGGTCAAACGGGGCACCTGATCACCGGCCCCTGCACCGCCGCGCCGCATTGCAGCGTATGCGAAGCGGCGGGCAGTCCGGCAAACCATCAACTGGGCGGCGGGCCTTGTAGACCGCAGCCCATCAGGACGAAATCGAAAAAGGAAAAAGCCGCGACGGGCAAGCCAGCCCAAACGCAGCCGCAGGAGTCGCAGGGGAAGCGGGGTAACACCAAATAATGGACCACACCCTTAGCTTCCTCCAGACCAATCTGAACCACTGCGCCACTGCTCAGGATCTCCTAGTCCAGAGCATGGCACAGTGGAACATCCAGGTGGCGGTGGCCGCCGAGCCGTACCGGATCACGCCCAGGGATGACTGGGCCCGAGACCTGGACGACTCGGTGGTCATCATCGTGCGAACGGCTGCGGGCAGCCCCCCCCTCACTAACATCCTGAGGGGCAGGGGCCTCCTCGCGGCTACCATCGGGAGACAGTAGTCGTCGGCGGCTACTTCTCCCCGAACAGACGTCTCGCCGACTTCGAGGGTTGGTTGGTCGATGCGGGCAGGATCGCCGCTCAGAGCCGCGCTCTCCCCGTGGTCATGCTCGGGGACTTCAATGCCAAATCAACGGTATGGGGTTCCCGGCCACTGACCAGCGCGGAGAGGCGCTGGAGGAGTGGGCGATCCAGAGCCAGCTCGTCGTCCTAAATCGGGGGTCAGTGCGCACGTGCGTACGCATGCGGGGCGGGTCGATCGTCGACCTTACGCTTGCCAGCCCCGCCATAGCGCGCCGTGTTGCAGACTGGAGGGTCCTGGAGGGGGTCGAGACGCTGTCTGACCACCGGTATATCCGGTTCAGCGTCTCCCCGGAATCCGGACCCCCCGAGCCGAGGAGCTCCCCCCGACGGAGAACTACCCGCGCTGGGCTCTAAAGCGCTTGGATCGCGAGGCGTTCCGCGAGGCCCTGATAGTCCACACGTGGTCATCGGGGCCTGACAACGCGGAATTACCCGATCCCAACGAGGAGGCGGATAGCCTACGGTCGCTGCTAACGTCAGTATGCGACGCGGCGATGCCAAGAGTGGGCCCGTGCAGGCCTGCCCGCCAGGTGTACTGGTGGAGCGCGGAGATCGCACGGCTGCGCTCAGCCTGCGTCCGAGCGCAACACCAGTACGCCAGGCACAGGAGACGGCGTCGCCGCGGCGAGACGCAGCGGCCGTAGAAGAGCGCCTTTACGAGGGGTACGAAGCGCCAGGACGGCCATGAAGGTCGCCATCAGAGCCGCCAAGTCGGCGGCGTGGGGAGGAACTCCTAGGGACGCTGGATCGAGATCCGTGGGGGCGCCCATACCACCTTGTCCGGAACAAGCTCCGGCCATGGGCGCCTCCGCTGACCCAGAGTCTCCTCCCACACGTGGTGACCGACGTGGTCGACGCTCTGTTCCCCTCGAGGGCAGAGCATCCGCCTCCCGCGATGGCCCCGCCATCGCCGGAGCCCAGCGCGGCTAAGGACGACGAGCCCGTGCCCGCAGTGACTCGGGAAGAACTGGGTGCGGCGGTGTTGAGGATGAAATCCAAAAACACCGACCCCGGTCTCGACGGCATACCAGGGCGTGCGTGGGTTCTGTCCCACGACGCCCTGGAGTCCCGCCTGATGAGGCTCTTCACGGCGTGCCTGGTCAGGGCCAGTTCCCATCCCGGTGGAAAACCGGGAAGCTGGTCCTGATCAGGAAAGAGGGCGCCCGGCGGACTCCCGTCCGCCTACCGGCCCATAGTTCTGCTGGACGAGGTGGGCAAGATGTTCGAACGCATACTTGCAAACCGCCTCGTCCGGCACCTTGAGGAGATCGGGCCGGACCTGGCGGATAACCAGTTTGGTTTCCGCCAGGGGCGCTCCACCATCGACGCCATTGCTCGCGTGAAGAGTCAGGCGGAGGAGGCAGTAGCTCGGGGAGAGGTGTTGCTGGCGGTTTCATTGGATATATCCAACGCCTTCAACGCCCTCCTGGAGCTGCATTAAGGAGGCACTCCGTTACCACGGGGTGCCGACCTACCTCCGCCGCGTCGTCGGGGACTACCTCTCCGAGAGGGCCGTCGTCTTCCCGAATCACACCGGATGGAGTCGGCGAGAAATGACGTGCGGTGTTCCACAGGGGCCGGTTCTGGGCCCGCTCCTGTGGAACATCGCCTATGACTGGACAATCCGTGGTGCAGTCCTTTCCCGCGTCAGCGAAACGTGCTACGCTGACGATACGCTCGTAACGGCGCGGGAAAGGACCCACGAAGAGGCGGGCCGATTGGCCACAGCAGGGGTGGCGCATGTGGTCGCCAGGATCCAGCTGCTGGGTCTGAAGGTGGCCTTGCACAAAACCGAGGCCGTGGTCTTCCACGGGCCTCGGAACAAGCCGCCTTCGGACCTGCAGATCGACGTGGGAGGTACGCGCATCGCTGTCGGGGCGAGGATGAAATACCTCGGACTCGTCCTCGACAGCCGATGGGAGTTTTCGGCGCACTTCGAGTTGCTGGCCCCCAAGTTGTTGGGGGCAGCCGGCGCCTTGTCCCGGCTCCTTCCCAACATTGGGGGACCGAGCGCGCCATGCCGAAAGCTCCACGAGGGGGTCGTGCGATCGATGGCCCTGTATGGGGCCTCAATTTCGGCGAAGCACCTGACGGCCAAAAACACTCCGCTGCTGCGCAGACCGCAGCGCGTGATGGCCGTCAGGGCTATTAGGGGATATCGCACGATCTCCTTCGAGGCGGCCTCCCTCCTTGCTGGATCCCTGCCATGGGATCTAGAGGCGAGAGTTCTCTCGCGCCTCTATGAGTGGCGCAAGGACGCACTCCGCCAGGACCTCCGACCCGCGCCCCGAGAAATCGAGGCCAAAAGGGCGGAGTTCCGGCGTGATCTCGTGGCAGAATGGGCGACCCGACTAGCGCACCCCAGCGCTGGCCACCGCACCATTGCGGCGATTCGGCCCGCCTTACTCACCTGGCTGGACAGACGGCACGGCGCCCTGTCGTACCGCCTGACGCAGGTCCTCTCGGGGCACGGATGCTTCGGGAGGTACCTGTGTCAAATAGGGCGGGAGCAGACGGCAGGGTGCCACCACTGCAGTGCCGGCGCCGAGGACACGGCGCTGCACAGTCTTCAAGAGTGCTCCGCGTGGGACGAACAGCGTCGTGCCCTCGGCGCAGTAATAGGACGTGACCTCTCGCTCCCGGTCGTGGTTCTGTCCATGGCTGGGAGCAGCTCTAACTGGGACGCCGTCGCCTCCTTTTGCGAGGCAGTAATGTCCGCAAAGGAGGCGACGGAGCGGGAGAGAGAGCGCGAGTCCGTGCTCCTCTCCCGCCGCAACAACCGGCGAGGACAACGGCGCCGGACGGCAGTCGCATCAGACCGCCGGCCGCCGTAAAACTGCGGCACGCGGGCGTCGAGGCTACCGGGGACCTTGTCGGCCTCCGCCCGCCCGCACGCAAGCCTCGACGGGGCGCGTTGGTGTTCCGCGTGACCCCCTCACCCCTAATATGGAAGGGGAGATGCCGGGGACAGTATATCCCCGGCCAAGGAGAGGCTGCCCCCGTCACAGGGGCGACCAGCGCCAGCCGGGGTCGCGGAGTAAGGCTCACGCTGTGTACCGTGGCCCCGGCAAAACGGCGAAAGGAGGAACACCGGGGGGTTTTAGTGGGTATTCCGGCAGCCCATCAGACCGGCGAGTCCCACAGTACCGCGTCGCTGTCCCCCCGCGGCGCGGTCTCCGCAAATAGGATTTCCCCTAAAAAAAAAAAAAAAAAAAAAAAGGATGTCATAAAGAGGGATGGAGAAACTCGGGCAGTGAAAAAAGATAAGTTCTAATGAACCCTCATCCAGGCCACACTCGCACAGAGAATGATCACGAATGCCTATCGGTTAAAATTTGACAAAAGCAAGTAATGTCAAAATTCAACCAATGGTAAAATAAGAGTATGAATAGTAAGATATAGAAACCGGTCATTAAATAACATCTACAATTAAAGTAACAGAAAACAAGTTCAAATATGGTGTGGTTCACCAAAATATATATACTTAGTATTAAATCGTTAGTGAAACTATTAGCCCATTAGAATTTAAGTACATTCATAGTACAATGAATGACAATGTAGTTTACTTAAGAATTAAATGATAGATAAGTCGTATCGACGCTACTTGTTTACAATGAACTTAAAAATCATGACCGTAACACGACGTAGTGAGCGACGCCTGATTACGATAAAGGGACACACACCTACTATACTAATTTATTTATCATTAATTCTATAACCATAGAAAGTGTTGGGACTGTTATCTACATGATAAAAAAGTTTTATTTCCTTAGTGCACTGTTTTAGATGAGGCGCGCTTTATAATAATGTACACTCTACAGCAACGTGCTATTATTGCGATTGCTAATAATTAATTAATTAATTTAGCGTATTGAAAACTTAAATATATTAAAAAAAAATTGAAGCATGAAACGTCTTTGCGTGGGTGTTTGGTGTGTACACCAACTCCACATGTATTTCACGTAGACTAGCAAATTCTTGTCGTCGTCGTCTAAAATTGATAGATGATAGCGCTATGTACACGCATCATATAATCCCCGGCACGCAACTTGTCGAGTAGGCTAAAGAGCCTACTTGACAAGTTGCGTGCCTGACAACCAAAGGGTTGTCAGGCGGAACGCGGGGAACGAGTCTACTCAATCGTCTTCTTCATACTCATAAGCTTGACCGCGCGCGAGAGAGACGGACAGACTTTTCATCATTTGAATGCAGTGCGATGTCAAACTACGCGGGTTATTCACAGACACTAGACAAGCACGTGTGTATTAGTACGTGTTGAACGTGCCATGCGCGAATTTACCCCCGGCCTACAAACAACAACACATATAACACCGGCCTACAAAAAAAGAAAACTGGTCTGTTGTTTTGATCAGAGCCATCTATTCTTATGTATTTCGATGCGCTGAATCCGAATCGGGAGTCAGTTTGGTCCATACACCCTCAAAATTTTAAGTGTGTGTTACGCCAAGTGCATGGAATAATTTATTGCTACACTAGCTGCGCCCCGCGGTCTCACCCGCGTGGTGATGGAAAATCGTTTATAATTTGGATAATTCACACTATATTTTGATAAATTATAGCCTATGTGTTTTTCTGATGTGTAAGCTATATTATTGTAAAGTTTCATCAGAATCCGTTCAGTATTTTTTGCATGAAAGAGTAACAAACATACATTCTTACAAACTTTCGCGTTTATAATATTAGTAGGAAGTAGGATAATTAGCAAGGCTATAACTGAATAGTCCATGTACGTGCCAAAATCTGACAATACAACAAACAGAAAACCTTCGTAGATGCATCTACGAACTTGTTTAGGTGTTACATATTTTCACATAGCAGTTAAGATTTCAGTATATATAGACGGCCTCTCGCTAGCGAGAGCGAGAGCACGTGGCTGTATCGCCACCATGCGGGAGCTGTGCTCGGCTGCTCGAGAGAGGAAGTACGAAGAAGAGAATATAAAACGAGTGTTGTGCTCTAGATGTAAGTGTTGCTCAACTAATTTAACATTAAACTTAAGACTATAAAACTATACAGAAATCTTAACTGCTAAACATGTAGATGCATCTCCGAAGGTTTTGCGTGGTTTTGTATTGACAGATTTTGGCACGTACGTGGACTACTCAGTTATAACCTTGCTAATTATGTAGCAATAAATTATTCCATGTACGTGACGTAATAGGGTGTATGGATCAAACTGACCCCAGATTTGGATTCAGCATATCGAAATACATAAAAATAGATGGGTCTGGTCAAAAATACAGACCACTTTTCCTTTTTTGTGGGTTGGTGTAATCGTTAGATCAGCGTCGCGTCGCATGGCTTGGATGTAATGTAGCCATTATATAAAATGTGTGGGCTCTGACGTGCCCCAGGACCGCAATTCTGCAATTACTATCTCGTCAAAATCGACGGACACTATCGCGACAGTTGTAGTTTTGTTTCCTTTCGGTTATTCTGTTAACTCCAATGGCCTCCAATCCAATATTTATAAGTGTAAACTCACGAAATAATGTTAATTTTTTTTATGGTAGGTTTTCGATATTTATTTCAGCTAACGCCATTTCTGCTAATGGTAATACCAACTTTCTTCTACCATTATTCTGGCACGACGATATCGAGAAAATATTGTGGATTTAGTAGAATACGAATTTTTGACACTGTCGCATTGGAATCGTACTTTTCGGCCAGCAGGCTGCCTTAGCGATGTAATCGTGGCAAGCCGCCTTCGCGTTGTTCGCCGCCCGCGCCCCTATTCCCTAATCAGGTAAACGCTGCCAAGTCTGTTTTCGGTTCGCGCGCGAGTACAGTCCTGCCGCGATTATCATGCAACACTCGAAAACATTCACTTGCAAGGCTTGTATTCTATAATGTAAACCTTTTTTCAATATAAAATGTGTCACAAATAGTGGTTTCATTATACAAACCGGCAACATATACCACACTTTGAATATCTTCACAATGCCAAGATAAATAGCAGAATTGGACCTCAGACGGGCGTAAGGGGCCGACGTGTGCCTAATGTAGTTCACGTTTTAAAGTACTTTCATACACATAGTGAATTCACAATTCTGGCTCTAAATGTAACAGTGCTTATGACACATAAATATATATTATAAACCATTTAAACATGTTTAAATATTTCAATGTCATTATTTAATTTTCGTGATAGACTTGTTACGTTTAATTATTTAAAATACTACCCAAAATTTAATTATAATTAAGAATTTTTGTTTTATTTTAAAGCTTCTGAAAGAAAATTATACTCAATATTGCTTATGAGATATGTTGCAATGTAATTCCGAGCTCTGGACGCAACTGCTAGACCCATGCGCAGTACAGTTTTTTAAACAAAATAAGTGTTTCAAATGCTTTAGAATCTTGTTGAACAGACTTTGGGTTTTAAGGATATTGAGGGCTTTGACTCTTGACAAAGAGAAAATGTATAAATTACCGTAATGAGTGATCCAAATCCATCGCAACTCCATCCATGCAATTGTGTAATCCAAATTCAACTCATCTTTCTATGTTTAAAATGTAGTATATTTTATAGATGACAAAAATGATGAACACTACACACCAGGGAATTACAACATCAATCCTGCATTACGTCAATCAAAAACGAAACAACACAAACATTTTTCACATTTTTGGTTCTAAACTAAAAATATCCTAATATTGATTTATTGTTTGCCAATTGTGAATTTGGAGATGCCTTCAAGCAAATTAATGTAGGACGAATGCTCATACGCTGTGCTGAAGTCGGAGAGTTTCTGCACAAAGTCATTGCTGATGCCCTTCTCTTCTAGAACATTCATCAGAAGGTCGTAGAGGTACTGTGGAAAAAGAAAAATATCTTTTATTTCTTGTCTATCTGTTCTCAAATTTATCAAAACAACAAAAAGTGATTGATTTATGCATAGTTTTGAAAACCTCTAGGTTTATGTTAAATTGCTATGGCTGACAGCTTTTATTGTATTTAATAATTACATAATGTGACATAAACCATAATTTTAGTTTATTTTTAATATTGTTACATGCCGACAAAGATGAATGCACACCTGCCTGCCATAAAGCACAGTTTATTACCTTCCCGCATTTGGACTTCTTTTGTTTACTTTGTGTTTAAAATTTGTAATTAGAAAAACAGCCTATTGTGTAAGCCTTTATGGTAGGCAGTGGCCAGGTGTGATTCTTGGAAATCATTGTTTACACGGTCGAGACATATTGTATAGTTGAGTATAAACGAAGGCCCTAACGGAGAGATCGGCAGTCAAGCGGCGGTTAGGATACGAGCAAGACGTGTGTACATTCGATGAGCTATATAGTGACGGACTTAGGGCGTGTTATTGAATCGTGCAATTTGTACTGGTTGCGTCCAGTTATATTTGTACCCGTGTTATACGTGTTTGTATAGTTCTAATAAATTCTATAGTAATTCCAACGGCATTTTTAATTCGAGTTCTGTAACTCGTAACAATATTTTTAAAGCGTAATAGTTCCTGAGAAATCAAGATGTAAGTAAATCATTTAATAAGCGCGTTAAGAAAAAAAAGCTGTTATAAGCTGTTTTGGAGATAATCTCATAGGTCTTTAAAAGAAAAGGGTATTAACACAAATACATGAAAAGATAAATAAACCCCAAATCCCTTAAGTAAAAATACAAAGACAACAAGGTTGTTGGAAACTTTCTTTTTTGTATTATAATAATAGTCGTAGGGAGTATAATTCTATTTAAAAAACACACACACTCACAAATACGTCTATTTTTCAAAAGAGCGATTTCGACACAACATTTACTTTATGAAAAATATTGTAAAGATTAAATTCCTCAATTTTTGTAGACTTTTCCCCATTTCTATCGAATTTGAAAGAGAAGCAAACCCGTGTAATATCTGCTTTGAAAAAATTGTTACATTTCAATGAATATCCCTTAAATTATTTATTGAAGGATCAACCTCATTTACATGTATTTATTTCCCCCAGTGTTGGCACCTGTGTACTACATTTTCTATAGAAACAAGTGTGGCATATAATTGGGGAGACTTTGTGAATTCTTAAAACCGCTCGGAATCGAACCCAGGTCGTCGTGATGACTATATACAAGTATACCTGCAGTGCTATATGCACATGTTAATCTTATTTCAAAAATCCTTACTATTATTACAAACCTGTTACATAAATGTTGCTCTTTTACGACTGAACAGATTTTAATGAAATTCAGCAAGGAGATAGATTTTAATTTAGAGAAGAACGTAAACTATCTTCTGCCTCAAAAAACAATCTTTAATGATATGAATTTTGTATAAGCGATATGTTACGCGGGTATTATTTTTGTTCTAAATTAAATGCACATTCAAATATTTTAATTCAAGATAGGTTCCTCTGGAGAACACTTTGAAGGTGATACATATAAGTTAAAATTTAAATATATTTCCGATTCTACGTACACCACTTCGCAACATGTTATCACTGTTCAAGGAGAAACAGCGGCAGAAACTCCCCATCAAAACGTTTAGCTAAAATTATCTAAC
Organism: Dendrolimus houi; assembly: GCA_039645545.1. Classification (NCBI taxonomy): domain Eukaryota; kingdom Metazoa; phylum Arthropoda; class Insecta; order Lepidoptera; family Lasiocampidae; genus Dendrolimus; species Dendrolimus houi. The sequence goes on from CM077122.1 coordinate 572,614, forward strand.
TTCATAGGTATTTATTGGGTTGGGTAAAAGTTTCTTCGCATTTTATATAAAAATTCAAAAGGTTTTTATATAAAGTTTATTTACATTTGACTAAAGTATGTAGGTGCCATTTGTTGGATAACTTTTGCCATCTTCTAGGTAGGGACGTGATCCCATTGCTATAAAAATTTTGGGGCTTCTGATCAAAAAACTGCGACAAGTGGTTTTGGCAGTCCTTTCGTGATGTTAACCTGACACTGCCTAAGGAATTCTGCAGAGACCGAAACAGGTGAAAATCTGAAGGTGCAAGGTCAGGACTATACGGCGGATGCATTAACACCTCCTAGCCAAACTCTCGTAATTTTTTCTAAGTGGCTAAAGATGTGTGAGGACTAGCGTTATCATGGTTAAAAACCACACCCCTTCTGTTGATTAATTCCGACCGCTTTCTCTCAACTTTTTGCTTTAATCTCATCAGTTGTTCGCAGTACAGTTCAGAATCGATGATCCTGCCTGGCGGTAACAGCTCATAATGAATAATGTCCTTCCAATCACAGCATACATACAGCATCACCTTACTGCGAGCTAACCTGGGTTTCGCCACAGTCTGTGAAGCGTGACCGGCCTTTGACCACAATCTTTTTCACACGTTCTTGTCGTACATGATCCACTTTTCATCACCAGTTATCAACTTCTTCAAAAAAGGTTCAGTTTCATTACGTCGTAATAAAGAATCACATATGAGTACACGGTTCATTAGGTATTTTTCAGTGAGCTCATGAGGCACCCAAATATCGAGCTTTTTTTGTGTACCGAGCTTTTTTTGTGTACCCAGCTTTTTTCAAATGCGCCAAAACCGTTTTGTAGTCAATTCCCAGTTCTCCAGCTACATCGTAACTACTAATATGCCGATCTTGCTCCACTTTTTCAAAAATGGCATCAATTTTTTTTCCGTAACAGGGCGACCAGAGCGACGTGCATCTTTGATATCAAAATTTCCGGATTGAAAACACTTAAACCAAATTTGCGCTACTCTCACAGATACTGCATTAGGTCAATAAACATCACAATTTTTTTTCGCGGCTGTGTTGCGTTTTTACCTTTTTTGTAGTAAAATTTTAAAATGTATGGAATTTCTTCATTAGATTCACTCATTTTAACAATAAGAAAAACAAATGAAAATCACACATTTTCCTAATCTGAATTTGGAATTCTCTTCTTTAAAATTAAAACTTTTTAATGATACCAAAACCAGCCAGATGCAAATGGTATAGCCAAAGAGAAGATCTCTTTGGCTATACCAATTACAAGTTCATACATACTATATGCGAAAAGACTTTTCCCCAACATATTATTTATCTCAGGTTTTTTTTTAACAAATACAAAAGTATGTGATACAATTACTTTTCAAAGAATTAATGAAATTAGTATTTTCTTAGATTCTCGCGACTTGTCCGCATTATTTAAACTAAATTTTTACATGGTTATGGTTAAGTTATGCATTCCGTGATCACAGCTATTGAAAAGTGGCCGAAACGTTGAAATAAAATCCGCGCTTAAACGAATTTAAAATTACGAACAAACTTACACCATCGAGAACGTCGCCGGCTACCGCGTACACTTTGTCGTTCCATTCTCCTTTGTAAAGTGTTATCTCATCAATGCCAAAGATATCGTCTGGAAGCAACAAACATACATTATACTTCTTTCCCATCATGGAAATTTTGCCTAAAATATGGTACATAAGGTTGAGCTGACATAAGGATACAAAACCCACATAAATTTTCATTAAAATTATTAAAAAAAAGAACAATTATAAGAAAAATAACAAAAAAATACATTATTTGTTTTATGGAAATATAGGTTTGCGTTTGACCACTGTCTCACCTGAAGTTGAGTGATGACGCAGTCTAGGATGGAGCACGCTTACCTAGAAGATACCTATTCACTCGTGATTTGAAAACTTCGAGATTGTATTTTCAGGAAAAACAGACTCGGAAAATTAATCCACTTTTCGGCAGTGCGCACCAGAAAAGATAAAGCGAAACGCTTGGTTCTGACTGGTGGTGTTTCCACCATGTAACGGTGGAGCAAACCGGTGCATCTGTTTGTAAAATATGTCAAATATGTTTATGTCAATTATACGAAATTTCAACAAAAATTTCCCAAAAATCCTTTACAGAATAAAAACATTTATCCAACAACCATTTGTGTAGTCTTTGTTTGTATATATTTGTAGACAGATATTTAAAGTTTTCAGGAAGTTTGTTAAAAATCTTTACCGATATAGTTTGAATTTTTTTAATGACAATTTGCAGAAGTTGGGAACAATAATCTCGTGTTTGTTTGCACGCTAAAAAGCTAATAAATCACACAAGATACTAGATGAAAAATCACAAGACCCACAAGACCAAAAATCGTCCTACTCTCGCTTATTGGACTTTCACTGGCAGATAGCTCACATTATAAGGAGTAATTTAGGCTACATTTTTAGGGTTCCACGAGCACAGCTGGTTTAAAATAATTTTATTTAGCAGAACAATAAGAAATTAAGATGAAACATGTTGTGACTTTTTAACTGATTTGGTTTAAAAAAGTATGTAGTAAATAATAAAACTTAAAAAAATGAGAAAAATTACATGTAGTTTTTTACATGGCAGTGGTGCCAAGCCACCACCCCATTGTTATTCTGTTAATTTCTATGTATACATTGTTTTCCCTTTTTCTGTTTCCTTGTAATAGATATATAAATTTCTGGTAGCAGCTGTTTGTCATAACGTGAAGAGTGGAATCTTCTGATACAGGTATTTCATACTTACAAGAAGATTCCCGCCACCAATGTGTCTAAAGTTAAGGCAGAAACTTCAATAATGAATTATTATTATTATTAATTTCCTTAGATCATTTACGTACATTACAAACAGGATTGTTGCAATGCATTACACTATTTAACGATGGTTAAATGTCATAGACAACAAGCCAGATACATCTAAAGTTAAATATTAGAGTAGATGTTTTATATTTAAATTTTATTCGAAAAGTTATCTATCAAAGGAGCCTCAAAGCCGATTTTGACAAAACTAAAGTGGCGTCATCTGATTCTTGAAAAATGAATTACCCTTGTCAGGAACCGAATCGGCTGATTTAAATAAAAATAAACATATCCTGTATTATTATACCAAATCATAGTATAGCTTGTAAGGGTCAATTTATGTGAAGGAATGTCAAACGTCAACCAAGGGAAAGGGCTGTTTTTGAACAAAGTATTCTCTTTTCCATACATTCTTAATCACTTTCCATCAACTGGCCTGCCTGTTTGCCAGATTCACAATTAAAAAAATATTTTGACACTCACTGTATTCTTCACCACTAGCAGCAGGCGGTGGTTCCTGCAGGAATGAGCATGTGAAGCCCAGAGTGGTGTCGCCCCTCACAAGGTCAACCTCGAACTGCGGCCGCGAGCGCATCTCGGAGAACTCCTGCTTGTCGGGCTGCGTCTCGCCCTCGCCAAAATCATCAGAGTCCACTGTGTGATTCACGTTAAATGTCACCTTGATGCTGTGGAAACAGAAAAATAATGTTTATAGTAGAAGATGGACAATAGCCTTATGAATGTATATATTGCGATGGATGTGTGGAGTGAAGTGGAAAGACAGTGTCAGGAACTCCCGCATCTGCAGCAGTCTTCATGTCCGTGATTACGCTGCCACGGTCACGTTTCACAGAGACCGACTAATTATGTGGGGAACAAATGTCTAGCCATGCCGCCTCCGCCAGGTCGCGGTCAAAAGGGGAAGGACCAAGAAATGTTGGCTTGACATTATGAAGGATTACATGCGTACCAATGGTCTCAAAACGGGGGATGCTGAAGACCGCGCGAAGTGGAGTAGAAAAAGTAGAAAAGCGGACCCTGGACGTCGGGGTGAACGCTCCGAAGGCAACCGGGATTTAACGCTCGGATGATAATGATGATGATGGATGTCTTGGCCCACCAAACATAATAATTTGCCTGAAGCTGCTAAAACATATCCTCAGTTGATAATAGCTTAGTTGAATGCAAGAATGTTTCGAAGCTAATTTAATTTAATAGCTGCAGTAATTAATTTAATTATTGCAGCTTATTAGCTTTAGGATAATATACTAAAACTTGTTTTGCAGTTTTATTAACATAACTTCTGAAATTTTCAAGTGTCAGTCCATGGAAGCTTTGGTTTTGAGATATAACTGAGTTATCTCTGGCATTTGAAAATCTAAGCTCTTTACATGAAACTGTTCTTAGATGTTGAAATCTTTTCACATAATAGACAGTCCATGTGAGTAAACCAGCAGAACAAGCTATAGATTTAAATAAATAGAGCATACAGTCACTTCTTAAAGATAACCGATTTATATAAGTTGTAATACATGTATCTTATCTATGACAGATCACGCTAACACACATAATACACTATTTATGCAAAAGTAGCTCAAAATTTTTACCTCTTCATTATGTATCATTTACATGAAAGTTGGTTTATAAGATTTTCAGAGAACAAAAATAAATATAATATACTTATATCCCGAAGAATGTCAACTTTCCAGTGAAATACCGAACCAAAGTTTATGTGAGCACAGCAACAGGAAAAACAATATGGTAATATGAAGGTGATATGACTACCAATCTACCCTGGCATATAGTATATCATACAATTCCTTAACACTATTCATGTGGTATGTAGAGCCAAAGTAGCAAACTACAAAGAATGACAATCCCAGTAATTATTCAATGGTTGATGAATTAATGAAATTGGATGAACTGAAATAAAAGGAATGAACTATGTTTACTAAGAATTTATATAAAAAAACATTATTCACCATAAGCATACACCTAGACACAAGTTTGAAAAAACTGTCACACTTCAATGAATATCCCCATATTATTTATGTATGGAAGGATCAACTTCACTTCAATGTCTTATTTTCCCCCAATATTGGCACTTGCGTACTACATGTTTTATAGAACCAAGTGTGGCATGTAATTGGGGTTGGTTATGTAAAATTTAATTTCTATAAATTGGTTTTTAAAATAAGTGTACTGTGTATTTATATGATTAAAATAAGTTAGTATACACTTAGTATAAAATCAGAGTTATTGAAACACTTCATGAAGAAATTTTTAATATATTGCACTAAATCAGTGGTTCTTAACTTTTAAGGGTCTTACTTATAATAATCTTGTTGAGAAAAGATTAGCCATCTCTTAAATAAGAGACTCTTAAGCCCCTAATCAAAGAATATCATTACCATCTCTTATCCTTAAGAGGAGTTTATGGGTAAGATTTTCACTAATCAGTTTCTTAAAATTTAACAAACTATTATAAGCTATAAGTAAGGCCATAAGTCATGAGGGACTATTTTACCAAATGTTGTCTTCCCCGAGACCAACCAGTCGGTTATGTATATGTATAGATTCTATCTATTTGTCTCTATCTAATATAGCACATATAATTTTAGAACTAGCATGCATTTATTTATTATTTTAAAAATCTAAAAATGTAAGTTACGGGTTTTAAATTTAATGAGATTTTTGTGATTGCATTCTCTTTATGCGGTTTGTGTTGTGATGACTTGACACAACACATCACATCACTTATTTATTACAATGGCTTTGTGGACCACTTGGAATGCCTCCAGAGACCACCGGTGGTCCGCACGCAGAACACCGGTTAAGAACCACTGCACTAAATAAATGGAATTTTTGTTTTGCTATTTTATAATTGGGATTATGTGTTTAATGCAAATATTGGATTTATTAATTAAATAAAGGCACAGTGCTGGAAGAACAATATGGTATTCAAATTTATGTTTCTATAGATCATTGGTTGATTCTTCCAAATTAAAACACACATATGAACTGCCAAATATTGGCTTAATATATAGATATATTATTAATAGGTTGGGGAAAAAGTCTTTTCGGATATAGTATATATGAACTTGCAATAAGATCTCTTTGGCTTTATCATTTGTATCTGGCTGGTATTGGTATATTTAAAAAGTTTTAATTATAAAGAAGACAATTCCAAATTCAACTTAGGAAAATGTGTGATTTTCATTTGTTTTTCTTATTGTTAAAATGAGTGAATCTAATGAAGAAATTAGATACATTTTAAAATTTTACTACAAAAGAGGTAAAAATGCAACACAAGCCGTGGAAAAAAATTGTGATGTTTATGGACCTAATACAGTATCTGTGGGAGTAGTGCAAATTTGGTTTAAGCATTTTCAATCCGGAAATTTTGATATCAAAGATGCATGCATGGTTTTTCACCATAACACTAGACCTCACACATCTTTAGCCACTCAGCAAAAATTACGAGAGTTTGGCTGAGAGGTATTAATGCATTCACCATATAGTCCTGACCTTGCACCTTCAGGTTTTCACCTGTTTCGGTCTTTGCAGAATTCCTTAGGCAGTGTCAGGTTAATATCACGAGAGGACTGCTAAAACCACTTGTCGCAGTTTTTTGATCAGAAGCCCCAAAATTTTTATAGCAATGGGATCACGTCCCTGCCTACAAGATGGCAAAAAGTTATCCAACAAAATGGCATCTACATACTTTAGGCAAATGTAAATAAACTTTATAAAAAACCTTTTGAATTTTTATATAAAATGCGAAGAAACGTTTTCCCCAACCTAATATGTCAAATTTCATTAGTTGATTAATTAAGTAATTTTCATAAAATATAATGTAGAGATGTAGTATATAAGAGATTGGATATGAAGACAGTACATTTTAATGCGAACAATATGTTAGGGCCTAAGAGATACAGAATCTAAGTATACCTATATAAAGGAGGCTCTGGCACAAGTTCAAGTTTTAATTAAAATATTTTTTGAAAGCACAAAAAGTTACGCATAAAACATGTTTTTAGAAAAATAACTGTTCTTACACTTCATCATTAAGCTTCTTGGACAGAACAACCTCGGCTCCATCTCCCTGCACTGTGAATCCTTCCACCTCCTTAGGCAATGTCTTCACCTTTTGTGCTTTGCGTTCAGCAACTATCTCCTCAGTCAGGAACTCTACCAATTCTCTTTCTCCTGTTTTTATTGAAATTAACATTGATATACAAATTATAGAGTGATTTAGTAAATATTATATTCTACTCATATATAAATAGACTGAAATGATATTAATGTGCTGATTTATATGCAAGTCCCTCAGCAGAAGAGTGGCCTTATCCACTAATTTACAGTAACAGAGTTAAGTAGGTGTTTTTTATTTATGTGTAGATCTTTTAAACCAAAGTGGCTAAAATATGTGTTGTCTATTAATATGGCAATTATTGCAAAACTATATTTAGGCCATTATGAATTTAAAAATCGGCACAAAGAAAAAATCCAGCTGTGACTTAACAATCTGATAAACAAATTTTATGTAGTGGGTGGGCGTAGTGGGTAGGGGGGGAGGAATACACAAGAACAGTCGGTTAGGTTAGGTTATATGTAGACCAAAGCCCATTTACTATTTATTTTATACACAAAAAACAGTATGACGCATTAAAAGTCTCCTATGAAACATTTGTTTTATTTATCAATATAGTGGACTACTAACAAGTTGGTTTTAAATATGACAATGAATCAATATATTAATGCTATCAATTTTTAAGTACATTGCCGAATTTTTTAAAAAACATAGGTTAAATATAAATTAATGTGATTACGTAAAAAAAACATCGTCTTTATTGGTCGCCATTTTGAATGGTTACTCTTGTAGTTTATATGAATGTGTTCTATTGTATTTATTCTTCATTTTTATCCAATTAAGCTGGTTATTGGTTATTTTGGCTCTTTTTATGTTGATTACTGGCTAATTTTTCAACTTTGAAAGGATTTTTCAACTTAGGACCTATGATAGAAGTGCAATATTAGCTAAAAATCAGTGAAAATAAGTGAGGTTATGTTTTAAAAAAAAAAAAAAAAATATTTCATGAGCTCTGGACCTTAGGGGTTGTAGTAAAGGTAAGTATGCCTCCCCCCTCTCCACTTCACCACCCCACTACTTAAAATTCCTGTATTAGATTGCTATATATTTACCAAAAATCCTAATTAAGACTTACTGTAAATTTGTGGACTATGCCACTCTTCCAGTGAGCAAGTCATGTGATGCAAGGGGAAAACTAATTATAGATAAATGTTTCATCTAATATTCTACACAAACCTGTCTCATACTTTTATGCAAAATCAAGACACTGGTCTATAATTTTGGATGAGAGCATGAGATTGCTATACCCTGCTTTTGGCTCTGAGCTACTTCTCGTTATAAAGTTCCCAGTGTGGCATTTAAGCAGGGATAAATCAATTCATGATTAATACATTTTATTTTATAGTCAAATTAAGGGTTCATTTTGGTTACAAATCAAACATGATATTCTAAAATAAAATCAATCTACTAGAAAAATTTTATGTAGTTACTTAGGAACAGGGGCTGCAACTCTGGTACATGAATTTCAAGTAGTGGGTGGGTGGAGTAAGAATAAAGGGGGTGAGGTATACTTACCTTTTCTGTAACCCAAGGTATGGTTTTTGTTTTTGAAATTTTAGTAAATATAATCTCATCTATTTTTTCACTAATATTATTGTGATGGGTGGTGAAAGGTTGGGACCAGTGACTAGAAGGGGGATTTAGTTTGGGTTTGGTTAGCTTCAGACCAAAGTGCCAGACCCAACTGGTAACTATTTATTTTATATACACAATTTATAATTTCGTCTTTGGCCAAAATTTTGAATATTTTCATGGTCACTGTAGTAGTGTATGTGAATGTGTTTTTTGGTGCTTTTCTGTTGATTACTAGATTTCATTTGGACTTTGAAAGGATTGTTCAACTTTAGACCTATGATATATACCACCTATATTAGTGCAATATTAATGAAATAATAAGTGAGGCTATGTTTATTAAAAATTAATATTTCAAGATCTCCAGACCATAGGGATTGTAGTAGGGGTAGGTATTTCCTCCCCCGTCCTCACTCTATCACCCCGCTACTTAAATTCATATATCAAACATCTATAGATTTACCGGAAAAGGAATTAGGAAAGCGGTAAATGGGATGTTAGGAAAGGGCTCACCAAGTTCTTTCTGTTTACTCGGCTGTATATCTTCTTTATCTGCTGTGTGAATAGAAATAAGAAAAGGTTATGATATAATTAGGGGTAAAATCATTGTATTTTCAGGGTATACGGTGGGCATGGTGCAACATAACCTCAAAATTTCGGAATAGCTCGAGTTAAATTTTTACCTTTCGTGTGAAGTGCTTTGAGACCGCAACCGCAACTGCACGTGTTTGATGGGTTGTGGAGAAGATGAGAAGAGGCTACGGATGCGTCTAGTCTCTTCGAACAGCTCATGTGCCATATACCTCTTGTGAAATCACGCTTAACGGGTGCCTGTGTTCGGCTGACAAGAGTACCCGTCAAGGCAGGGTTTTTAACACAATTTTGTATGACTCTCTGGGCTGTTCTTACTAAGCCGTTCATTTTTAAACGTATAAGCATAAGCTTTGCGTAAATAATCAAAAACTGTTCTGAAAATTGACAGCAAAAAAATTACACCAAATTGCCCTTGCCAAATAATTATTGCCAACATTGTAAAAATATAAATTCGATTCAAAAATTCTAATAGGCCGGTTATTATTCGGTACTAAGGGATCTATTCATTAGCTTGCATGGCAGTCCCCCGCGGAAAGCAGGAATCTGAATATATTTAGCCTGCATTGCAGGAGCAATACCCAGCAGAATGCCTCTTGAGTCCTGCAAGATCTGACTAATGTAGGTCTGTACTGCAGGGTAATGAATGGGCCTCTAATTTATTATATTTATAATAGAAGAAACGCGAATAAAACTTGAAGAGCGATGTTTTGCTGAGAATTCTTTTTTTGAAAAAACGAAAAAATTCATTTTTATTGTTTGTGTGAGAAATCTTTTTGCACTAGTGCAAGAAATGCCAGTCAAAGAAACCTCTTTTTGAGCGCTCTTATGAATTTCTGTAGGTAGAGCTAAAGACCTGAATGCGGAGAACTATTTAATTTCGAAGAATCTTGAAACCAGGCCATAAAACGTACTGAAAAGAAATACTTTTTGAAAAAACAACTGTCAATTGTCAAATTTACGAATTCACATTTTCACGTTTATATCCATTTTTCAGGACTGCGAAAAAATGGTAAAGAGGTCTAAATTTGAAATGACTAACGCTGCAATCAACAAATCGATATCTGTAGAAGTAATTATTGAAAATGTATCTTCCCACCCGCTGTGTCTTCATGGGCCTACTTTATTGTTTTCATCAGAAAAAGGCCGTTATTACGGTTGCTCTTCGTGTAGGAACAAAAAGGACTGCACAATCCACATTGAGGAAACGGAGTGGCATAAAGAAGGTGTTAAAAAGAGAAATGAGAAATATTACAGCTTGATTCCAAAGATAGATAAAGTATCAGTGTGGAATAATTTTAATGAGGTTAGTTGTAACTATTATTCTATCTTCTGTTCTCTGTACCCCGTGCTGACTGGGTACAGAGAATAGAAGGTAGAACTAGAAAGAAATTAACCTATTTACATTCATTTTATTATATTTTTTTTATAAGTTGTATTTTATCTCTCGGTAAGTTCGAGTAAGCTGTATAGTGTGTACATCATTTTTTAATTTTTATTATTGCCCATAGCAGGGAACTACTATAAATAATAAAAAAAAAAATCTACCACTAAAAACAATCTAATCAAGTACTAAATAAGTACTCAATTGTGTTTTTAAATTTAATTACTCTTATTTTAAAGTAATTTATTTAGTTATAGTATATTGAGAATTTATATATATACACATAATTTTTAGGATAACATTAAAAAATGTATAATGGTTTAGGATTGTTGACCAAATCTCAACTGTTGTTTAGTGATATTGCAATCCAGAACTATTGCATCTTAGCAATATAGTTTCAAATATTATCAACCTTTGCTTGATTGCTGTTACATAGCTTTTACATATTGTTACGAGTTACAGGACTCAAATTAAAATGCCGTTGGAATTACTATAGAATTTATCAGAACTATACAAACACATATAACACAGGTAAAAATATAACTGGACACAACCAGTACAAACATAATACACAATTCAATAACATGTGCAAAGTCCGTCACTATATAGCTTATCAAATGTACACACGTCTTGTCTCGCTGGTGACCATTGCTAGACTGCTGCACCCCTTCATTGTGGCATTGCTTTATATTGTCAAATACAATATGTCTTGCAACAGTAATCAACCGCTTGGACTGAATTTCCAAGAATCACACCTAGCAGTAATCACAATACAACAATAGGCCCTAAACGAAAACACACAATTGGCTGTTTTGCTAATTATAAATTTCAAATATAAGGTGAACTAAAAAAATGACCAAATGCGGGAAAAGTAATAAAGTGCAGGTGTGGCATTAGACTTGGGCAAAGTCATTCATGTTAATGAGTGAGTTCACTAAATCTCGTTCTGTAAAGAGAACTCATTTAGCTAAATCATTCTGCAGTTCATTTTGCTCTGTGTAGCGTTTCTTACAGCTACAGAGTATAGAGTACGAAGATCGGAACTAACTACTCAAATGTGTCGTGGAACTGATTTGCTAAGAGTTCATGACTCATGAACGGTTGAAAATAACTACCTAGTTCCTCTCCTATACTAAGTTCATTGATTAAGAAATTTTGAAAGAAAAAAAGTGTATTTAAAAATCAATTCTATTTACATTAATTTTTCGTAAAACCTGATGTTTTCTTTTTCGATATCTTTTTGCCTTAAAGGCATATGTAATTATTTTTACTTTTTTTTTAGCCCTCTAATCAGTAATCACAAATTTCCATGCATAAAAATTCTCACTGTTGAGTATCACTTCAAACAGAACAGAACACTCAGTTCAGCGCTGTTGTAACTTGTACGAAACGAACATCTTCACATTGGTAACTAACTCCAGAGAGTAGATATGATACGCATACATACCTACTCAATGAGCTCCAAATTGTGGAACTCTAATACTTCACAGAGGTGAATGAGTTCAGTTTGTTCACTGTAAGTGAGCAGTTCCTCGGAACTACTCACTCACGAGTTACACAAGCCTAGTGTGCATTGGTCTTTGTCAGTCATAATAATATAAATAACCATTTCTCAGGATCACATTTTCAATTTGTCACAATCTACCAATATACTCGTTAACAGAATTAAAGTGTTACAATAAACTTATAATCTTGTTTTTGTTACACATTTAAATATTCTTTGACACTAATATGAATTATGTCCTAAGCATTTATATAACTTATTCTCTAGCTTAAATTGTCGATATTAACATATTTCAGATAAAATCTCTGCATCCATCCAACAGAGCATACTGTAACACATGTCAAGAGATGTACTCCTTGGCTCAAGGCAAAAAACATGGTAAAGAGCATCGTGTCATTACACCATTAACTGATGAGCAGCTAACTTATCCATCATCATGGCTGCCAACTTTAGAAAATGATTCAGTAGAGGCTCAATACATGTTTACGAAGAAATCTACTAGTACTGTGTTGGGGATATTGAGAAATAATAATATAAAGTAAGTCTACATATTTAAAGTAGATCAACATCATCATGGCTGCCAACTTTAGAAAATGATTCAGTAGAGGCTCAATACATGTTTACGAAGAAATCTACTAGTACTGTGTTGGGGATATGAGAAATAATAATATAAAGTAAGTCTACATATTTAAAGTAGATCAAGCAAAAGGTGTATGCTAAGATCATAGCAAGTCGAGATCTACTGTTTGTCTACCCCTGTAAAAACATGGCTATATGTATGTAAATGTTTATACCAGTCTATGTCTACAATCTGACTAAAGTAATTACTCGTATCAAAGTATACCTTTAGTTAATTTTTTTTACATTATTTAAACAACAGTATAAAAATATTCTTTTATAAAAAGAATACACTAAAACCATATTCTGTTAGAAAAGAAATATATAATAAATATTAATTTTTAAAAAACTTTGGGTGTTGTTGGCAGTTGGGCTTAAGGTCCAAGCTACAGATGGTTAGGGCTCTAGAGTCGGGAGCTTTCTCATAATTCATACCATGTCCAAGGGTGTAATTACACATATTCTCACAATGTGTGCTTATAGTAGAAGCTAATAATAGAAATTTGTATTATTCAGGAATATTATATGCATTGGAACACCTTCAATTCATGAGGCAGCCCAAGCTAATCCAGATTATAACTCCATACTTCTGGATTATGACACAAGACATCATCAGTTCAACCCTCCAAACAAGTTCATTTGGTATAACATGTTTAACAACTACATGTTCAATGGAAATACTGATGAGAAGATACTCAATAAATTTATGAAGAAATCTAAGTAAGTTTACACATTTTTTTTAAGTTCAACATTAAATGTGTAACGTGAATTTACTATAGTAAGGTGTACCATGTGACATTACTGTTTTCCTACAGTCTATGAACCTATATTAAGATTTATAGAAGTATAATTCTTTGTTTATTTTTGCTTCTTTAAACACTTGGTGATCCAATTTGATATCTTCTAGTAATTATATTTTGAATTAAGTTTTCTTGTTTATACATACATAGGTTAAGTAGCAATCCAGGTTTCAATATATATATTTTGTTGCAGATGTTATTTTTAAAGTGATAACTTCTTATGGGAGGGAAATCGCGTTGTTATGTAACGCATTATGGTGCCAGTCTGTCTGGCTTCCCTTTCTCTCAAGCATACGGCAGCGGTAGACAGACTACTCCTCTCCCATTCTAACCCACAGTGCTAGCCGTATTTCGTACAGAATATTAAGTAGTTCAACTTGGATTAGTTTAAGTTATCACTTCTGTTGGCTGTCCCAAGACGCACACATTTTTTTTATCATAGCTTATTGTTTAACTACTAATAACCTTGTAATTGAAATTTACGATAGAGCAGCACCTATGTAGATGGTATCTATTCTCGTCATAACAACTCCTTATCCAAAGGCCAAAAAGCAAATTTCATTACATTAATCTCAATGAACTAAAAATTATAACCTTAAATATTTGTATGCTGTATGTAATATATCGTTTCTCCTCCTTCAGCCAGTCCCTGTCCACTGCTGGACATAGGCCTCCCCAAGTTTGCTATACCAGTTTCCCATCTTCCTTATATATTATAATAAGTTATATTTAAGAAGACGCTTCCCTCTGCCAACAATTTGTTACATACATACTTTATGTTAATTTATTTTTAAGTATTTAGTTTAATTTATAATTTAGTTTTATTTTTTTTCATTATAAAATGTTTGTATGTTTACTACACCATGTAGTAACAAAATGTTTTTAAGAAAATAAAGAAATAATATAAAAATTAAAATTAAAATTGAATATCTAAGTGTTACAAATTGTTGTTTAGTTCCAAATGGCCAGATGCATTGCATGTTTGTGGAGTTTTATGTTGCTCAGTCAGCTTTAAAATTATTTTAATTTGATGTGAATGTGGTTGTAGTCAATATGCACTATACACCCATAGGTGTAATATGACATAACTATAGTATGGGGCATGTAACTTGGCCACGTTTTGGTGTAATGCGGGTAAGTTCACACATGGCACGTTCAACACATATACACACATTGTGCTTGTGTAGTGTCTGTGAATAACGTGTGGTGTGATGTCGCACTGCATTTGCATCATGAAAAGTCTATCCATCCCTCTCGCGCGCGTTCAAGCTTATGAATATGAAGGAGACAGTTGAGTAGACTCATTCCCCGCATACCGCCTTACCTTTAACACTAAACTGTTTAATTTTCATTCTGCTCTCCAATATTCCACTTCGTATTTGAAACAAAGCACCATTTTTTTTGCAGGGATAGTGGAGTCTGCATAGTAATGGATCCACCTTTCGGTGGTCGTGTGGAACCCCTGGTTTATACAATCAAAGAGCTATCAGAAACATGGAGAAGGGTTTGTGAGAAGATTGAAACTGAAACCATTCCTGTTATATGGGCATACCCATATTTCTCTGAACCTTACATTAAGAATATCATGCCTGAAATTAAGATGCATGATTATCAGGTACACTATTAAAAATATATTTCTTTATAGACTAGCATGTGCCAGTGAAGCTTCACACATTGTTATGAAGACTTCTTATTTGTTAGACAATTGCAAAGGCAATGCATAAAAATTGTGATCGCAACTTTTCGAATTGTATTATTTTATTCCACGAAAACCTCATATAGAATGTATCCCAAGTGTTTACCTGAGATATAAGCTACTTTTGTGTGGAGATTCATTTGTTCATCATGTTCTAACAAATATAGACAAAAACTTGAAGTCACATTTTCGATTCTGCTGGTTTGAATTAGTCTCCCTGGTTTAACACAGTTTTAAATGCATTGTACAAACTCCAACCCTCTACAGATTAATTGATATCAAATGTATCAAATTCATTTACATTCATCCTCATACCTTCAATTTTTCAGGTAGAATACGAAAATCACAAAAAATTCCAAAATAAAAATTCTGGCAGAAAGTTTGGATCGCCAGTGCGCTTCTTTACGAACTTACCACTTATCACTATTGACTTATCGAATGATAACAAGTATAAGTTTTGTGACAAATGCAAATATTGGGTATCGTCAACCAACAACCACTGCAACAAGTGCAAAGAGTGTACAAGTAAAAATGGAATGACATACAGACATTGTAATGTTTGTAGAAGATGTGTGAAACCTACATTTTTCCACTGTAAAGAATGCGGCAGGTGCTGTCAAGAGAAGGGCCATATATGTGGTGTTGTTGTTGAGAGTCAGGTATGTTTCATTATAATTTTCTAATACCTCTCCTAAACCTGCGCCATAATACTTTAAATAACATACTAATGCCCGTGCTCCACTTGCGTTAGTGTTAGTAGTCGTGACCAGATCCGTTTTATTTATAGCATTAAAAAATAACACTGTAAATGTTTAGCTACATTAGTGTATATAGATGAGTCATCTGTCAATGTTTAATAATAATAATTATTATTTATTTATTTCAGATATGTTCATAAAGATCCATAATTACAACAAATACAGATTTTTATTATTAAATTAAATTGTACCTTACCAATAAAAATAAAAATAGAACATTTTCATTTAATTAAGAACAATATAATACAGAAAATACAATGCAAGAAAACTTAACTTATTCATATTATATTTTACTCATAGTCCCTCAATGCTATAAGTAGAAAAAAATTAACAAAAATTACATCATTAACCATATCATATCCCAAATAGCGCATTAAACCCTTGTCTATATGACCCAGTCATTAATATTATACTAGCAGCACATTCCATTAGTAGCTCAAAACGCCCAAAATGCTGCATTAGCCATTCCACGAGGCGATCGCGGTCGTTGTGGACGTGGCGAAAATGTCACTAATGACGTCCATCATTTTCGATCACACAACGCTCACAACGACCCATGTCAAGAGTTGGGTCGAATAACCATTCCACTTGGGTTTACGATTGTATCACCAGCAAGCAAGTGGAACGGGAAAAATCGCAGTCATGAACGTGGTCGTTGTGAGTCTCTAATGGAACGTAGCCTAGGTGTAGCATGATCATTATAAAGACATTATGGAGATGCCAAGGTTTTCACGCATTATTTGAGATGCGACGTTGTTAAAGACATTAAACCTTAACTGATGACTTAGGTGTTGCAAAGTGAAACATCACTGATGTAGCTAATTGTTAACACATTACTCTTTAAAGCTATAAATAAGACTTATTTGAAAACAATTACTGACATTGATGCAGGTGGACCAGTCATGAGAAAACTTCCATATTCATAATAAAATATAGTAATCAGTCGCCTCTAATACTATGAATAACAATCACTACTGTTTTTATGTAAACATTAATTAAACATCACTTTCAACCTACATTTTAATATTTAAAACATATTTTCAGACCAAATCATACAAAAGTTGAATTGAATATAAAAACTGTTTGAAATAAATAATCACTAGAATTTCAAATGTTGTTTGGAAGTTAGTGGTTTTTTTAATTAAAAATATGAAATGAAAGATACATTGATTAATAATAACATTAATAATTCCGCAAGGGGGCCTTGTCGCGAAGCCTTAGGTGAGTAGCGACACCTCGGACCCGACTCCGGGGGTCAAGGCAAGGCCCCCACCTCCGTGCTTGCCTTAATTAGCCGGCACGGAGTGGAGATCGCTAGAGCTAAGACTCGAGCTCCAGGGGTGGAAGTGATAAATGGCATCATGTCAGAAGTAGCTTCGGTTAACCTGCAGCCCACCTCTCTACACCCCTTAGCCACTCACACCCATGTTGCCCCTGTCTTTTATGGCATTTTTTGGGGTCCATGCAGGGAGTGGCGAGTCACCGTCTGCCCATTTTTCCATGTTCCCCGAACATTGCGACGGGCAGACGTCATAGTCCCCATATTCCCAGACCCCTAGTACCACTAGCAGTTCACCGCAATAGCCTGGTACTTTCTGATCTCATTTCCCACAATAGTCCGACACTGGCCGGGACTTGTCTTTGGTTGCATTATTATATGGTGTAGGCAGGGACAATCACCGGTCAGTGTCACGCCAATTTAGATTAAATTTGTCAAGGGGCCTCTATGTGTTGGCCTTCCCATGGCCCCACGCAAGCCCTCCAAAAGTCCGGGCCATAAATGGCCCGTGGTCGTCAAAGACATACACTATAACATTAATAAGTTTTATAAAGAGTCATTTCATTTTAGTCTAATTTCATTTACCCAATCAAAAAGGGATAGTCTCAATAGATTTATTTTCAATTATTGATCGAATAATTCTAAAAAAAATTAAACGAAATTAGAATTTACTAATATTGTTTAATATTTATTTTTCAGTCATGTTACAACTGCAATGAAAAGGGTCATAAAAAATCAGAGTGTCCAAAACTATCCAAGAAAGGAAATAAAAAACGAAAACTGGCCTAAATATTTTATTGCTCATTTATACTTCTGTATCAGTCGTTTTACAAATAAAAATTATATAACAAAGTAGTTTTTCTTTTTCCGATTAATTATTCCGATTCAGATTAAATATTATACAAAAATCAACATGATTGGATAATAGTAACATATAATCAAATATTACTTAAGAAAATGATTGTAAATGCTTAAAAATTATATTCATTTCTATTTGTTATTTTTCTGATTTACATACCGCTGAAACAAAAACATAATTAGGAATAATGAACAAGCAGATTATTTTGTCTTCTGTACTATTATTTTCCTTTGCATGCCAATTTTTCTGATTCAAGTAGTCCAACTTTTGGGAGATCAGTAGTAATTTTATGCACTTCTATTACACTCTACTTAAAATAATCATTATTGTCATCCTAGTGCTGAACCTGGCTTGTTTCTGGGGCATTCTGCATAGGAAGCAGACCTCCACTTCCCAACTTGTTCTGCTGCATCATGAATAAAAATTAGAGGTCTATTTTTGTGTTGAGTGGGACATGTATGAGCCAGTACAAATTTTGTCCAATACAAAATATCTATGTACTCTTACAGCTCAAAATTTGAAAATGTAAGACTTCAAATATTCTTTTGTGCAACTACTACTCAAATAATATGAAGTGTAAGAGGCAGGATGAAATGACGCTTATGCTAGAACACTACAATAACGCCTCCACAGATATTTACATGGCAAAGAGGGACAACATGACGTGTCACAGTACGACTGCTAGTAAAATGATGTGACCGAGGCCGATCGCATCCGATTCTTAACGGACATTTCCGAATTAGCAGTTTCGAATGTACCGCTCGTAAGTACAAATTGTGAGGAACCGGCCAAACGAAGCAATGGCCTTCATCGCTACAAATGTACTGCCGCGGTACCAACAGTATAAAACTTCTCGTCTCACTTAAAGTGGTACATTGTACTGGTTCAATACAAAAAGTCATGTTACTCTTACAAACTAATTTTATTATCATGTCCTACTCAACACTAGTATATTTTGAAGTGCAGCAGACAAACAACTAATGAGGTGTCTCTGGGACTCCTGGTTGGAACAGTCTCTAAGACCACTGAAAAAATTGTGTAGTAATAAGGGCAATTACAACACCTCCCATTTCAATATTTTCAGCGTATATTACACTAATGGATATTATTTTATTACATTAAAGTTCGAAATTCTATAATAATACAGCGGTCAGCATTTTTTCTTTCCCTTAACACTTTTTCATCTAGCCCCCATCCATCAAGTAACGTGCGATAAGGGACTTCGTTCCAAAACAATGCCAGGTTAGGTGTTTAAACTAGAAAAAAATAACATAGCAACACTCACCTTAAAGCAATCTTATTAAGGCAGTCTTGAGTAGAGTCGTATCTATCCTCGACGCGGTAACCCTGGTCCAACCAAGCCTGACGCACAGCTGACCAGCGGCGCATGTGGCCCTGCAACAGCTGCTCCTTGCTCGGAGGGGGGGTTTGGTGCTAATAAACCAAAAAGCTACAATATTATATTACAATAAAAAAACCATATTTGTGTAAAAGAGTGGTGTATAAAATACGGACTTTTAAAATAAATATTAAAAAGTACTGCTTAGACAACTGGTGACGCCATCTAGCGATGTTGGGTAGTTTACAGATAACTTCACTTATATACGTCATTGCGGCTGCCCCACTCGCCAGAAGATTTTGTCTGGATTTTTTTAATTTTCATTCGTGATATTCGGATACGCGTTGTCATTGGTCGCTGCTGTACTCGTTGAGCAGGCGCACATCAATGAATAATAATATTTTAAAAACTGATGGAATAACTACTATCTGGTGATTAGAAATCGGCCCTTAATCAAATACACAAAGACTAATAAGTGTTGCTTCAAGTGGAAGGACTGGGAATAGGTTATAAGCCGGCCGGCTTCCCCTTGTATCTGGTGTCGTGGTGAACTCACGGTGATCCAACAACGTACTGTGATAAGGTGAGTGGGCATATTTTCTTAGCCACTCCAGTGGTTGTCGTATGAGTTTATCATGATTGTCCGGAATCACATAATTTTGGTTTATATCATCGTAATTAAACAAAACAAATTGAACAAGTTGGCGGTAGGCTAAATAAAACTTTAACAATACTCGTTGACACTTGATATCTTTGTCTTCCGTGATCTCGGCTACTGAAAAGTGGCCGAAACGTCGGAATAACAAAAATCAAATAAATTACCGCGCTTAAAACCGTTAAAACGTAGTTTTATTAAGAATTTTGTTTAGATAAAAATACGACGGATTTTTTTGGTTAAGCACAAATAAATAATTCAGTAATTAATTAATTATAACTAGGTAGAATACTTCACGAGCCCTCCTAAAGCGCCGCTTTTTGCTAGTTTACAAACATCTTGCAATTACATAGCAATAATCAGTCACTAACCATTTGATTGATTATATCCTTACTGACATTTAGCTGTTCTGGCAATAGTTCTGGAATACGCGGTACAGGAGGTCCATCTGGCCCTGGTAGCTCTACTATACTGCCACTCAAATTTATTTCTGGTTCCATGTACTTCTTTCTATAAAAGAAAGACAAGGCGTTTCATCTCTTATCTTATAATTCAATTTTTAACTTTCAATGTTGAAGAAGCCAAAGGCGCGAAAACCAAATTATACTCTTTTTTTCTATTGCAGGAGTTCAGCAGACAGGCAGATGCCCCACCTGATAGAAAGCAGTTACCATCGCCTATGGACATTTGTAACACCATAGGTACCACAAATGCGCTGCTGCTCTCTTAAGGGGGACTGGAACCTGGTCCCTAATGTCGGAACACAAGGTTGTTATGGCGGTATACTCTAGACCAAGGGTGGTCGCCATCCAGCTGAGCAAATACCCTACCACCTGGCTGTGGGTTGTTTTGTCACCTCTTACAACAGGCCGCCCGGCTGCAGGAAATTGTATTCTTTCTCCATTCCTGCACAGATATACTCATATATGTTTGTGATCATAGTAATGATGTGGATTAAAGTAGTACAATCGACTTTAAACTTATGACATCTATTCAGATAAATATAATTGAAGTGTCTGTTTGTAATATCAAAATAAAAATATAAAAAAATCAGGGATAATTTGAACCACGAGATTCTGAAAATGGAATTTTTAGAATTTTTCTGTCTGTATCAATGTTCCGGCTAATATCTGAAACGGCAGGACTGAAATAATTATATATGAAATCACTCACCCAAATGCACTGTAATCCGCCCTAGGTTGGTTTGCGATCCAAGCCCTGCATATTGGATATAGGGGTGTATCCTCATCAAACTGGGAAAGGTCTACGCTCCTATCAAAAAGCTTGAGCACATATGACTGTCTTTGGACGATGTACCGACTTGGTTGAGAATCCTCATCATCTGACTCTTCAGTTTTATCTTGCCTGTACATAATAGCTTAATATTTTAAAGGAATGACTTGATTATTAATGAGTACATTAATAATTAAGCAGTTGAGTGGTTTAAGAATTTAGCTGCAGTGGTAAAATGTGGTAACGTGATTTGGGAGCAAAGTATTTATTTGTATTTTTTTAAAAGTGAATGTGGATTTCAATTATAATATTATTTAATAATAGTTGTATAATTCCTCTCTGGGAGAAATGGGCTTCAAATAGCAATTTACTTACTAAAATTAGTTATATAATTACTATTCATACAGATATTTATTACTACTGGATAAACTTCAAATAAATTTGATGCGTAACTTGTATTGATGTGCAAAGTTTATTTTCTATCAAAGGTAAATTAAATAAATGCACAGTAAGATATAGAAACCTAGCATTAGTGTATTTTATATATATAAATGTGATAAATTTAAAAATATTAACAAACCCTTCATTTGATAGGGGTGTCTCTTCTGAGGATGATTCTGATTGTGACTCCTCAGCAGGGGGCTCCAGAACATCCATAAGAACTCCTTGGAATCTACCTCGGGCAGATGAGATCTCTTTGACAGATAGTGCACTATCATTACTTATGCCTGGTTCATCTTCATATTAAAAAAACAACAGGAAATGAGATTATTTAGGTTTCTTGAGCCTGGTTCCTATATTTTATTATTCATTCACTTTTGTTACCATCAGTTGAATTTTGATAATATTTGTGCAGAGCTTATGTAAAATTTTAACTAAGGCAAATTAACAGTTGGTAAGATATAGGACCCAGCCATTGAAGGAGTGTATAAGTAGAGTGCATCTCAGGACAAAAGTGCCATGATAAAAAAATGGACTTAATCATAACAGATCAGCCCATCCATTTTGTTATGTCGTTTTTATCAAATTTATTTACTATTTCCAAACTGCGTTACATTGTATATATTGTTGTTGTTATGTGTGTTGTATTGTCCACCGTAGACTGAAGACAGACTGAAGAACAGCGCTAGTCCTTGTTGGCTAGCATTATGCTGAGACTGGTCCAATTTAGGATTTATTTTGTTTCTACTGTCTTTCTATTTATATTTACTATTATTAATATTGTATAGCTATTTTTTTTTACATCGGCAGACAAACACACACACTGTATATCCCCAAATTAAGCAAGTTACGCTTGAGTTACGGATAATATACAACGGATCACTCTGGAGCCAATCCCAGACACCCAGACCATAGTAAATAACGGAGAAAATATATTTCCGAAATTTACTATACCAGGAATTGAACCTGGAGCCTCTGAGTTGCAGTGAGGTAAGTCAGCAAAGGCTTAGCCCGCTCAACCACAGAGGCCGTTTACTTAATATTATCTGAGTAATTATTCTCAAATGCCTTTGTCTTTCGTTTTTATCCAAGCAACACAAAAGAGTCAATTAATTAGATACAAGAAAGAAAAAACAACTATTTATTTAAAATTACAGTAATATATTCTATATAACATAAAAATAAATTGAACATACAATAGAAAATATACTTAAATATAAAAAAACAAGCAAAATTTCTATAATAAAAATGAATGACGAAAGCTGTTTGAGTATAAGCCCTCTGGTACAAAAATAGGGTGAGGTACAGTTATAGGGCACTGTCGAAATTATCATATATTTATAATTAAAACAAGAAAGTCTGATGTCATTATTTAAATCTCATTTCTGATTGCTATGTACGTCACTAGATGGCGTTGTTCATTTAAAATACACACAATGGTTTAAAGATCGCCACCTCTTTGGACTTCGGATATTTTTCACAAAACTGGTTCGCTTTTTGTGGCCACGGCGGTGGCAATATAAGTTTCATAACGAATGTGTGTGTGTGCGTTTTATTTGTGTTTTGTACGTAAGTGAAATTAATATCTGGTGCCGAAACCCGGGAGCGGTAGTGGTGAGTTATAGTGCAAAATTGAACTTTAAAGACACTGGTAAATTAACTTTGACTTTTTTAATGAACTTAGAATAATTGTGAGAATATTGGACTTGTAAAATTTTAGTTTAGCTTAGGGACTTAGAATATTTTGTAATAAATTTGGACTTGTAAAATTTTCAAACTAGGGACTTAGAATAGTTTAGGTAAAAGTGTTCAGACGGGGAACCCACGCCCGTTGAAATTTTATAAGTGGTAAAATTTCAAACACTTAGAAAAATTTTGAAAATTTTTCGTGGAACATAGAAACATTTTGTGAAGTTTCCAATCACTTCCATATACATTTTTGATAACTTATCTCATCTTTTGGAACAATAATTCGATAAAATGGAAGGCTATTTAAATCTTCAAGATGATCGATTTAAATCACTGCTTAAGGCAGAAACTAATTATAGAAAGAGTCCAAAGGAAAGAATCACTCAAGGATACATTGAAACTCGTTTGGAGACATTGGAAGAATTATGGAGAGAGTTCAAAGACACTCACAAAAAACTAATTTCAGGCCTAAAGGCAGATCAGCAGGAATCAATCAACTATTTTAAAAACGATATGTACGAAAAGTTTGAGGAAAACTACACGGCATACAAATGCTTGTTGAAAGATGTTCTGCGAGCAAAAGGATCATCTACAAAAGTACATCATGTATCCGAATCTGAGACTTGCTCACCATCTTTATTCAAGTTACCACGAATACAGTTACCAAATTTTAGCGGGGATTACGCCGAATGGCAAACATATTATGACATGTTTCTGTCAATGATACACGAGAATGCATCTTTATCGGCAGTCCAAAAACTGCACTACCTCAAGAGCACCCTGTCGGGTGAAGCGGAATCATTAATCCGAAATTTACCAACTACGGAACTAAATTACGAAGCTGCATGGGAGAAGCTCACTAAGAGATACAATAATAAGCGCTATAATTGTAACACAATATTGAAGACTTTGTTTTCTCAGAAACAAATCACACAAGAGTCTGCTAATGCCATAAAACAGTTATTGGATGTAACATCATCATGCTTAGTCAGTTTGGATAACTTAGGCGTACCAACGACATCGTGGGATGCTTTCATCAATTTCTATGTCACTTCAAAGCTAGATAAGGAATCGCACAGGCTGTGGGAGATGCACATTAATAATGTAAACGCAGACAGTCTGCCAACGTGGAGTGAACTTTCACAGTTCCTTGAGTCACGGTTCCGAACTTTGGAGATGATTGATGGCGGAAGTAACATACGACATACGCCATCAAAACAGAAGATTATCACTAAGCCTAAGGTGTATCATACAGCTATGCATGAAGTTAAAACTGACACAGGCACAGTATCTCAGGCTGCTAGTAAGCAATGTCCTATGTGTGGGTCCAGTCATTTATTATTTAACTGTACACAATTTAGTAAGCAAACCCAAAAGGAACGGAACGATTTTGTGCAGTCTAAACGACTGTGCTATAACTGTTTGGCTCCAACACATAGTGTGAATCAATGCAGGCAAAGTACAAGTTGTCGTAGATGTGGAAGACGACATCACTCACTACTACATTTTGATAAAGAGAAGAACCAAGGGACTACAATTAATTTAGAGAGCAAACACACACTATTGGGCGAACCCACATCATCAACAAAATTAACTTCCGAAATAGACGAAATTGATATCATGGCAAATTTTGCCAACAAGAAGGAGATCGGGAACGTGCTACTTGCAACAGCTGTAGTTCAGTCTCAATCACGAACCGGACAAAACTATTTCCTAAGAGCCTTAATCGACCAAGGCTCTCAAGCTTCTTTTGTAACAGAAGAAATAGTTCAATTGTTAGGCTTAAAGCACAAGCCAATAAGTGGTTATGTGTCAGGTTTGGGAGAGGGTCAGTTACAACTTAAGCATATGGTTTCATTGCAAGTAGAGTCGCGGAATAATCCGCAATCTTCAATCAACGTTACCGCGTTTGTATTAAAATCACTCACTTCACGTATTCCATCAAATCAAGTACAATCACCTGATTGGTTAGAAATTGAGAAGCTTCCACTAGCCGATTCAGGATATACATCACCAGGCAAAATAGACATTTTGCTTGGAGCTGAAGTGTATGCTGAGATTTTATTAAGTGACATCATTAAACACCCCAAGGGTATCTTATAGCTCAGAATACAATCTTTGGTTGGGTAATTTCTGGGAAGGTGTCACGATCAGCTTCAGCAAGTGAGAGAATGTTGTTTACATATACAAGTAAGAGAAGACAATGTGCTAAAGAAGTTCTGGGAATTAGAGAACGAACCAAATATCATTCGGAAGAAGTTGACAAGAACGGAAGAGAAATGTGAAGAATTCTATGATTTAACTACTACTAGAAATAAGGAAGGTAGGTTCCTCGTGAAATTGCCTTTTAGTAATGAAGATCCAGAATGTCAATATGGAAGATCAAAAGATATAGCACAAAAGAGATTCTATTTATTAGAAAGAAAGTTTAAGAAAAATCCTAAGTTTCAGGAAGATTATGCAAGGGTCATGCAAGAATACATTGATTTAAATCACATGACTCGCATCACCAATGAGGTTCAGAACGAACTCATTGATCATCCCAAAGCAGTCTACATCCCCCATCATGCCGTGGTGAGGGAAGACAAAGAGACAAGTAAGCTACGTGTTGTTTATGACGCCTCTTGTAAAGGAGTGAATGGTGTATCACTCAACGACAACCTGCTTGTGGGACCGAAATTACAACAAGACCTGCGACACATCTTAATGAGATGGCGAAAACATCCCATCTGTATAGTGGCTGATATCGTTAAAATGTATCGCCAAGTGCGAGTTCGTAACGAAGACACTCGTTTCCAGAGAGTCTTGTGGAGAGATAATCTTGATGAGCCCGTGGGCCATTATGAATTGCAAACCGTAACGTTTGGTACAGCATGTGCCCCATATTTGGCTGTAAAATCACTACAAAGATTGGCAGAAGAAGAGCAGGCTAAGTTTCCTATAGCAGCTGAGATTACGAAACAGGATTTTTATGTCGATGATATGATGACTACTTGTGAAACGGATAATGAAGCTATAGAAATCTACAAGCAAATGAACCAATTACTAAACTCAGGCGGCTTTCAATTGCAAAAATGGAATAGCAATAGTGATAAATTTATGAATTTTATCAATCATAAATCCAAGAGTGATGAAAAACTTTAGATATAAAATCCGACAACACTGTAAAGGTTCTGGGTATTTGCTGGAATCGGGATACAGATAATTTTGAATACACTGTAAATCTACCTGAGTTGTCTTTACCAATAACAAAAAGACAGGTTCTATCTGACATAGCCAAGCAATATGATCCCATGGGGTGGATAGCGCCTGTCATAGTAACAGCAAAAATATTCATGCAAAAATTGTGGAGGTCAGGCTTGCCATGGGACAATGAGTTGACTGGAGAGTTACTAAATGAATGGACAAAATATAGAGAGGATTTAGTTAATCTAAAGAATATCATGGTACCACGCTGGTTGCGGTATACTAAAGGCTCGCAAACAGAACTGCATGCCTTTGCTGACGCTTCTCAGTCCGCCTACGGAGCAGTTGTTTATTCAAGAGTTGTTGATGTCCAGGGCCAGGTTCATGTGTATTTAATCACATCTAAGACTAAAGTAGCTCCAATAGAAAAGGAGTTAACGATTCCCAGATTAGAACTTTATGGAGCTGTGTTGGCTGCAAAGTTATTATTCAAGTATCTCAAATTATGAATATACGGAAAGAGAATTTATTTGCTTGGTCAGACTCTACTGTGGTTTTGGCCTGGTTGCGTGGCTTGCCGTCTAGATGGACTACATTTGTAAGCAACCGTGTGTCTGAAATTCTTAATATTTTGGAGTGTGATCAATTCCGGCACGTTGCTACAAAAGACAATCCTGCAGATTATGCATCTAGAGGTATGCAACCATCAAAACTTAAAGATCAGTTCCTGTGGTGGCATGGACCACACTGGTTACGTCATGACGTTATTACTTCGTCTAAAACCGAATTTATAACTCATGAGGAAGAGAAATCTAGCAAAGTTAAGGAAATCAAGTCTTTAGTTGCATTGAGAGAAGACAGAGATGAACGGATGTTAGAAGAAGAAAAAAAAATTTTTTTGGGCTAAGTATTCATGTTTAAAGAAAATGCTAAGAGTGATTTCATATATAAGAAGATTTATAAACAAAAAGGACCTAGAAGTGGAAGAAAGAAGCAAATCTAAATTTATCACAGTGAAAGAAACTAGGAAGCTTTATTGTTGTGTGTCAAACAAGTTCAGGAATTATGGTTTAAAACTGAAATAATGCAATTAAAAACACGAGGAAATCTACCGAAGGCAAGTGATCTTCACTCACTCAATCCGTTTATATGTGACAGCGGAATTTTGAGAGTCGGTGGACGTATTCATATGGCAAATTTAAGTTATGAAGAACGCCATCCAATTATATTGCCGCAAAGATGTCATCTCACTCAAGTCATTATAACGGATGCGCATAATTCAACCATGCATAGTGGACCTCAAGGAATGCTTAATTATATTAGAAGCCGTTTCTGGATCATACGAATCCGCAATCAAGTGAAGAAACACTATCGGCAGTGTATCACTTGTTTGCGATTTTCTCAAAGGAAGAAAACTCCTTTAATGGGTCAACTACCAGAAGTCCGAGTACAACCGGATAAGCCGTTTAAGGCAACTGGTGTGGATTACGCTGGACCTATTAATATAAGATTTTCGCCTGGCAGGGGAGCTAAATCTTACAAAGGCTATATATGCTTGTTTGTATGCATGATCACTCGCGCAATACATTTGGAAGTTGTGTCAGATCTCACTTGAAAGGATTTATCGCAGCATTCCGGAGATTTATAGGAAGAAGAGGACGTTGTCAGGATGTTTACTCTGACAATGGCACAAATTTTGTAGGAGCTGACAAAGACCTAAGGGAAATGTTTGATCGTGCTAAATCTAAACTTCCTGAAGAAATATCAGAGCTCCTAAGTTTAGAAGGTACTACCTGGCACTATATACCCCTCATGCACCAAACTTCGGTGGCTTATGGGAAGCCGGAGTTCGGTCTGCAAAACTGCATCTCAGAAAAACAATCGGTGAGAGCACTTTGACTTTCAAGAACTAGCTACATTGCTAATTCAGGTCGAGGCATGTTTAAATTCACGTCCAATCAGTCAGATTAGTGACAACCCTGACGATCCTCTCCCTCTGACACCCGGCCACTTTTTGGTAGGCGAACCGCTTACGTCTGTGGCCGATGATACGCATTTACAGCAAGTAAGTAATGTAAATTGTTTAGATAGGTGGAGAGCAATCCAAAAAATGACAAATCAATTTTGGAAGAGGTGGTCAAATGAGTATCTATTAAATTTAAATAAACGTTCTAAATGGACTACTACCATTCGGGAGCCGAATATAGATGACATTGTAATAATTCGCGAAGATAATTTACCCCCTACTAAGTGGATTCTAGGGAGAATAGTAAAAAAACATACAGGCAAGGACAATGTAACTCGTGTCGTTACTTTAAAATGTAAAGACAAGTGCATCAAACGGCCGTAAATAAGATTAGCATTTTGCCCAAAGAATAGTATTCTTTGTTTGTATTTTTTGGTTTTGGTCGTTTACTATTATTATTATTATTTTTTATCAAACCTTTCTGAAACTTTTTTTTGATAGTGGGCGGAGGTTCATATTTTGTTACAGTTAAGTTATTAAATGTTGATGTAGTGTAAGCACAACTCCCCCATCAAATTCTTTTATTATGAATAGATCTGAACTTTTTAATATAGGGCAGAAGGCCTCAGACTTCATGGTTATTTTTTTTTATAACCACCCAAAATTTACTTTTAATCTTAAATAATAAATAAACACTCCCTACAACTATATCATGCTCCAAAAGTATCCCATGTCCATTATCAGTACTGAGACTACTTAACAAATATATCCCATTTCAGCAAAAACAGTTTGTTAGTCTTTGAATAAAAGTGTAACGGTGTTACTTTGATATTTATAATACTTAAGTATGGATTAACCAAAATATTTTTTACCAAATTTTAAATAGTAAGTAAATTGCAAACAATGTTTGTGTACGTATTTACTTACCTTTGATATCACTTTCAGACTTCAGGATATTAAACTTTGTCTTGTTTTTTAAAGGCGTAAAAAATCTACGCCGTTTAGGCATGGTTTAACTGTTGATAATATATTATAATAAAAACAACATAAGACTGTAACACCAGTTTAGTGGATATTTTGTAATAATAAAAAAATTAAAATGATGACAGAAGAATTGTATTCCTGTTTCCATAAACAATTTTAGGTCCTAGACGTAGACATACGTAATAATACAGTATACATAAAATATCAAATATTATTTACCCATCCCGATAGATGGCGATACAATCGATAATTTTATACATTCCTCTAGATGGTAGTGCTTATAAGTTAAAACTTGTTTTAAATTAGAATAAAGGAAGAGACAGAATAAAATTATAATTTAAAAAACTTACATAAACACACATTATAATTTAACCCAAAAGGTTACACCTAATATTAAGAAAAAAATTATACAAAATATTGGATACAGATTAAATAAACAGATGAACTAAACCAAAAAATATCCAAATTGTAAAACTCATTATTATTAAAAACTTTATGGAATCAAAATTGTCAGATGGTGATATAAAGAGAGCAGAGTCGGATTAGCTTAGGCGTGTTGCTGGAGAGTTTCTTCCGCCACTTCTTCTCCTCCAGCTATAACACGTTGCGAAGCGGTAGTAATGATAGACTAGGATCGGCTCCGCCGGCGGAGTCGATAACGAGTCCCCAAATAATCACTTCAGCCTGTTGGCTTAGCTCATTCATCCTTTTACGGCTAAATCCTATATAGAGTCAATCCCTCGCACCGGTCGAGCCGAGGTCGAACCTCACAGGAGGTGCCTCCTTGAGCGTGCTGCCTCCGGGCTAAACGCCTCCGCTCCCTCGGAGTTGGGAAGCCCCCAAGGTCCGGTATCGCTGAAACAGCCATCTGCGGCTATACAGTTGGGTAAAGCTTCAAAAAAAAAAAAATCTGTTCTCAAACGATGATGTAGCTCCTAATGAAGAGACTACTCTGCGTGCTTTACGGGATAAGCATCCACCTTCAGGAAACATGCAATTACTGGATGACGATGATGCCACTAACAGCAGAATCTACGCTACCCCAAAGGAAATACTCGAGTCTATTGTGTTATTCAAAGGTGTAAGCAGGGTGACCTTCTTGAGCCACACATCTTTTCGCTTGCTGTTGACGCAATCATACAGAAGCTAAAATCAAAATTTAACGCATGGTATCTTGATCATTGAACCTTAAGAGATGGTATATTAAAAAATGATCTGAAATATTTAGTTTGTAAAAGAAGGCCTCATTTTAAATTATTCCAAATATGAACTTTTTATACCAATACTATCGAAAATGACAACAATATTATTTCCGATTTTCAAGATTTGGCTTCAAATTTAAAATTAATAAACAAAGATGACCTAAGCCTCCTTGGGTTCCGCTATCTTTGATAATGTTTTCCTAATTTCATTGACGACAAAATTCAACATTTTTAGTACAATTTTTTTTTTAAAGAAATAAGGGCACATAGTGCCTATTTTATTATTCAGTATTGCCTGTTTACTCCACATTTCACGAACATCTGGCGGTGCTTTCCATTTTCAAGATACCCAAATATTTTATACAATCTAGACAACATTATTCGACAAAACCTAACCTCCATTATAAACATACCCTTGGAAGATCGATCGTGGACCCAAGCATCCTTACCAAAACATTTCGAAGGCTTGGGTATACGCTAAATTTCCAACATAGCACTACCTGCTTTTCAGTCCTCAGTTTAGAAAATGTCACGGAATGCTACACTTAATGACATTATTCGGTGGTCTCTGGTCACGGCCGGGGCACCAGCTGTTCTTGAACTAAATGGGCTATGCTGTAACGATGGCAAGAAAACAGACGAACTATCGTTGGTACCATGGAAGTTGCTACGCAACTTGTGTCGATGCTTTGGCGGCATCTCATCTTCCAGACATAGCCATAGACATAGTGACAGCTGGGGCTGGCCTCGCACACCAGGAGGCCCTGAAACGTCGCAAATATGTGTCCATTGGTAGTGAGTACGTATTTGTGATTTTTGGAGTCGAAACCCTGGGGCCGTGGGGGTCTGGAAATCATCACCTCTATCTAGACTTCTCAACGCGTCTAATTGAGGTCTCGCGTGACCTAAAGCCTGGTGGCTCGCACCTAGCGTATTGACATCCAAAGCAAGAATGTGGGCAGCATTCTGGGCTTCTTACCGTCGTCGTCAGCCATTCGCAGTCCACTGTTGGACGTAGGCCTCCTCAAGTCAGCGCCACGGCTTGTCCCCGCCGACAGCAATTTGGAGTCAATTTTTAATTTATAGATTTATGTTATTTTGTAAGTATAGTTTAGTTTATTTTTAGTGTGTAAATACATTTTTTAAGTTAATTTTAGTTCGATGTTATAACTTATAATTATAAAAAAAGTATATCTCTATGATAACTAAGTAATTTCCAAAATTTAACCGAAAGCTGTTATAAGTAAAAAACGGTTCACATAATAATTTCATGTAAATGTGTGTGAGATTTACCAAACATTACCATCACTTGTATGGTACAGATGGGATTTAATTATTTAACGATATTGTACAGCGTCATCTTAAGTGTAATTAAGTGCACTAAATGGAAACTACTTATAATTATTTCTTTCTTTCACCCTTGATGGCGCTAGTTTCCATACATTTATTAATTTTAAGTGCATGTTGGGAAGATTCACTGGGATGTTCCTAGATTAACTATACACAATACATATTCTATTATACTATATTCTAATGCCGCGTCTACATTAGATCAAGGAACGAAAATGAAAGGAGTTTGCTAGCCTTCATTGTCTCGTTAAGGGCCATATTAGACTATCATTGCATATGATCATAGAAGTACGAGTCATTTTTATATGAAGAACCTATAACAGGGAATAACTACATATGATTCATATTCTATATGATAATAGTTAAGAGCTAGTGTTGGGGAGTACATAATTTTAAAATGAGTTTGTAAGAGTAAGATGACATTTTGTACTGAACCGGTACAATGTACCACTTCAAATGAGGCGAGGACATTTGTACGGTTTTATACCACGGCAGTACATTTGAAGCGATGAGGCTGGTGAGGCGGTGAGCGTCATTCTCTCATTTGTCCCGTTCACAACTAGTTCGGAAATGTTTGTTAAGAATCTGATGTGCTCGGCCTCGGTCATCTCATTTTACTAACAATCGTACTATGACATTGTGTATTTTTATCTTTTTTAAATGAAATTAATAAAATTGCAGTCATAGCAACGGAAAACACTACTAAATCCATCTTGATCCATCCATCTTGATAGTATCTCCTCAGTAGTCTGTGATTTCGATAAAGTATGACGTTTATATGATCGTAAGTGTAATTTTTGACAGATATGAGATCATATTTATATGACAAATATATAATATGATAGTGTAATTAGGCCCTGATACGAGGCTAATAGTAAATGAATATAAAGGAGTTTATTCACTATCTTACATAGCAGTCCGCCGAGTAATGCACAACTGTGAATGTTATCGCAACGTACATTGCGTCCTGCAACACCAAGCACAATATCTCTTGAAACCTGCAAGCTCTGCACACTGCAGGACGACAACGAATGGGCCTAATATGGAGGGTAGACCTATGGAGTACCATCTTTGTATATGAAGAAGTGTCCATCGAAATGCATTAAATTAGGGTGGCGCCACTTTGGCATCAGGGTGATTTTTTTTAATTCAGCCTACTTCGTTTCGTCTACAACGGTTATATTCATACCATACCCTTTATCTACATCAGTGCCATTGTGGACGGTTTTTGAACTGTTATGTATAGCAAACAGCTGGATACTTATTCAACTTTTCTCCTATATGAGATGATTCTCCTTACTTCTACCCTCCATAGGGCCTACTAAATAATAGGAGTAAGGAGAATGAGTCTGTGACGAGGCCGTTAGTCTAGGGGCCTCGTGACAGACTTCCCGCTGTGAACTACAGAAATAGCGGGTAAAAACTGAAGTATTAAGATATATGAGGTACTATATTACGCTCTGCATCCATCGCGGCGTCCATGGCCAGACTGGCAAATCCTAAAGACTTTGCCTGTCTTCTTTATAAATAAATGAAATCATTGTCTATGAATTAAATCGTATTAATTGTCGTTGTCAATTTGTCAAACGAACAGTCAAAACGATAATTTCCTAACTATGCATAGCATTAGCGTTGGTTGATAGTAAAAATAGCAATAGTAGCTAGGTAAGAAAGAAGTTTTATAAGTCATACAACAAGCAGAAGTAAATGTTTATAATATTACATAGAAAAAATATTTTGTCCATGTTTTATAATGGCAACAACGGCATATGAACATGACGCCGACGGTAAGTCAGATATGAAATACAGAAACATCTTTTCAAAATTGTGATGCCACTACGCTCTTTATGCCTGATTTAATACTGCTAATTTAATGAAATATTCTGTGCAAATCGCGGCGAGTGAAAGTGACTGAAGCTTATTGTTTGCAGTCAATTAAGACATTCTTGTTGTAGTTTAATAAGTGTCGTGATTTAAAGCATTGTTAATTAACTACATTTGTTTCCTTAAACATATGGATGGACATTTTAACCGTAACTATTTTTCACAATACCTGTCGCAATATTTGTTGTAACACAAGATAGAAGAAGGAATATGATTTTTGCAGGTTGTAAGTTCATTCCTGCTACTCAGAGACCTGATGGTACTTGGCGTAAGCCAAGGCGGATAAGGGAAGGATATGTTCCTCAAGAGGAGGTACCATTATATGAGAGTAAAGGGAAACAGTTCAAAGCTAGACAAAGCACAGGGCTTCCTGTGGGGCTCACTCCAGAAATAGTAGCAGAGGCTCAAAAATCAAGAAGAAATAATGCAGGGGCTGTACAACCCATACCTGGCATGCTCATTAATGTTGATAAGAAAAAAAAGAAAAAGAAGACGGGTAAATTCAAACTTTGCATAAATTCCAAGTTTTAATATTTATATTGATTAAAAATCTATCAATCCCTACCTAGGGTTGAGAACGAGAGTACCTTTTAGTGTTAAGGCTACCCATTGTAATATCTCTTTTGTTTTCCTACTTCTGTTTATGCTTTGGTGTACAATAGAGTTATCGATGTGATTTTTAAAATTTTCATACTTTAAATTTTCTTTTGCGATAATAATAATAAATCGGCAGACAAACACACACACCGTATATCCCCAAATTAAGCAAGTTATGTTTGTGTTATGGGTAATATACAACAGCTCACTCTGGGGCCGATCCCAGACACCCAGACCATAGTAAATAATGGCGAAAATATGTTTCTGAAATTAACTATACCAGGTATTGAACCTGGAGCCTCTGCATTGCAGTGAGGTAAGCCGGCAAAGGCCTAGCCTGCTCAACCACAGAGGCCGTCAATGAAAGTATGAAGCATATTGTTCACTGTCTTAGTTATAATATTCATGTATATTTTACTTATTTTTTAGTTTCTATAGACAGTCTTAATCTTCATTTAAAATTGAGCCAGCTACATTACAAAAATTTTGGGACATGTTTTAATTTTCCACTTTCAATTTCCACAGAGGACTTCACTCTGATCTTTTAGAGAGTCTATATAGATTCTCTGAAAGCAGAGATAAAGAAGACATTGACCAGCAATAGCCAATACTTTTAATAGCTATTACTCAATACCCTACTTATTATTCATTAAGTACCCAAGATTTTACAGTAGTACCCAGTTTATTTTTTACAGCAAAATCTCTAAGTGCAAGAATTAAAATTGAACTAATGTTGTATACATTTTTCAGTTAAAATAATATGTAAAATGCTGGAAATATTAATTTTATAACACAAAAGAAAATTGGATACAGTGAAACATTTTATTCTGTTACCAGGTATTGAAGAAGTGGCAGATAAACTAACAAAATGTGAAATAACAGAACCATCCTTTGAAAATACACCACCAATGACACCAAATGCAACTATCAACACAGACCCAACAAAACGTATCAAAAACCTAAGAAAAAAACTAAGAGACATAGAAATATTGGAGGAGAAAATTAAATCAGGCATTATGAAGAATCCAGACAAAGATCAAAAGGAGAAAATGGCAAAGAAAAAAGACATTGTCAAAGAAATAGAGCAGTTAGAATTAAGTAGTGTATAACTCCAAAATATTAACCATTTTTTAAAACAATTTTAATATTAATGATGAATTTGAAACCAAGTTCTATTGGGATGAATCACTGTGTTATTTTATGTGAGGGTGCAAAATGTTTTCTTTTAATTATAAATTATTTACACAGCTAAATGTGTTTGATTTCAGGCTTCTTTAACAGCTTCATAAAAATTGTACTGTGTTAAAAATAGGTATAGGTAACTTTCTGCTGCTTTTTTATCAAAATTGGTAGCTAGATGTAAAACAAAAAATGGTTACATTAAGGATCCAAAATATTGACCATCGCTGGCTTGATACATTCTCCTACATTTCAGGAAATGTATAAATCCCCTATTGATAAAGCAGAATATATTTTAAGGGATTCATCAACCATTAAAATTTAAACTGTTATGTAACATTTATATAAATAAGGGACAGTTGAAAGGAGCAAAGTCTGGAGAATACTGATTAGTAATATTTTAAGTATGTCTTCTCAACCACTTCTGCAGCATGAGGTAAGCATGTCCATTGGTAGAAAACATATTGTTGTGTCTCTCATTGTATTACAGCCGTTGTATGCTGAATTTGTCTTATCAAATACAGACAAGACATTAATAATCTAATATAAAGACCAGGAATTAATGTAGAAACAATTCATAATCAATAAACTAAATACCAACAGGAACATAATATGTATGTGTGTATAATAGGTTTACAATATTATAAATAAAAACATAGCTTCATAAAGTGTATCAATATTGAAAAGGTAACCTAATACTATGTATACTGAGTTTGTATTATAAAAGAGACATCTGACTGAATTTTAAACTAGTACTTCTAATTAGGAACTTTAAATATTAGTACTTAGATTGCTAAGATTAAAAAAAGTACTAAATATAAATAGTTTATTTTTGCAAAAATATTAAACCAAAAATTAGATCTAATTTCCAGTAAAAAATCTTAGATAAATCAATATATATCTTTACTTAAACTAACATACTTTTTTTTTTACACACAGTAGAGTAAGTAGTGGTAGCTTTATTATATAACGAAACATAACAGATGTTACATAAAAAATTGAATATTTATATTTTTTTTAAGGATTATTTGTATATTTATATAACTTATTGAAATACTGAATTACATTTTTTTGATTTACTAAAAATCTTGCTGATGGTTTATCTAACCAAACAAATACAGTAATTAAATAATATAAGACATATAATAAGTAGTTTGCAAGTTGAGATTAAATACTATAAGAAAAAAAACCATAATGAGAGATAAATAATGACATAGTCAGATACTAGATGAGGATAAACCATCTAAAAATTATTTTCTATTGTAATTTAAAAAAAAAACTGGACATGTACATTACTTATCAAGTTCTGGCTGGTAGTCAGACAGTGTGAAAAAAAACTAATTTGGATATATTTTTCTCTGTCCCAAGATTTTCAGCTATACAAGATATTTTACTCATTGCTGACATTATATAGATTGTTGCTTATAGATTTTTAAGTTTAGATGAATGTGGGGTCCTTCATCACCTGAAATATAAAATACATTGTTATTAATTTTACACTTGGTTTATAAATTGTAAACAAAAAAAACTTAAAGGTGTTCTGTCCACATTTTACATATTATGCCAGAAATAACTATAAGGGTATTTGTAACACCTCACAAATCAATACTTTTTTAAAATTACAATAGAAAATATTTTTTAAATGGTTTATCGTCATCTAGTATCTGACTATGTCATTATTTATCTCTATATGGTTTTTTCTCTCATTATGGTTTTTTTTCCAATAGTATTTAATTCCGACTTGCAAACAACTTATTAAACTTATATTATTTAATTACTGTTTTTGATGTAAATATTAGAGTCAGAAAGTTCTACTTTATTATACAAATAGGTATTCTGTTTTTAATAACAGAAACTGCTAATTTTAAACTTAGCAAACATTGCAGACATTTTTATCACACTTGATTAAATATAAATAACATTATATCCATACAAAGTAAATCTAGGTAAATAATGAAACAAAGGGTAATAATAGCTATATTGGTTAATATAGCTAAGATAAAAACTTCTATTATGTATCACACATCTTTAACCAGTTGATATGTTAATGATGATTGCCCAATTTTGAATAATAATGAAGTTGTAGTTATAAACTAGTTTTTAAACGAGCAGAGTTATACAATAATAAGGATAACCCGAATAAGTCATTACATACGTAACGTTTAATATAGCAATTACTTACTTGTGTGATTGCGTTAAATGAACTCGTTTCTCGCTTTTTGTCTCGCGTAATTACCCAAACATGCTAAAACTCCAACTACGGCTATTCCAATTCCTAAAACAGTGGCTAAAAAATCGCCAAAATCATATCCTGTCGCTGCTTCCACATTGGTAACCGTAAGTAAGGTAAACAAGAATACACACAATTTGAAATACATAATGATTTTCGTTAATTTAGTATTTTAATATAAAATTAGTTGATCTTGTTTTGATTTTTCAGTTTTTGGGTTGTCAAATTGTCAGTGATAAAATTAGTCACATCAGCGTCACGACAGACAACTAGACGTCGTGTTATTTTATATTTAAAATAGGTTTATATGTTAAGTCTAGACGGTTGTGTATCTAGGTCTAATTGCCAAGTGTGATTAAAAAATATCGGTTTATGCGTTGGTTAACATAGTACGAGAGAATAGTACACCACTATTATAGTACTACCACACGAATCAAAACAAATGTCATATTAGCTTTTGACGGCTTTTTTTTTATAACGCATGGATATACTTTTCGTTCCATACTAGGTCCATTTACTGTGGCAAATTAATTTAGAAAATAATAGGGGCACCACTTTCCAAATTTTCTAAACTCTAGCAACTCCAATTTTCTTGCTGGGGGCCACACCTTCGATAATGTCAAAGATATTGATTGTGGCCTATTAAGATCATAAATAACGCCTTAAATCTATCGCCATATCTGCGTGAAACGGCCTATATCTGTAATGTTATCCCAGAGGAGGTACTACGTCAAACATCGTGCAAGGAACAGGTTGCTTTATTTATGACATACGTGTATTTTTTCAACATAATCTATGATGTTTGTTTTAATAATAATGACAAAATTTTTGGAAGCAAGAGCTTTAATACTTTGCGATAATTAACAGAACAATTATTTTATTCAAAGAAGCTAAATGAACCCTTACATACCCGCCATGTCGGCTGTTCTTGGTAAATATCGTCAAAATATAACGAAAAGAATTTTGCTTTAAATTCCTCTAGATATCCTAGGTAAACTACAAGGAATGATTTGTCATGTGAAACGTAGCATTGTTCTATCCGTATTGTTTTTAATGGATTTTAGACTTAGATTAGCGTTAAAATTAAAATAACATGGACAAATTAGCTTTGTTATAATTCACTGACATTGATTAAAGATAGGATAAATGATTGCTAGAAGGCAAAAAAATAAATAGTTCATGTTCTAGACGTTTTATTAAGGTTATACACAAAGCTTACAAAAATACTACCCAAAGACCTTTATTTTAATATTACCTGACGTTAAAACGTATGTTCATTTTATTATTCATTCAAAATTCCCGGAAATAAATAGTGATCGGTATTATTTAATTATACTTTCTTTCAATAAATCTTCATCTAAATATTCTATCTCGCTAATTACTTCTACATCCATGTCTTGATTAGAGCTGGCCGCAACATCATCTTTGTCGGACTCGGATTCAGAAGTACTGCTATTGTCATCCTCATAATTTACAACTAATCACTCACACAGAGTAAGTAGGCACGAATTTTTCTAATCGTTTTAGTAGAGATATCTTGAAATGCAGGCTCATCTGCTTCCTATAATGACAGAAAATCATAATCATATTGAATCTTCATAGAATGTAATTCAACCAAAATTCAAAGTAAAAGAAATTATTACTTAAAATTATTCAAATCTATCGTACATTTATGTTAATCGATCCCATATTGTGATAACATCCCCGCATATGCGGCACCGGTAGAAACAAATACTAAAAAACCAAACATAAACATAACCAAACACAACATAACTAAATATCGATTTCTTTACCTAGTAATATACGATTGAACTAAAAACAACAACAATATAAACTTAAATATACCTGTCATATCAGTGGTTCTTTGGTAAACATCGCCGAGGTTCGAAAGAATACTTCTTGTTTCATATTCCGCAAGATATCGTCTGCAAACTTTGTGACGGCCAGCGACAGTTGCAATTCAGCAAAAATTGTAATGTGTCGATATTTGTGGCGCTGTTGTTAGTCACCTCACATCACTTTCCGAGTCGAGTCGTACTTAGTAAATTAAAGACAAAAAATAATTTAACCTTTTATTTTATTTTATTCTCATCTGCCCGATACGCCATAATTGGAGTCAGAAGAGAATCATACACACCATCATAGTAACCCACAGTGATATAATACACAACAGTGGCATAAAACCTAACAAACTTTATAAATTACTAGCTGTGCCCGCGACGTCGTCCGCGTGGAATTTATTTTCAAAACCCCCCGATTTTGAAACATTCTTCATTGGTGCTCCACTCCTATTGGTGTTAGCGTGATGATATATATTCTTTAACCTTCCTCGATAAATGAGCTATCTAACACTGAAAGAATTTTTCAAATTGAACCCGTAGTTCCTGAGAATAGCACGTACAATCAAACAAACAAACTCTTCAGCTTTATATATTAGTATAAGATTTTTCTTCCCGAACTTAGAATGAAAGAATAAAAAATCAATAAAACTGTTATTCATTTTTTACACTGTTCACGTATTACATCATCACTGTTAATATAAAACAAAATAAATATTTCGAATATCTGTATCTTTGTTTACATCATATGTCAAAGCAGAATCATAGACTAGTTAGAAATGTTGCTAGTAGAAAAAAAAAGTTTCCGTTTCAAGACATTTATGCCAGATAATGATATCTGGCATAAATGTCTTGAAACGGAATCTTCTTTTAATGCACTTAATGGGGAGCAGACCAATCGGCAACGATAAGCGCCGGGCAGCGTATTCGAAGACTGCTAAAGACGTTCCCAACTAAACCAAAACCTGCGTCCTATACGCACCCTTGTGTTAGAAGAAAATAAGGACTCGAACGTAGTTACGTCTCATGTTCATCGGCGAATCAAGCTTTGGTTACCCGGGAAGCAAAGTGATCAACTTTACCAGTAGAGGTTAGACCCGCCGCATCCCCAAACTGCAGCGGATCTCTACGATAGAATTACGGGAGATTTTGGGCATATCTGCGTCTCCGGAGGCCAGTCTGACCACGGCGTGCGGAGTTCGCATGCATAGTCCTCTCCCTTTCTTTCTCGGCGGCCTTCTTCCGAGACATAACTGCCTCGCAAAAAGATGAAACTGTTTTCCAATAATCGTCACTGTAAAGCATGGCTTCGGCCTCTCCGGCCAGCCTGGAGAGCCTCCAGCGTATCGATCGGCCCTACGATGCCTTCGAACTTGAACCTCTTAGGCTGGCTTAAAAGACCAGTTGCCAAGCCATAAATATAAAAAAGATCCTTTGAGATTGCCATGCGCACTCTACCAGCGTGTGAAGTGTCTAGTGCGCCGCACTTGTTACATTGAGGGGAAGACAAATATCCCACGATCTGATGCAGATATTTATCGAAGATTTACTTTGCTTTAAATATACAAAGTACTTTTTGTATCGAAGCACCCGTGCCCGGTATGTACCTGCGTCAAGATGTTGACGGCCAGTGTCAACAGTCTGTGGTCAACTTGTCAGTTGTCAATTAAGTTTTTACTATTGTCAAATTGTTAGATTCCTTCGTTGTCGTTGTTTTATCTTAGGATTTTTTATTGTAAATTAGCTTCTCAAATATTTTATTTCAATTTATTTAATGATATCCTTAGCTATATAAGTGAGCCGATTGAATTTTTATTATTAGGCAATCTAAAATACTAACTATGATAGTCTGATAAGGTTTTAATTTTACATGTGGTTTTAGTGTTTAATATAAGGTCAAAATGAGTTATAATTCAGGCGGTAGTGGCGGTAAGGGGTTCGGGTTCGCTGGGTTTACCATGCCGAAACGTAACCCGTCTAATGTGTCTCTTCATGCGGTGCCACCGCCGACGACGCCTATGCACGCTGTGCCGCCCCCCACGTCTGGGCTGTCGAAGCAAGGGTACTCCACGATGAACGCCATAACTCAGAATGCCGTCACTGGTAATTGGGGGATGTTGGGAAAAAAACGCTCCAAGACTGAGGATGAGTAAGTTGTATATTTGTTTGGAAAGAGTAGTTTTAGTTCTCTATAAATAAATCATTAAATTAACCATGCCAAGTATATTTTTTGATGTAAATTTAAAAATTGCAAGCAATTACAATATACTATAAATGATTATCTGTATTTTATTATAGATATTTTGATGAAGAAGATGAGCCCCCAACACCAGCTTTAGCCTATATTCCTGCTCCTGGGAGCCCCACTTATGAAGCAGCTTCTAGCTCAAAGGTAATTTTATAATCTAATAATTAATATAGTTTATTGTTTTATTACTTTAGTACTCATATATGTTTCACAGATACTGATATATATAAAAGAACTTAATTATATATTTGTTTATATTTTAAGAAGGATGAAGAAGATGAGGAAGACCCATTAGATGCCTACATGGCTGGTCTGGAACAACAGGCAGCTAAGGATATGGTGGCCAGTAAAGAGAATGCTGCAAGTGGAAAGGGGGACAGTGGAAGGGGTACCAGGGGAGACATTGATGACATGGATGATGAGGAGAGTTACTATAAGTGAGTAGTCATAATATTAGACTCAAATATATTCTAATATTAACCCAAAATTAAGCACATTGTTGTGGAATTTATTAGTAAAATTTCTGTTTTGAATTGCAATAAGATATTACAAAGTGATATATATAGATAAAAAAACATATATTAAAAAAATGATCTTCATCATAATTTTATTGAAACACATTGTTAATTCATAAGCAAAGCAAGTTAAGTTTTTGTTATAGATAATATACAAAGGATAGGCTCTACAGCTTTGGGGATTGCAATCTAGAAAACCAGATCTGGTAATCTGGTGGATCCAGTATCATTAAACAATAACAGATAACTTGCAGGATCCGGAGATAAATTAATATTGTTAATCTGTCACAGGTATATGGAAGAGAACCCCTTAAACAATGGAGATGATGCCTCAGATGTTGAGATAGATTATGATGAGGATGGCAACCCAATAGCGCCACCTAAAAAGAAATACATAGATCCTCTTCCACCCATTGACCATTCTGAAATAGTCTACGAGCCATTCGAGAAAAACTTCTATGTGCCACATGAAGATATTGATACTTTAACTGCACAGCAAGTTGAGGAGTTGAAGAAGAATTTGGGGGTTAAGGTAGAAATCAGTTCATAGTATTATACTCATTCTGTTTAAATGCTAAAGTGAGTTTCATCATATTTGTTTGTTATCTCATAGCCTTAATACACAAAAAATTTAGAAGAATTTGTTTTGGTAAATGTGAAAGTTTATTTAATTAAAATGAAAATGCTTGCATATTCTATTTTAATCTATTTATGTACTAAATAAATTACAATAATCACAAATCCAAACAACTAAAGTATAAACTAAAATCTGTATTGCAATATACAGTTGTACAAGGAGAATAAAAAAATATGTAGTAAATTATATCTAAATATTATAGTCCTTTTTAATCTAAATTATCTTTAAATATAAATAAGTATTTATTGAGGATATTTTTTTGTAATGTTTTCTGTGATTTGGTTCATATATATCAATATTTTTGTTATTACCCACCATTTAATTGTAATAAGGAGCTTTTTGAATGGGCTTGAAATAAGCAATCTTGTTTTTATGAACTTCTAAGGCAGTTATTTATTGGATTTGGAAATAGACAAATTACTAAAACATAAGATACTACAGTAATATATTCTGCCAAATTGCTTAGTTTTTGATATTAATAACCCCAGAATCAAATTATCATATTTTTAAAATATATTTTATTTGTATTATCAAACTAAATTTTATAACACTTCTAGATTAAATTTATTTATTTACTAACTTAAAACATCACTCTCATTACTGTTGTCACCAATATGATGCCGTAGAACACATAATACATTATATATACATATTCAGTCATCATAACATATAATATAATATGCAGTTCTTGTGAATTCAGATATGGTACAGATAAAAATGTCAATTTGTTGACATATCTCGTTCA
Source organism: Dendrolimus houi (assembly GCA_039645545.1). Taxonomy (NCBI): domain Eukaryota; kingdom Metazoa; phylum Arthropoda; class Insecta; order Lepidoptera; family Lasiocampidae; genus Dendrolimus; species Dendrolimus houi. The sequence continues at coordinate 616,597 of CM077122.1, forward strand.
ATGTACGAAAGGCCTGTGTCATTGGTGCCTTATTAAGCAAGTTGGTCCTGCCATATGGTACTATGAACATTGGTGGCTGCCTATGTCTCATCACAAAATTCCCTGGAATGTTCAATTTGATTTCAGCCAATTCACTTGAGTTAAACAATTTACCTCTTAACAATTTAAATAAGTAGGAGACCAATGCAGACTTTCGTCTAGATGCCAAATTATTATACCCAACCATGTCTAAGACCAACAAGGTGGGCCCATCAAGGGATAAAATGGGTAAACATAAAGTCTTAGGTATAAAAATCTAGTAAATTTATTTTGTATGTGCTCCGTCATGAGACTATATTTAGTGTCATGTGGAGCCCAGATGATTGTGTTGCTTTCCAAGTGGCTTCTTACTAAAATGTTAAATTTCCTACAAGAAGTTGTACTGTACTTGATTTTCTATGAAAAAATATAATCTGCCCATTATGAACAGCCAAAGAAACTGGTGCAACAACAAAGAAGATTTAACATTGTTATAGATAACAGGTCCAGACCCGCCTCGTCCTGTGAGCAGTTTTGCACATTTGGGCTTTGATGAGCAACTGATGCGAGCTATCAGACGATCTGAATACTCTCAGCCCACTCCTATACAAGCTGCGGGCGTACCGGCCGCACTGTCTGGAAGAGATCTAATTGGTATGATTTGTGTGTAAACAACACTTTAGGAATAAGTGTGCTAATACCAGTGTGTAGTTGTTTAAGAATATAAAAAGTGATTATTGTGATTTATCAGGTTAATTCATGTTACAAGATAAACAATGGAGCAAGTGAATAAACAGTGGTCATATATAAAAGAGCGGGCTTAATATAATCATCACACTTTTAAAATACATGATAAATGTCATCATGTTCAAAATAAAGTAATTATTACACTATTTAACACATTAAAGAAATGACGTTGTTACTGGCATAACATACAAAATCTAGGCGGCTTCGATTTTTTCTAACATAATACAAAGTGTTCAGTTTACTTTACCATTAGCTACCCTATTCCATGACGTAGTGCAATATTACAGTTTTACATAACTTATAATTCCGATTGACAGGTTTTGTTTCTACAGACAAGTGTAGACCATGTAAGTAATCTATGTTGAACGTTCCACTTACACAATACAAACACTTTCCTGGACTACTAAAATTGGTTTAGTGTAGTGCAGTTTAGCGCAGGTACATCAGGAGGAATTATCAGTTTTCTAAAACTTTACTACTGTACCCATTTCTGAACCAAATTGTAATCATTTAAACTCAGTATGATCATGTGGTTGTACCCTATATTTGTACTAGAGAATTAAAATGCTTAGATACTAAAATTGTAACTTATGACAGGTATCGCACGTACTGGTTCTGGTAAAACAGCAGCATTCCTCTGGCCCCTCCTAGTTCATATAATGGATCAGAAGGAATTAGCCCCCGGAGAGGGCCCCATAGGGCTCATCCTGGCGCCGACCAGAGAATTGGCACAACAGGTAATTTGTAGTATTAAAATAAAAATTTATTTACTGACTGTTGAATTAATGTAAGCTCATTAGCTAAGGTATTTGTATCTCATCCTAAGCAGCTATTCGCATTATGCGGCTAGCCGCTATCTGGTCAGCCATCTGGCTGGCAGGTAAAAAATGTATTTAAACCGATTTTTAATTGCACTAAGTGGAGTCCAGCTAACCGGACGGTTACTATATTCATGGTTCGGTTTATTTTGCGGCTGGTACTCAATCACCAGCTGAGGTTAGCTGCATTTTCTACCGCTTACTGCGGGTCAACCGAACTGCAGCTAGTCGCATAGTATGTATTAGGTCTTTGCCTATGAAACTGCTGTTTTATATGAAAGAAGTTGACATAATTTTTTTCTGTATTTTTATTTCTATTAAATCAAAGTAATCACACATACAATCGATGCATCTTTGCCAATGCAGTTGCAGTTTATTGATGCCCTTCTTGAAGAAATGAGCTGGATGGAAAGCATTCTTCAAAAGCATTTTGTACTGCCTCTCGGGTTGAATTTTTTTCCCATCAAGAAGTTATCCAAATTCTAGAAAAAGTAGAAGTCTGTAGGCCGAAATTCTGGTGAGTATGATGGATGACCGAGAGCTTCCAACCCCAGCTCTTGTAACTTGGAAATGAGTGATTGACTAACGCTGGTTGGAGTTGTGCGAGCTTCTTCATCATTATGTTCAGTTCTTCACAGTACATATCTGCAGTAATGCTCATCCCGTTTGGTAAGAAGCTGTGATGAATCACACCGGCGCTAGACCACCGAACAGTGACCATTAATTTGCTAGGAGTAAATTTTTGTTTAGGGCATTGTTTAGGTACTAAACCAGGATCCAACCAACTTGCTGAGCGCTTGCGATTGTCAAACAGAATCCATTTTTGTCACAGATAACTATGTGGTTCAAATTTCCTTCGTTCGTGTGCCTGTTGAGTAGTGCAAGGCACATCTCGAGGCGTACGTGCGCTGGCGATCATTGAGTTTGTGGGGCACCCATTTGTCAAGCTTTTTTACTTTACCAATTTGACCCAAATGGCCCATTGTTTTGACGCTAACGTCGAAAGCTGCTGCTAATTCAGCCGTAGATTGAGTATCATCAGCTTCCACAATCGTCTTTAATTCGTCATTGTCGACCAAAGTTTTCGAACGGCCACGAGGATTATTTTTCAGGTCGATATTTCCAGAACGGAAGCGGCCAAACTAATAACAGGTGGTGCGTTTGTTTGTAGTGTTCTTTTCGTAAATGTCGTTGATGTTGCGTGCCACTTGTGTCGCGTTTCTGCCACGACGGTACTCATATTCCATAATTACTCGAATTTTTAACGTATCCTTGAAGACGAAAAGGTTCAAATGCGATGACAACATTACGCTAATCAATAAACAAATGACTAATTTAAAAAAAAAAAAACATGATTTTGAATCAAATTAATTTGTAATTAGAAATCTTAGCTAAACAAAAATTATTTTGATTTGAAATAGTCAATACTGCAGAACGGCAATTTCATAGGTAAAGACCTATTATAAGGTCTAATACAGACAACATGTATCAAAGCTCTAGAGTTAATATCTAAATATAACCATGTTTTGAATTGTATTTATTTTTAAAATTATCTTCAAAAGCAAGAAAAACATTAAGAAATAGGAAATTAGTATATGTATAACACAAATCCAATGTTTATAATTTTACAAATGCAATGTTTTTAATTTCATAAATTACAAATGCTATGTTTCTAATTTTACAAATTACAAATGCATTGTTTGTAATTTTACAAATTACAAATTTAATGTTTATAACTAGAATAATTTCTCAATATTAATTATTATTTTTCTCTTTTTAATAAAAATGTGTTAAGTATAATTTATTTGATGATCTGTGTGGTGATGTGGGCTAACGCTTTGCTAGCTTAGCTCTCTGGAATGCACAAGTGCTGGGTTCGAATTCTAGCATGGTAAATTTGTCTTCTTTAGCTAGTCCCTATCCACCGCTGTACGTACGTTTACAGTGTATTTGTTTATTTTTTTAGATATACATGGAAGCTAAAAGGTTTGGCAAGGTGTATAACATACGGTGTGTATGCTGCTATGGAGGTGGATCCAAATGGGAGCAGACGAAAGCATTGGAAGGTATTTTACTATTTATAAAATATATTTTATTAGTTAATAATCTCTGTTGAGGGTAGTGCATTTTCAGAACCTGCTGGCCAGAATAAGGCCCACTGATTTTTTTCTTATTTTTAAATTCATTGTACAAACTAAATATTATGATTTATAATTAAATCGGAAGTTTATTTCAAATAGTACATTATGGCATTTACGTCCATACAACGTAACTTGTTGCGGTATCGTAACTTTCCTGTAAAATATATATTAATTTTAATTATATAAAAATATATTTAATCTTGTTACTATTTAATAATAATCTTATACTTTTCCCATTGCATTATAAGGGTTATATTGGGTTTTAAGGACGTTATAATTTTTTTAGATATCGGCAACGGGTTGGCGACACCCTTGGTGTTGCAAACGTCCATACGCGACGGTTACCATCAGGTGGGCCGTTAGCCAGTTCGCCTGCGTCAGCCAATAAAAAGAAAAACTTAGAATCACGATGTTTATTTGAATAAGACTGTAATAGGATAATTTATAATATTGAAGTGAAACTTCTTTAGAATCGTTCTGATTTGAAACTCGATGAAACTAAAAAGCGACACTTAAAAGAGATAAACACATAAATCTATAGGACTAAGCCTGCGAGAGAATGAGATAGAATACATTATATTTAATAATTTAAACATCATGCTCATACAGATAGAGTTGGAAATGTTTTGAAGTTTTTCATTAATGCTTCAAATTTCGGGTTTTAAAGCTTAAATAATAAAATATATATATATTTTATACATGTTAAATATATTATAAAGATATTATATATGAAATGTGACGGCACGAAATTTAGAATCCCTCCCACTCCTTGTCACACTTTGTTTCACTTCTACTGCATGTGAACTGCACACACATACAATTTTTTTATTTGTTTATATTCATATTATTTCTTTGAAGATGTCAAATTTTTCTAATTAGTTATCTGTTGTTAATGCAAGTTTATTTATGTATCATACTATAATGCTGTAGCTAATTTTAATATGAATTCTGCTATATATGTGTGGTTCTGTCAAAAAATTATATATTTTTCTTTCATTTGTTTAGGTGGTGGTGCTGAAATAATAGTCGGCACACCCGGAAGAGTGATAGACTTGATTAAGTGTAAAGCAACAAATCTTCAAAGAGTCACCTATTTGGTCTTGGACGAAGCAGACAGAATGTTTGATATGGGTTTCGGTAAGTGATAGATATTAAGGAATTGTAATATGTAGATAGATAGATAATTATTGTTCATGGCATCCTAAAGTATAGACAAATAAAAAGGTAAGTAGCTGCTATAAGTTTCTTTTACCTTACTACTTCAACTGGGATAATGTTATGGTTACATGCCATTGCTCGCATACATAGCGACGGGTTTAATACATATTTGTTATACAATATTGTTAATAATGTTAAATATTGACAAATAATATATGAATACAATAAGGTACCTATTATTTTTAACGCTATTAAGAAGATGTATTTGGCCACATTCAGTAACCATAATACTATCACACGTGAAACCAACAGTTATGGGTAAAATAATCACAAATAAATGTAGGGTTAGTAGCACAAAGTTAGGCATTAAATACATTAAACTTATTAAAGACAGTGTAAACATTCGTTTTCGAAATTTATACTAAACTAGCGCCACCTACCTGTACGGTCTAACTGTGAGGCTATACCATACCCGGACCCACTCAAATTCTATTCCTTACACCTTGGGTTACATTATTGAAGAGTTAGTAGGGATCCCTAAATCGATTTTTTAAATTGGTCCAGTCGTTTTTGAAGTTTATTCAGTACAAACATACAAAAATACAAATCTTTTCTCTTTATAATAGTATTGATTAAATCAATTAAACTGCATCAATTAACACTTTATTGTCCATGTAAATTATAGATATTATATATAACAGACTGCTTGGCCCTGGTTGTACCAGGGACGTGTCCTAATAAGTATATTTGTGTGCGTAAAACTAGGTAGTGTTAACAATAACCATTTTATGTGTGTGTGAGTGTATAATTATTTAAAAAATTACCTCAATATGAACAATTCTTTTGCGCTTTATTTCTATGCTGACGGTACTGTGCGTAAACAATGTTCATCATGTCTACTCACAACAACAGACAAAGAAACACAAATATTGTAGCAACATATTTATGTATTAAAAAGACATTATAGATATGAAATATGTATTATCATTTATTTAGTTATTAAGTAACAAAAACGACAAAATGGTTATATTATAAAGAAAGTTATTTTTATAAATACATACATCATATTTTTTTAACAAAAACTAAACCCACTTGACACTAAAAAGAAAAAAATAAAATATTTTCTACAACATATTGAAGACAGTGTAATTTGAACTTTTGTTGTTTTTTTTTGGCACCGACTTAAGATATTGTAGAAAATATTTATTTTTTGTTTTTAGCTCCAGGTTGTTTTCGAGAAAAAAATCTATTTTTGTTGCTTGATAGCTTTAGAAATAATATTTTGAACGCCTGTAAAAATTGTACTACAAGTTTTGCCTTTCGAAGAGTGTAGGCGTTCGGCGCTTTTCAACAAAGGTTGCTCTGATTTCGCTGGGATCCATTCATCAAATCCTGACATGGTGACAATGGGATCACCTCAGGAGTATACTCTTTCGAATAAAGAAAAACAATTGAAAATCGGTCCACGATTGACGGAGAAATTGTATAACAAAAATACAATAAAAAATTACAGAGGAATTAAGAACCTCCTCTTCTGGAAGTCGGTTAAATAATCGGTTAAATTGACAATAGATACATCAACGATATTTTATTTAGTAAGTTCATTTATCATTATTTGAATGTGTCCGTTTAGAGCCCCAAGTGAGATCGATATGTAACCACGTGAGGCCTGACAGACAGACGTTGTTATTCTCGGCGACGTTCCCACGCCGCGTGGAGCGGCTCGCGAGGGACGCGCTGCACGATCCCGTCCGCGTGACTCACGGCCAGGCCGGCGAAGCCACCGACCTGGTCACGCAGTATGTCAGGTGGGTTGACTAAAGGACTAGAGGGTCCTCCACATTCTCTCGAGAGCCTCGCGAGATTGTAGAGCGCCTGTAATAACTTTATTTTATTTATGGCGGGAACTTGACCGTTTTGCGTCTTGCCAACATCGAAAAAGAATAATCTAGTTTTGGAATTCGATTTAAAAAGTTAATAAATTGGTTATGTTTAGGTGATTTAAATAATTTTTATTACATTATAGAAAAAAATTCAATACTTATAACTTTTGACGGAACCTAAAGACGATTGTTCGCTGTACCGTGCAAGTTTGGACGAAAAGTTGATTCGGATGTGGCCGCTGCTTTAAACGCCACGATTTTTTGTACATTTAACTTGATTTTTATAGTCGTTTATTACTTTTCGTTTCGCAGCTATTAATTCTGGCTGTTGCATTTTGGGCCATTTTCTACATAATCTACTTGTTTCGTCATCACAGGCCGTGATTCAGGTTTTATATAATATAATTTTCTTTATTTACAGAATATTCAACAAACCCGAAGAGAAATGGCCGTGGTTACTACAGAACTTAGTTGAATTCTTATCTGCTGGCAGTATATTAATATTTGTAACCAAAAAGGTATATTGCCCTGTTATAATTATTATAAATTAGTTTTAGATGTTTGTTTCTTTAGTGTATAAAGTGAGTTTGTTTGTTTCGTCTTTATCTGTGTTATGAATAGATTTTCATAAATTTTTAATAACAATTTAAATATCTACAATGTTTAAGACTAAACATTGTATTTAAGATACTTTTTGTATATAAAAATGCTAATTTTGTGTGACATTGTTTTCAAGTGGGCCTTCAGGGCCAAATCTTAAACTATGCTAAATAGCGAAAAACACTCAAAGGAGTTTCAAGGCCGATTTTGATTAAAAGTAAAGAGGTCAAGTATATATTAAAAAAAAACAATTCCTGTATTATTATACCAAGTTATAGTGTAGCTTGTAAGGATCCATTTCTGTGAAGGAATGTCACACGGCAAACCAAACGATAGAGTTGTTTTTAAACAAACTATTCTATTTTCCATACATTAATTAAACATCAAATTGCGCCGGTAATTTGACCGCCCCTCATATAAATGCAATCAATGTTTACCTATTAACTGATTTGATTGATTGGGGTAAAATAACGTGCGCGTCGAATATTGTTTATAGAGACCTATTAAAAATACAAACATTTCCATCCTACTTCCTACTAATATTATAAACGCGAAAGATTGTAAGAATGTATGGATGTATGTTTGTTACTCTTTCCCGCAAAAACTACTGAATGGAGTTTGATGAAACTTTACAATAATATAGCTTACACATAGGCTATAATTTTTAACATATAGTGTGAATTATCCAAAATATAACGCTTTTCCATCACCAACCGGGTAAAACCGCGGGGCGCAACTAGTATTGAATAAAATAAGGTGAGGTTTAATTAATGTATGGAAAATAAAACATTTTGTTCAAAATTAATCCTTTGGTTTGCATTTTACTGTTCCTTCACAAAAATTTATACTGACAAGCTACACTATGAATTGGTATAATAATGCTCTGTTTATTATTTAATCACAAAACAAGTACATGACAGCAATTTGACTGGTAGAGTCGGTGCCGGTAGACCGACACGTACTCACCATGATCAAATTGAAGATATTTTGAAGAAAGGTCAGATAAAAAGTAGTTTAAATAAGCGTGTATGTATGAAAAGATTAATGAGAGTTGATGAAGCGAAGTGTTTGTCAGGATCGTAGCAGGTGGAGATCCATCGTCTCTGTCTACCCCAATGGGAAACAGGCGTGACAATATGTATGTGTGTATATGTGATTATTTTTTTAAAATCAGCTTTTTCAAAAATCTAATGATGAGTATCATTAGTGTTTGTCAAAATCGCTTTTCGCTATTTCGTGTAGTTTAGTTTTTGGATTTATTTTTTACACAGTCCTTCACACAATCCAGAGATTATTTGCTTCGATGCTAGTTATTTTTTGTTTTTCACATGATTTGCGATTTACTTGAGAAATGTATAAAGTGGGATAAATATGTTTAGGTCGGCTATTTTATTACTATATTTAATTACGCGTTTCTTGACATTAATATTAGTGTAGACAAATTATAATACATTACAGAATATTACATTGTCTAACGTTATTTATACAGTCGTAAACAATGTATATTTTATTGAATATACATTAAGTTAAAAAATTATAATACATGTATTATTAAAAAAATATATTAGTTTTTTACACTTCTTCTCCATATAACTTACCAAATTATATTTAAACATGTCAAAGTCTACATGTATTGCACGCAAGGAACATGGACTAACAATAACGCCTAAAGTTGATATGATACGCTGGACAACGATGGCGAAAATCATATATTTTGTATATACATATCCACGATAAACCAAGACGTCTTTCTTTTATATATAAAAACAAATTAAAAATAAACATAACAAAGAGTTCGTAACAGTTGGGTCCGAAGATATCCCTAAGCGCATTATGGTTTTATTCATATGGAGTTAGAGCATGTTTAAAGGCTTCTTTAAGAGCCATAAGGAAGCCTTCGAACTGACTTAATTTTTTTTTTTATTGCATGAGTCCAGCGGACAGGCAGACGGCCTATCTAATGGAGAGCGGTTACCATCGCCTATGGACACTTGCAACACCAAAGGTTGCTACAAATGCACTGCTACTCTCTTAAGGGAGACTGAAGCCTGACCACTGGTGCCGGAACGCAACTCAAGGTTGCTATGGCGGCATACTCTAGACCAGGGGTGGTAGCCATTCAGTCGGGCAAACACCCTACCACCTGGCTGTGAGTTGTTTTGTCCCCTCTTACGACAGGCCGCCCGGCCGCAGGAAGTTGTATTCTTTCTCCGTTCCTGCACGGATCGAACTAACCCAATGTGAATGAGACCGTTAATGCACAGATAAATTGCAGTTAGAAGCAGAACAGACCGCTGCGAATCTGGGCGTCCAGCAGTACGACGCGCTGCTTCTGCACGGCGACATGGACCAGGCCGACAGGAACAAAGTGATCACCGCCTTCAAGAGGCAGGAGAACAACATACTCGTCGCCACGGATGTCGCAGGTTAGCTTCGCTTCACATATCTTTGAGGAAACTTGTTTATCTACCTAGCGGAGAAATTTGGTACGGTATGAAAATAAAATGTGTCACGGTTGTCTAGTGCATGGGGATCCTTCGGTTATGAAGAGAAGAGATGAGAAATATAAGCTACTTTCGTCATTTGTCTTTTATACCTTGTTTAACTTATTTATTTTTAACTTATCTATACATATAATAAAACTGTAGAGGTCGAATTTCTGTACAATGAAAAGTGAAATAGAACTAATTTAGATTTTTTTTTAATTTTATGTTTCACTGTTTATCGGTCTGTTTGTACCGGCTAATTTCCGAAACGACTTGACAGATTTAAATGAAATTTTGTATGGTGGTAGCTTATATCCCTGGTCAACATATAGGATACTTTTGAACCCGAAAAAATGAAAGAGTACCCGTGGGATAGTTAAAATACCGCACCACGCGGATGAAGTCGCGGGCACCCGCCAGTAATATTATAAAATTCTAAACATGCCGTATCTGTACACTGAAGCTATAACAAAAAAATCTAAAATAGACTAGAATAGACTATATAAACGACGAAGAACACTATGCAATTTTTTTTAGATATCTTGTCTGTTTGTTCGGGATTCACGTAAAATTCTTAGACTTAAAATCTGCGCTATTTTTTTTATACTGGGAATGCTGCGGGAATCTTTCTGGGAATGATTTCAAATGGCCAGATTAAAAAAACTTTGAATACCAATGAGATTTTTTTACTGATCGATAGCAAATTTAATGTAATAAAATGTGTGGTATATTTTATCCCGGGAATCCCGCGGGAAATTTCTCGCGAGCGGTTTGAAGTTGTTCGGATGCATAAAAATTAGCTTATTCTGTCACTGTTTCCACTAAAACGATAGCTTCCATTCTTCTTTTAAATCCTACGATACTTTGTGTCCCAGGAGTTCCAGGCGCCGACGATGTCGCGGGCGTATCCTAGTATAATATAATAATGACATGTTATATTTACTTAAGTTTTCGGGGCACTTTATAAAATTACGTTTTAACGGTTTTAAGGGGGGTTATTTTATTTGATTTTAACTTTGACGTTTCGGCCACTTTTCCGTAGCTGTGAGCACGAAAGGCAAAGATGTCAAGTGTCAATGAATAATGTTGAAGTTTTTATTTAGCCTACTGCCAACTTGTTGATTTTCGTTTTTGCTTTTGGTTATTATTTACTTCTATGGGAGCCTAATCTAATTTAATTAATCCAAATCTTTGCTTCCGTGTTCACGGCTACTGAAAAGTGGCCGAAACATCAGAATAAAAATCAAACAAAATACCGCACTTAAAACCGTTAAAATGTAATTTTATTAATATATTTTTTTATTGCATGAGTTCACCAGACAGGCAGACGGCCCACCTGACGGAAAACGGTTAACATCGCCCATGGACATTTGTAACACCAAAGGTGCTGCCAATATGATCTCGCTCTCTAAAGGGAGACTGGAACCTGGCCACTAATGTCGGAACACAACCCAAGGTTGTTATGACAGCATACTCTAGACCAGGGGTGGTAGACATCCAGGCGGGCAAATACCCCACCACCTGGCTATGGATTGCTTTGTCGCCTCTTATGGCAGGCCGCCCCAACATAGGAAATTAAAATGATATGTTGTAAATTAAACCAAGTAATATACTTTTAGGGGTCTTCCAACTAGGTTGCAGAGCGAGGCGGAATGCTTCTCGGTCTCAATAGACAGATCTTTCGCCAAGGTTATTGTTATGCCTCGCAAGTCTAAGCCCAACTATTATAGTTTGAAAATTGTATATATTCTTTGTACGTGTCGGGAATTGTTTGCGATCTCAACTATCGCACAGCACCATCTATTGGTTTGTGAGTGTTGCGCTACTCGCCTTCCAGCTCGCGGTCTGGACATCCCGCATATCCGCACGGTGATAAACTACACCGTGGCGCGCGACATCGACACGCACACGCACCGCGTGGGCAGGACGGGACGCGCCGGCGTGCGCGGGCAGGCGTACACGCTGCTCGCCCGCGACAAGGACAAGGAGTTCGCCGGACACCTGCTCAGGAACCTCGAGGGGGCGCAGCAGGTGACACCATTTCACATTTTATACACCTGTCGGTATATACAACAGGCGTCCAATTCTGTTGAGGATAGTGCGTCGGACACGTACGAGCCGGTACATTTGTCCCGTACAAAATCCATTTGTACTGATACGGTACAAAATCTAAAAAAGTAATGCTTCAAATATTTTGTCGCGCTACTACTCAGTGTACTACTCGCGCCTCAAATGTAAGAGGATGGAACGAGGACAACGGTACAATAACACCTCTACGGATATTCATATGACAAAGAGGGACAACATGACATGTACGACTGCTAGTAAAATGAGGCGACCGAGCCGATCACAACCAATTCTTAACGAACGTTTCCGATCTAGATGTTTTGTACGGGGCAAATGAGGGAATGACGCTCACCGGCCCAATTGTTTCAAATGTACTGCCGGGCCACAAACCATACAAATCTCGCCTCATTTGAAGTGGTACACTAGTGGCTCAGTACAAAATGTCATGTTACTCTTACAAACTCATTTTGTATTCATGTCCTACCCAACACTACGACTCGCACGACTCACTCATGAATCAAAACAAAGGTCGATCGCAGCAGTCATTTTAGTCCAGGTAATTAAAAATCAATGCAATCGTTTCTGTAAGATTTTTTTTATCGCCTTCTCCATTATAGGGTAGAAATGGAGATTATTGTTTTTTCTTTTCTTTCTTTCTTTTCAACAAACTTAAAACGATTAAATTTTCCTTGCTTCTATTGCAGTCTTTGTATCTATTTATTACTTATAATCTATTATTCTGTGTTTATACTTTTATCTTTTGTTTCTTCTTTCTATTACTTTTAATCTATTTTACCTAAACGAACTACATATTTCCTTTTATTACTATTTATCTTTTTGTATGTTTGTAGGAGGTACCTGAAGAGTTGACGCACCTCGCGATGCAGTCGGCCTGGTTCCGCAAGTCGAGGTTCAAGAAGGGAAAGGGGAAGAACTTGAACATCGGCGGGTGCGGTCTTGGGTGAGTTACGATATGGAAGACTTATTATCTATACAGGAACGCAGAAAGAATACAATTCCCTGCGGATAGGCGCGCTTGTCGTAAGAGGTGACAAAATAACCCACAGCCTGGTGGTAGGGTATTTGCGTGTCTGGATGGCTACCACCCCTGGCTAGAGTATGCCGCCATAACAACCTCGAGTTGTGTTCCGGCATTAGTGGCCAGGTTTCAGTTTCGTTTTAGAGAGCGGCAGCACATGGTAGCACTTTTGGTGTTCCATAGGCGATGGTAACCGATTTCCATCAGATAGGCTGTCTGCCTGTCTGCTGAACTCACGTAATAAAATAAATAAATAAAAGATTTCAGAGGTGAGTTGTTGATTACAACTAACTCCACAAACAAACCAAGACACAAAAACAGCCTAAAAATTAATAACCTAGACACAGAAACGAAAAAACAACACACATGGCACTAGTTAGGTTAATATAGGTATAGACATAAGGCACACACTGCACATGCACTTCCTCACAACACCAGCATGTAATAGACACCACTCTACATTAGTATAAGTTTAGTATTAAAATTAGAATAAATTAATAAGTAAGGTACACCACAACACAAACATACATTTAACAAATGTCACACACAATAACAAAAATAACAAATAAGCGTGTATAAATTCTGAAACTTTTTCTTAATTAAGTTGTAAAAAAGGGTACGGAACTACAGTCCGTAGAGTTGCTAAAAAAAAACCTGGGTGTCTTGAAGTCATGGTCAAACGCGAACCTATACTACAATAAAAAAATGTGTTTATAGTTATAAGGAGCGTCCGGGGTTGCCAGCGCACTGTGACGAGCCTGCCCCCGCCGTTACCGTAGAAAAAACCCATGGTCCGGCCACCGATAGGCTCGCGTCCCTCAAACAGGCCTTCAGATCCCAGTACAATCAGGTAACGTATGACCATATTGAAAGAAAGAAAGAAAGACTTTATTTGAAGAGATAGCGACGTAATTACGTTCCTTATACATTATTGTACACGAGCATATATTTAGAATTTGTACGCCGCATTTTCAGCAAACAAAAGCACACTTGATTACCTTTTCGCATTTGGACTTCTTTTGTTTACTGTGTGTTTAAAATTTGTAATTAGAAAACAGCCCATTGTATTGTAATCTTTTATGGCAGTCATTAGCCAGGTGTGTCGAACTGATTCTAAGATATTCGGTCTACGCGGTCGGGCAGCCATAATGTATCGGTGCAGTATAAAGCAATGGCCCAATGGAGAGATCGGCAGTCTAGCGATAACCACGAGCGAAGCAAGACGTGTGTACCACATTCGGTAATCTATTTAGTGACGGACTTTGCGCGTTTTATGGAATTACGATCTCGTGCATTACGTTTGGACTGATTGTGTTCAGTTATATTTGTACCTGTGTTATACGTGTTTGTATAGTTCTAATAAATTCTATAATAATTCCAACGACATTTTAATTCGAGTCCTGCAACTCGTAACAATATATATCGAGTTTCAGATAAATCGTCTAAATATTTTTTTCCGTAAAAGCGTAGCAGACAGACAGGGTTACTTTCGTATTTATATTATTAATGGGGATTTCTCGTTTCCAGTTCACAGCGTCAACAGACCACTCTTGGGAGCAGACCCGCGCGGTCCTCCAGCCGGGCGTGAACGCGCCCGCCGTCCAACCGGATGAGGACAAGCCGGAAAGAGTGCGCAAGAGTGGCAAGAGGAGTCGGTGGGAGTGAATCCTTTAGTGCAAATAAAAAAATACAAATGTACTGTCTATGGTTTACTTTTGTTTCTCGCCTTTGTCATCTTATATATAGAAATGAATCGTAGATATCTATGTACGCGCATAACTTGAGAACGACTTAACCGATTTTTATGAAATTTGTTTTGTGTGTTTGAATGGGTCCCCGGATGGTTTTGATTCACAATTGGAACCGGTACGTGGCGCTGAGATCGGGTTCTAGAATCCTACTAATGACTTGGACCGATTTTTGGTGTTTTTGTTTTTGTGTCATGAAACAAAGTCTTAGGAATTTAGAAAATAGTTCGCCGGGTCAGCTAGTTGTTTATATAAAAGGATTTAAATAGTTAATGTCGCATGGAAAAAATTCTGAAAATGAAAATAGGGTGGGGGACACATGTTACAATAAATTCTAGTTTTAATTTAAAAAAAAACTAAAAATAGACAATGCGATATTTGACTCCTTTTCTTGTAAATATTTACTTAGGACGACGGAAGTAGGTTCTGTTTCTCATACAAAATTGTGGGCAGTGACGTTATGTTTATAAAAGGTATTTCAATTGCTGTGACAGCCCGCTTCCTTTTTTTTTTATTCATCTATTTGCTTAAAACACGGTACTTACATAAATTTCAGGTGACAAGAATACAATATTCACATGTTTTGTCTATGAGACGTACAAATTTTCTTTAAGATTATCAAAAACACATTATCACAATTATTACAAAATAAGTGTAGATTAGATTATCACAATAATTACAAAACTAATAAAAACAAATGTGTTTGCTTTTTTAAAAAAATACAATTCTTTGTTATTGTTGTAAACCTTCTAGGTTTAAGTCTTCCTTGTGTTAAGTAATCTATATTATATATAATAAAACTGTAGAGGTCGAATTTCTGTACAATGAAAAAAAAATGCTAAAAACCGAGTCAGTGGGATGTAAGAAGTGAAATAGAGCTAATAAGATTTTTTTCAAATTTTTTGTTTCTCTGTTTGTCTGTTTATCTGTCTGTTTGTACCGGCTAATCTCCGAAACGACTGGACCGATTTAAATGAAATTTTGTATGGTGTTAGCTTATATCCCTGGTCAACATACATATAGGATACTTTTGATCCCGAAAAATTAAAAAGTTCCCGTGGGATGGTTAAAAAACTTTCCACGCGGACAAAGTCGAGGGCAGAAGCTAGTTTGTAATAAATCAGTAAAAAAAACAATGTAATGTTTCAAATCCACCTGAAAAAATCAGCCAAAAACCCCATTTGTCAATGCGCCACAATTCCAAGGAACACCCCTCACGATCTCTAATAGTATTGGGATCCTTGGGGTCGACATAACGAATGACGTACAATTTAGGGTTCATCTGAAAGGCACAAACTTGCCTCTAAAAAGCTTGGTGTGCTAAACCGGTCCAAGCAGTACTTCACTCCGCAGCAACGACTTGCACTCTACAAAGCGCAAGTCAGACCGTATATGGAGTACTGCTCACGTCTATAGGCCGGGGTACCCGCTTACCGGATTAACCCCTCGACTCCACCCAGCGTCGCGCGGTTCGTATCGTCGACGATCCCATATTAACAGGCGGTTTAGAGTCGCTTAGCCTTCGGAGAGACTTCGCGTCCCTCTGCGTATTCTACCACCTGTATAACGGGGAATGTTCCGAGGAATTGTTTCACTCACTTCTACAACCTCACAGATCGCCAACGACGGGATGTTCACCCCCATTTCCTAGAGCTCAACCATGAACCACGCAACGGTTCTCTAGAACATTTATTCCGCGTACAATGATTATCTGGAGGGTACTTCCCGCCACGGTTTTACCCTTGCGTTACGATATGGGGTTTTTAAGAAGGGCATTATAAAATTTTTTAGAGGTCGGCAACGCGTTGGCGACACCCCTGGTGTTGCAAACGTCTATAGGCGACGGTAACAACTTTCCATCAGGTGGCTCGTCTGACTGTTTGCCTACTTCAGGCAATAAAAAAAAATCAGAATCGAATTATATACTTAAAAATTCATCAAAGACTTCCATTAACTATTTTATTACAAAAGACAATTTCTTTTATATATTATTGATACTACAAACGTAAGTTGCTTATCTTTATGTTACCTGCCGTGCTCACTGGAACACAAGTCCTGGATTCGATTTTTGGTATGGTAAATTTCGTAAACGAATTTTTCCGGGTTGGTTCGTAGTATACCCATGTCACAAGCGTAACTTGCTTAGGATGTACAATGTGTGTTTGTCTGCCGATTATTCATATTATTTAAAAAATATTGTGGTGACCGGTAGTAGTTTAGTTTAAGATAGAGAAGCGATAAGTGCGATAGAAGGGTCGGAAGAGAAGTTTAGTAAAAGACAGTGATGAGTTTGAGAATGGAGAAGAGCAGAGATTGAGGAAGGCAGGGAGAGCTCAAGAGTGAAAGAGGAGAATTTGATACGAGCTGCGTAAGGCAAGTCCGGGAGCAATTTAACCCAGATACACGATATCGGCGACGGCAACGTTGGTAAACGCCGGATCATCGAGGTAGTGCAGAGTTAGTTGTATGTGAAATAAAGCTTTATATCCAGTAGAGGTAGCGTCTACATGAGGCAGTCTGAGGCTTCTCACTTTGAGGCAGAGGGTCGAGATATGTTGCGAATCTAAGTGACGCCACGCGATTCAGTTGCGAGCTGATGCTTTAGTAGGTACTCGTTCACACCATAAAAAAAAGGGAATATAACAAAAAAAATAATATAAAAGCAGAAGTATCGATGGTAGATAAAAGAGTTATATCGTTACACGCATTCTGCTTAACATTTTTGTCGCAATATTTTTTATCAACGGATCTCAAAGAACACCATGATTCTGGTATAAGTTTATTAATTTAACTGCAGTTTCATTATCGATCACCATTGCGAGTAGCTACCTGAGGCGACAAATCTGTTCCCACGGCTCAGACTGAGACTCCTTTGAGCGCGAACAAATACCGACAAAATATAGCTCAGTCCGAGGCGACGAAATTTGCCTCATGGTGCGTAGTGCCTCGGATTGAGGCAGCGGGGAGTGGTGCGCATGCGACTCAAGAGTACCGAAAAACCTCCCATGATTCCGTTACAGGGGTCCACATGTATCTGAGGGTGCGGTGGAACTAAACCTCTGTTGGTTAAATGAGTTATTCGGCTTCTCGGGGTAAATCAAGTCTTGGTGCGCAGATGAACATTCTAAAACTCATATTTTTCCAGCAACAAGCGTGGGCATAGGAGGCAAGTTCAGGTTTAGTGGTGTATTTGAGAACGCCTTTGTTAGAGTCCCACAGAAGCCGTGCGGCGCTTAACCTCGCCGCGTAAGGTCTAACCCCCACAAAGGGCCTGATATTGTACGAAATGTATTCTCCCTACTCTAACAAAAAAAGCGTCTCTCTTTGCGCTGCATTGGGTCGAAACAGCCGCTTGACCCGAGGCCTCTAATAGAAACACAATTAAGCAGTGTTCGTGCACGGCAGAGTCACGCTCAGTTATGTAAGCCAATAAAAGTGATTTCAATTCAAACAATTACGTGATTTTGGAGATGGGCACTGAAAGCTAGTGCTGTGTTGGACCACGCTTCGGCACAGCAAAATACTGAGTGCGAACCTCATTTCTAAACTTGCGGCACTCAATTTCTGTATGTAATATATATTTTATTATCTGTTTTATTGTGTGTGTCGCAATTGGAAATAAATATTTTCTATCTATCGTTATCTGTCTATCTATCTATCTTTATCTATTTACCTATCTATCTTTAATCCCAGTGCGTACCCCTGCTTGCACGTAACAATATGTAACGTGGTGTGTATTTAAACTACATCTGTTCAATTCAATCTTTGCCGGAAATTCAATTTTTTTTTACGAGAATATCAAGAACTAAATTACTGGGTAATTCTCATAATAATCAACAATCAAAGACGTAATACCAAACTTCATACAACGATATCGTGTGGCGATAGAGAGGCGCCATGAAAAGTTTTAATTCGTCTGCTAACGGCCTGCGATCACGAAGGTTAT
Source organism: Dendrolimus houi (assembly GCA_039645545.1). Taxonomy (NCBI): domain Eukaryota; kingdom Metazoa; phylum Arthropoda; class Insecta; order Lepidoptera; family Lasiocampidae; genus Dendrolimus; species Dendrolimus houi. The sequence goes on from CM077122.1 coordinate 635,248, forward strand.
GGGAAAATAGGTGAAAATAGTAATTCTTAAAGTCTCTACTTGTTACAAAAAACAGATAGAAAAATGTAACATGGAATACAAGTATGAAATTGCGAAATTTAAATGAAACATATTTTTAGTTACTTTTTTAATAGAGATTACGTCACTAGTGACATTATCAGTTTCGGAAATTATAATTTTAAGACTGATTTACATTGATCCTGCTACTGATTTGGGGCAGCAGACTGACTTCAAAATGTTTAGTCGGAATATTGAAGTTAGCACTGACTTGATAGCGCTGTATAGACTTCAAATCAATTTACACGATGCCAGTATGAAGTCAGCGCTGGGTTTTTTCGAATTTGAAGCCAGTAGCTGGATCAATATAAATCAGTTTTTATACTCAAATATTTTAACCTACATTTTTTTAAATAATTTAATTTTATAGTTAAGAAGAACGTGTAACTTAGCTTCCCTTGCCTAATGGGCGAATAGAAAGCAATAATGCAATGGTTATTCAAAATAAAGACTTATAGGCTTCAAGGTCATATTAAAATAAAAGCCCTTACCAACTGTCTGGACCGATTTAAAGTAGTGATATCATAATAAACGTTCCACTGCTGGAGTCTTTCTTCTTCGGTGACACGAGTGGTATATTATCAAGGTTTTTTTTAAGGCGAATTAAGGGATTTTACATATCTGTAGTCTGTGTGATATGTCTAGTAAGTAATAGTAGCTAATATTAGGTACTATAGATATTCTATTATACGTAACTAATAATATTAGTACATGTATGTCTCTGTAGACCACGGGCCATAAAAATCGTCGAGAGGTGGGCTGGTGGTTCACCGAAGCTACTTCCGACGTTATGCCATTTATCACTTTCACCCCTGGAGCTTGAGTCTTAGCTCTAGCGCTCTCCACTCCGTGCAGGCTGGCAAAGGCAAGCACTAATAATATTAGTTATTATTATCTATTAGTTATGTTGGAAACTCCCTACAATCCTTTAATTAGTAAAAAAGAAATATGACTATAATTTTTAGTTTTGAATTTTGTTCTTATAGTGTACAAACTGCCCACGGTATGCGTTGCAATACCACATAAAGTATTTTTTTTCTAAATTCCGTTTCTTGGCAAGAAACCCTCCCGGGTATTAGAACACCTTACCAAAGTTTCATCACAATTTATTTATATTGATTATTCTCTTCGGTTTTGTATACCATAATTAAAACTACTTTTACTTTTAAAACACGTGTAAAATGATATATAAAATAAATGGTCTAAGACTGTTCTTAATATAACTACACAGCAAAACATCACCCCTCAAGTTCCCGCCAAGAACCTCATTAATATAATTATGTATTTGCATGCGCATATATAAGATTTAATATTCAACTTATTATAAAACACTATTAGAATGTGACCTTCATGCGAACTGATGTTAAAAATTAACTGCCCATTACGCTAACAATACTGTCGTGTTATTTAACACAACGCTTCCTGAATAAGTATAAAAATAACAATAAAATGTAATGTTTTGTTTTTAATAAAATGGAGATGGATGTACATTTAAAATTATTATATGACTATCCATTGAGGTAACGTTCAAGGTAACTACCCAGCCTTCTTGGCACCTTACTCATAGACGGCTGCAACCTGGGCTCAAAAGAAAAACATGTCGAAAAGTATTCACTCCTAAGTACGGACGTCATAACGTTGTTAATGTGGTGACACCGTAACAATACATTCCTTTTTTTTAACATCTCTACGGACTCGAATTCCGTACCCTTTTTTACAACTTAATTTCGAAGAAAGTTTTTAGAATTTTACACGCTCCACACCTTTTTGTGTGTGACATTTATTCAATGATATTTGTGTTGTGGTGTACCTTACGAATAACTTATTATATTAATCTATTCTAATTTTAATACTAAACTTCTACTAATGTGTGTACTAATCACCTTCCTTTAGCTGACTTCAATTTGAAAGTTCGAAACTCCGTCTTTCTATTAACGAGCTAAGAGAACAATATACACACCTACAATATTAGTTAAAAGTGAATAAGGTTGTATGATCGTAAGAGGCTACAAAACAACCCACAGCCAGGTGCTAGGGCATTTGCCCATCTGGGTGGCTACAACCCCTGGTCTGGAGTATGCTGCCATAATAACCTTGAGTGGCCAGGTTTCATTGTCTCGTTCGAAGCCGGCAGCACATTGGCAGCACGTCTGATGTTGAAAATGTTTATACGTGACGGTAACCATATTCCATCATGTGAGCCGTCAGACTATCTGCTGTTCTTAAGTAATAAAAAAAATATTGATTTTCACGAAGAATTGTGACTTTGTGTTGAGTTGTTGTTGTTCAACTATTTAGTGCAATGTGTCTTTTTGGTTTGTCACTTAGAACTCATTCGTTAAAGATCTACAACTTGGCTGAGGCATTGCATGTTTTTTTTAATTCAATGTACCTATTTTAAATAAAAATAAAATCTTTCCTTACTTTTCTCAATAAACTTGTAAGTTTTAACTGTGCCCAGATTTCTCTTCACGTGTAAATGTATAAGTTATTAAAATATAAGATACCATTTTTTTTGTAAGATGGTACAACAATGATAAGAAGTTCTTAATAGTTTTTTAATTCAGGCTTGGCACGGCGTGTGGCGCAGATAACTTCGGGGCCAACTGATAAAGAAACTATGCCGGGAAGACGCTTAACACCAAAGTTTATTTTGACTTGGAAATTCGTGTGAATATTACAATAGCAATTTTTTTTTTTACTTTAAAAGAAATTAACACAAAGGCTCTGACTGCGGTGTTTATGAATTACTAAAAATATAATACTGTTCTAGACAGTGGATATTATGTTTCGGTTTTAACAAGGTTTGCTTTTGAATAATCTAGGGTGACTAGGGTCAAAGGGCTTTGAAATCTATAATATTGTTACATGCCGTACATTTTTTTGTACTGTGTAGTTAGTATAAGACAATGCCCTAATGGTGGGGTGGGCAGTCAAGCGACGACTACGAGACGAGTAAGACGTTTGTAGTACTCTCGATTAGCGATATAGACTATGCGCGTGCCGAACTGCATTGAATCGTGCAGTGTGAACTGGTTGCATCCAGTTTTATTTGTATTTGTTTTATACGTGTTTGTACAGTTCTAATAAATTCTATAGTAGTTCCAAGGGCATTTTTAATTCGAGTCTTGTAGCTCGTAACAATATTTCAGTGGCCGTAGCTCGAGACAATCATTAGCTTTGTAAGAAAAGGGCAGTTTTATTTCTTAATACAGTACCTACAGATCACATAAGAATATCAAGTGTTCAATAATTGAATTCATTGAAAATCAATTATTGAATAATTGAATTTTAATATATAATTGTATTTGTTGTTGTTCATTGTATAATCTTAAACGAATTAAGTCCTGTTTGTCTTAACAACGGACAACTTTGGGGCTGATCCGGGGCACCCAGACCAGAATAAATAACAGTAGCCTCTACGTTCTAATAGACCCAATGTGTCTCGGTTTTTACTATTTACTGGAGAGATCGTGATTGGCGGCGTCGAACATACATAAGATGTTACGCGGTCGTCGCACGAGAGCCTTTCGTCGAGGCTTATAATTTCTACGTAATGTAGTTTTTGATGGAGGGAAGCTATTCGAACGTATGTTTTTAAGCTTGTGTCTGAGGACATTTTGCTTCGTTTATCTATCATGGGTGCTAGACGACCCATCACAAATCGCGCTCTATTCCGGACTATAGTGATATGCTCGTTGAAGCGCAAGTTCTGGCATTCTGGCTTTTAAGCGAAGGCAAAAACAAAACTACCTGCGTATAGAGTGCGGTGTCATCCGCGAAGAGGGCCAACTCTACATCTGGAGTTTTGGGATGTCGCTGGTGTACAGCGTGAAGAGTAGTGGAGATAGTGCCGAAGCTACGGCCTAGGAGGAAGTCTCGTAAGATGAAATTTACAAATGAAGAACGAATCACAGAGCCGCAGACATAACTTTTATCAATTATTTACTATCTCAAGTAACCACATAAAATTAAATATTTATTGTTGGATGCAGATAATAATGATAATGCTTGAGTAAAGAAGGTCAGAACATCTAACATTGTTAAATTTATAAAGTGAGACAAAACACACGCATTGTTAAATATATAAAATGACGAATTTCAAATAAACAAAATATAGCGTCGAGAGATCATTGGTTCCAATTTTCCTATTTTCCAACCAAGCCCTCAACAAAGCATCGCTTCACAATAAACTCAATTAAAACACAATGGCGTTGTATCGGCCAGTGTACAACTAATAGCTCAGTAAACTGTTTGGCGTGTTTCCGTCCCGCGCCTTTCAAGAGCAAACATTTGTTTCGCGCGCTCCGCCGGCTGCATGGTCGCATGGCCAGTAGTCATAGCCTGTTTTATTTGAATTTAAAAAAAGCAAATAGTTTATGGCGGGAAGCGAATAACGTCCTTTTTGTTTTTATTTGTTGTTTGTGATTGATGGATTAAGAAATAAGTAGGTATGTTATTTTACTTTAATTTAGTTCTTGAACAATAAAATATTAAAAGTAAATGATAATGTTTTAAATATTTTTATCAAATCAAATCAAATAATTTATTGCATAAAAACATGGTTATACAATAGGTCTTTTTATTTTATACAGAGCACATGTTTTTTGCCGGTTGGGCGTACAATTTTTTTTTTAAATTTGTGTTGTAGAGGTACATTTATTTGGTTTTAATTATTATCACTAATATTTTAATCTTATAATTATGTATATCCTTAAATTTAACAAATACTAAATGACACACAATTTAAATTTATATATGTTTCTAATGATATTTATATGGTACAAATATTATAAATATATTTAAACACTCAACATTCTAACTTATCACTTACATTTAAAACTTATCATTAGGGAACTCAGTTAGACTGTAGTAGCTTTTTCTTATTAGTACTTTTTTTAAATGTGATTTAAACAATTTACTTTTCAGAGTTATAAGCTCTTTTGGGATTTTATTATATATCTTTCGGGCCATGCATACTATATATACTCTTATACAGTAAAGTTGTTTTTGCAGGGTGCATACAAAGTTTTTCTTTATTACATATATTCCTAACCGTAATGTCGGATGTATTTGGAAACAAATGTAGATTTTTGTGTACTACAAACATTGTGACTTCATATATATATAGCGATGGAACAGTGAGTAAACTATGTTTGATGAATAGCGGTTTACAGCTTTCAGTTATGTGTATTTTGAACATTGCTCGTATACAGCGTTTCTGCATTAAGAATATAGTATTTGTATTGGCTGAGTTACCCCAAAATATGATACCATATCTTAAAACAGATTCTACAAGCCCATAGTAAGCTGTAAGCAGAGTGTCTGTTGGTTGGTGCTAATTTGTGCAATGCAAATGTCGAACTACTTATTTTTTTGCTTAACTTATCTATATGATTTTTCCAATTTAATCTATTATCTATTACTAATCCTAAAAATCGGGCGGAGTCTACTTCACGTATGATATTGTTATCGTATAAAACAGTAACAGATTTAGAGGTGTTATTAGGTCTTTGACTAAAATGTATTATTTCTGTTTTACTGATATTTATTTTAAGGTTGTTATTTTTTAACCAATTTATTACCGATAGCATAGTATTATTTATATCGGATTCGTAATTTTTTATATCACTACACGGTATAGTTAATGTGCTGTCATCAGCAAATAAAGTCATAGAATGTGTAGTACATTTTGGCAGGTCATTAATGTATATAGTAAATAAAAGAGGGCCGAGAACACTGCCTTGAGGTACACCATATATCACGGAACGTTTATTGGACGAATGGATAATTTCAGTTTTTGTTATAAGGTTTATTTTTTAAATTTGTGTAATTTGTTTTCTATCACTTAGATAAGAATGTATTAATTATTATATACATTAATTTCAATTACCTACATAATTTATTATTTTAACAACGAAGAACACGTATACAATACATATTATGTATTATTAATATTAGTTTCGTTATTAATTATACTCATAATACCCAAGAATAGTTTAACGTAAAATAAACTTAAAAAAGTTATATTCACTTTTCGGTTATTAAATTATATTAATAACCATTGTTTGATGCTTAGACGAATAACACTCCAAATCTATTTTTGGTTTGAGATTTAACGTTCAAATCATATTTTGGGTTGAGCAAAACATTGTTTTTACTTCAATATTTTCATTGATGGAATATGATTTAGCTGTGATAGGAAAAGATTTGCAAATCGATTTTATGGGGTTTATTTTATGGTAAGAAAAATTATAGCTTGTAAATAATATATATCGAAGTTCTACTGCCGGTTTATAGTAAGAGATACATAAAATTATGTATACCTACTAAACTGGTTTGTTTTTGTTGCAAATTATACATATTTTAAACTATTTTCAATTTTTGCTTCACTAAGGTCTACTCTTCTAATAAAGCCATACGCGGCCTATGACGTTTCTAATAGACCACGGCCTTTGCATATAAGCAGAGCAAAATATTAAATATTCGTGATCATTATATATAACGCATAAACATTACTTATAGTTAAATGGACACATATCTATACCTCACCTTTACTTATAATTATTTCCGTAGATTGCCTGTTGGGACTGGACACACAAGACAAGTAGGCACATATATACGTAGCTATGCGGTTATCCTGTGTTATTCATCATGCTACTACCTCATCTGGGATAATGTTATAGTTATTGACCGTTTCAAGCAGTTGTCAACGATGGGTTTAATACGTTAATTGTGATGTGGTATTGCTAATAATTGTTCATGACGTTAAATATTGATCGATAACGTCTATATATGCACTAATATATTTATAATACTATTCGTTAATTTTTAATGTTATAAATATGACGCAATTGGTCACAGTCAATAAGTTTAACATTATACTAGATGAAGCCTGAGCATCACGAAAAACTCACCAAGATAATCTAACATAGCCAAACTCATATATCACGTGTTTTAATCACCATAATTACGATGACAATCGAGCGATGACTCGCGAACGCCATTGTGTCGCGGAAGGCCGCGGTTCGGTCGCCTGTGAAGACTAATTTCCAAGCAAAAACAATAAATCATTTATTATTAGGTGTGTGAATGGCGATTTAGCCTTCAATGATAGCATGAGGTACAATCTGTTTTCTAAATTACCTTTACGCCACTTAGGTGACTGACTACTACGAAGTAGCATATAAGCATTACACAGAATTTTTAAAAGATTCTAAGATAGGACAAGAGAATCAAGTAAATATGTAATAACTGAATCTTCTTATTATTTTTGTATTCTGAATAGATGTTAATTATACTAAAAAGAAAAAGTATGAAATTATCACAAATTTTATCTAGAAAAAATATTCTGGCGAAACCCAATCCACAGTCAAGTAGGGTATTTGCTCGTCTCGTTTTAAAAAGAAATTCGTGTATTGTTAGGATTTTATTTTCAAAATAAATAAATGACGATAGCAGGAGCCCGGATGGGGTGACGTTTATTCCCTGGAAGATGGGTCGCCCCTTACTATGGGATGCTACTTCCATCTTTAACCACGTGCGCTACCGCCGGTTCTGCTGCACCCGAATAGGAAGCCCTCAAGCGCAGCCAAAATGGCGCCGTTGGAAATGGTTACACATTTGCGGCATTTGGGGTGGAAACTCTGGGTCCGTGGGGTCTTAATGCTCTAAAGCTCTACCGTGACGTCGCCAAACCTTTAGCAGATGTCATACGCGACCAGAAGGCTGGTGTCTATTTTGTTCAAAGATTAAGCGTTGCTATATAACGTGGCAACGCAGCCAGCCTTTTGGGAACGTTCCCGGCAAGTGACAGTGGTTTGGGACCAATATTTGTTTATTTTTAAATTTATATTGTATTTTAATCATTTTATAATTCAATAAAACACTTGTTAAACTATATACCACTCTACATTTTCAAGTCCCTAATTATTCTCGAAGTTTCACTTTTATACACATGGTACACAGACGAATGAAAGTGTAGATGGAGCCTACGTTAGCAAGAGTCTTTTTTTTTATAAATGTTGTATTTATAAATACATACCACATTAATATTAACCATCTAATCTAAAACGACTAATAAGTAGTTTAAATATAACCTAAATTAACTAAAAGTATACAAACTAAGAAAGTGTCCATTAGCACTTTTCTTATTGTCTCTATTAAGGGGAAGACACTTTGTTCATGTGTTCTTTATTAAGCTAGCACAGTACACTACACTTTAATTTTGTTTATAGCACTAATTCAAAAGTTTTGTCATTTTGAGCATTTTTATTATATCCGTGTTTGTCGAGGAGCTGAATCGTCCCACATGATAATGAAGCTAATGCTCGTCGCCTTTCGCGTACTTTCTAATAATACTGGTGACAAACTCCACTTTCAGGTCCTGATAAAGGTTACTCGATCTAACGTACCATGCCGCGTTTACAATGCCTTTCAGTGCTTTGTTTTGGAAGCGTTGTATTATTTCTATGTTGCTTGGTTTGGTACAGCCCCACAACTGTACGCCATAGGACCATACTGGCATCAGGACTTATTTATTTTATTTAAGGCACACCAACAGCACACACATTATTATGTTATATTACAAAACGTTTATTATAAAAGTTCTGATGTGTGGACTCATTAAAGGAGTGCACAGCATTTACAATTCAAATGTTAATTTCTAGTAATTCAATTAATTAATGTCAACATTTTACATATGTCAAGTACAAATAAAGTTAAACGTAAATGAATAAACAATGTTGTCAAAATTATTACGATAAAGTGAAGAAAATACGGAAAGAATTAAATTAAAATTAAAAAGAATTAAATTAAAATTAAAAATAAATATATAACTAAGTACAAGTGGAAATATGAACGGCCTATCAATTATTTTATAGTCATAGATGATGTCAACACCTTAGACTTGTTTATAGAGGAGTAGTTTGTTAGGTACTGACACCTTTGAATATTTTCCAAGTAGCCAGTACATATTTCTTCGCGTTTCTTTTTGACGTGTACCTTCCAGCGCAGTTTAGCGTTTAGTGTCAAAAGAGTCAAATGAAGTGAAAATCTATGTACAACTTGTGTGTGTAAATTATCTAGTATACACGTGGTTTGAGTGGATACTAGTAATGTGGAAAATATTCCATCTTTGTCCGTAGTAATTTGATTGTTCTAATTACTATTTTTAACTAATTTCTCGCGCAATGTGGCACGATCGGCTTCGTATTTCAAAATCGGGTACCTTCAGCCGGCTTCACTCTGAGATGTCGGTGCTCGGTTTACCTATTTTGTTCGTCTAAGGTAAGGTAGTGTAAATTTTATTTACGTGTTATCCGTAATATAGTTATTTGTTATTGTATGTATATAATATATGTATTATTCAAATTCTTTATTTGCACATACATAGATGAAAATATGGTTAGTGTACACTTGTACAAGTACTGCATGTTTTGCCCCCTTTTGATCTCACAAATTATGTAATTAAATGTCAGTGCGAGTGAGTAAATAGGTATGCCGAAGAAGTTTCACATTTTTTTAATTACTGTTTGTAAAATATACCCAATTTACCGATTCAAAGTTATCATATACAATTATCTATTGTTCAAGTAATGTATACAACAAAACCCGTTGTAATGATGATTCATTTATTACCTCATTTTACGATAAAACGAAGTTATGTTAACTTGCTTAAAGGTGAATGAATTGAATTCAATGATAAAACTAGTTTACAGTAGTTTTAAATGTTTTTTTGTGTTTCCCTTCAAGACTCGAAAAAAATAATTTGAAAATGATTGACATATTTGATAAATGTTTACCTTACCTACCATGAACATCAGAGACGAATATACTTCTACTTTTACCCTAGAATAGAATATATTCCGAAAGTTACAGGTCCTTTATTTACGCTAGTACCTAAAACAGTACCAAGTACTGTATTGTTAGAACTATTTTTAGCAAGGAAAAGGTCCTTTACCTAATTTAATGTACAATTACAACAATATACAACTAGTTCTATACGAAAATGAAAAATGTATATAAGTCCAAATAGTATGTTTTTATTTAATAGATGAAAAGCGGACCCCGGACCTGATGGGGAGCGGTTACCGTCGCCTATGGACGTTTGCGACAGTTAAAAAATCTCATGTCCACAGCGCAATGGGAAAACCGTGGCGGGAAGTTCCCTCCAGATCATTTTATAAAGTACAAGGCTTTGACGCGGAGTGAAATATTGCATGCCCTCTGAATTGTACATCGTTTGCAATGTCGACATCAAGGATCTCAATACTCTTAGAGACCGTAAGGGGTGTTTTTGGCAAAGTATACTCAGATCTGTGTCTGCGGGGTTGAATTGGACAAGGTTCTGTCTTCCCCACTCAGATACTCTCTCTAAGGATGAATATGTAAAATAGAAATAGAATCATATTAAGTACTTGTTGTATTTCAAAGTGAAGTGTTTTGTTTCTAAATATATTACATGCAAAGATTTGGAAGAATTCGCTACCCACGTCTAAGGCGGACTGATTGATTTTACACATCGGTAACCTTGTTGTGCAATTTTACTTGTGGTGTTCCCTTCACCGTCAACTGGAACAATATGTAGTACATTAAGTTAGACAAATTGTCTAGGAGTTGCGTGTCTACGCACGCTATTGTAATGAAATATATCTATATTGTAAACTTATTTGTATTTATATTGTATTAGTCATTATTTATTGTTAACTTGTAGTACCAGCGAAACTTCGCATTGAAATGACGACCTGTTTGTTAGTGAATTGCAACGATCGCATCAAAAAAACGCGACCGCAGCGCCATCGTTTTGGCAATATTCGTCTATCCCATGTAAACAACGTCATGTACCGGGATAAAAAGTATACAAGTGTTTATCCGGGATATAAGCTAGCTATGTGTCGAGTTTGATTTAAATCAGTTCGGTAATTTTTGCGTGATACTCCAAGAGACATATAAAAATTCTAAATTTACATTTCTGACATGTGCTGTTCCGAATTAGCTCCTCTGATTCTTTTCTCATCTTTAAACTCATTTTATAAAATCGACACACCTAACGGATTTTTAATGTTATAGACTACATTACTTAAAATAATAATCATCTCTATTATTAATATTATAAATGCGAAAGTAACTCTGTCTGTCTGTCCGTCTGTCTGTTCTGTTTTCACGGAAAAAACTACTGGACCGATTTGGCTGAAACTCAGTATATATATAATATATTTTCGATGCCGAGAATGAACATAGGATATTTTTTATCCCGAAAAATGGAATAGTTTCCGGGGTAAAAATGTATTTGTTTTTGTGTTATACTTTTACGGAAAAATTACTGCACCGATTTGGCTGAAATTCGGTATATATGTAAATTTTATACGGAGGGTGGACAAGGGATACTTTTCATCCCGGATTATAGGATAGATTTTGGGATAGATTTGTGTAAAGGTTATCCCAGAAAGTATGATAGGTTTTTTATTTGTGGTTTGCCATTTTCGTCATTTTGTTTATTTTGGTCAATTTGGTCGATTAGGTAGTTTTGGTCGTTTCGGTAGTTTTTGTATTTTCAGTAGTTTTGGTAGTTGTAGTAGTTTTGGTAGCTTTTATAGTTATGGTAGATGTGGTAATTTAGGTCCTTTCAGTAGTTTCGATAGTGTCAGTAGATGTGGTAGTTTAGATAGTTTTGGTAGTTGTGATAGTTTTGGTAGTTTTAGTAGTTGTGGTAGTTTTGGTAGTTGTGGTAGTTTTAGTAGTTATGGTAGTTTTGGTAGTTTCGGTGGTTTTGGTAGTTTTGATAGTTTTAGTAGTTTTGGTGGTTTCGATAGTTGTGGTAGTAGTTTTGGTATGTATTGGTAATTTTGGTCGTTAATGTAGTTTACAGAGAGATGGACGGGAGATATAAAAATAACTAGAACGGGTTGAAATAGGGGATAAAAATTTGTATAGGAGACCAATCATTTCTAAAGTTTATAGATATAAAATTGATAATCTAAAAAATGCGATAGTAACTCGATCTGTCTGTCTGAATACCAAAAGGAAATAGATACTTTTCATCCCGGGAGGTGGGATAGTTTGCGATATAAAATGAAGTAACACTTCCGAGGGCAAATAGCACCAACATAAGAATATAATGCAATGTAACCTGTATTAACGGCTGCTCTTTAAACAAGAGGTACACATGAAAGATCGAACCGCGGCGCGTCCGCGGGGTAATTATTATATATGCAACTCGACACCGCGTAAAACATATAAGCCTAATCAATTAATGAGCTGTGAGGTAATTAGTAATTACACCTCTACCAACCCTATTATAACAATGTGCGTAAGGTTACATGTTTAAGTATACGGGGTTGCCCTTCATTAAGATTGAAGGCAACAAGAGATTAACATTTTACGAGATTGTCGGATTAAGTACTGACGAGATAATAAATCCCCATGATTATCACACAATGAGGCATACACGGCCTTAAATGTTACGGCTATCTTCGTCAGCTTATCATCTGAAGTGGGTATGTGGGGTAATGAATATTTCGGTTAGTGAGTCGTTTAAGTACCACGTGACGGGATTGTTTAGCGACTGGTTAAGGTGGAAGATTAGGAATTTTTATTGTTGTCAAGAAGTAAATGAGGAAGAAGCGCGGGTGGAGTGGAAGAAGAATACTAATGCTGATGTCAGATGGATCAAACAAATTAGATTTGGTTGAAAGGAATAGAACAGAAAGGAAACTACGGTATTCAATGACATTGATTGTTTCAAGTTTATGTTTATATGGGTCACTTTGGTTGATTCATCTTAGGAGTAAGGTTAGGATTTAGCTTGTCTTATAGCAATAGATAGCTCATTCCAAAGACGCACAGCCTGGACGGTAAAAGAGTTATAGTAAAAACAAAACGTATGTACAGGTAAGTATACATAATTATGTAAGTATAAATGAGTACATTCTGTCTACTCTATTACCTTACCATTGGTAGAAAAGTGACCTTATTTTCATGGAGTATATGTAAATTTTTTAACAGTGGTTTTTTTATCTGAATTAAAAAGTAAAAATGAACCGTCTTAAATCGGCTTAGAGAATGAAAATCCAATAAAAAACGTAACTCGTAAATGGTAGCACACTCTGCACACAGTAGGCGCCAACAGTTCATTTTTGTTTTATTAGAAAACTAGCTGACCCGTGCCCACTACTCTGGGCGTCATTAAAAAATACAAAAGCACGCACACACGCCCGCACGCACGTAAGCAAATCAAGGTTTAATTAACTTTTGTAACCTTTTATTAATTCACAAATGCGAAAAGCACTCGCAGTGCCTCGTATGAGGATGTGCGCAATTCTTGCGTGGAACATTACTGCTGTTACATATTTGACAGGCATTCCCGTGCCAACTGTATCGGCGGTCATTAAAGAATATTATTAATCACAATCAAATATAGCCTATGTCACTTAAGAATAATGTAGCTTTCTATTGGTGAAAGAATTTTCAAAATCGGTTTAGCAGTACCGGAGATTACCCCGAACATCCAAACACACAAACTTTATAATACTACTATAGATATCAATTAAAACTTTCAATATGCCTCGTATTTAAAACATATTTTTAAACTGAAATCGGTTATAAATAAAACGAGCAATTTATACTCATTGTGACGAAAAATATTGTTACGACCTGAACGCCTACAAAAGATAAAATTCACACCTGCATATCTGTAGACATTTTATTACCTTTTCGGCATTTGGACTTCCTTTGTTTTCTTTGTGTTTAAAATTTGTGATTAGAAAAATAGCCCATTGTGTATTGTAATCTTTTATGGTAGTCATTAGATTAGATATTCGGTCCACGCCATCAGGCAGACATATTGTATCTGTGCAGTATAAAGCAATGCCCCGAGGGAGAGATCGGCAGTCGAGCGATAACCACGAGCGAAGCAAGACTTGTGTACATTCGGTAATCTATTTAGTGACGGACTTTGCGCGTGTTATTGAATTACGATCTACTGCATTACGTTTGGACTTGTTGCGTTCGGTTATATTTGTACCTGTTTTATACGTGTTTGTATAGTTCTAATAAACTCTATAATAATTCAAACGGCATTTTCATTCGATTCCTGCAAGTCGTAACAATATTGTAAGTAACCTTATACAGAAGAATACGAATATGTGAAATTCACCAGTCTATCTTATGCAAGACTGGCAAATATAGCGTTTACTCTTCAATAATGATTAGGCCTATTCCCAACAGTGTGACGTTTTGGGGCTAGTACTTAGTATAGTTATGACTTAGCCACAATTCTACGAATCACAACAACAAACGCGAATGAACACCTGCGGCCATAAACCGCCCGCGTTTGCACTTCTTTTGTTTTCTTTGTATTTAATATTTGTAATTAGAAAAGCCACCGATTGTGTATTGTAATCTGTTCCGGTAGACAGTGGCCAGGTATGATTACGGGAAATTGGGTGCACGCGATGAGGTAGACATATTGCACCATGCAGTAAAAACAATGCCCGAACGGAGGGGTGGGGCAGTCAAGCGAGGATTAAGATACGAGCAAGACGTACATTCGATAAGCGATATAGTGAAGGACTTTGCGCGTGTTATTTAATCGTGCAGTTTGTACTGGTTGTATCCAGTTATATTTGTGCCTATGTTATATGTGTTTGTATAGTTCTAATAAATCCTATAGTAATTCCAAACGGAATTTTAATTCGAGTCTCGTAACTTGTAACAGTATTATTACTGTACGGTCTGTCGTTCCTGTAAAATAATTTTTAAGTAGTTAAATTAAGTAGCTCGTATTTTAAGGATTTTTATTGAGAGCGTATATGATATGATCCCATTACAAATCATCATGGCGACACGAATTAGACAGGTCCCCCGGCCACCTGCGCATGACCGGCGGCACATAATGCTCTTCCGGCGGAAGCGCAACAATCGCTTGATATCAGCACATTGTGCCCATGCGCATGTGTACCGTGTAACCATTACAGAATCAATGATTATGATGGAATTTTAAAATTTTTGGCAAATATCGAATGAGGGAACGGTAAAATCCAAGCTCAGTAAAGAAACCCTTATAGGATTATTTTAAACACTTGGATTTACTGAGACTAGGAGTTCATCCACTTCTTTTTTCGACATTTGGCGGTCGTCCACTGTATGTTGTGCTTGCTCCTTTATGTTAAATCATGTCTGCAAGTGGTTCTAAAGTCCCAAAATGAGGTAGGCAACACATTAGCTCCCTTGGTGTTGCAGACATTAATGGGTGAAGATAACCACTTACCATGAGGTAGATCATTTGCTAAATTGCTTATATACAAACATAAAATCCCATCCCAAGGTTGTTTGGAAGAGATCGCTGTTAGCGATAAGACTGCCATTTGTACCTAATTCTAAGCTGTTTTTGTGTATTGTTTCATTAATTTTATTGTACAATAAATCAATCATATTCTATTCTATTATAAAAATCTGAAGTATTATTTATGTGCTTAGCTTATATTCTATCTAAAGGTTAAGGCTGATTTACATTGATCCAGCTACTAATTTGGAGAACGGACTGACTTCAAAATATTAAGTAGGCAATATTGAAGTCATTCGGACTTGGTAGCGCTTTAATGACTTCAAATCAGTCAGTACTGGTTTCCTTTGAATTTTAAGTCAGTAGTTAGATCAATGTTAATCACGTTCCTAGCGACACAGTATGATAATTTAAACAATTACTAAATCTACAAGTGTAATTTATTACACATTTTTGTGTAGAGTGATGGGGTCTGGTGCATCAGCCGCGGCCTGTGAGACGCCTGGAGCAGATCTAAGACTTCCAACATCAGGGTTTAAGTTCTCCATTAACCAGCTGCGAGCATTGAATTCTTACGTAGACTCGTTATGGGAGGATGATCAGAAAGGTAAAAAAATAAACTTCAATACTACAATTGTGTCATCTACGACACGAGTATTTTATCCGTTCAGGAACGGAATAATAATACCAGTTTTTTTTTTATTGCGTGAGTTCAGCAAACAGGCAGACGGCCCACTTGATGGAAAGCGGTTACCATCGCCTATGGACATTTGTAACACCAAAGGTGCTACCAATGAGCTGCCGCTCTCTAAAGGGGGACTGGAACCTGGCCACCAATGCCGGAACACAACTCAAGGTTGTTATGACGGCACGCTTCAGACCAGGGGTGGTAGCTATCTAGACGGGCAAATGCTCTACACCTGGCTGTGGGTTGTTTTGTCGCCTCTTACGACAGGTCGCAGGAAATTATATTCTTTCTCCGTTTCTGCACGGATAAAACTACCAGTTTCAGTTCTTGCGGCCAGGAGACTGGACGTAAGAGGCGACAAAACAACCCGCAGCCCGAGGTGGTAGAGCGTTTTTCTATCCGGATGGCCTTGGTCTAGAGTTTTAGAGGATACAGCCATAACAACTTTGAGTTGTATTTCGGCGTTACTGGTTAAGTTCCAGTCCTTTCAAGGTCGGCGACAACTTTGGTGTTGCAAATGTCCATAGGGTAAACTAAACCTCTGAGGGGTGCCGTCAGTTTGTCTAGAAAAAAAAATTGTTACAATAAATCTGAAACTATTTTTATAATATACTAAGATTCGCCCGCGATGTCGTCCATCTTAGACGGGATAAGCTAATTTATACGTATCTGAACAACCTGAAATCACTTCCAGGAAAAATCTCGCGAGTTGCCCGGCATATAAAAATCACAGATTTAATGACCAAGAATTTCTGGTCACTTTAAACCGCTTCTAAGTGAATTCCCGGGATATAAAGTAACACAGATTTTAAGTCCGAGAATTTGCTAACGATCAGCGAAAACCGCATCGAAATCGGCCTAGTATTTTTGACGTGAATCTCAAACAAACAAACACAAAAAATTTAAAGAAACAAAAGACTACTTTTACCATTTTATAATATAATAGATAAAAAAGCAGGTGTTTTGCTTTCGTCTTATTTTCAAAATACGAAGAAAAATTAATTTTAATATCTATTTAAACAATACTCTATTTAATTTTTTAAAGAAATTACGTCATAGCTTGTTATGCTCGTTCACAGACCATATAATAAGTTTTTATAATTTTCCTTAGGTAGAATATCCACGGAACTGGAAAGCGCGGTTGAAGGTTTGGTCCAAAGAATCGTGGATGGCGCTGGACAGAGGGATCCTCGCTTCAGATGCTGCCATCTTATTGCTTTGCATAGAGGGAAGAAAGTAAGTCCATTGAACATTTGTCAGATAACATATCGACTAGCCATTTCCAATTTTATATTCAATTACATAATTTTTCAAATGTTTGAATATGTACTGCTATCAGGCTGACGACCACCTGATCGAAAGTGGTTACCGACATCTATGGATGTTAGCAACACCAAAGTTATCCAACAAAATGGCACTTACATACTTTAGTCAAATATAAATAAACTTTATAAAAAAACCTTTTGAATTTTTATATATAATGCGAAGAAACTTTTTCCCCAACCTAATATTTACCATTATCAGTGATAAAAAAAAATGGCTGGTAGAATACCACAGAAAACAAAACTTAGATGACGTTTCATCAGATTTAGATATGGATTTAACGCCTGATTTTATTAGAGAAGTAGGTAGTTGTTTGTTTAACTAATAAGTTTTTATTTACTTTCCTATACGAAATGAAAAGCAGTGTAAACCTTTTTTTTATGTATGCTTATAGGCAAATTGGCAGACGGGTCCACTTGATGGCAAGTGGCTACGGTCGCCCATGGACATCTGCAACACTAAGGGAGCCGATGCGTTGCCTACCTCGTTGAGACTTTAAATATCTGTTTACGCCCTTTTTGAAGAGCCCCATATTGTAGCGCTCTGGGAAAACCGCGGGAGGGAGCTCATTCCACAGCTTGCTTACGTATGGCATAAAGGAGCGAGCGCCACGTACAGTGGATAATTTCCAGGTGTCAAGGAAATGTGGATGAACTCCCAGTCGCCGGCGAGCAGTGCGGTGGTATAATGGCGACGTAGGTACCAAACCAAACAGCTCCTCAGAACACTCCCTATTGTACAGACGGTAGAACGCGCTTAGAGCGCCAACGTCTCTTCTGCGACTTAAAGGTTCTAAACCGTCTGTAGTTCGGGATCGTAACCGTATCGTAACCTCGGGTCAAAGTCCTATTTAGATACTCGATTTATTAGCGCCCTCGCTATGCTCGTGCGCCAAACTATCTCGTGCCTAAATAGGTCACTTTCACCTCTCGTGTAACAATCTACTATTACAGATGCGTTCCCGGTCCTTAGAATACCTGGTGACTATAGACTCTTTGCCAATCCTGAATACTAACGAAGAATGTCGTCTTCAAGACGGGCCCGTAGGGTACGGGAAAGTAAAGCTGTCTGGCAAGGAAGCTGACAAATGGGAGGAATTCCTTACACCTTCAGGGTATTTGTGCAGGTGAGTTTAGCAGGCTGAAGTTTAAATTTACATAATTTTGGTCGTTGGTACTGTACTAAACTTATACTTTTTTAATATGTATGTGAAACTTTGTATAGATTTAAAATTAATTTTTAAAGTGTTTTACTTAATACTCATATGATATAGTTTCTACAAACGAATATCTAAGCGCGCGTGTACATGGCACCGCGACCGCGCTGCTGCCGCACTTACAATGTCTGGTAGGCGCCAGCAGCGGAGCAGCACTGTGGGAGAGCGCACGACGTTCACATATACACCGAACTTCACAGATTAGTGGTGCGATAGCGACGTGGCGGCGGAGTGTTGCCGGTGCCGTCTACACAAGCGCAAGTAAAAATGAAACTATCTCCTAGAGCCACGTTCGAGATAATATACAATTGAATAATATTGACAACAAAAATAGTTTACCCAGTCTATAAAAAATAACGTTTAGAAATCAAATTGTTTTGGCAACACCAATATAACAATCGACTTTGACTTTGTCACATAAAGAAAATTTAATTGCAATTTTACCATTTCCTTAATAGTTTTGATAGGCCTATGTCCCAATCATATTATGGTCCTTCGAGCCGAGCCTTTGGTGTTGCCAACAAAATATTTTTTTTGTTTTTTAGTTCTTCCTTTCTTCACAGAGACAAAATAATAGAGCGGTGGGTGGAGTTAATAGCAAGATGCGCAAACGCACGCGGTGGAGGTGGATCCAGGATACTATGCGCAAGAGCAGCGCAACAGGCACAGCCTTACCACTATTGCTATTTGGAGAGAGGTGAGTGCGTTAAACTTTGAAAAATAACAAAATTTCGCCTAGTATCCTCTATTTTCTCTTTAATCGACTTCATTCTAATAATGTTCGTATTCAAGACTCTGGTTTTTTATCAATAAGCAACAAAAGAGACTCTACGTCACGTACATTGAATAATATATTGCTACATCGGAGATACATCTAAGAAGGTTTTGTCTGTTTTCTGTATTACCAGATTTTGGCACGTACATGGACTACTCAGTTTTAACCTGGCTAATTATGTCCACGTACGTGACGTAACAGGAGAGACGTACACCAATCTATACATTAATACGTGAAGCAAAAACTTTCTACCTCTTTTTACGAAAATTGCGCAGACGGAGTAGTATAAAATTTCGCACACTTATAGTTTATATAGAGAAGAAGTGCCGAATGCTTTTTTTTTTAAATTATGCGTAAAAAATACATTCAATCAATAAAAAAAAAAACATTACACACACTACCACGTATTTGACACACACACGCATGTATACTCTTTTGTTTATTGTTGCCTTGGCGAAATCTGTGATTATAGAAGTATAGTCTTTGACATTGATTATTATGGTCGAATCTTGACCACGGGCGACCACTAGTCTTGGTTAACTCACTTGTGTTTCTAATAACATGGTTCAAATGCTGCTCGGAAAGCATCCACTAGTAAGATTTGTAACCTAATATGCATATTGTTACAACCAGATCACGCTGACGGCAAAGAAAAATATCTAATCAAACGGAGTACTTAGTCAAATGTCTACTCGAAACTTCGGCTTTCGGCGAAAGCGGCTTCATCTGCGATAGTGTTACAGATATAGGTCGTTTCATTTGAGATGCGACATTGTTAATGACGTTAAATATTCACAGTATACGTATGTGTATACACTAATTTAAATAAGACGCGTTCATCATAGTTAATTATTCTATAGGATTAGTTAGAGAGAAATTAGATAAGACTCACATATGTTAAAAATGGTTAAATATTAATATTTAAAAAACCGTTTTTCATGAAGTTTACTGGCAAGATGCAGTTTAATTCAAAACAGCATCGGTTGCTAACCTATAAAGAACATGTAGCTTGTTTGATTAATGTTAAAATGAAAATCATACATAAAAGATAAGTATTCCCTGTGTGCAACCAACAACCATTAAAAACTTACCGTCTATAACAAATCCGTGCCGTACCTAACAATAAAACAGCACACGCGTGCGGTCCCAGGGAACTTTGATCAAGTTTTAATTAAAATTAGATTCCGCCATACGTCCCCGTTTAAACGTACGCGCTGACAAGTTGCGAAACAGATACAAATGCGGGCCCATTAATGGCCTGGATTTAGGGCATTTCAAAAACTCGGCGAGCGTATGGTTGGGTGTAATATACCCAGGCCCATAAATCGTGTGATCGTTATAAGTTATACTTATTCAATTATTTTGTGCATCTGAGTACGAGACGAGGTAAGTAAGCGTTTGAATATCACCGTCCACTCGAACAACGACCAGCAAGAGGTATTTCAAGAAGGATAAAGTTGCTGGCGGGTGCATTACAACCACCTTACGCTACGTGTTACAATTCTTAACCTTACGCTCGCAGGGTAAAGGTGTGGTAATACGAAAGTATAGTGAACGATTTTAATGGAGCAATGTATAACTAAGTATTTATTATTTCAACTTTTTATGAAGTTGGAATACACGTATGTGAAGACTGATTGACGTCTGGTACCTATGGTTTCTTTATATACAAATGGTTCTCGAAGCAACGACAAAGTTAAAAAAAAACAACAAACAAACAACGACTTCAAAAGTAACTAAAAAAAACCAAAAATATATATTTTCTACTAGCTCTTGAAGTCTGTACAAAGAAAAATATAAAAATTACTATAATTTGCAAATTAGTGGTTGTTTTTTTGAAGTGATTACTTCTTATGGGAGGGTTAAACCGCTTCGTTACGTAACGCGTTACGGCGCCAAACTGTCTGGCTTCCCTTTCTCTCACGCATACGGCAGAGCGGTAGGCAGGCTCCTCCTCTCTCAGTCTAACCCACGCGCTGTATACATAAAATTTCAGTAATAACCTAAGCTTTTCTCAAGTTAAGCAATTTCAATATTAAATAGTTTAACTTAGATTAGTTTAAGTTATCACTTTAGTCGGGCGTCCCGGGGCGCACACGTTTTTATGTTTTACTTGGCATCAACTTCAAGAAAATATTTATTATCTACTTTTTAGTTGCGCAAATACTTAAATAGCTTTAAAAAAAGATATGAGATGAAACACGTTGTAAGTGCCTATTATATCCGAGGGTTGAATTCTTGGGTGGTCCACTCATCAGATCCTAACTCGGTGACAATGGGACCAACTCAGGATACTTTCTCGAATAAAAAAGACATTAAAATCGGTCCGCAATTGACGAAGAAATCGCGTAACAAACATACAAAAAACATATTCGAATTGAACATCTCTTCCTTTTTGAAATTGGTTAAAATACTTAAATGTCAGGATTAGTACTTAGCATGGCTGCTTTCAAATTAGCGTGACTAGTGCCGAGAGAGTATAAGATAACATCGATGTAAATAATTATAAACGATGAAAACACTGTCGTAACAAATTAATTTTGCATGTATTGTTAGAAGTTCGGAAAGCTTGAGCACTATTATTACATGCTGATGTCATATGTAATTTGTGAGTTGATATAATATTTTAATTAATAAGTTTTTTATGGTACCTACAGGTAGGTTATAACTGTAATTTAAGGTTGTCATATTTTCTCAAGTGCAGACATTTTGGTGATGACATTTTTGTAGGTGAAATAAAGCAAAAGCTAATAGACAATTTGGCAAATATTTATTATTGATTAGTGAACATGGGATACAATGGGGACAATAATCCGTGAGGGTAGCATCATCTCTCCGAAAGCTCCGAATCGCAACTGATATACTATCATACTCTTTCACATCGCGATTCGACTTGTTTTGTTTTAGGTTGGGTTGTAAAGTCTTTGTCGGGACCTTTAACAGATCGTCGGGACGTCGGGACACCATTGGTAATAACGGTGAGAAGTCCCGACGTATCGGGACGAATGGCAACCCTAATGTAGTTAAGATTGTAATACTATAAAAGTATAAAGTTTCGGGTTAACTAATTCTCTTTACTTTCCCGTCCAACAACTTAAAGAATGCGATAATAAAGCCATTAGTTTTGTTGTTATCTGGGAATAGATAATGTCTTTTATTTGTGTTATTTGGTTAAATTAGTGAATAATTAACCACTTGTAGATTTTTCTGTATAATTATTTGGAGACATCTTATTTAAAAACCATTCTTCAGTGTTCTGGTATCAGAGGCCAACTTCAAGTCTCTCGTTTGAGGGAAACAGCACATTGGTAGCACCTCTAGGGTTGCAAGTGACCATAGGCGACGGTAACCGCTTTCACTCAGGCCATCTGCCTGTCTGCTGTTTTTATATTAATTTTGTTATGAAAGTGGCATATAAGTAGACCACCCACTCCTTGTGAAATGATTACCATCACCTATAGGCGATTGTAAAACCAGGGGCGATGTCAATCCGTTGCCAGAATTTAGGATATGATGATTTAGGAGGGTGGGATGAAGTGGATTAGAAAGAAGGATTAAATAGAAGCAATAGGATAGATGCCATGGGATAGGGAGTGAAATTGGGCCATCGGAATTCACTGGTCATACGAAATACAATTAGCTCAATACTAATTTCGTTTGTTTCGTTTGCATATATTTACTATTTTTCGAATAATCCATGTTAGTGTCGCGGCTCTAGCGGTATCGAAGACGCCAATTTTTTGGTTGCCTAGCACGTCCTTATCCGTCAAAGTCGAGAGCTGCGGGTTATTCGGTGGATACTACAAATCATACTACACCCGTGTGCAACTGAACGATAACTCCCGCCAAATCTAATAAAACAATACTGCTATAATCTAGAGGTGTTGGCAGCAGTCTCCGGTAAGTACTTGCTTATATCTTTACTGCTAAGCCTAGACTTCAAACATCGGTCGAGTCTAAAAAATATTTAGAAAACCAGGATCGACGTATCTTCCCAAAATATAGCTACCGTCCTTTTGGATGTGTATGCTGCACCGTTTTACGCCGCTTTTCTATGAGCGTGGTATTACACCGATCGAGCAGCTCCCCTTTCTTTCTTAAATAATTTCTGAGGCCGAAGATACAAGATTATTCTTAGTTTCGGTCTCAGTCACAAACATATTTATATTGTACTACATATCAAAATTTTGTTATGCTACCTAGCTGTTTTTTGTTACTGAAAATAAAGTTTATTATTTGTATGTCTTTCAAGACCACGGACCATCAAAATGACCCGGACATTTGGAGGGCTTGCGTGGAGCCATGGGAAGGCCAACACGTAGAGGCCCCTTGACAAATTTAATGTAAATGTGCCGTGACACTGATCAGCGATTATCCCTGTGTACACCATATAATAATGCACCCAAGGACAAACCTCGGCCAGTATAGACTGTTGTGGGAAATGAGAACAAAAAGTACCGGGCTATTGGGGTGAACTGCTAATGGAACTAGGAATCTGGGTCTATGGGGACTATGGCGTCTGCCCGTCGCAATGTTCGGGGAACATGGAAAAATGGACAGACGGTGACTCGCCACTCCCTGCATGGGCCCCAAAAAATGCCATAGAAGACAGGGGCAACATGGCTGTGAGTGGCTAAGGGGTGCAGAGAGGTGGGCTGCAGGTTCACCGAAGCTCCTTAATTATATATAAAATTATCTTAAAGTTTATACATTTGGAAATTACTTCGTGTTAATATTTGTATTGTATGTGGAAATGTATAGGTGTGTAAATGTGTGTATCATATGTATGTATGTGGTTTGTATGTATGTGATGTGTGTACAAGTGAACGAGTCAGGGTGCGGTTACAGATATGAAAGACTAATTTAAAAAAAAAATATTGGTGGAGTTCAGCAGACAGGCAGACGGCCCGGCCCACTTGATAGAAAGCGGTCACCATCGCCTATGGACATTTGCAACACCAAAGGTGCTACAAATGTGCTGCTGCTCTCTTAAGGGAAACTGGAATCTGGTAACTAATGCCGAGAACACAACTCAAGGTTGTTATGGCGATATACTTTAGACCAGGGGTGGTAGCCATCCAGTTGGGCAAATGCCCTACCACCTGGCTGTGGGTTGTTTGAGTAGGTAGTCAGTTTAGTAAATTCTCGGTGTTGTCATAAGGGAGTTCTATTATTCTAAGTGAGAATCCAACGAAATGTAAAGCGTAATCTACCGTCATTGACTTGTCAAGTTAAACAGAACTATTAGTTTGTCAGCTACGTGCAGGCTCCAATCACGTCGCGAGCTGACACAATCGTGATTTAGTTACAATTACGCGTTTGTTGTATTAGTACATAACTTTGATCCCAACGGGAATGGAGGTTTGTCTGTTTGTCTATATATACTACTAGGATTCAACCGCGACTTCGTCCACGTTCGACGAAATTAGCTAATTCATACGTGTCCTAACAACTTGAATTGACTCCCAGGAAAATTTCCTTGGGATTACCGGGATGTGAAGCACCGCAGATTTTAAGTCCGGGAATTTGCTATCGATCAGCGAAAACCGCATAGAAATCGGTCCAGTAGTTTTTACGTGAATCCCGAACAAACAGACAAACAAAAGACTACACTTTTAAAATTTTGCAATGTTATAGATAATTAATCTGTACGGGGTCTACTTTGTTCAATGAATTTAAAAACAGAAAAGCTCAGGATCGAACCAGGCGATTCCCAAAATGAAAATTTTAATCGACTTCCAGAAGGAGGAAGTTCTTAATTCAACTGTATGTTTTTTTTTAAATTTGTATGTTGTTACGTGATTTCTCCGTCAATTGTGGACGTGTGGTGGTGTGGGTGTGTTTTATTTAGTGTGTAGGGCATTTGCCCGACTGGATGGCTGCCACCTCTGGTTTAGAGTATGCCGCAATAACAACTTTGAGATGTGTTCCGGCATCAGTGGCCAGGTTCCAGTTTCAGCAGGCGAGCAGCACATTGGCAGCACCTCTGTTGTTGCTAATGTCCATAGGCAACGGTAACCACTTTCCACCACAGTTCGGCCATGAGCTTGTCTGGTGTACTTCAGCAATAAAAAAAATGTCGACGGGATTTTCAATTTTTTTATTCCAATGAGTATACTCCTCAGGACCACCTCAGTAGTATACTTGGTGACAATGGGACCACCCATTGTCACCAAGTCAGGATCTGATGAGTGGACCCCAAGAAAATCGAGAGCAACCCTCGAATATTATAAGCACGTACAATGTATTTCATATATTTTTTGTTTCTAAAGCTATTCAAGTATTTGCGTAATTAAAAACTTTTAACAAAAATAGCAACTGATTTCTAAATATTAAAAAAAAAATTTGTTACTAGCCACCGACTTCAATTGTTGTAGAAAATATTAATATTTTGTTTTTTAGTTACTTTTGAAATCGGTTTTGTTATTTTATAAAAATTTTTTTAATTTTTGTCTGAAATCACATGAAAATTACCGATCCGATACAAATAAAACTCCACACAGCTTACACTCAGGCTCCAGACACTTTTCCGATTTTTCGATTCCGATAAATAACATTTTTCCGTGGGATGAGTGAAGATGAAGCTTTAAAATGTTTCTTTGCAGCAACAAACCAACAGACCGGTACAGACCGTCGTTTAGCAATAGTTGAAGGAGCGACCTGGGTTATGGTTCGAGTTGGGGCTGGCGAAGCGGAAGCGAAACTTATGCTCGGAGTCAGGGTAGATGGATGCAGCCCAGAAGCGTATACCACCAGGATACCGATAACACACCCGTTAGCCCTGTTGCATTATACCAGTGGACAGGGAGTAAGTTATTTTTAAATCGGCCAAGTGCGTACGGTCCACTCACATTTGAGGGCGTCGTAGTGCATAAAAATGCCAACTGCTTGCATCGCAAATACGCCATGTCTCAAAAACGAAGTTTTATTCATATCTAGTTCGACTTTAAATATTAAATACGACGTATACTGCAAGATATTATTGATTAAATTATGCTAAAAATAAAACAAACTTAAACTTTTTTTTTAGTTTTTCAGGCGTGGGAAATGCATTTCGCACATACCGGGTCTTTTGCTAGGGATTAGACCTTGTTGATCATGGAGGCTTTCCACTGAGGCAATCCAAACAATAATCAACCGGCTTGTGTGGAGACTCGACTAATCAATACTCCACTAAAACCACCCCCCTCCCATGTGCCCCGCGCTTATGAGTAGGAACGGCATAAGATAAAGAATGTAGTTACGCCCACACCGATCCTAGCGCACAAGTGCTTGAGAGTGCCCCAGGAGAGGCAAACTCACTTCGTCAACAGGGGTGAACACTCCTCTGCTCCCTAGATGCTAGAGGGCCCGACAAACTTAAACCTACGCTTAAGCCCGTCAAGCCCCACCAGGCCTCTGTGGCTGGGTAGTCTATCTAGAAGGCTGGCAGCATTACCTTGCTGGATACAGAGGCTATTCCTTTAATCGAGGTAGGCTACAGCCTTCTGGTCTCCTGTTGCATCAACCAGATGTTTTTTGGATTATAATATTGTTACGAGTTACGGGACTCGAATTAATATGCCATTGGAATTATTATAGAGTTTATTAGAACTATACAAACACTTATAACACAGGTACAAATATAACCGAACAAAACAAGTCCAAACGTAATGCAGAAGGTCATAATTCAATAAAACCCGCAAATCCGTCACTATTAGATTCCCGATTGTAGTACACACGTCTCGCTTTGATCGTGGTTCTCGCTCGACTGCCCCCTCTCTCCATCAAGCTATCGTTTTATACTGCACAAATGCAAGTATGTCTGCCCGGCAAGCGTCGACTTAATTTCCTAGAAATAGTAATCCGCACACCTGGCTAATTATGTCTGAAAACGGCCATAAACGAGTACAATACGCTGTTTTCCACAATAACCAATAAATAAGTAAAGAAAAGAAGATGATCATAAAATAATTACAAATAGTTCAAATGCCGACAGGTAATAAAATATGTTTTTATAGATATGCAGGTGGATTTTGTTTTTGTCGGAACTTAAGTTGTAACAATATTTTGAAACAGTTTATGGGCGGCCACTTAGGACCCATGGACCCAAAGTCTCTACCCCAAACGGCTGGACTTTAAATTATTTCAGAATTTTCCATCGTGATTAAAAATTACACGGGGATACCCATTTTTAATATTTTGGAAGCTAATAAAGAAATTAAACATAATTAAAGAGATCAATGGAAATATGCATAATTTTTTAACACCAAATATGCTGCCGGCTTCGAAAAGGCTTGAAACACTTGAAACCCGGCGACTAATGCCGGGACACAACTCAGGGTTGATATGACAGCATATTGTAGAGTATGGCTTGCTTTGTCACCTTTTACAACAGGTCGCCCGGCCGCAGGAATTGGTATTCTTTCACCGTTCCTGCACAGATGGAAAACGTCCTCATACTTACTGCAAGAAAGAAATAAAAATATGTATTGTCTTAAATAAATGTACATACCCACATAAAATACAAGGATTTTTAGCTATAAACAGATACGAGTACAGTTTAAGAAATGTGTACGTACATAAAATCCACGGCTGGAAACCCAGTATTACGCTGCGTCAGGAGCTGACACAACGCTGGTTTTCAGTTACTGATACAGCCTCAAACAAACCAAAATCGACCCAAACAAGTTAATATTTACTTTAATGATGGTAATTTTAAAACAATGTTGAATGCTGACAACAACCACTTTACTTTGTCTTATATCACAAAAAAATGAATTTACCAAAAATATTTCTACCTATTCTACAAATACATTTTTGAATAATATAAGCAATGCTAAATATGTATGTAAAATGTCTTATAAAGAATATATTTTAAACTAGCTGTGCCCGCGAGTTTGTCCACGTGTATTTTTTTTCGTGGAACCCTAAAAAGTAGCATAGGTTACTCCTTATAACATCAGCTATCTGCCAGTGAAAGTACCATCAAAATCGGTCCCACCGTTTCAGAGATTAATCGGAACATCCAGACAGACAGACAAAAAGTTCTAAATACAGAGAAATAAATTATAGATATTTTTAAAAGAGCACCAACGTTCAAAACACGACCTAAAATATTGTTACATGCCGTCAAAGATAAGCGCACAGCTGCCTATTGTAAGCGCAGTCTATTGTCCTCCGGGGGATTAAGGAATTCCTTGTGTTTTGAATTTACAATTAAGAAAAACTTGCTATTGTTTTAGACTTCGTGGCCGTTCGCAGGTGTGCAAATTACTATTTCCCAGAAACTCAGTGTGCGCGGCCAATTTCTTTGTACTGTGTAGTTAGTATAAGACGATGCCCGAATGGAGGGGCGGGCAGTCAAGTGACGACTACGAGACGAGTAAGACGTTTGTAGTACTCTCGATTAGCGATATAGACGACGAACTTTACGTGTGTCGAATTGCATTGAATCGTGCAGTGTGAACTAGTTGCATCCAGTTTTATTTGTATTTGTTTTATACGTGTTTGTGCAGTTCTAATAAATTCTATAGTAGTTCCAACGGCATTTTTAATTCGAGTCCTGTAGCTCGTAACAATATGATACCAAGTGGTATTTAATTTAATTGTAATTTCGATTCTTTTATTTAATTTTTGAAATACTGGTATTTATAACACTAATATATTTATTCATAATTATTACTGTCCCTATTTCTAGTATATACTACGTATGTATATATGTGTATATATATATTTGTATTATTTAAGATTCTACTTTCATGCTTTACAATGATGTAATGTCAGCCGCGACAGTACCTCAAGGTGTCAGCGGAAGATCAGCGCTAGTTTTAAAAGACCAACATTATGCTGAGACTGATACCCCTTTCAGGACAAGATTATGCTATTTTAGTTTTAAATTTGTTAACAATTATACCTACACTATCCAATGTAATTTGTCCTGAATAAGATGATTGTCTTTCTTCTAAAATTGCATTTTTGGAATCTCCTTGTCCCAATTTGACATTACAAACAGACACTTCAATTTTATTTATCTGTATAGTTAGAAATTTTATGCATATATGTCATTCAGATCTTTTTTTTGATAGGGTTACTACGCCGTGGCAGTAGGCCCACCTTCGTCAATAGTGAGTGCCGAACGGGCTGCCACATGGCAACTCTGGCATCCAGCTTTAGAGGCATCTTTAGACGCTCATACCTCAGAAGTATCCACTGTGGCAAGGATTGCTGGTGCACTGAACAATCTTATAGACAAAATGAGAGAAGGTATTTATCAGGTGGGTTTATACTTGATTATAGCTTTTTATAGGTTGACAGCTTTGTACGTAACTGTCATGTTCTATGGACTACGGAGGACACATGACAGTGGCGGAAATATATGGCGCTAGAGACGCTTAGCAGGAGTTTCAATTGGAGTGGTCCTATTTGTGTAAAATACATTTTTTGTAAAGCTAATTGGAGGAATATTGCTAACTTCCATCTAATCAAATTGACAAAGTAGAGACCGTATAGAGACATAAGCATTTTGTCAATATAACCTATGATGTTTACTTTAATAATAATAAATAAAATTTTGTAAGCAAAGGCATTAACACTCTGTGATAATTAACAGAACATTTATTTGACTAAAAGAGCCTAAACGAGCCATATCAGCCGGTTCTTTGGTAAATATCGTCAAAATAATGTCGAAATGATTTTTGCTTTAAAAACCGTTAGATATCCTCAGTAAACTTTAAAAATCACTGCTAGTTTGAAACTTAATATTATTAAATATTATATACATTAAAAAAATATATATCCATATTTAATTGTTTTGGGGAATTTTTAGATTTGGATTACCGTTACAATTAAAATATATAATAATATCAACCCATAAATGTCCCACTGCTGGGATCGGGCCTCCCATTATGGGAGGGAATGGACAGTATACCCACCACGCTTGTTCAAGGCGGCTTGGCAGGTTTGACACATCGGTTATCTCGATGTACAGGTTGCATCGCGATGTTTTCCCTCACCGTTTTTAGCACGTGGTAATTGTAACAATACATAATAATAATAACAAATTAAAATAACATGGACAAATTAGCTTTGTTTATAATTGACTGACATTGACTACAGTTAAGATAGACTTATTGCCAGAACATCCTTAGGAGTATGGCCCTGTATGGTGCACCCGTATGGTCCACTGCACTCCACCGCCACAATAGGACTTTGTTGTGCCGCGCACAACGGGTCCTGGCGGTGAGGACCATCTGAGGACACCGTACAATGTCGTGGACGGCGTCGACGCGACGCTCTCCAGGCGGAAGTGATTGCCAGAGTTCGGCGCTCCAGGCGGACGTGATTGCTAGATTGTCTATGGCCAGGCCGAGCTTCAGGTGATCAGGACGCGGGAAACCGCGGCCATGATCCAATCTTGGTCGGTAGAGTTGGAAAACCCTGTTGCTGGCATTGACACGGTGGAAGCGGTTTGACCGCAGCTGTTGCGATGGCTCTCGCGGAAACGCGGGACCCTGACCTTCAGAATGACACAGATACTTACCGGGCACGGTTGCTTCGATAAGTATCTGTGTCAGATTGCGGGCTGCTTGCCTTCACCCCAATGCCGCCAGTGTGGCGCACTGGACACGGCGTTACACACGCTAGTCGAGTGCGCAGCATGGGCACCTCAGAGGTTTGAACTCGAGATACTAGTAGGACCGATCGATTGGTGGGTGGGCGCGGCCAATTTCTGCGAGACTGTAATGTCTCAAAAGGAGGCCGCGGAACGTGATAGGGAGAGAGATGGAAGTGCGCATGCGTCTCGCGGGCGCCGACGTCAGTCGGGAGGCCGGAGGCGCAGGTATGCGTATGATCTCCCCCCCTGAAATATCGCTGCAGGGGCCCTCTAGCATCTAGGGAGCAGAGGAGTCTTCACCCCTGTTGACGAAGTGAGTTTGCCTCTCCCGGGGCACTCTCAAGCACTTGTGCGCTAGGATCGGCGTGGGCGTAACTACGTTTTAAGTCTAATGCCTTTCCTACTCATAAGTGCGGGGCACATGGGAGGAGGATGGTTTTAGTGAAGTATTAGCCCATGGGCATCCGTGGGTTCGAGTCTCCACACAAGCCGGTCGATTATTGTTTGGATTGCCTCAGTGGAAAGCCTCCATGATCGACAACGGTCTAATCCCTAGCAAAGGACCCGGTATGTGCGAAATGCATTTCGTCAGCTTGAAAAAAAAAGACTTATTGCCAGAAGGCTAAAAAAAATAGTTCCATGTTCTAGAAGTTATGGCCACGTTATCTTTTACGAGTATTTTGGAAAAATGTGTTTGTCATTTTTTTAACCTTCAGTGACTTAGATTAAAAAAAAATATACTATGGATTGTGTTAAGGATAACATGATTTGTGGTATGACAGTGTTGTGTATTAAATAAAAAGAGAATTAATTAATCTTTTGTTTTATTTAAATTAAAATTCTGAGCACACCCGTTTTACAGAAAATGGCAGAGGAAGGACGAGCATAGATAACGTTCAAATATCTTTGGTAAAGAGCGAATTAAACGTTTGGATACATTGATATTAAATTCTGCATTCGGATATGACACAGAAGATGTATGCCAGAATAGACGAGTATGGAAGAAAAAGTCATACTTGTGCCGACCCCAAAATAATTGAAAGAAAGTGAACGATGAAAGAGACTGTGTCTAGACTGAACAAATATTTCGTGCTAAGTAATTTTTAATCTTTTATTCGACTAGATAGATTTTATAAAGATTATTGTAAAATTTACATGTTACTAACTTACTTGCCGTACAGCAAAACTTTTTCACCCCCGCTGTCATCCTTCCTGCATCATACATGGACCATGGGAGTGTTCTATACGAACTTGTTGGCCTATAGTACGATGTTGCATCTGATAAAAAAAACGAAGGTGTGCGTCTCGGGACACCCGACAGAAGTGATAACTTAAACTAATCTAAGTTGAACTATTTAATATTGAAATTGTTTAACTTGAGAAAAGATTAGGTTATTACTTAAATTTTATGTATATTTATATGATAATGCAAGGAAAGGTTATTTATTAATAAAATCTTTTATTGATTATAACATATATTTTATTCTTAGTTACAATTCTTGAATATGTACATTAGAATTTTGTGTATGTACATTATTAGTATCATTATTTAATCTAATTACCGAAATACGGCTAGTGCTGTGGGGTTAGAGTGAGAGAGGAGGAGCCTGCCTGCCGCTGCCGTATGCGTGACAGAAAGGGAAGCCAGACAGACTAGCGCCGTAACGCGTTACGTAACGAAGCGGTTTACCCTGCCATAAGAAGTTATCACTTCAAAATTTCTGTCCAAAGGTTGCAAGGCCTTAATATCCACTTTTTGCTTTCAGGGCACTCTTCGCGTCCTAAGCCGGTATCTATCTAGTTGTGCTCTCCGACGTCGTTTAGATCGATGTGCAATATATCCTCATTCAGCTGCCAGGTGCTGCGTATCCGCTCATGCAGCTCATCATCTATTATTGATTTTGGATTCGTGAGTATCTGTTACTTTGTATATTTTGAAGCGACATAAATAAATGTTTATTAATTAACTGGAGTTTTCGCTGCCATTTTCCTCTGTGAACTTTGTCTTTATAGGCCGCGGGCACTTCTGTGTTTTTCGGAATAAAAAATAATCACTTGTATAACGCTCTCTCAGGAACACTTAAGAACTTTCACAAAAATCTGTTTTATGGAAATTTTATGTATTGATGTAAGACAGCGAGTCTTAAAGACAGTATCTGTTAAAAAGTATGAAATCTTTTAATATCAATAGATACATTTTAATAACTTTATGATAATAATAATTCCTTTATTAAAAAAAAAAATGAAATGAAGCAACAGAACACTTATATTTAAGTTTCCTTCAACTTTCTCAGATTATTATCAATCTGCGAACATAGGGGTACAGCTGGATACATCTACCCAGTGGAAAGAGGGTCGCTAGTAAGGAGAGGAGCGAGAGATTGCGAGTGGGAAGTAGATGCTATGTGTATTAGGAGTTGCTTACAACAATTACATCGGATAGCCGGTAAATATATTATATTACATAGCAGCTCGCTCCAACCTCTTATACTATATTTTGTATAACGTTTTTATCTTGCCAAGCATGTAAGGAATTTATGTTATTTTTGTAGCAGTAATTTTAGTACGTCCTGTTATTATTATAACTATAATAATATTTTCCTTTCCTTTTATTGTGTCTGTTTTACTGAGTATGTACTATTTGCTACAATTCCATTAATTCTTCGAAAAGTGATTGTGTAACACATTTATGTATACAATTTATTTGAAAATAAAAAGTTCGAGTTAATAAATTTATAGCTAGACGTGTTGCTGGGGAGTTTCTTGAGCAATAACACGTTGCGAAGCGTTGTACATTTCTCATTCCTGGGCTCGGGTCTCCCATTATAGGAGAACAGACAGTGTACCCACCACGTTTGTCCAAGGCGGCTTGGTAGGTTTAAAACATTGGTTATGTCGATGTGCAGGTTGCATCACGATGTTTTCCTTCACCGTTGTTAGCACCAGGTAATTTTAACAATATGCACATTAGGTCAGAAAACTGTTTAAGTGGTGCGTGCGTTTCGGCCAGTTTCAAACCCACGCCCTTTGGGTCTGGGACGCGTGCGTTAGCCATTACGCTATTACGACTTTTCGCCATGTCCCGTAAAAATCCCGCAAATACATAACAATAATTATTATCTGTGGAGTATAATGTACGTGCTGATACATCAGTAACCGTCAGAGTAAGTTACTTTATACTTTTTTCTATTCCAGGTGAAGATATTCCACCATCTCCATCAGAAGCTTTAGAAGCGGCGTTATTTAGTAAATGGGAGGGCTTGAACAGGGAGTCCAAAGCCTCGGTAGCGAATAATGCAACTTATTCAAGGAGACAGATGAAATATTTGTGGAGGGTTGCCAGCGAACTTGTCAAATGCAAGAATATGGTAGTTTGCGTGAGTTTTTTCAGGCGTTTTAATTTTTTTTCAATAGGTCTTTCGAGCCTGGTATCTCATCTGACATAGTCCAAAACTATATTAAAATTTTTATAACTTCAAACATAGATGATAGTTGTAAAAATTAATATAAATGATAACTATAATATTTGTTTAAAGAGATAATTTATATTGGGCAATAAAGTTTATTTTGTGGGTATGTTAGATTTGAGTCTTTTGTATTTTAACAAATAAATTATTTTTTACTGCTCTCGTTCAAACCAAAATATGTCCTACTGTAGACTGTTCGGATACTGAATACCTCAGTTTGGTAGAACGTTGAAAAATCCAATAATATAAAACAAACTTTTTAATTATAGAAACATGTAAAAATTAAACAACTTTTCATAGTAATGTAGATTAAAGAAATGACAATCCATGTTTGTGAATCAAAACATATTGTTCCAACATTTGTAGTCTTCCCTGGAGACATATATTTTTTTTTGTTTCACCCATTTATATTAATGGTGGGGACATGAGGCTTATTAACTTTATCGAGACCTTTCAAACCGACTGAAAGATGTCTCGCGTGACCAAAGGGCTGGCCTATATTTAGGGCAACGGATTAGCGTTGCCATACAACGTGGGAATGCGGCCAGCGTTTTGGGAACGCTCCCCACTGACAGCGATCTCATTACTGATGAAAAAAATATAATTAGAATAACTTTATATTCATGGTAATTATTATTTATAACACGCCTTTCAGGGAAGCCATAGCAACTTTCGTGCAAACCTCATACAAGTCACTTCAATACATCAGGAGTCAGTGGAAGATTTAATACATATTTTAGCTATAATGTTAGACCAGGCGAGGGACCAGTATCTCAATAATATCAATTCGAAGAGCTTTGGCGAGTTGGACAAGGATTTGAATGCTTACAGGTTAATTTACTGTTGATTATAATAAAGGAATTATTAGCATATCATTTATTGTATTTTGAACTAATACTAGGTTTAATAATGTAATATATACGAATAATTACGGTAGCTATTGCATTATTCCCATTCAGTGCAGTAATCTAGAAAATCTTTAGCCATATACCTTATAATTCTTTTCGCACAAATTTTGCTTTACTATTATTTTAAACTTGTTTGTCACACAGGTCCAAAAAATGGAACAAATTAAAAGACTACTACGACGCGTCATCGGCCTGCCTCATCGACGCAGTTCGAAGAGATCCTGATCTTCGTAAAGAAGACCTAAAAGACCATCACATATTCATGAAGAATTTACTGCATTGGCTCCACAAAGGCTCAAAAGACGATAAAAAATACCTCGGACCAGTCCTAAAACCATACTTGGATGGTCTTTTCATGTCTTCGTTAGAGAATTCCTGGTTTTTGGAAGAGTTTGATGGTAAACTCTGTGGGAATGAGTTTGAGGGTTTGAAGGAGTATTGCGTTGGAGTACACGATGGGAATTTGGAGCCAAATCTGGGGTTACTTGATGCTGCGAAGAGATACGCTTGGGCGAAGGCTATGGTCGATTTTGTGGATAGATTTCGACATGTTGGTAAGTGATGTTAGATTAAGTGATTTATAACCGGTTCCTACATCTCACTGTGCATTCATTTCCCTTACTACTGCTTAAAATTTGACACAAACTCCATATAATATCAATTTTATATTAATGGCAAGATGAAATCAATTTCACATTTGCAGTTCCTGACAAGACTTTTATTAGCTTTAGTTTTGAAACTGTAACAAATATAGTTACTTATAAAGTAATGTTACGAGTGGCGAGACTCGAATTAAAATGCCGTTAGAATTACTATAGAGTTTATTAGAACTATACAAACACGTAGAACACAGGTACAAATATAACTGAACACAACAAGTCCAAACGTAATGCAGAAGGTCGTAATTCAATAAAACGCGCAAACTCCGTCCCTTATTAGATTCCCGATTGTAGTACACACATCTTGCTTTGCTCGTGGTTGTCGCTCGACTGCCTCCTCTCTCCATCCTGCCGTCGTTTTATACTTTACAAGTACAAGTGTGCTCCGCCCGTATTGTCGACTTAATTTCCTAGCAATCGTAATCCGCACACCTGGCTAATTATGCCTGCAAACGGCCATAAACGAGTACAATAGGCTGTTCTTCACAATAACCAATAAATAAGTAAACTAAAGAAGACAATCATAAAAGAATTACAATTAGTTCAAATGCCGACAGGTAATAAAATATGTTTTTATAGATATGCAGGTGGATTTTATTTTTGTCGGAACTTAAGTTGTAACAGTAATATTAATCTATATATATAAATCAATAATATGTATTACAAACAATATCAAAAATAATATAATACAATAAAAAAAACTTAACTTATTTATATTGTATTCTACCCATAGTCCCTCAAGACTATAAGTAGAATACTGAGCCTAGATCACCGTCTTCTATGGGTAAGGTGCCCAGAAGGCTGGCTACGTTTCCTAGCTGGATCGCTGTTCTAATCGCCGTTGCCCGAGGTAAGCACCAGCCTTCTGATCACCCGAAGAGTCAATGAGTCGTTTTGATAAATTTTGGTAGAGGCTCATGGCCTCAGTACCCCATGGTCCCAGCGTCTCAACAGCAAACGGCACAAACATATAACTCTCACTGAGGGTTGTATGTTCTCGCCGCTTGAGTGATTTAGCTGTTTCCGCCGCGGAACCGGCTGATCTAGACGTGTTTGGTAAATGGGATGCGCCACAAAAGGCTTGTCACGCTGCCAGGGAATTAGAGTCATGCCGTCAGGAGAATATCTATAATATTATAAAATTCTAGAAATGCTATGTTTGTACATTAAAGCTATTAAAAAAACACAACTGCCATACACTATATAAACGATAGAGAACATGATGCATTTTCTTTAGAGTGCTTGTCTGTTTGTTCGGGATTCACGTAAAAACTACTGGGCCGATTCCGATGCGGTTTTCGCTGATCGATAGAATTAAAATCTACAGTATTTTTATCGTAAGAATCTTTCTGGGAACGACGTAAAATGGCCGGATTAAAAAGAAAATCGAATTCCAATGTGATTTTTACTCATCGGCAGAAAATTTTATGTAATAAAATGTGTGATATATTTTATCCCGGGAATCTCGCGGGAATTTTTCCGGGAACGGTTTGCAGTTGTTCGGGTGCATAAAAACTAGCTTATTCCAACACAGTTTTCACCAAAACTGTTCGACCTACGTGATGATACACTGAGAATACCTGGCAGCATAAGAATAATATATTTAAATATATTATTTATTCTACTGTCTGACGTACAGACAGACATTAGCCTTTTCAACTACTACCAAGTTAATACCTATAATAAACTGTCTTGCCTCTACTCTGCTGTATATGTAATTATAATATCCTCCGACACAAAAAAACGATAGCTTGCATTCTTTTCTAATGCTGCGGTACTTGTGTCCCGCGAATCCTGCGGGAATTTCAAGTCAAGCGTGGACCAATTCAATGTTATTGAGTAAGCCATTGAAAAGTAAACTAAACTTGACACTTTATATCCGTTTCATCAATACACACGAAACAAAAACCCCAATTTCAACACTGCGTACATAAAAGTGGACAGGTCCGCATTTAGAATGTGTGGGATGGGTCTATTAATTTATTGTAAATGTTTCAAAGTAATTGATAGCTTTTTTTGGATATTTTTATTATTCTTGGTTCTCTTTTGATTGTAATGGATACTCGTATAATTGAATATTCATGAGAGTTGAGTATATAAGACGCTTATAGTGACTTATTTATTAAGACTTTCATCCTTGTTTTATTATTGTAAGGCGTGGATGCGAATTCATACCGTTTCTCTAATTTAATGCACATATTGTTAATATTACAATGTATAATGGTGAGAGAAAATATCAATAGGAAACTTACACTAACTTATCAGAAATACGCCAATTCGTCTTGGAAATCGTGGGTATTTTGCTTCTTCGCCTAAAAATACAAATATTCTAATCCAGTAGTGGGACGTTTATGGCTGTACAGATATGAATGAGATTTTTTATTATTATTAGTGTGTAGGTATATTTTACAGACCGAAAATGAAAATAAGTATTCTAATAGTTCGTGATGATTACGCTAACGAATTTTTGTATGCATAAACTATTAGTACACTAAACTTACGTTGCGGATTACGCTAATTAAGTTTTATATGTCGTGGAGATTTATGCATGTTAGGGAATAACATTTGTACGTCAAAATCTAATGTTCCAACACATTAGATACGTAAAGCATGTTGAAAAATGATTCATATTCGAGAACGTGAAAATTTAACGAATAAAGTACGTAAGTACGCACTTAAAGGTTTAATATAATTTAATAACAAAGCACATCATTATATAAAATTATTCTTCTTTTTAATTATGTCTTTTCTGGTGCAGATATCACACAAAAATTGTTCTCCATGACAATCCGTGGTCCCCCGGCGATGTGTCATTAATCCTGACCTGTACAATGAATGAAAATTTGAATAGCGGTTTGCTCTCTCGAATACGTTAGCATTTTAACTATGACCAGCGTGTGTTGATCTGTTGATATAGGTGTTTTATTAACACTTTCAACTATGGACTTTGGACATAGAGTTCATTGATAGTTGGTCGGAAGTTAAAGCTAGTTGATACCGGTTTGTACTGATTTATAATGACTAGATGAGATATCGTTTTTTATTCTTCTGTATACTGGTACTAAATAGTACTATATGGAAGTAGTGATAGAATCTGCGACATAGAAACAATTTTTATAATAATTTCAATCAAACAGAATTATGAGCATGGTGATATTTAACAAATTTCCATTTTGAACTGGTTGAAAAACCTATATCTCACCTATATAATGATTTCAATAAATCAATCATTATTTGCAAAAAACATAGGTAAATGAATAGGTATTTTCATAATATAAAGTTTCCAGTATGTTATGTCATTCACATAACGTGCAAATACTCACAATCACTCAACTCAATCACAAACTAAATACCTTAAGCTACACTAATACTTCGCAATAAATTTTGGTAACTATACATGTCAGATAAATTTAAAATAGTACTATGCTAATAAATATCACACACAGACACTCGGATGCATACTCATGTGCTTAATTTTTTTTGTAATATGTGGGAAAGCTCTAGTTTGGATACTGAAGCAGAGTTTCGTACTTTAATGTTCTAGAAATATTCTGTAGATCAACGTTTTATATTTAATCCTAAAGTGTAAAGCACCTTATAATTTTAGTGAATACATTATGTTAAAAAAAAAAATTTATAGCATGAATTCAGCAGCCAAGCAGACGGCGTACCTGATGGAAAGCTGTTACCTTCGCCTATGGACATTTGTAGCATCAAAGGTGCCGCTCTCTAAAGTATCCCTTTAGAGAGCGGCACTCTAAAGGGATACTGGACGGAACCCAAGGTTGTAATGACGGCATAGTCTAGACCAGGACTGGTAGATATTCAGACGGACAGACAGACCCTACCATATAGCTATGGGTTGTTTTGTCGCCTCTTACGACAGGCCGCCCAGCCGCCGGAAATTATATTCTTTCTCCGTTCCTGCACGGATACTTATCGTATCTAGCGCTTGTACATCATTGATCTCAGTTTAATACAATTCAGAGTTGTTACTCATCACGCAAAGTTCCCGCTCCGCTGTCCTGTCTAAATCCGCCCGTTCTAGAGTTCCCGTAGGATCATACATCATTCGATATTTGCTGACAGGCTTTTAATGTTGAAGCTAGTTTCA
Organism: Dendrolimus houi; assembly: GCA_039645545.1. Taxonomy (NCBI): domain Eukaryota; kingdom Metazoa; phylum Arthropoda; class Insecta; order Lepidoptera; family Lasiocampidae; genus Dendrolimus; species Dendrolimus houi. The sequence goes on from CM077122.1 coordinate 675,334, forward strand.
CACATGACACTGAAATGAGCCGCTTAGTCGGTTTAAAGTTTGCTAGTTAAGTGAGAAGTGTCTGTCCAGGTTTATATCATGTTTGAAATTAAGTTCCCGCTTTTTAGTCCCTTTTAATTGAAAACAGGGGTCTAATTTTGCTATTTCAATATCTTGGAGTCGCAAAGATATTCAGATATTCAAAAACGATTTCATTGCGATAGTGTAAAAATTCGTATTCTTCTAAATCCACAATATCTTCTCGATATCGTCGTGGCAGAATTATAGTAGAAAAAAATTGGTATTACTACTAGCAGAAATGGCGTTAGCTGAAATAAATATTGAAAAGCTCTCAAAAATTAAATATTTATTTTCGCTTATAATATCAGCCCATAAATGTCCCACTGCTGGGTTCGGGCCTCCAATTGTAGGGGTGGAACGGACAATATACCCGCCACGCTTGTCTCAAGGCGGCTTGGCAGGTTTGACACATCGGTTATTTCGATGTGCAGGTGCATCGCGATGTTTTCCTTCACCTTTGTTAGCACGAGGTAATTGTAACAATATGCTCATTAGATCAGTAAAACTGACTAAGTGGTGCATGCGTTCCGACCAGGATCGAACCCGCGCCCTTTGAGTTTGGGACGCGTGCGCTAGCCATTACGCTACCACGACTTACTTATATTTTATTATAATAGGTTGGGGAAAAAGTTTTTTCGCATATAGTATGTATGAACTTGTAATAAGATCTCTTTGGCTATACTATTTGTATCTGGCTGGTTTTGGTATCATTAAAAAGTTTTAATTTTAAAGAAGACAATTCCAAATTCAAATTAGGAAAATGTGTGATGTTCATTTGTTTTTCTTATTGTTAAAATAAGTGAATCTAATGAAGAAATTCGATACATTTTAAAATATTACTACAAAAAGGTAAAAATGCAACACAAGTCGAGAAAAAATTGTGATGTTTGTGGACCTAATGCAGTATCTGTGAGAGTAGCGCAAATTTGGTTTAACCGTTTTAAATACGGAAATTTTGATATCAAAGATGCACGTCGCTCTGGTCGCCCTCTTACGGACAACATTGATGCCATTTTTGAAAAAGTGGGGCAAGATCGGCTTATTAGTAGTTACGATGTAGCTGGAGAACTGGGAATTGACCACAAAACGGTTTTGACGCATTTGAAAAAAGCTGGGTACACAAAAAAGCTCGATATTTGGGTGCCTCATGAGCTCACTGAAAGAAACCTAATGAACCGTGTACTCATTTGTCATTCTTTATTACGATGTAATAAAACCGAACCTTTTTTGAAGAAGCTGATAACTGGTGATGAAAAGTGGATCACGTACGACAAGAACGTGCGAAAAAGATCGTGGTCAAAGGCCGGTCAGGCTTCACAGACTGTGGCGAAACCCGGGTTAACTCGCAACAAGGTGATGCTGTGTGTATGGTGGGATTGGAAGGGCATTATTCATTATGAGCTGTTACCGCCAGGCAGGACCATCGATTCTGAACTGTACTGCGAACAACTGATGAGATTAAAGCAAAAAGTTGAGAGAAAGCGGCCGGAATTAATCAACAGAAGGGGTGTGGTTTTTCACCATGATAACACTAGACCTCACACATCTTTAGCCACTCAGCAAAAATTAAGAGAGTGTGGCTGGGAGGTGTTAATGCATCCGCCGTATAGTCCTGACCTTGCACCTTCAGATTTTCACCTGTTTCGGTCTCTGCAGATTTCTTTAGGCAGTGTCAGCTTAACATCACGAGAGGACTGCCAAAACCACTTGTCGCAGTTTTTTGATCAGAAGCCCCAAATTTTTTATAGCAATGGGATCACGTCCCTACCTACAAGATGGCAAAAAGTTATCCAACAAAATGGCACTGAAATACTTTAGTCAAATGTAAATAAACTTTATAAAAAAACCTTTTGAATTTTTATATAAAATGCGAAGAAACTTTTTCCCCGACCTAATATATATTTTATTTTCGCTTATAAATATTTATAGAGTGCCATGATCACGCCATTACAATTATCAGAATACCGAAATAAAGCAAACTTACGATTGAGACGATAGTGTCCGGCGATTTTGACGAGATAGTAATACGCGCCAGGAGTGATAGCTATCCAAACGGGCAAATTCCCTACCACCTGGCTGTGGGTTGTTTTGTCGCCTCTTTAGGCAGGTGGCCCGGACGCAGGAATTAGTTTTCTATTTCCATTCCTACACGCAAAAATCGGATTTTTCATCTATAGTCACCTCATAGAGCAGAAATATCGCGAAAAGCTTTACTCGCCTTAGCACTTTGATTAAAAGTAAAATGGAAATGAAATGAAATCTCTGGACAACGCTTCTAAGTATTTCCCATGCCATTGCTCGACTTACGTTAGTGTTAGATTTTTAGTGAGTGTAACCAACTTATAGCGTTAAAAAGTAACGCGTTAACATTAGTGTATTGCAGTGAGACAGGCAGGCCGGCTGGCAAAGGTTTAGCCCGCTCAACCACAGAGGCCGTCCGAATACTCAACTAATCATTTTGTTCATTAGATTTTCGCTTAGTCTTCCCAACGGGAGATGGTATGGCGATATCCTATCCAGTTAAACTGCCATCTCGGAGGGAACACAGCTCAGCTCGTACCCTGACTCTGAGTACCAGGCACAAGGCAGAGGCGAAATTAAGGCTGGCCCGCAGATGTGTGTTGGGTGCTTTTGCTGCTGTACTTACCAGTTATAACAAACGGTAAGTTCTTTGACTATTTTTAACTCATTTCCAAAAAGTAGAAGTTCGCAATTCGTCTGTAACACTCTCTCTCTTTATTTTTGACATGGATTGTACTGGTTTTGAGACAGAGACTTGTATTAAAAAATACATTAATGGTCTAAGCATACAGGTGAATTCTTTAACTGGGCGTCTTTGACTAAATCCGTAACTAAAAGATGTAGTAAAAAATACTCAAAAGAGTCTTGTTGTATTGAGATTTTGATGAAACCTAAGTGCCATCAATACATTTTTGATAAATCGAGTACCCGCCGTAGTCAGAAATTACTGTCGTTTAGTTCAATCACTTTCATTTTCTAAAAAATCGGCCCCGAAATTCGAAATTCAATATTGAGTATTTTTCGCTTTATCCGATAGTTTCGAATTAAGCCTTAGAGGCCCACTTGGAAAATTCCCTCTATGTACATAATGTTACATATTTTCGGGTTTCGAATTAACTGTCAGTTGAAAGTTCATAAACTTTATTAGAAGTAAGCCCACAATTCATAGTCTTTACAAACACAGCCAAATACAACAAGTCCCTATAGTAAAGCAGAAGGTCGTGATAACTTAAAACACATGTCAATGTGAAGTTTCCAGTCCCGAATGTATACTTAGTAACATCTCGATAGCAGTTGAAACTCAACTAACTTTGTATCAACGGGCCGACCTTATATATTCGCAAAATAGAAATGGTTTCCTAATAAATATGCACAACGCTAATCCAAAACAGCATGGCTTCTAAGAACTTGTAATGGAATTTCAACAATAATACTGTTTATGATGTTATACTCGTAGGCCGGCCATAAACACAAAGGGATTGATAGTAGATGGCTAGTTAGAAAATTAGCGCGAACAAAAAATTACAGTGAGCAATTAAGAAAATCATAAAAAAAATATAGACAAAACGGTAATAAAATACGTGATCAGTAAAACGATTATGAGTTCACTGAATACACATTTGCGGCAATAATATTTTGAAGTCGTCATTTCGTCAAAAGTACAAAAAATATAATCCAAGTAAATCTCGTCAATGCATCGCTTGATAACGTCACTTCAGCGTGTTTTCAATAGTTATAAATGTCATTGGTCAAGTTGATAGTGGCTGCAATCTCTCCTATTATATTAATATACTCTGGTCTGCAATCACTGCTTGGTAGCCGTCAAGAGCAGCAGACGTCTATGGGCTGAACTACTGTTTCGTTATTTTGCGTTAACAGTATACTATTGTAACCTGATAATCATGGAGTTGAAACTCAGTGTAATTGTTCAATGGTGTTTTAGTTTTCATAATTTACGAACGACTACCTAGTGTATGCCCATAGGTAATGTTGGAAGCGGTCAGAGACATGATAATGGCGTCATATATGTACCTATTCGTGTACTTGAATGTCTCTGTGTGTATATTTTTTTATTACACTATAGGTTCGCGTTTGATTATTATCTAGCCCGATTTCGAGTGGAGATATGATCTGATAATGAGAAGGAGCTCTCTTACCTAGAAGGTACCTATTCATACGGGACTTGAAGATACCCAGGTTGTAGGTTTCGGGAAAAACAGGGAGCTTCACTCCTTTGCGGTGCGCATAACGAAGGTGGAAGCAAAGTGCTTTGTTCGTATAGGTGATATGTCCACTATATACTGGTGCCCTTGCCAGTGCGTCTGGTTGTCCGATGATGGAAGGGAGATAGCGGGATAAGATTGAAAAACTCCAATGCACAGTCTCTAAAAGGTATCCGATAGAAAACCGATATGATAGTAGTAACCTTGCGTCGAGGTTCGAGATTTTGATTTTTGTCATCAAGTAACACTCCGCTCAATCGACTGTGGGGCCTCGAGTTGGCATTTATTGAGTCATGCCAAGGGTGAGAACAGTACTCCATACATGCTTCACGTGTGCTTGTGTGTGTCATTTTATAAGAGATTGTAGCTAAATACAACAATTAATGTAATACAATAAAAGAAAACTTAACGTATTTATATTGTATTCTACCCATAGTCCCTCAAGACTATTAGTAGAATACTGAGCCTAGATCACCGTGTTTTATATGGGTAAAGTGCCCAGAAGGTATATGTGGTATATATTACATAAACACGCGGTAACATTCCGGTGCTATCTAGATGCGACCTGGCCACGAGTGGTTAATCTGTCCGTCCGTGTACTTCACAATAGCTCGTACCGGATGAGGGCCCGGCGTCGTGCCAAAGCAATTATTCCATCCGTCACTCTGATACAGAGTCAAACGACCGCATATCAATATTATTGATCACCCATCTACCGAAAATATTTCGTGGAAAATAAGTTATTGTTTTGAAATATTGCATAGGTATCGTTTATGTAAGTCGTTAAAGTAATTTTTGCTGAATTTATAACTGGAAGACATACAGGAGATAAAGGTATAGAAATATACATACAACAATGACTAGAATTAAAAACTGTAAAGAGGATGCACAGTAATAATTACACCTTTTCCTTGATAGTATACTCAAGGAGAGTGCGAAGTTGTCGATAATAGCGTAATTTAAATTATTTATATACCTTTGTCATAAGAAGCATCTGTTATCCGTGCAGGAACGGACAAAGAATACAATTTTCTGCGGCAGGGTGGCCTGTCGTAAGAGGCAACAAAACAACCCACAGCCAGGTGGTAGGGTATTTGACCGTCTGGATAGCTCCTGGTTTAGAGTATGCCGCCATAACAACCTTGGGTTGTGTCCCGGCATTAGTGGCCAGGTTCCAGTCTACTTTTACAGAGCGGCAGCACATTGGTAGCATTTTTGGTGTCACAAATGTCTATAGGCGACGGTAACCAGTTTCCATCAGGTGGGCCGTCTGCCTACCTGTTGAACTCATGCAATAAAAAACCTTGTTTTTTCAACATTCAAAATCCATATCTTAATTTGCATTGTTTCGTGTTTCAAACTAAAAAATTACTACTCTGCTATGGTTCATATAAATAGCTACACAACTAGTTTAAGTTAACAGAAATTTCGCTTTCAACGACTATATATTCTCATATTTTAATTAGCATAAAATAATAAAAGATATTAAAAACTTTGCATTATTATTACTGTATTTCATAATATTAAAACCACCGGTTCAGCGTCAAGGGGTTTAACCCGGTTGACGACTAAAGCCGTCGTTAAAAGTTCACCGCGCACCGGCTATTACGGCAACCGGTTAATTGTCACCCGATCGTTGTAAAAGCGGTGATTTATTCATCCGGACCGGGTATTTGAACGGATATGTTTGATTGATGATTTTGTATGGATTACGAGTGGGTGGAAGCATATTGAAAATTCCATCATTCTACTTAAATACTATATGAATTTTGTACATATCGGTAGTATTATTAACTGAAATTTTATAAAATAAAAGAATTCCCTGTACAATACTACATTAAATTTAAAGACTATATATAGGTTCAATCAAAATACTTTTGATAAGATGAAACAAACATTTATGTATTACTATTACAGATGTCTCCGTGGTTAGCTTTAGAAACTTTGGATTTTTGTAATCTAGTTATGAGGAAGGTAACTGAGAGGGATAAACGTTTTTTAAAATTTCATACTAATTCGTTCATTTCCAATCCCACGATAATAAAACAACGTAGAGAAAAAATATTAAAATAATTCAAATTTTTAAGTTGGGTGTGCAATTTTCTATCTTTATATATATAAATATTCTTCTATTCGTGTAAACCCCTGGAGTGATTTTGATGAACTTTTTCGTGTATGTTATTTACGATGGGAACCATTAGGTGGCGCTGGAATCGGGTTCTAAATTTTATATTTTGAAATGAAATATTTATTCTTGCATAAATGTAGTTGTATACAGGTGTTATTCTTAGAAATACATCGTTCAGTACATTTTACCACTTTCACTGGTGTGCAAGTGAGCAGGATCTTAATCGTCATTATTTAAGTAGTCAGTTCCTATTTATTCTATTAAATACCTTTTATGTAACCTGGATAATATTTATTACCTTTATTTATTAATTATATAGATATCTGTTTTTAATTAAATTGTTATTCACATCTGTGTATGTCAATTTATTAATATCTTTAATTAAAATATTATTTAGGGCAGGACAATGTCTGCTGGGCCCGCTAGTTATTTGTGTACAGTTTGAAGATTATTTCTGCGAAAACAGTTTAGAATTCGGAAAATTATTGAATTATTAAATTTTAAATTATCAAATGTCATTGACGAATATTATTTGATTTAACTAGGCCAAAACAAACACGTCAAGGCAGCAGCGAAGAGATCTTAGCCAGCGTTAAAACCGGTAATTACTGGCGGAACAGCACAAAACCGGATATAATACCTTCTGCATCCGTCCAAGATATTACCAAGGAGCCTTTTGACAACCTTCCCAAAGTACGACGAAAATCGAAGCGAAGATCGACGTCTTATGGGTTTCCCGAAATTTCCATCACAAACCAATCAGATACAAAGACTATGAGAAAAAAGTATCATACGTTAAAGAGCCTGGTGTACAAAGAACCGGTTGAAAGTATTAAGGAGTTACGGGAAAGACCAAGGTCTGCTGGGTCTACTGTTAGGAATAAGGAGGCGTTGAGTAGACCAAGTATACTCGAGACTTTAGATTTTATTAATAGTGTGAAGGATGCTTTATGTGGTAAGTTATATGCCCAATGGATTTACTAATAACAATTATTTAGAAATTTTCGAAGCTTATTAGTTTTATATAATACATTACTTAAACTACAGTATGAAAAAGAAACCTAAAATTAAAAATTAGAACTAAATAAAAAAAGAGGGCATAATTATGGATATAATATTGGTCCCAAACCACTGTCACTTACTGGGAACGTTCCCAAAAGACTGGCGGCGTTATCACGTTGAATAGCAATACTTAGACAATACTTTAGAAATTTAATTTGAATAAATGCAATTATTTATAAACTTGCTGTTCTATATATGACATGGACTATAGTAATGTCATATCATATATGACATTACTATAGTCATAACATTACCATGGTCCGGGGGAAAGAGTAACGCATAGCGTCACGTATAAATTTGCAATTCAATCAATGTATGGGACCCGCTAATTCGCCTGAGATAAGCGTGTCGGGCATAATGTCCGTTCGCAAATAACATGGAAAGTTTGCTGATAAAACATTTAAAATAGAACTGCTGCATTTTCTCGGTAACTATTTTAATTATTTTTCATAAAATTAATTTACAGCTCGGATCACAAGATTACTCTTGTGATCCAAATTAATAGCGATTGATATTTGACAACATGTAGACTGGTATCTTGAGCTGAAACAGTTTTTTTCCGAATGAGGATTATATGTATTCAGGTTGCGTGACGTATAATTCGAAGACAGAAGGACTGCCTCAAGTTGGGTGTTAGGATACTACTTATTTTTTTGATGATGGAAATGTTTGACGCGTTATTAGTAATCAATGAGGAAATTTTAAGTGATACTACACGACACAGTTTCCTAATGATTCTGAAACTGGCACATTTTCCAATTAACTGTTTGCTCCAATTACGACAGACGTTAAGGCAGACGATATTAAACTAACAGACAATTTGGCTGGTTATAATTTGGAATTTACTTTTAGATTTTAGGTAAGCAAAATAATTAACATTTCAGACTGCTAATTCGCTCTACTCACGAGTACATTCTACACGAAAAATCGTACGTAAAAGGTTGGTCTGATGGTACGCGGTTACTGTCGCCCAATGGACATGTCTAATACTAATAGAGCCGATACGTTAGCTACCATATTAAGACTTTAGATATATGTTAATGGCTTTTTTGAAGAGCCCCCATACTATAGCGCTCTAGTAAAATCACAGAAGGAGGCTCATTCTTACATGTGGAAGCTGTGGAGCTTCGACATGTATGGCATAAAGGAGCGAGCGCCATGTACAATGGATGAGTTCCAACTGTAAGGAAGTGTGGGTAAAGTCACAATCGTCGGCAAGTGGTGCGGTAGTAGAATAGCGACGTAGGCGCCAAATCAAATAGTTCAGCAGAACATGTTTTACAGACGTTAGAACATATTTAGAGCGCCAAAGACTTTTATATAGCATAAAGGTTCTATACCATGTGTGAGTTCCGGATCGTCAAATAAAATTTGAACATTTTCGCCTCTAGTAGAGGAATCAGGGACATCAGACGCGGAAGACACGCCGTGGTCGACGGAAGATGAGTGGTTAGTGGGGCAGACGACGCCCCTGAATCTGTTGGCCAGTCGGTGCGGGGTGCATGCCTTGCATCACGCTCTGGGGGACCTGGTACTGGCAATGTTGTACAGGGGGAGGTTCACTGTAAGTTCTTTTTATAAGTAGTTTAAAGAGCGTGTCGTATTATAAAGGCCTGAACACATACCGAGTTGCGGCGCCGCGCCGCAATGCGTTATACCGTCGTAGAATGAAGTGACCATTTTTCTATGATCCGTGAAAGTTGCTGGACGTTTTGTTATTATCGGCATCTTTTTCGCTGTAATTATCATAAACGATTTTATAAATGCTTTTATACACCTCTTGTTTTATAAAGTTGAAGTTTACTCCTTAGGAATCGATTTTCATATAAGGCTTCCGGTATGGAAATTTTATGAGTTAAATAATACAAGCGTTACGTTTTAATGTTATTGCAAAATTTCTAATTTTAATACAATGAAATAACATCTAAAATAAGATCCATCAATGTAAGATACGGTGTTTTGAAATTAGAAGGTCTTGTAACCGCCCGTATTCGGCCGAAATATTGCATATTCAAAGGCAATCGTACCTGAGGACTAAACTCAAGCCATGCATAGGACACACATTTTTTTTGTAAACCTCGTCGCTAATATATCACAAAGCTGGGCGTTGCTCAACCAAAGATATCAATAAATCTACATCAACCCTAACGTTTTATTTTATACAGCTACCATTTTGACGCGTATTCATTCCAAGCATCCTACAGACAAAGGGACCTTGAGGTGTTGTTGGCTATGTTCCATTAGAGACTCACAACGACTACGTTCATGACCGCGATTTTCCCATTGCACTTGCTTGCCGGCGTTACAATCGTAAGCCCAAGTGGAACGGTTATTCGACCCACCTCTTGACATGGTCGTTGTGAGGTGTTGTGTGATCGAAAATGATGACGTCATTAGTGACGTTTTCTCCACGACCACAACGACCGCGGTCGCCTTGTAGAACGGCTAACGGAGCATTTTGGGCGTTGTGAGCTACTAATGGAACGCGCTGGTTGTCACCCTACTGTGACGTCACAACGCCTAAATGCGCGGCGCGTTGCACAACGCAAATTTCTGCGTTTTGCGCCGATATCGGCGGTGTGGCGCCGCAACGCGGTTATGTGTTTAAGCTCTAACAATTATTGTTTTGTATACTATAGTAAGTTATGGGTTTAATTTTTAATATACTCTGTTACAATTTTTAGCTCTTACAAGAGTTATGTAGTTATCTTGGAGATGGAAGCGAAGGTGCTTTATTTGCTCTACATCGATTGGCCCGAGCTGCCAGGTCGAGGAGTAGTGAACGAGCTACTACGTAAGTATTCATTTCCCCGTAGTTTATTTAGAGAGCAAACATTCACACATTTTAGATTGTATTAAATTTTTATCTAAGCCCTATTTACTTAATTTTATCCCGGAATCTGTCCCATTTTCCAGGAACAAATACGTCGTATGTCCATTTTCGTTAATGAGACTACATATGTAATATACCACATTACAGCCAATCGGTCCCGTGGTTTATTCATAAAAGCGTAATAAACAGACACACAGATTAACAAACAAATAATTACTTCTGCATTTATAGTATTAGTATGGATTGACATATTTAAACTAACGGTGATATTAGAACAGCGATACTCAACCTTTTTTTTATAAGGGCCACATAGATATATTAGATAAGGTGATGCGGGCCACAATATTATTGCAACGGTAACATATTTTTTTTCTTCGTTACAACTCCATTCATTCTTTGAAAAGCAAAACAAAACCCGAGATAATATACAAATAATTATGATGAACAAATCTTTTATAGCTAGACGTGTTGCTGGGAAGTTTTATTGCCGCTTCTTCTCCTTTGAACACCGATAACACATTGCGAAGCGGTGCACATAGATTAGGAAGTAGAATTATATTTTGATTTACATGTATGACCTTCAAAAAGTGTTCTCCAGTGGAACTTATTTTGAATAAAAACTTTTGAATTTGAACATAATTTATTTAGGTGTCTTTTTATTATTAGAGTATAAAAGAGGCTTGCGACCCTCTTAATGGAAAGTGGTTACCGTCATCTATGGACTTTTGCAACACCAAATGTGTTACCAATGTAATTGCACAACTATTAGTATGTCAGACGGGCCACTTACAAAAGCTCGGCAGGCCACATACGGCCCGCGGGCCACGGGTTGAGTATTAGAAGGATCAAGCAAATTGAGTACATTTAGTTGCAAGACACAAAACTTAAAGATCACGGCGGTCTTCAATGACATTGAATGATTCAAGTTTATATAAGATCACTTTGGTTGATTTATTCTTTTCATGGTAGGAAAAGGAATGAAATCAATACAGCTTAACCACATGTAACATGTATAATATACATAATCAGTGCTTAATTTTTAGATACTTATTTTTACTTTGTTTTTTTAACGTTATTATTCCTTTCACTTATACGGTCAATATAATTTTAATTCTGTTTGTTTTTAACGTGGGTCGCATGATATTTATGATTAAGGAGGTGGGCACTGAAAATCAGTGCTGTGTCGGAGTATGTTTCGGCACAGCAAAATATTGAGTGCCAACCTTCTTTCGCAAATTGCAAATTTAATTGTTATTATTAATAATTAAATTGCAATTTAATTATTATTATTAATTATTGTTAAGTGTCGCATTTTTAGAAATAAACATTTTCTTTCTTTATTTTATCCAAATTGAAAGAGAGGTTGAACCGTCTAATATCGGTTTAATGCAATAAACCGCGGTAAAATTGATTATCTAGCTCTTTGTAATTTAAATTACCTGATCCCACTTGGCCTTTATTCATAACTCTAGGGAATGGAAGTTGCCAGAAGATACGTTGCAATGTGAAGCCCCACAAAGATATAAGCCAAGACCCCCCGATTACGCTTCGGAAGACGAAGTTCCTCCACCACCACCACCGTTACCCAGAAATATCAATAAGGATAAACAGGTGAGATAGTAAGATCAACATTTTACCAATTAGTAACTATGCTTAAGAAGTTCTTACAAGAGAGAAGTAATCCACTAAACATCGTCGGCAAATCATGTTTTTATTTCGTGGTTTTTTAAAGTTTTTTCATCAAAATATATATACATAATAGCTATGCCTGCGATAACTTCGTCTGCGTGCAATTTTTTTTCCGCTGAACCCTAATTTTGAAAGTAGCCTAAGCTACTCTTTATAACGTGAGCTATCTGCCAGTGTCAGTCCTGTCAAAATTGGTCCAGCCGTTTTAGAGATTAGCTGGAACATCCAGACAGACAAAAATTCAAAAAATTGCATTATCAGAATCTCCTGATTCAAATTATCCCTCCTGATTTTTTTCATATTTTGATTTTGACATTACAAATAGATACTTCAATTTTATTTATCTGTATATAGAGGATGTATAGATGTAAAAAATTACAATTTTTGCGAAATTAGTAAAATATGAAAAAGAGTTATTTGGGTCTTAATTTTTGCTAATTTAACATATTAGACTATGAACAGATGTTCATGATTTCGGGATGACCCTAATGGTTGGAGGAGCGTAGTGGAATGCTCCCCCGTCTCAAAGGAAGATCTTCTAGCGAGGCTGTTATGCCCTGCAGGCCTAGGCTAGCCGTGAGGCATATTTATGCTAACAGATACTAATAACAGATATTCACAGACAACAGATAATATTTGTTATTTCTAGAACACAATACCTGTTCTCTCGATAACAGGCACATAACAAATCATAGTTAAACAAATGTTAAGGCATTGGCTACCTATTTACGTATTTTAACTGTTTTATTAATTACTATTTTTCTCTGGTTCTATCTAAAGAAATCATAATTAAGCTAAAAATAGATGCACCTATTATTCATATCAGTGTCTCATTTACACTTCAAGGATTTATACAGGCTAAAACGAGACGCACCTAATATTTATAAGGTAACAGAATGTAAAGCATTTAAGATGCGCACATATTGTGGGACGCGTCTGGAGACCATGTGCACGCCCAGAATCGGACGCGGCTTTTGTGTTGCCAAATTTCCTTAGAGAAAACATGCTATGTGAACTCTTAATAAGTTCTAGATTGGTACGGATTTGGAAAAGTGCTGAAAATAAAGTAATAAGACTAGATCGTTTAGATACTTTATTATAAATACTTGGTCTTTTTGCGATGATATTGCAATATACGTCGATATTTCAGTGAAAAGTTATAGAATTAAAAAGCGCTAAATAAGGTGCTAACCGCTGAAAAATAACAATGTGTACATAGATGGTACATACAGATAAAAATATAACACTGAAAGAGCTAAGTTGGCAACAGTAGGTATGCACCGCAAGCCGCGTAAAGGAACTTCGTTCCAATATAAACTAAATAACAATATGTTATTTAATAACAGATAATCAATGCTGTTATTTGAATAACAGTAACATTAGGAATATATATTTAAATTGACCTGTTATAGCTCAGCTCTAGCCTAGGCCCATCTATGCTGGAAATTTGTATATATTCTTTGTACGTTTCGGGAATTGTTTGCGACCTTAATTATTGTACAGCGCCCTCTATTGGCTTGTAAGTGTTCCACTACAATGACGTTAATGTATAGGTACTTTAAATTACGAAGATAACAATATAACTTTTAATTCCAATATAACAATGAACTAGGGACCCAATTCTGCTATTTCAATCTTGGCGTTGCGAAGGCATTCAAAGTACGATTTCATTAGGACACTACTACTAAATCCACAATATCTTCTCGATATCGTCGCGGTGGAATAATAGTAGAAAAAATTGGTATTACCATTAGCAGAAGTGGCGTTAGCCGAAATCAATATTGAAAAGCTACCAAAAATTGTCGCGAATTTTCGCTTATAAATATATATAAAGGCAAGAATGGCGCGTTACGGGCATGACATTGAAGTTAACAAGGTACTGAAATCAGGCAAACCTACGATTGAGACGATAGTGTGCGGCATTTTGACAAGATAATCAAGATATGTAATAACAAATTTGGGCCCCAGGTGGGTTCTCCCCAGGCTCTAGTGGAATCTAGAACCTGCTTACTAATACTTGAAATACATTCTGTACATGATTATTTGTTACTCTTTCAGGTAACCAATCGTTACTCTGACTACCTCCCACCGAGTCGACTCCAAAAACTAGAACAACACCTATCCTACTTAGAATCTGTCAACAAAAATCTGAACCAACCAAATAAACCTTACACCGGAATTATAAATCCAATATATGATATAAAAATACCGAAAGACAAATTTAGCGTAAAAAGATCTAAATCCTTAGGCAGAAGTCTTAGCACTAAATCTTTAGGTCTAGAAATTGTCAGGTATAATGTAACTTTAGGACCTAAAACAGGCAAAAAGACCAATGATGTGGTAACAGCTATTAATGGAACTACTGGCGAAACTGGCTTGGATCCAAAGAATAATTATTTTCAAAGATACAGCACCGCTGAAGTTGTAGGTGATTCTTATAAGGTAAGTAGAGTAACTATTGATTAAGTTTTTGTTTTTATCGTTCCGTCTAACTATTGTATTTGTTGGTTTAGTTATTGAATTGAGGTTTTCATGCTGCTTGTGTAAATCATGCATATATGTCAAACGGTAATAGGGATGCGGACTGATTTTACAATAAATTTAAATATTTTTACATATAAAAGAAAAGACATTAAAATAACATCTTATCATACAACTTTTAAAGTACCATCTTAGAAATAATTTTATTTACAAAACATAATTAATACGCTATTTGATTTCTTTTAATTGTACGTACTTATAGCATCATAAGTAGGTGCGCTTGTCTATGGGGCTACGACATTATGTAAGATGATATCAAATCAAATTCATTTATTTGCTTAAAACATGGTACATAAATTTGATGTGACTTAAGAAGACAAGATTCCAATGTTTTGCCTATGAGGCGTTTACGGCGTAAAAATATAAAAAGTATCTTACTGGATTTCACTGTCCGCTCCCCTATTGGTTTATTCCCAAATACACGTCTATCGTCCATCTCTGTCTTAATAAAGTAAAATAGGAACAAAGAAATTTTAAAAGTAGCTTTATTGTTTATACATATACTAGTACTGATATAACAAAAGAAATTTAGCGCAAACAATCCATAGAAAGAAACTATGTACAAGTAACTTCAATCGTTAATATCAATGTGAATTAAGGTTAATAACAGATAAAGTACTAGTGGTATATTAATTCACAAACAAGTATTTATGATAATCACCCAGAAAAAATCGTAACTGAAATACTTCTACATTGTACGGTGGATATACACCATGCTGTCTATCGTCCAATCGACATGACTAGCGTAGATTGGCATGACAGTTATAGTTAACAGAACAATCGAAATTCAATTCCTTTCGCTTGATCATACCAATTGGATCGTGCTGATTAGACCCTGTATGGCCGTCGTGATCGGCAGTTCAGTTGAGTGAAGATTTTCATCGGTGGTAGACGTGGTGCGCGCTCTCTCAACATGTCGCAAAAGACAGCCCGGTACCGAGAAGTACGATGCACAATCTTCTTTTTTTTGTTTTTTACCAAGATCCCAGACGCCCCAGACTTGCGTGATTTTATGATAGATGAAATGTTTAGGATCGGTAGTTTAAGATAAACTTAGAAAGGAATGGATACTCGCTAAGCTGAAAGCGGGGCCGTTTTTCAGGTAGCAGGTATCAAAGGTGGAAAAAAACTATGCTAACTTACGTCAAAGTAGCAAGGCTAGTTTTTACATATGTCATATACGATATTGTTATAAACAAAGATATGTAGTTGCCAGACAGTTCCTGTGGGCCATAACTTTTGATAGACACTTTCAAAAAAATGTGGGAACTTACGTCATTTTAGGAAGACTGAATTTTATATATATTATCAAGTATAATGTTTTAAAATATTTTCCAATGAGCCAGACAAATCTGACGGGTCAAACATCCTCCCAGACACGTTAAGAGTTCCGCTGTGCAAGGAAGCGCGAGAGCATTATTCAAGGCAATTAAATATTATTTATATTAAAATTTTATATATTATTTACTAGCTGTGCCCGCGACGTCGTCTGTGTGGAAATTGTTTGCAAACCGACCCCCGATTTTGAAACATTCTTCATTGGTGCTCCGCTTCTATTGATCTTAGCGTGTTGATATATAACCTATAGCCTTTCTCAATAAATGGGCTATCTGACGCTGAAAGAATTTTTCAAATCAGACCAGTATTTCCTGAGATTAGCGCGTTCAATCAATCAAACAAACAAACAAACTCTTCAGCTTTATATATTAGTATAAGATATTCACGCGTCAGAGTGCATTTCACTTGTACTTATACGCTTGACTAATGATCTAATGCTCTCGCGCTTCCTCACACAGCGGAACTCTTAACGAGTCTGGAAAGATGTTTGGCTCATCAGATTTGTCTGGCTCATTGGAAAATATTTAAAAATATTATACTTGATAATATATATAAAATTCAACCTTCCTAAAATGATGTCAGATCCCACATTTTTTTTAAAAGTGTCTGTCAAAAGTTATGGACCACAGGAAGTGTCTGGCAACTGTATATCTTTGTTTATAACAATATCGTATATGACATATACAAAAACTAGCCTTGCTACTTTGACGGAAGTTAGTATGGTTTTTTTCCACCTTTGATACCTGCTACCTGAAAAACGGCCCCGCTTTCAGCTTAGCGAGTATCCATTCCTTTCTAAGTTTATCTTAAACTACCGATCCTAAAAATTTCATCTTTCCTAAAATCACGTAAGTCTGGGGTGACTGGGATCTCACTCTAACGAGTAAAATGCTCAAGACCGCTAAAAATTGCCGTCCCTCACTGGTGACGTCATGGCTTTAACTACCGATTGGACAGATTAAATTGATCGTGTGTGATATATATGAACGAACTGCAGATTGGATCAAGCCTGCAGCGTCATGCATGCGATTGGACGATAGGCAGCATTAGATATCTAGATGGGGCGACGTGTTGGCAATCTTAATAAATTTATTTTTAATTTTTGATTGCTATAGCGGATGATGTGAAATAATCTTAATAAACTAATAGCACAACGTACATTAATAGGAGACTAACAGTTTTCGATAGCAATGCATTTTATCAATTTTCAATTTACATTGACAATGTCACTATTCAAAACAAAGAAAAAGTGTGATTATCAAGAAGTTTCAGTGCCGCCAACAATTGCTTCAATTCAATCTAAAAATATGTTTTAAATAACAATCATCTTAAAAAGTGAGTTATGATTGACCTGTGCTGCCATCTAGTCCTGTAGGATTTCGAAGGTTTTCAGAGTATTTACCTTCTATTTCTTTTTCCATGATACTATATTTCATATAGCACTGTGTAAGTGACGAATTATTTAGTAGGTTTCAGTTTACTTTCCAATATTTTGTTAATTTATGAAAAAGTAAGAGTTTTACTTGATTACTTGTTAATTGATTCGAATGTACAACCAAATAATATTTTATGTTTGTTATCGTTTTTAATTGACAGTCACTAAATATATTATTAAATCATCTTCTAGAATGTAATAAATGTATGTACTTTTAATTAAATGTAATCTTTAGATACATAATTAATTATAGTTATAAAATTGTAACCAAACTATGTTTTACTTTTGTTCTTGAAATAAATGATTGCGGATTCAAAAGAATGTTTCATTTCACAGCAAAAACAATAAATTGATTTGTGTTGCGAAAGTTCGACATTCGAGCGTAGAGGGAAGTCAGATCCATCAAGCTTAACCGACTTAGACAAATAGAGGTGAAGTGTTATTACGGTGTCAGTTTACTAAGTATTGTTGAAGGGAATCTATTGGGACTTCCTACAAATGAGCTTGCAAGGACAGATTGGATATCAGTGTTTGTTGTCAAGTATTTCAAGGTGCAGAGATAAGTATTCATTTTCGCGTAATATGCTTATGACTGAGTTTACTATGCCTATTTATACAATTCACGCAGGATTTGGGCTTTATAGACATATCTGAAACCTGGAAGACATAAACAAAACTATACCTATAAATAATTAATTCGAAATCGCTATCGGCGAGGAGCGTTCCCAAAACGCACGTCACACCGATCGTGCAGCCCTTCTTCTTCTTCTTCAGCCAGTCCCTGTCCACTGTTTGGACGTAGGCCTCCCCAAGTACGCGCCATATATCCCGGTCTTCCGTCTACCTCATCCAGCCCCTGCTGGCGACCTTGTGCAGATCGTCAGTCCACCGGGCTGGAGGGCGTCCTACACTACGTTTGCCGAGACGTGGTCTCCACTGCAGGACACATTTGCTCCATCGGCAGTCGGTCCTGCAACAGACGTGACCAGCCCACTGCCACTTCGACTTGCTATTTTTTCGAGCTATGTCGGTTACCTTCGATCTTTTACGGATATCCTCATTTCTGATACTATCCATAAGAAAAACACCTAACATAATCTTAATTTATAGGTCTTAGGGCTATGGAGCGCCATAGCCCTAAGACCTGTAAATGAAAATAATGATGTCAGCGTGGTTCTACCACGTCTTGTAAATCACGAAGGGGAAGGCTTTACTTGTGGTTGAACGTGTATGCATGCATATTGCGATAGTGCGCGAGTCTGGCGGAACGATCAGAGGGCTCAGTGCAAAAACTCGCACTTATTACTTAATCACATTCAAGCTAACGCAATTTTGTATGGGAAAGACTTAGCGTCATCTCGTGAGCGTTAAGGGAAATCTAATCGTGCCATACAAAATTGAGTTAATTTGAATGTGATCGAGTAGTAATAAAAGTAGCACCAAGCACTCAGTTGCGAGCGTGCCGTCCAGTCATACTCGGTTTTGGTCTCACGCATATACAGATACGTGTTTACCATAAGTAAAGCTCACTTGCCTTTGTAAATTACAAAAACTATACTAGTATGTTTTCACGCAAACAAGCATAAATAAATGTACACATTATAAATCCCTCAAATGTTACTCGTAGCTCATTGCATTCTGTATCAGCAGACATGTTAGGGTTGCAAGACCCTAATCTCTTCCTGGGTAATACTTATTACTTTATAGTAAACTAGCTTTTGCCCGTGGTTCGTATTAGTTTAGTTTTTTATACCTTTACATTTTTTCTAGAAGAGTATGATATCCGTAACGCTTTTTAGCGAAGATGATTGACACAGTCATGAGATCAAAACACTAAAATTGTGTTGTAATTTTCGGGACCATGACGATGTATTTGTTAGTGAATTGCAATGGTGGCGCCAATAAAATGCGACCGCAGAGCCATTTTTTCCACTACCGGTTGCGCCATGTAGTAATTTTAATAAAATATATTTCACGTATCTCAGTGGTTTTATTTTTGTTGCCTGTACACTGTACAGGTATTATGATCTTAATCTATACTAATATTATAAAGAGAAAAGACTTGTATTTTTGTATGTTTGTAACGAATAAACTTAAAAACTACTGAACCAATTTCAAAAATTCTTTCACCATTCGATTGCTACATTATCCCTGATTAATATAGGCTATGTAAAAATTAGGGATCCCTACTAAAACTTCAATAATGTAACCCATCAATCTAAACAAAATACTTGGCGCTGGAATCGGGTGCTACGATTTTAATGAAATTTTATGTGTGTTTGAGAAGGTCCCGGGGTGGTTTAGATTCACAATTATACCCAGTAGGTGGCGCTGGAATCGGGTTATGGATTTTTATTTTTTCATAGCAGGACAACGTCTGCCAACACCGCTAGAGTGTTTTAATATATTATCACTTCTAACTTCTGCGTTCTGCGTTATTGTTAAAGATTTAGGTTGTAGCCGAATACGTCTTATTTAAAGAGTTCGCGTTTAACGTATAGCGACATTAGTGTATACAATATCTCTCAACATTTAACGTCATTAGCAATGTCGCATCTCAAATAACGCCTTAAACCTAACGCTATATCTGCGTGAAACGGTTTAAATATTAAATATTGTCCTAGATGAAGTCACACCTTTATGGGCGTGTTCCTTTAGTCTCTCACAATGCCCAAAATGCTCCGTCTGCCGTTCCATATGGCAACCACGGTCATTATGGTTGTGGCGAAAACGTCACTAATGACGTCATGATTTTTGCTCACGCAGCGCTCACAACGACCCATGTCAAGAGGTGGGTCAAATAACTGTTCCACTTGAGTTTACGATTGTGACGCCGGCAAGCAAGTGGACCGGAAAAAATCGCGGTCTTTAGCGTGATCGTTGTGAGTCTCTCGTGGAACGTAGCCTATATACACAGTGAATACATCTTGATAGCTTGTCAAACTCGAATCTGTCATTTTCACCATAATTTTTATAATAATCTAAAAATTGACTACCCTACGTTCGTCCCACTTTCGCCTATAGAAGCGGGAGCATTCACGGTGCTACTAATATTTATACGTGTCATTATAACGATACTCGGGCGAGGAAATTGGCTCTTTGTACCGCATATCAGACCATACCTGCCCTCGATGACCTTATTTCAGTATAGGTAACTGACTCAGCTTGCCAGATGCTAAAGATTTTATTATTACGAAACTCGGAAACAGGCCGACGGCCCAGCTGATGGGAAGCGGTTACTGTCGCCTATAGAAATTTGAAATACCAGGAGGGAAGCTGATGAGTTGTCAGCCTTTTATTTCTCAATTTAACCTCTCATGGTTTAAGAAAGAGGGATGTTGTCAGCCTTTAGGGTGGGTTAAAGGAGATGATATAGAGGGATCATACAGGTGGAATGTCATTAAAGGGATGGAATAGGGCAGATGCAATCCCTAGATGGGACGTCGTTTTCTCCTTTTGCGAGCGAGTTATGTTTGCTAAGGAGAAGGCGGAACGGGAGCGTGAGCGTACGTTTCTGCTCCGCTTCCGCCAAAGGAGGATGCGTCAGCGCTATAGGGCCAGCTTAGACCTTCAGCCGCCGTGAGCCGTGGCGCAGGTAGCTTCCCGGGGAAAGGCTTGTCACCCGTCGTTATGCCGTCGAGATGGGGGCGCAATGTATTCCATGGCATTCATCACTCCTCCCGTGGGGCGCGTTATAGACCGCCCCACGCAATGAGATTCTGAAGACGCCGGGGGACAAAATAAGTTCCACGACAGCGGAGGGGCAAAGCCATATACCCTAGGCCCTGGCATCAAGGTCGAAGGACGGAATGTTGAGGGGTTTTGGAAGGTATTCTTATCTGTGGTGTGGCAATAGCATCTTTAGTTCTGCCTAGAAATGCTAGTGCTATCCCGACCTGGCGAATCTCAGACATCGGCCGCAACGTTCTCCGTCCCATGGCTGATGGCCCACTATCGGGTTGCCCCTCGCAAAAGAAAAAGGGAAGATGGAATAGAAGGTAAGGTAGGGGCAGGAGGAAATGGGCCCTAGAAAATCTCAGTCATCGGAACGAAAAACTATTAGCTCTAGGTTAATTGTTTCACGCCTATATTCTGTGAGGTTGTAGTATCACACCGATCGAGTTTTAAAGCTGTAATCCAGATAAAAAATCCAGTATGGCCTCATCAACATCTATCTAGCCGTGCAGGAACGGAGAAAGAATACAATTTCCTGCGGCCGGGCAACCTGGTGTAAGAGGCGACAAAACAAAGGACAGCTAGGTGGTAGGGTATTTGCCCGTCCAGATGGTTACCATCCCTGGTCTAGAAAATCCCACCATAACAACTTTGAGCTGTGTTCCGGCATTAGTGACCAGGTTCCAGTGTCCCTTCAGAGGGCGGCAACATATTGGTGGTACCTTTGGTGTTGCAATTGTCCATAGGCGATGGTTACCGTTTTACATCAGTTGGGCCGTCTGCCTGTCTACTGAACTCATGCAATTAAAAAAAACGTGTGCGTCTCGGGACGCCCTACAGAAATGATAGCTTAAACTAATCTAAGTTGAACTATTTAATATTTAAATTGATAACTTGAGAAAAGCTTAGGTTATTACTTAAATTTTATGTATATAGTGCGTGGGTTAAAGTGAGAGAGGAGGAGCCTGCCTACCGCTGCCTTATGTGTGAGAGAAAGGGAAGCCAGACAGACTGGCGCCGTAACGCGTTACGCAACGAAGCGGTTTACCCTCCCATAACAAGTTATCACTTCAAAAACGGAGACCACGTGTAAATGATATATGTGATGATGAAAGATGATAATAGATGTAATATCTGATAAATTTAATTAATCATTATTATTATGCAAATCGTCCTTACCTCTTCTTTAATCAAAATATTTCGCTTCAAAGGGGATGAAAAGATCTGTTTTATACTTTATTCGTTACTTAAACTTTGGGCATAAATAAAATGCCTGAAGGTGTAGTAGTAATGACTTGCGCGAGGAACTTATCTAGATACTAAAATATCTTGGTTTTCTTTTTAAAGGTAAGTAGATTTGTCGATGATCACCTTGGTTATTTACGATAATTGACGTCGTTAATGACACGGACCAGCACATGTCGCAAATATTTTTTTTTTGAATTTTTGTTCGTCTGTCCAAGCATTAAGTGAAAAATACTTAACAGATTTAAATAAAACTCGACACAAAGCTAGCTAATGTCTCGAGTCAACGCTTAGGATAATTTTATCCCGACCAAATGAAAGAAACGACGTTCAGTGGGATAACGGAAAATACGCAAAAAGATGGCGCTGCAGTCGCGTTTCTGGTCCTGCCGTTGCAACTAACTATCAAAGACATGGTCATGGTAACGCCAACGAAGTTTCGAAGGCAAATGCAAGTGTATTAATCGAATATAATAAAAGAAAACTTATTTGTATTGTATTCTACCCATAATCCCTCAAGAGAATAAGTAGAATACTGAGCCTAGATCACTGCCTTCTATGGGTAAGGTGCCCAGAAGGCTGGCTACGTTTCCTCGCTGGATCGCCATACTGATCCGTTGTCCGAGGTAAACACCAGCCCTCTGTTCACCTGGAGAGTCAATGAGTCGTTTTGATAAATTTCGATAGAGGCTCATGGCCTCAGGACCCCACGGTACAAGCGTCTCGACAGCAAATGGCACAAACATATAACTCTCACTGAGGGTTGCATATTTGCGCCGCTTGAGTGATTCAGCTGTTTCTGCCGCCGAACCGGCTGATCTAGACATAAAAAAATTGTGTTATGTATTGTTATGCCCTAAAAGTGTATTAATTAAATTAATTTACGCACTACAGAGAGCATCTACCGCTTCATTGTACAATACTTCAGTCTTTTTTTTATGGCTGGGGTACAGCAGCCAGTCTTACGACCCACCTGGTGGAAAGCAGTTACGTCGCCTATGAAAGTTTGTAACACCAGGGATATAGATAAGCTTATTTACACTACACACACACCATCTCCACCACAAAACAATACAAGAAAGATACCACAGTAAAATAAGTAAAGTCAAATAAGCAAAGTTATAAATATTGTTAACATAGTTAAAATTTAAGGAATACCACACACAATACACACTAATAAACAATAAATGTTACACTTTTCAATACAACAAAACAAAAGCGTGTAACAACTAATATTGCAAATAAATGCAAAACAAAAAAATGGTACGAAATTAGAGTTGGTAGAGTTGTTATCTATACTAATATTATAAAGAGGAAAGATTTAATTGTTTGTTTGTTTGCATTGAATAGGCTCTGAAACTACTGAACCGATTTGAAAAATTCTTTCACTGTTGGCAAACTACACTATCCCCGGGTGACACAGAAATATTATATTTTCAAAAAAATTAGGGATCCTTACTAAAACTCCAATAATGTAACCCAAGATGTAAAAAAATACCTAAAGTATTCTTTACATCGCGTGCGCTACGAAAACTATTGATAATATAATAAAATAATATACTACGATTTTGCAGAACACATCATTATTTACAGTAAGTGTCGCGACAGCATATGTCTAACTATTATAGTTATGCCACAATAAGTGTTCTTTTATTTAAAATTTTTAATTGAAATGCTGCCGCTGGAAAAGGCTCTTTATTTGTATCTTGGTATTCATCCTTATCAAAATAAATAACTTCATATTCAAGACTGCTTCAATACCTTTATATAACTTTTTGAATTATACAATTCGGACCTTCCATTCGAAAGATATCACGAGTTTAAAAATGTAAGTATTAGAAAAAAGTTGCGCGGTCACCGCGCACCTTGCTCGGCTAGCTAGGCTAAGGCGATGTAGGCGTCACTTAGGTACGGGAGGGGAAATATTTTGAATTCGCTTAGTAGGTAATTAAACTCAACAAAAAAGTGCTTTTTAGATACTCGTGCGTAGCCGGGGCGGATCGCTAGTATTTAATAAGTACAGTTTTCCCCGCGGCTACGCCACGTGAAAAATCCTAGGGTTACTTACATAAAAACCAAATTGTGTTTTAAATAAACCTTTTTATATATATTAGACCTATAAACTTTACTGTTTCTTACTGTTTAATTCACTACAATAACAAAGAAACCAAGTCCATAATAATATAGTCTAAACAGCTGCCCAGGAAAACATATAGATGAGTCGAAGCCAACCTGATTTAAAATAATACAATGAATGACTTGTTTCCTATGACAACGTATTTGTTAGTGAATTGAAAAATGCGATTGCAGCGCCGTCTATTCAGCTAATCTGTCTATTTTATGGAAACGACATCATCTATCGGGATAAAATGTATCTTAAGTGTTAATTCGAGTTATAAGCCAGCACTATGTCAAGTTTCATTCGTATACGTTCAGTAGTTTCCAAAAAAATGCGATCGCAGCTCGATCTTATTCGCTATTTTCGTTTATCCCACGCAAACCACGTCATTTATCGGGATAAAAGGTATCCTAAGTTACGCCCCGGAACATAGGTTAGCTCTATGTCGAGTTTTATTGAAATCCGTTTAGTAGTTTTTACGTGATGCTCAACAGACAGACAAAAATTCTAAAAATTACATTTTTGAAATCTCCTGGTCCGAATTATCCCTCCTGATTTTTTTCACATTTTAAAACCCATTGTACAGACTCGAACCATTTAAAGTTTTATGATAGTATAGAAGATAGTTAAAAAAAGCACCAGAGAGAGATATCACAAACGCGTTACCGGCCTGGAAGAAAAGTTATTACATCCTTTTTAAAAAAAACGTCGTATTGTAGCGCTGGGGGAAAACCTGGGTTTTAATTATATTAGGCATGATAGTTTAGGTGTTAGCTTGTATTATACACAAGCCATGTTTAATTCATGTTTATAATCATTCAAAATACCAAATTTTTATCGCTGGGTAAACTTCAAGCGCCCTTGACCTCTTGAAACAGTCAAAACAATCCAAAAATATTCCACGACAATATTTATATTTTCAATGGTCAGCGAGAATGGCCCAACAATAGTTATACAACTATGTAACATACGCGGCTTTGTGTGCCAATTCGTCTCGTGTTAACCAATTTTCCAATGTGTAAAGCCAAGGCTGAACGGCCACCGCTATAAATCATCCTTTGTTAGCAAAACGTGTGTACATGCCCCGTTTTATGTTGTTATTTTTTTACTAACATTTCAGAAATAAAACATGCTACGTGTGTCGTAGTACTTTGCTACGGCGTAGCTGCGTAGTAACTTTCGTAGGTTTTACGACTTGTTACAAATTTTGACAAAAGATTTTAATAGGCAAAGTTCTGCTTTGGTGTACACTTAATTTACTTTTTGGACAGGTAGGCTTAGTTTGATCTGTTCTGGTCTAAAAGAGCGGTATCAGTGATAAGACTGCAGTTTGTAGCTCATATTGTGATTAGCAGCACAATAAAGTCAAGTGTCTGAATTCCTGATTATTTGTTCGATTGATCCGTTAAGTATACGGAGGTATTTCAAACAAAAAATCAGACTGACAGATTCTAGAAATGATTAATTATGACAAGGAATCTTCATACATATTGTTCAAGCCGATACTAATCCTTTGTAGGTATCTTATTACCTATTTGAATTTGAGTGGTCTATTGTTCGCGCTAATCTATTTGTTCATGCCTTCTTTCCTCCGTTGGTATTTTATGAGAATTCTCGGAAGCCATTAAGCTGACCATTTAACGATTTCAAGAAGCAGTGGGCGGCGTGTTGCTATGAGGCCATGTCTAATTTACAAATGGATGTGGGTCGGTCAGTCGGGAAATGTGCCAGTCATGTTCTGACTGCGAACGAAGCGTTAACCTAGTGCACTTTCGGAGCGAGTATTTTATAACGACGAACTTTGCGCGATTTATGTGATAAATATTTTCTGCCATACGGACTGGTTTTTTTTTTGTATTCGGCTAATAAAATTTGTGATAATTCTAATGGCATTTTCGAATTTACATTTTACAAATCCCCTACAAATTCGTAACAATATTTTTTAACATAAAGTATTTATTTTTTGGCATTTATTAACTCAGACAGACTCTTTAATTAATGTTATTCGAGTAGATCATAGGTTTCTTAAGAAAATATAACTAATATTTATTATTATTAATTTTTGTCCGTCCTAAGGTTGTTTGGAAGGAACCGCTAATTTCTATTAGCGATTTCTTATCGCTATAAGACTACTTAATCCATTCTAATGTTTTATTTCTCTCAACTCTATCTTTTAATATACAATAAAGCATATTTTACGATACGAGTCGTGGTATCGTCATGGCCAGCTAGCGCACGCGTCCCAAAGTCAAAGGGCTGGAACGCATGCACCTCTTAGGCAGTTTTCTAACCTAACATGCATATTGTTACAATTACAACGTGCTGACAATGGTGAAGGAAAACATCGAGATAACCGATGTGTCAAACTTGCCAAGCTGCCTTGGACAAGCGTGTCGGTATACTGTGGGTTAATATATAGTGGTAGGTCCAAGCTCAGCAGTGGGACGTCTACGAGCTGTTATTATTATTATAAAGCATATTCATTATTTAAGGTTAAATATTCTATTTTAAAAAGACCTAGCACACTGAAATGCAGAGGTTCTGGGTTCA
This sequence comes from Dendrolimus houi, assembly GCA_039645545.1. Classification (NCBI taxonomy): domain Eukaryota; kingdom Metazoa; phylum Arthropoda; class Insecta; order Lepidoptera; family Lasiocampidae; genus Dendrolimus; species Dendrolimus houi. The sequence goes on from CM077122.1 coordinate 702,253, forward strand.
ATTCTCGACATGGTGAATTTCGTAAATTAACTTTCCGTTATTTACTATGATCTGGGTGTCTGGAAACGTTCCCAGGGTGGTCCGTTGATATTAATAGGAACATAAGCGTAATTTGCTTAGCTTGGGAATATACATTTGTTTATGTTAGTCTGCGTTTATTATTATTATTATTAACAATAATTATATAGATTTTATACTTTCAGTGTTTTTTTTTTTTTTTTTCCAATATGCTCACGTTCATATATATAAAAACATATTCGAATGTGGCACAGAAATCTCATGGTTGTTTTTTAACAAATCTACCGACTCGAGTTCCGTGCCGTTTTTTATAACTTAATTTTCAAGAAAGTTTTAAGTATATTTGTTTTTGGGTGTGACATTTGTTCAATCATATATATAATCTCATGGGTTTATTCGTGATAATTTAAAAAGGATTTTATACAATTTTAATATTATATCGAAAATAGGAGAAGAGGCGAGGAATTGTTATCATCATTCTGTGATATTTTAGTGATTCTGTTTTAGTCCCGGGTCTACACATGTGAGTCTGATGGTCCGCTCTGGTAATCAATATCTTTTCAGATTATATTTGGTCGATTTATGGTTATTTTTGTACATCGATTGCAGGTATAATTATTTAGGTATAATATATTTACATGCGCCAGATTTCGGTCTCATGTAGTTAGGTCTAGTCTTCTTAACTAATAGTTCTAGTTTATTACATTCAGTTAGTATTATAAATTTAACCTTATCTAATATACTCATAACATTATATTTAAAAAAATATTATTATTTATATTTTGATTTAATATTCTTGGGTGCTATAATTTTTAATAAACGTCACTGAAGTTTGTGGTCTAACACTTATAGAAGTTTGCATTTTCAGTTTGCTGTCACAAGCACTACAATTCTTATATATAGTGTATCATCTATAACTACAATCAATCAAATCATTTTTATTGCAAACTTAAGTGTTACATAAGTCTTATACAATATAACTGAGAACTTATTACTTAGTTGGCCTTTAATAGAATCGCAATATTAATATTACTTAACCTATCTCTGTAAAATGTGTAATATTTATTTTGGTGCCTTATACATATTTTATTTTATTTAAAACAATACAATATCTTCTTAATTTTTACCTCTCACTTAAATACAAATACAATATAGACAAAGGAAGGAAGTAAAGACACAAACCGACCCCTGTTCTAATTTAGTATTAAATTAGCCAACAAAGGGAACGTTATTTGATAAGAGCGGCTCGATTTGGACGTGACATATGTATATTGTCTCGTTGAGGGGACGTCTAGCGCAGACCAGCGCGGTGTGGCATCGCCCGGATCCAGATTGACGTGAAGCCCTTACCAGTGTGCACATGTATTACAATTAGGTTTTAATTTCTCATATTCTGAAAGTACACTTGGAGTTGCCTGATCACACGAATGAAAACAGCACTTTTCGTCCCTGGGAAATGATTTACCCTGCTGTCAAAAGATTCAAAATCTATGCACTTGTAAATTGCGGCATAAATTGTAATAAAAAATATCAAAAATTTTGTAACATCATTTTATACTTATAAAACTTTTCACTAAATTATTATATAATTTACATAAATTTGAATTCAATATTTACTATCATCAGTGACAGAAAAATACTGGCTGGTAGAATGCCACTGAAAAAGAAAATTATTTAACGTTTTATATGCGACATATTAAATGAGTTCATCATATTTAGGTATGGATTTAACGTTTGATTTCCTTAGAGAAGTAGTTGTTTATTTAACTAAAAAGTTTTTATTTACTTTTCTGATATTCGAAATGAAAATGAAACTGTTAGCCTCGGGTGACGGGCCTATTTAGGCACTCGAATTATTAGCGCCCTCACCTAAATAGGTCACTTTTACCTCTCTAGTAACAATCTACTGTGTTTTATTTCTTTTATTTTTTAACAATACTTAGTGGTAGAATGCTGCAATCATTACCTGGATAGCTAGGTAGATATCAATATCTGATAGATGGCTTGCTCTTAGGGCCGGCTTGATCGGTGTGATAACACGCTCTCACAAAATATCGGCGTAAAACAGTTAAACGTGAGCTAATCGCATTTTGTACGATGCGTGAAACGATGGTCAACTTCACCCTCTCTCTTTCTATCTTATCCATCTCTCTCTCTCTCTATTCTATCTTAAATGATGGCAATGTGTTAGCTTCCCCAAAGTGTTGCAAACGTCTGTAAGGAAAGGAAACCACTTTTCATAAGGTGGGCTGTCTGCCCGTTTGAGAGCTTCGCAATAAAAAAATACTTCTTGCAATTCACGAAGGCGATCGAGCTTTACTCATGGTTGAACGTGTACACTCACGGAATTCAAATATTCGTCACCTTAAAGTCGATTTTTTTTTGCACGAGTACAAGAATCAGTACCGTCAACATTTTAATAGATGTTACATTTATAAAATACCAGCTGCGCCCGCGACTTCTTATCCTAAAAAAAGTTAACCTAAGTTACTACTTATAACATCAGCTATCTGCTAGTGAAAGTCCCGTTAACATTGGTCCAGCTGTTTCAGACATTGGCCGGAACATCGAGACACAAAAATGATAAAATTAATTTTTTTGATATAGGTACCGTATATACTTCCATATGCATTTAATAAGAAGCTGTTATTCTGACGTTGCAAACAGACACTTAATTTTATTTATTTGTATGTATGGATAGAAATGTGAAAAAAAAATCCAACGTTGGCAATGACACACACTGAGATTAATAATAAGAAACAAGGAGGATATAATCAATACGCTTATATAAAATCAAACAACTTTGATCCCAGTAATTTTTATTGTCAAACAGTTAAATATAATTTTCTGTGGAACAGTCTGTTCTGTGACTTAGTTTGAAAAGGTAACATGTGCTCGCGGAACGTTAAATCAATGAATTTGAAAACTGGCGAATTTTTTTATTCCGCCACTGTACATATGCCTTTTGCGATAGAGTACGTGTTTGACGTAATGATCAGTTGCGAACTTATCGTACCCGCTTTTGTTCTCACGCAAACAGGCCCAGTACATGGAAAGTACACCGTCGCCTATAGACGAACAACACTAATGGCGAAGCTCAGGCCTCGCCAGCCTTTAGGATGGTTTAAAGAGAATGGGATAAGGCGATGAGATAGAGGGGGATGGGATAGGAGGATGGGTCAGGGGATGGGATAGGGTATGGGATAGCGCGTTTGGGATAGTACGGATGGGATAGAGGGATGGGACAAAGGAATGCAATAGGGGGTGATGGGATAGGGGTTGGGATAGGGGGATGGGAAAGTGGGCGCCATCGGAACTCTCACTCATCGCATGAAACACGATTATTATTCCTACAAGAAGAGCTCGCTTGCCTTCGTGGTTTGCAAGAACTATTTTTTTTTATTGTAGGAGTTCAGCAGACAGGCAGACGGCCCACTTGATGGAAAGCGGTTACCATCGTCTATGGACATTTGCAACACCAAAGGTGCTACAAATGACCTGCTGCTCTCTTAAGGGAGGGAGACTGGCACCTGGTCACCAATGCCGGAACACAACTGGAGGTTGTTATGGCGACATACTTTAGACTAGGGGTGGTAGCCATCCAGTCGGGTAAATGCCCTACCACCTGGCTGTGGGTTGTTTTGTCGCCTCTTACGAAAGGCCGCCCGGCCGTAGGAAAATGTATTCTTTCTCCGTTCCTGCACGGATACTATTTATATCAAATTATACAAAACTCTTCATACAATACTGTGTTTAAATACACTTCAATAATGCCTAACAACACTGTCTCGTTGGATCGCTATACTCTAACGTAGGTATAAAATCCTAAAAGATTGTTTATAATGTATTACAAATTGTGAGTCCCTCCAGGAAACGAAATGCGAATCATACAATTTGTACGTATAATGTGAATTCCTTGTATGCTAATGGTGTTAGGTAAGTGGAGCGTTGTTTATTATGTAAATTGCAACCGCGTTTCAGCTTCAACAAGTTATATTGCGCCCATTGGATTCATTACCAGCGACTAGTTGTAGGCGTTGCAATTTTGTAGTAAAAGCCATTTTAAAAATAATAATAGAAATATTTTGTTTCTTTTCATGAATATGCTAATATTATAAAAATACTTCCATACTAGTGTCGACGAGGTTGGTATATATTATATACATAGGGATGCTAGCACATATTACAAAAAATTATAAATATTTTACATATATGAGCAGCAGCTGAGTTTCTTGAAAGGCAACTGTAAGAAACTCCTTGACAATACCCGGGATCATAACAGGCTAGCTCATATTTTGTCCAACAAATAAGCACTACCATACAGTGTGGCAATGCAGTCTTTTTGGGCATGCTCCCCGGTGGCAGTGATCTGCTACATATCATTTAATTTATAATGTTTATATTAGTAGGTACTTTATATTTATTATGTAGATTTATTTAAATACGTTATAAAATATTAACATCACAAAGAGCAGGCGTTGAAATAACGTTTTATCATCTAATGCTCAAAATACCATGAGAAATCATTTAAATTACTTTTCAAACAATAATGAATGCGCTATTTGACTTATTTTACTCATACCTACTTATGACATCATAAGTAGGCACACTCGTACAAAATCTATGAGGCTGCGACGTTTGTACGTTTCTAAAAAAGTAGCTCAGTTGATTTGATTGCCCTGGAGTCAATTAAGCTTTCCCAACGGCTTTTAAGTGACCAAATGTGACATAATGGCACCAAACATATTGTAATACTTGCAACAACTCAGAAGGGCTTATGGTAGTACAGAACAGCAACTGGTCATTATACTTATAAGTCCAGAACCTTACGGCTTAAATACATTTGATACACTGACTGGACACACTGGACAGATATTTTTAGAACACTTCGCCATCCCTCCAACAATTTTACACTATAAGAAACTTAGCAAATTGACGCAATAAATCGAACACAGTAAAAATCTACCGCTTCGGCCAATATGTAAATAAAATGTAGTGAATACCGTCTATATACAATTTTCGAATTATAATCTACACAATTACCACATCATATTAGAGATAAATATTGTTACATAATATTATGCTAAATTATAGAAAACTACTCTATACAAAACAGGCGAAACATCATTATTTAAAGGAAGTGGCCGATTGTATCGTTTAGAAATAAGAGGGTACATAACATAATTAATTATTAACCTAAAAAGAAACATGACAAGAACAACATGCAAGTAAATAAATGTAACAATATAACGCTAAGCTTTCGAGTTCCAATAGTAAAATGTTATTTTGTCACGTTGAGAAGTGAATACAATAATATAGGAAACAATTACTCGTATTGTTATCAGATTGTATTAGGGTACTTCACTAACACAATAAAATTGTATACACTTTATGATCTACATCTACATCTAGATGTTTTCATAAGCGGATTACCTAAATATGGTAAAAAGGATGTTTACCATTCTGTTGTCATCCCTTAAACTCAGCGGCCTTGTATCCTACGGGAATTCTAATAACAGTTCATAATAGATATTTATTACTACTTTTTAAATGATAACCTAAACGTACCTTGTTGAATCCTCACATTTTGCAATAATGTTCGTTTCTTTCACCTTCTCCTAATCATTTGGTGTCGGCTCAACATCGAGCCTTTACCGCCATTTTATCGTAAGCGACATTTGGGCTTAACTATAGTTTTTGCTGCAAAACGTATTTTTAAACAATTATTTTGTGTTAAGACTTTCAGTTTTGTAAGTCTGAAAACAAAATAATAGTTTAAAATACCTTTTGTAAGAAAAAATATACCAAGGTTTAAATGTCGCTTACGATAAAATTGCGGTAAAGGCTCTATATGTCTTTTCCTTCCACATTCCTCTATTCTCACATACGACCTGTATCACACCACAAATCCTCATATCTCTTTTTTGGTCTATCTATACATTTGTTCTCACCAATTTTGCAGTTTAAGAATCTTTTTTTCACGTATTTTTCATCCTTCCTTATATTTAAATGCCCATACCACCTTAGTCTTCTTCCTCACAATTTTTCACTCTCAGTTTTATAAGTGATTAGCTGAGCCCGCGACTTCGTCCGCGTGCTTTTTATTCGCGGAACCCTCATTGTAAAAGTAGCCTAAGTAATTCCTTATAACATCAGCTATCTGCCAGCGAAAGTTTCGTCAAAATTGGTCCAGCCATTTCAGAGATTAGCCGGAACATCCAGACAGACAGACAAATATTCTAAAAATCGCATTTTCGGAATCTCCTGGTCCGAATTATTTCCCCTGATTATTCGACATTACAAACAGACACTTCAATTTTATTTATCTGTGTAGATTAATGGAATAGAGGAGATAGGATTGGGAGATGAAATAGGAGGAACAGAAATAGGGGAAAGAATATTTTAGCGACGAAAAATTTCCTCTTAGACACGTCTCTTCTGGATTGCAGTTAACCGATATGCTGACTAAACCACTATTAAAATAAAGGCAGATTTACGTAATGCATATGTTATAGTCAAACGTCGAAGCTCTGTCGCACCTAAGTTTGACTAGTCCAACCTCAAGTCTGACATAAAATCTTAGTCAAAGTCCAAATAAATGACGTTTGTCTGCCTTTGACTAACAAATTTTTGTCTAACACAGGAGAGACTAATTTGTACAGTCATTATACATGTAACAAGTGCAGTATGAATCGACGTTTGACCGAATCTGCCTTAGTCGCTTCTAAGATAGACTAGGCAAAGCCTGAAAAAGATTATTTTACGTTCGACGTTTGACTAAAAAGTTAGATACTTCTAGGTTTGACTAAAATTACTTTAGTCAAAGACGGTAATTGGAATTTATATCGGGTTTTGTCGAAAGGCCTTTGTCAAATCTAGGATAAACCAGTCATTCCGGGAAGAGACTGCATATCGACCTTTGACTATAACATATACACTAAAGTTTAACGATTTAAATAAATCATATACGTACAAAGAAAATGTGCCAACTAACAAGATAATCGCCCTATCGTAACAGATGGGAAATAATAACTGCGAAACTCGCGTCCAGCTGCATAAATAAACCCTTTACTACCTGCAGTTAAAGTATGTATTGTAGGTACCGATACTATAGCAGTCAATAAAATTATTGTTCATTTTCTGTTATAATATGGGTTTGGTTTTGTGTTTCAACAAAGTTTTCTGCGGCTTCTCCTGTTTAATATTTCAATGTGATCGGATCAATACTGAGAAACTTTAAAAAAAAACATAATTACTAAATATATGTATGTTTGTTTCTTTTTCACGGCCGTGTTTTTTTTTATTACGAAGCCGGACAACAAAACAGACAGACGACACAGCTCATCGAAAGTGGCTACCGTCGCCTATAGACGTCTGCAACGCCGGGGGCGAAGCCAACATGTTGCCAGCCTTTGAGATGAGATAGGGGGATGAAATAGAGGGTATGACAATAATAATAATAATAAACCCGCAGGGGGGCTTTGTGGCGAAGCCTTAGGTGAGAAGTGACACCTCGGACCTGACTCCGGGCGCCAAAGCAAGGCCCTCGCCTCCGTGTTTGCCTTATAGCCAGCCGGCACGGAGTTAGAGCTAAGCTCAAGCTCGAGGGGTTGAAGTGATAAATGGCATGATGTCGGAAGTAGCTTCGGTGAACCTGCAGCCCACCTCCCGACACCCCTTAGGCACTCACACCCATGTTGCCCCTGTCTTCTATGGCATTTTTTAGGGTCCATGCACGATGAGTCACCGTCTGTTAATTTTTCCATGTTCCCTGAACATTGCGACGGGCAGACGCCATAGTCCCCATATTCCCATACCCCTAGTACCACTAGCAGTTCACCCCAATAGCCCGGTACTTTTTGTTCACATTTCCCACAATAGTCCTACACGGGCCGGGGCTTGTCCTTGGGTACATTATTATATGGTGTAGACTAGGATAATCGCCGGTCAGTATCACGCCACATTTACATTAAATTTGTCAAGGGGCCTCTATGTGTTGGCTTTCCCATGGCCCTACGCAAGCCCTCCAAAAATCCGGGCCCATTTTTATGGCCCGTGGTCTTGAAAGACATACAGTTATAATAATAATAAGCCCGCAGGGGGACTTTGTGGCGAAGCCTTAGGTGAGTAGCGACACATTGTACCTGACTCCGGGGGCCAAAGCTAGCTCCCTGAACAATAGACCCCCAAATACAATAAAATAAAATTCATAGTCTTCATTTATTTATTTATACATGAGCATGTTTCAAGGCCAACTGTGGGGTGCTTATGGGCTGTTATTAAATGCGAACGTGAGTCTTGAAGTGCATTTGAAATGAGATACAAGCTATAAAGACGTGCCTGGAAGATAGTTTGGACAATCATGCTCTGTCTAGTCGGAGCACAGTCTGATAGTGGCTTAAAATATTATGGTGCAGTATTTTCAGTAAGTCATTTTTTTATATATGTACTTTCGATTCTGAAGACTGATTACGCCGCGAGGTACAACACCTTTAAATAATGACGCGGTTGAAATTCCCTAGTTATAAGTTTCTAATAATTTAATTTTTAATTTATGTTTTCAATTGTAATTTTAATTGTATATGGAAATACGTTTCCGAAACAAAGAACTTATTATTATTTACTTAAAACTTAGGCGATGGTACAATTGTAGTATCGCGTAGTTGCCACTCGATGAACCTTTAGAATCATATAGTCGACTATGTCAGCTTTATATTCGGCCATAAAAAACAGGATTTATTTTGAGGGTTGCTTGGAGTTATCTAAAGCAAACAGATAGATGCCCTTTTATAGCTTGCTATTAGTATCGCGTAATACTAAGCAACGTTTATTTTTGGAAGCACTATAGGAATGCACTTTAGTTTAAGATCCGGATAGTGTAACGCTTTCTTAACAAATGGGGACAATAACGATAGAAGCATTCCACTGCTGAGCTCGGACCTCCCCGTTTTTAGAAAAACTGATGGTTTACCCATCACGCTTCTCCAAAACGGAATAGCCGGTTTTACACATTAATCGATGCGTAGTCTTCATTACGTTTTCTTTTACCGTTAGCATGTAATAATTATAATTGTAGTGATATGCATATTAGATCAGAAAATTTGTTTATGCAGTAAATGCTTCCGAGCCGGGATTGGAATCCATGTCTTTTGAAAACCGTGTGTGTTCGACTACAGCAATTTATTCGCCTATTACTATTGCTCTACTGATTTATCTTCACTATCCAGCTTCTGTATCACGAACATTCAGGATTTTCTGTCTTTTTCTGTTTAATATTAACATTGTTGCCGTCTCTTTTTACTTTTCCAGTTCACGCATGCGTTGTTAGGCTTTTCCCGAAAGATGGTAACCGATCGAAGCTGCGTATGCTGAAATTTAGACAAAATAATTGTTTAGAATATTCGAATTATTTTAAATTCTATGATTAATAAATATTTCAGTAATATTATTTTTTAATTTATTATTAAACAGTTATTGTTTGTTTAATATCTTTCGCAAATAACAATCAATTCCTTGAAATTAGCAATATGAAACTAAACAAAACAAAAATTAAGTTCAACAGTTAACATGACTAAATAAACAATAAATCCAAGATCGTCTAGTAAATAATATACAGCACATGGTATCCAAAAGAGAAACTGAAAAATTTGACAAATACGGAAACAGAAGAAAAATCGAAAATCTTTCCTTTAATTTTAATAAAACTGCGTTTTTCAGTTTTCTTAATATTATAGGAGCTATGCATTTTATATTATTTGCTTTGTAGTCGAAGACTACCATTAAGTAAATTAAACTAATTAGTACATACATAGGTTTTAGAGCAATAGTATCACGATCAGTAGACATAGAATATTAAAAAATAGAAAAACTATTTTTTTTAGACAACAATATAATTTATAACAATATCAGTTACGCAAGAGGGGAGGAACAGCATACGAAGCTTCTACCGGCAAATGGGCGAGAGTCAGCCTCTGGAACCGGCGCGCTCTCCCGGGCCCAGCGGTTACCGAATGCTGTTCGATGAAAGCATTTAAAAAATAAAATTAAAAATATAACTGTCAAAATGTTCCCGCGCATAGTGAGTTCTTTTTTCAAGTCGAATACTGAAGTGAAATAATAAATTATTTACTATTACAATTACAATATTTTATTTAAATGTTTAATCGAAAATTCTGACGTGTGTATTTGTAAAATTTTTGAATTCAAGTTACGGTGTTATTTTTATAATTAACTATTATTAGCTATTTAATAATTAATCAATTTAATGTTTCAAGACACACTTATAAGCTGTTTGTAGTAGTTTTAAAGTTGACATGTAAAAAATCCAACATATAATAACTTTTGTAACATTTTAATAATAAATAAATTTGTACTAATTGTGAATTTGGTCTATATTTCTTGGAAAGTAATTATGTAAATCTTTTCAGTATTCGATTATTGTAAACTTTTACTGACAGTGAAATATGTGCGACAAGACTTTTGTTATAATCACACAGTGTAATTTAAAATATCAGCTACGTATAACATTGCAATGATTTTTATGAAAATTAGGTAAGCTTTTCTTTTTATAAATTTTTCATTTTCCATCACAGTTGCGCCGCCAGCCTATCTGCTGTACTTCGCAATAATATATATATATCGCGGAGTTATAATGAATGGTACACCGAAGAGTTTAAAATTTTTTATTTATCAATTTCGAATTCTAAGACTCATGACCTGCATGATCTTTGCAAACAGGAAATACCGCCTTAACCGCCGCCCCCGCTTAAAGCGGTCGCTTACGCAAAATTTGTATTACGAAGATGACAAGTATCCAAATAAAGCGGAACTTTACGCTCTGACATCTCTCTGTATACACACGTGTCAATTTCATTAAACGATTCTCCAAAGACGGCCGCTTTAGATACTCAGTCGTAAAATTAGAGTTATAATTTTGAATTAGATGGATTGTATGACAGATAACGTTTGCCAGTATCGAGGATTTAGAACGACAAGACATTATGCAGACCCCAAATCATTGGAAAAAGGTGTCAGAAAGAGAATGAAGTAGGTAAGACCAAGAATTCCAGTAATTAATCTCTTTTTAACCGACTTCTAGAAGGAGGAGGTTCTCAATTCGTCTGTGTTCATTACTCGATAAATAAAATTTGAAAATCGGTTCACAATTGACGTTCTCCGTCAATTGTAAACCAATTTTAAATTTTTTCTTTTAATCGAAAGGGTAAAATTGACTTCCGAATTGGTCCCATTGTCACCATATCAGGATCTGATGAGTGGGGAAATCGAGAGAAACCCTCGAAAGTTAACTGACTTCTTTGTTACACGATATATTGGTCAATTGAAGAGCGGTTTTAATTTTTTTTCTTTATTTTTAAGTTTATGCTCTCGAGGCGGTGCCATGGTCAGCAAGTCAAGATCTGGTGATTGGATTCCAGGGAAATCGATATTTATTAAAGAATGGCGAGCGCTTACTTTCTTACAAAAAGCTTGTATACGCGTGCCAGTATTAAATTTTCTACAGGCGCTTAATTTTTTTGTATGCATGTTACGCGATTTCTCCATCAATTGTGGGCCGATTTTCAAATTTTTTATTCAATTATCTATACTCCCGAGGTGCTCCCATGGCCAACAAGTCAGGATCTGATGAATGGATCTCAGGGAAATAGAGACCAACCCTTGTTGACGAGCGTCTACACCCAAAAGTGAGGTAGCAACCATGGATACGCGTGCCAGTACTATAATTTCTACAGGCGCTATTCAAGTAGTTGTGTAATTAAAAAGTTTTTTTTTTTAACATAAACGAAATCCAATTCATTCTAAAAAGCAAAAAATAAGTATTTAACCGACTTCTTACTACCATATCTTGAAGTCGGTACCGAGTAAAACAAAAAAGCTACAAAAAAATTCTACACAAAATTGATTATCGGCATTTCTTCAAAATACCTAAATTATGAAAAATTTCTTTGTTCAAAGCTTATTTACTTTTAGCAACGGTACATTGAACAAAGAATGTTTGTGGCGTGAAAATATTCTGTCATTTTGCGCGTTGAATCATTATGCCGCCGGGACGTGCTTTATGTTTTAAACAGGGTTGCCACTATTTATTAACTGTATTATTTTACTACAAGCAAAACCACCAAAAGCTACAATGATGGCTTCTCTGTTGTAGTAGGTTGATAATAACACCGGCACATAAAAAAGTGATCTGTACATTTGACAAGACTCACCTACCTACATTTGTTTCGAGGTGCTGAATGTGAATCTGAGGTACGTTTGGCTCGTACACCCTCAAAATTTTGAGTATGTTTCGTATTATATTTAGCATTATAATTAATATATCACATATTTAGTCGTGGTAGCCAAAACGTAAGAATATAATTAACCAATGAGAGCGGTGTATACAACCCGTTACCATTGGCTGGAATTCAAAATATGAACAAAGACACAAAAAATTGAATTCGATTAAGCAGCGACTTATGTACAGTATACAAGTTTAAATAAGTTTTGTTTAAAATCAAAGTTATCTATTTCTTAAAGTATCCATTGACGTTTCAGCGTCACTTCTACCACCGTAGCACAATCCTTCAGAAGTATATTTGTTTGTCCATATTGCATTTACATATATCAAAGATAGAAGGTATTTCCTATGGCTACTGTAAAGTTTTGGTAAATTAAGTTAGAAGGTCTTTATGGTTAATCATCGTACTGTCGGTTCTGCATAAGAGCGTATTATCTGGCTGTATTTTACCAAAAACGAAATAGTGACAATCATTTAGTTTAGTGACAAATTTATAATATTATAAAATTGTAAACATTTCGTGTCTGTACATTGAAGTTATCAAAAAACAATCTGGAATAGACTATATAAATGATGGAGAACACGATGCAATTTTTTTTAGACTTCTTGTCTGTTTGTTCGGGTTTCACTTATAAACTACTGGGCCGATATCGATGCGGTTTGCTGATCGACAGCTAATTCTTAGACTTAAACTCTGCGCTCCTTTTTATTCTGAGAATCCAGCGGGAATTTTTCTGAGAATAATTTAAAATTACCAGATTAAATTTTTTATCCCGAGAATCCAGCGGGAATTTTCCCGGTAGCGGTTTGTAATAGTTCGGGTGCGTAACAAAATTAGGTTATTCCGACACAGTTTTCACTAAAACGATAGGTGCGGTACTTGGTGTTTCAAATAAATATCAAAATGGTTTGTTGCCAACCCTATCAGAGTTACGGACCAATTCTCAATACCCGATAACCTTTTTTATTAGTCCAGACAGAGCGCTGTAAGCGTAACATGTTGTGTCAAACCGTTGGTCTGGAATATCAGAATGGAACACTAATTTTTAATCAAGATTCTTTGTTTAACGATCATAAAGGCAGATTACTGATTGGTTGAAAATTGTATCGTTTTTAATCGTAAAATTAATTATATTTTCCAAGTTCGGCAATTAAGTAGATGACACAATGTTATAATACAATAAATTCTTAGTTTATTTTTATATAAAAGAGGGAGCTGTTAATATACCGTACTAAATATCATAATATTTTTATGTAAAGAATAATTAATATGCTTTTTGACTAGTTTTTCATCCGTGCAGGAACGGAGATAGAGTATATAAATTTCTGAGGCCGGGCGGGCTGTCGTAAGAGGTGACAAAACAACCCACAGCCTGGTGGAAGGGTATTTCCCGTCTGGATGGCTACCAACCCTGGTCTAAAATATGCCACCATAACAAACTTGAGTTGTGTTTCGGCCATTAGTGGCCAGGTTCCCGTGTCCCGTAACAGAGCAGCAGCGCATTTGTAGCACCTTTGACGTTCCAAACGTTCATAGGCGATGGTAATCGCTTTCCACCAGGTGGACCGTCTGCCTGTCTGCTTAACTCATGCAATAAAATAAAAATAAAATAAGTCATACTTGCATAAAATAAATTACTCTCTTTGTTATTTTCGTAAAAAAATTACATGGCTTCATCGTTTTGTAAGATGATAAAAACACTCTGAATCAACTTGATTGTCAACTACCCTATTTTGTTGAAAGATTAGTGGTCTTATACATATTAAGTCTGTAGGCGTCTTTAAAGTTCTTAGCCGTGGTAGCTTAGTGGCTGCGAACGCGTCTTAAACTCAAAGGGTACGGGTTCGAATTCTGGCCGGAAAGCATGTATCGCTTAGGCAGTTTTCTGACCTAATTTGCATATTATCACGATCACCACGTACTAACGGCGAAGGAAAAACATCGTGATGAAACCTGCACATCATGAAAACCGATATGTCTAACCCGCCTTGGACAAGCGTGGCGGGTATACTGTCCGTTCCCCCCGTATAAATACTACAAATTTACTTTAATTTAATATGAATAAGACAATATAAATGAATGCTGAACGTTTATCTTACTCATACAATACCTATATTTTTTTTATTACATGAGTTCCGCAGACAGGCTGACAACCCACCTGATGGAAAGCGGTTACCATCGCCTATGAATAATTTGTAACACTAAAGGTCTTACCAATATTCTGCCGCTCTTTAAAAGGAAACTGGAACCTGGCCACTAAAACCGAAATACAACTCGAGGTTTTTATGGCGGCATACTCTAGGCCAGGGGTGGTAGCCATCCAGACGGGCAAATACCTTACTTAGGTTGTTTTGTCGCCTCTTACGACGGGCCACCCAGGAAGTTGTTTTCTTTCCCCGTTCCTGCACAGATGAGAAGAAATTGTCATAATGACACAAAAATGTCAGTGTGCAAAAGTAATTCTTACAATACAATTGGTTTTTAACCGACTTTAAAAAGGAAGAGGTTCTCGATTCGTCTGTATGTTGTTTTTTTTTGTATGTTTATTACTCGATTTCTCCGTCAATTTCAAATCGATTTCTACGTCTATTGCGGACCGATTTTATTTTTTTTTCTTTATTCGTAAGAGTATAGACCCGAGGTGTTCCCATAATTACCAAGTCAGGATCCGATGAGTGGATCGCAGAGAAACCGAGAATAACTCTTGTTGCGGAGAGAGATAGTAACCTTGTATACTCCTACCAGTGGTACAATTTATACAGGCGCAATATATTATTTCTAAAGCTACGCACATGTCACAGTACCGTTAGGTAGGGTAGCTAATTATTTTGCGAAAATCATCAGCTCGGTATTCTTCGTTCTGAATTCAAATAAAGCAGTTTTTAAAGTTCTACGTGTTTCGTTATATAATTCCTGCACTAAGAATACATTATCAATCTTGTCCATGCTAGTGTGCAGAAGTATAACATTTGACACTTTGAAAACTACCCGCATTTATAGTGGAAATTGTCGCAGTTAACAATAAAGTTACCCACGCCATGCCGCGTTCAAACGGCGAAATAATATAAGCAAACTTTTTCATGTGTTCAGGCCTCTTATACGCCGTTATGATGCCTCTTTCTAAGGGTAATACCACCAATATTTTATGCCTTTATAGCTATGTGTAAGGGATTGCTCTGTGGCGAACAGGCGAGTGCCGAGGGACATGATATGTGGCCGCGTGGTGTGGTATAATACTGATTTAACATTGTGTTCACAGTACTATGGCATAAAGAGTGTGAATAACTTTGGGCACGGTGAATGCTTTCATTATGGCATACCCAAATCATCTATCTATAATATGATAAATGTCTAAAGAGTTTAATCTTGTACAATAAATTTAAAAAAAAGAAAAACAAATTAGAGGGGGCTGATTTAGGTTAGCAGATTCCGAAATTGAAATTTGTTTCGCCTAGTGGTTCGTCACCTCATCCAACGAGATAGACAACTTTCATAGACACACCACTCAACATGTGGTGATCACCCCAACTTAGACTATATATACAAAAATCTAACTGTTACGTGATATATAACAAAACTGCGTTTTAATGGTTTTAAGCGCGGTAATTTATTTGATTTTTATCATTCCAACATCTCGGCCTTTTTTCAGTAGTCGTGATCACGGAAGAAGATAAAGATGTCAAGTGTCAATGAGTATTGTTAAAGTTTTATTTAGCCTTCTGCCAACTAGTTCATTTTAATTATTTAGTTTTAATTTTGTTTATGGTTATTATTTACTCAATGGGAGCCTAATCCAATTCACCACCGCTTCGCAACATGTTGCGGCTTGAAGAGAAGAAGCGGCGCAAGAAACTCTTCAGCAAACATGCCTAGCTCTAATAATTTTATATAATATTAAAATGGGTGGGAGGTAAAATAGGCTAAATACAATTTTAACAATACTCATTGACGCTTGACATCTTTGTCTTCCGTGATCACGGCTACTGGCCGAAACGTCGGAATAATAAAACTCAAATAAATTACCGCGCTTAAAACCGTTACAACGTCATTTTATTATGTATACTAGCTACCTATATTCTGAACATGTTTGTCAGATGCATCTCCGAAGGTTTTGTCCGTTTTCTATATTGAGAGATTTTGGCACGATGTACATGAACGATTCGATTTTAACCTCGCTAATTATTTAAAAATAAATTATTCCATGTACGTGATGTAATAAATTTTTTACATTTTTTTCTGTCTTACTGTTAGAGCGTCGCGTGAAATGTACTGAACAAATTTTACTGAAACTCGTCATATCGTCGTCTAGTCATATCCTAGATCAACGCTTAAATTTTTTTAATCTCAATAAATGACGTTGTTTTAGTAGAATGGATGATTTATGCGAAAAGATGGCGCTGTTTTGCGTATTTTTGGCGCTGCCGTAGTAGTCCACTAACAAACACGTCGTCATGGTAACGCGAACAAAGTTTTGCACTGTTAGTAGTTAGTAGTAAATTATGTAGCGATAGCTTAGGATATAGTCTATTGGCGAGCCCTAATGTTTAGTTTTTCACGATTAAAAGCTTAAACACATAACCACGTTACGGCGCCGCATCGCCGTAATAGGCGGCCCCGCGACCGGAGGCCTTATATGAAAATCGATTCTTAAGGAGTAAACTCCAACAATTTTTTAAAACAACCGGTGGGTAACCATTTGCGAAATAATTTTAGTCTAAGAGACGCTGAAGATCGACCTACATCCATTTGATAACCAGATGAGACATGGTTTTATCAAATTATATTGACTAGTGGTCGCCTAGTGGTCGAAATTTGACTGTAATTAATAATTTAAATTATAAGTTTGAATAATAATTTAAACTATAAGAAACTTTATTAGGGTTCTGTTGTCAAAGACTATACTTCTATAATCACAGATTTCGCCAAGGCTACACTGTTAATTTAACTTTAACAATAAACAAAAGAGTATATATGCGTGTGTGTGTCAAATACATGGTAATGTGTGTAATGTCTTTTTTTTATAGATTTAATGCATTTTTATGCGCAATTTAAAAAAAAATATTAGCATTCTGCACTCTTTCTCTATGCGAAATTTCATACTCCTCCGTCAGCGCAATTTTCGTAGAAAAGGGGTACAAAGTCTTTAAAGTTTTTTGACAGTTTTTTGCAGGCAAGCTTATACGGCTATTTTTATAATTATATTATCTTTCTTATGATATCAATTTTTATTGATTAACAGAATGGTGTAGTTACGTATATTGACTTACCTGTTCATATCACTTGCCAAGTAGCCATGAACAGATATAAGTAGGCAAGGCATGCTCTTCGTGTTAAAAACTATCACTTGAAACTAAATTTGGTCAGTTATCAAAAGAGTTGAAGGCTATGAATTTTTTTTATATTAAAATTAACTTAACTAACAGCCACGAACACTTTCGATTGGCAAGCTATCATAGGCCTGTTTATATATCAATATAATTTGATAAAAATCGTCTCGTCTGGTAATCAGATGGGTGAAAGTCGATCTTCACCGTCTCCTCTACTATTTATGATAATTAAAACGAAAGATGTCGATTAATAAAAAAAGAGCAATACGCTTATTGCGATCCATGACAGGGACACGTCCAGCAACGTTCACGAATCACAGAAAAATGGTTAATCAATCAATCAATAACTCTTTATTGTACACCGATACAAAAAAGAACTTACAGACTAAAACTATGTCTCATTATACACAGAGGGCGGTCTTATCGCTAAAAGCGATCTCTTCCAGACAACCCCAGGAATGAATTAAGATTATAATGACGATGGTGGTATATATAATACATAGTACAATTTCTTACATTCTAGTAATAAATATATAAATGCAATATATACAGATGGTTTATATATTAAATAGACATATACTTAATATACATAAAATACAAATACATATCTACAAAAATATATAAATGTTTATAGATAAATATATATGTGCATACAGTTATTTAGTAGCATAGTTGTTCTTGTCATGTTTCTTTTTAAAGTTAACCATTAATTTTGTTATGTACCTTCTTATTTCTAAACGATACAATCGGCAATTTCCATAATTTAATAATGTTATATTTTTATTTATTCAGTGATTAGCGCCTGTTTTGTGTAGAGTTAGTAGTTCTCTATAATTTAACATAATTTTATCTAATAATATTTATCTCTAATATGTGGTAATTGTGTATAGATTATAATTCAAAATCTCTCAATTGTATATAGAGGGTATTTTCACTACATTTTATTTTCATGTTGGCAGACGCGATAGATTTATACTGTGTTCGGTTTATTTTATTACATGTAAAATATTATCTAACATTTCCAAACAATAATGTATTAAATTCTTGTCATTCATAACCCTTTAATTAAAATAGTTTATCAATGACTTCATTCAATCCGCTAGCGGTTGATCCAATTTGCTAAGTTTCTTATACTGTAAAATTGTTGGATGAATGGCGAGGTGTTCTAAAAATGCTTGTCGAGTGTGAAGAGATAGTGGATGACATGTATGTAAGCTGTAAGGTTCTCTGATTATAAGTGTTGTGACCAATTGCTGTTCTTTTATTACCATAAACCCTTCTGCGTTGTTGCAAGTATTACAATACATTTAAATATCATCATATTCCAAGGATAGGTAATATTTTCTATCATTGTTTTAAATATCGGTAGAGATTTCGCTTATCTGATAGGAACTGGCAGCGCGTTCCAAAGGTTTATAGCCTTGACGGAAAAGAATTGTTGTAGAAAGATGAACTTTGCGCAGGGTTGTTTAGTTTCAGTTTAGTGAAAGGCCGTAAACTATGGGAGCACGAAATAAAGTCAAAGCGTTCTTTAAGATAATATGGAGTATTCGGGACAAAGAAGATACTGTACAGAAGACAAAGAATATGAGTATTCCGACGAAAATGAATTGGGAACGACTTGAGTTTTTTACGGAATTCAGGGACGTGTTCATATTTCCGTATACCAAATAGGTAGGTCACTTCTTTCTATAACGATTCGCAAGGCAGTTATGTACTTAGGCCCTTAATATGAGGCTCCATATAGACTTTCCCTAGATTCTAGAGACTAATAACGCGGCCGGGTACAATCTTTAAATAATGATGCGGGTCAAATGCCCTAGTTACTTATAATATTTTTTCTACGCTAATGATTTTCCTAAATAAATGAATTATTATTATTTACTACAGTCACTGTTTAACAGGTATATAGTATACATTTTCCTGCTAATTTTCATCAACATTAACTTAGTCGTTTCAGTTTAAATGAATGTAACAACGACAGACGGAGAGATAGACAGATGGACGGGCGTATTAAGATTATCTCTAATAAATAATTCTTTTCTAGGACTTTCGAGATATTTTAAAATAAATTCTATAGACCATGAAACAACCTATCTGTAAAAATGTCATAGGGTGTCGAATCGATTATTCCTTCAGCCTTCTTTGTATTCAGAGGACGGGGTTGCAAAACTGTCGGGGCATTACTGCTGAACATTTTATATAAAACTGAAAAAGTTAAAAGTTGGAGTTGTGGGTAATTTGAATACATCTTGTATAATATTAATTTTAATTTGTATGTAGTTATCCCTTCTACCTATTTCAATGCCATATCGCATTCCCTCTATCCCATATCTCCTGTCTCATTCCTCTATCCCATACCATCCTGATGTCTGGCAACGTGTTAACTGCACTCCTGGTGTTGCAAACTTCTATAGGCGACGGTGACCACTTTTCATTATCTGGGCCGTCTGCCTATTTCGTGTTTCGAAAAAATACAGAATTGAGTCCATAAGCGAAATATTTGTAATTGCAGACATGAGTGGATGAAGGGGCTATGACATTTAGGGTGGCACGTTAGGTTAATAATAATAATAATAATTGGCAGACAAACAGACATATTGTATATCCCCAAATTAAGCAAGTTACGCTTGTGTTATGGGTAATATACAACGCACCACTCTGGGGCCGATCCCAGACACCCAGACCATGGTAAATAACGGAGAAAATACGTTTCCGAAATTTACTATACCAGGAATCGAACCCGGAGCCTCTGCGTTGCAGTGAGGTAGGCCAGCAGCGGCTTAGCCCGCTCAACTACAGAGGCCGTCAAGGTTAGAGGAGCGAGATGGAATGCTCCTCCTAAGGGAAGCTATCCGGCTAGTGATGAGTAGTAAACCTGTAAGCCAGTATATTTGCCCCGTACAAAACACATTTGTACTGATACAGTTCAAAATTTGAAATGTTAGACTTCAAAATTGTTGTCGCGCTACTACTCACGCCTCAAATATAAGACGAAGGGAGGCTTATGCTATAAAAGTACAATAACGCCTCTACAAATATTTACATGACAAAGAGGTATAACTTGACATGTCATAGTACGACTGCTAGTAAAATGCGGTGACCGAGGCCGATCACATCCGATTGTTAACGAACATTTCCGAACTAGAAATTTTGAACTAGACAAATGAGGGAATGACGCTCACCGCCTTACCAGCCTCATCGCTTTAAATGTATCAACGCGGTACAAACCGTACAAATTTCTCGCGTCATTTGTAGTGGTACAATTACATTGTACTGGTTCAGTACAAAATGTCATGTTATTATTAATTTTATAGTCATTATTATCATAATTATCACAATCATTCAATCATCATTCACTCTTACAAATTAATTTTAGTCATGTCGTACCTAACACTACTTCCGGCTATACCGACGAGGGTGTCGTTATTCCTCGCAGGCCGAGGTCCGATTGTCATATACAGTTCGAAATTTGTATATATTCTTTGTACGTGTCGGCAATGGTTTGCGTCTTCAATTATTGCACAGCGTCATCTTTTGGCTTGTAATTATTCCACTATAGATACATAATATGATTAGTAAACATTCAGAAAATGGGCAATAAAGTTATGGGCAGTAAAGCATGTTATTTCTTCATCGTTTGCTATTTTCTAAAGCCAATCCCAAATAAACTAGTTTTAAGGTCTAATTATGGTTTTTCATATTAAACTTTCATTTGATATAAAAAATACAAAACATTATAAATATTACATGAGTACATAACTCTCATCCACTAATGTGTTTTCGATGATTACGGTTTATATCGTAATCGAAAACACATGAGTGAACGAAAGAGTTATGTACTCATGTAATATTTTATTTGTAGTTAATATTTAATAAATACAAGTATTTACGGCAAGTTTGCTAGGTGGTAGGCTGTTTGCCCGTCTACATGGCTACCACCCCTGATCTAGAGTATGCTGCCATAACGATCCTGAGTTGTGTTCCGGCATTAGTGGCTAGGTCCTAGTCTCCCTTTAGAGAGCGGCAGCACATTCTTAGCACCTTTGGTGTTACAAATGTCTATAGGCGATGGTAACCGCTTTCGATCAGGTTGGCCGTCTGCCTGTCTGCTGAACTCATGCAATAAAAAAAAGTAAATCGATAAATATTAGATAACAATTTTGTACTGTCTTTTGGGTTCCGTAACCATTTTGATAAAAAAGAAACTCTTATAATATTTTAATTATCATCCTTTTGTGTTTCATCTATCGCTTTTGTTTGTCACAGCCATTTTTTTTAAAGATATTTCCTGCGATGAGCAAGCTTTCAGATCATTTACTACTCTTCCCTGCCCATCTTCTCTCTCTCTCTCTCTCTCACTATCCTATTCTTCCTGTCTGATCGATTCCACTCTCCTATCCCATCTCCCTATTTTTCTCATATCGTCATTATTATAACGATAATAATAATTTTCTTTCCTTTTATTATGTCCTAGTCTTACTGAGTATGTACTGTTTGCTACAAGTTCATTAATTCTTCGAAAAGTATTATAATCATGTAAAAAAAGAGCTTCATTTAAAAAGAAAAAAGAAGGGAATAATTTTTTTAGCTAGACGTTTTGCTGGGGAGTTTCTTGCCGCTTCTTCTCCTTAACAGCAATAACATGTTGTCAATAGGCATTGCAATCCGGCCTCATTTTCAATCCGGCCGGATCCAACCGGATTTGCGTCATTCGGATCCGGATTGATTTGACCTGGATAACTTAACTTTCCTTTTTGTTTCAACGTGGGCGTTAATGAAGTGTAAAAATAAAATGATATATATACGAAATCAACTTTATTATGACTAATTTTAAAAAGAAATAACAATTAAATTCTTAATGTCAAAACAAGTAAAATCACAAATTATTGTATAAAATCAAATTAAATAAAATGTCAAAAGAAAAAGTGTCTTTATCTTTAATGTAATGTAACTTGTGGTTCTTAGATTTTAAAGATAAAGTAGAAATCAATATTATAAATCAAAATTATAATATTAAACATAACATAATAATTAATCTTAACTGCGATCTATAATTATTGTATAATTCTAGAATAATAAAGTAATATTAATGTCTGTGGATTGAGTGGGTTACAATCTGTTTTTGCTAATTAGTTGATTTTCAACTTTTAATTACTATTTGCATGCCTGAAAGGGCAAAAACATGTGTAACAAAATAACATATTGATATCTAATGTTTTTACTAACCATGTTTTTTAAGCAAATAAATGATTTGATTTGATTTGATCACAATAATATCAATAATTAGCTACCTATTTTAGAATGCTACTCAGTTTTATTCTTATATATGACAGACTACCGAATCTATCAAATGAATAGCACAACAATCACAATAATTATTATTTATAATATTTATACTATTTAGTTTTCAAACAAACAATCAATTTTTGGTTTGAAAAAGCGATCTTAGGAAACAAATCGTGTTGATTGTCTCATCTGCTAATCGACTTCTAATACAGCTACAAATATAGCCTGCGGCCGAAAAGGCTCTCTCAGCTTCTACGCTTATCGGCTTAATTGTTAGCAAATAATCAAGAAGTATTCTCCTCGAACTCCTTCACTTTCAAACGCCGGCATTTCCTTTTTTTCTATTGTATCAAAAAACTTCTTTTTACAATTTGTATTGTACGAGACGCTACTTCTTGCTGGATCTGTAATTGTAATTCTACACGTAATCTTAAGTCTTTTTTCAGTGATTGTGAATCTAAGTTCTTCTCTACTATTTCTTCCACGATTTCCACATTATCGTTAGAGCTATTATCTTGGTTAATTCTTTCCAAGATTTTTTAAATTTCTAGTCGCATGTCTTTTTTCTTTGGTATAGTAAATGCATTATCAGCGTCAAACGACTCGCACGCACAAGTACCTAATCGTGCAACGCGCGATTATTTTGCCAAACTAGTCGCGCGTTGCGGATTGTCACAGGATCCGGTAACCGGATCCGTTATGTTTGTACCGGATCCGGTAAGTGCATATTGATGCCGGATCCGCCGGATTACCGGATCCGGTTTTCCGGATTGCAATCCCTAGTTGCAAAGCGGTGTACATAGAATAGGAAGTAAATTTAAAATTTAACTTATATGTACGACCTTCAAAAAGTGTTCTCCACTAGAAATTATCCAATTAATTATTTATTATCAATATTATAAAAATCAAAAAATGCCATATCTGTACTATTATATAGCTATTTATAAAAAAAACTGGAATAGACTATATGAACGATGGAGAACACGATGCAATATTTTTTAGATTTCTTGTCTGTTTTTCGGTTTGTCTGTCTGTTTGTTTGGGATTTACGTAAAAACTACTAGGCTGATATCGATCTGGTTTTTGCTGATCGACAGCAAATTCTTTGACTTAGAATCTGCGCTACTTTTTATTCTGGGAATCCTGGGAATTTTACTGGGAATTATGTAAAATGGCTAGATTAAAAGAAACGAATTCCAATTTTATTTTTTCACTGATCGACAGCTTTTATATAATAAAATATGTGTGTTTTTTTAAAGAAATCCCGCGGTTATTTTCCCGGGAGTGGTTTGTAGTTGTTCGGGTGCATAAAAATTAGCTTATTACGACTCAGTTTTCACTAAAACGATAGTTTACAATCTTTTTTAAATGCTGTGTCCCGGGAACCCCTCGGGAATTTCAGGTCAAGCGTAGACGAAGTCGCGGGCAGATCCTAGTTTTGAATAAAAACTTGAATTTGAATTCTCCTTCTTTCCATCCTGGCACACTCCAAGACTGGCAACGCTTTGGCTTCGCCCCTGTTGTTGCAAACGATAACGTTTGCAACACCGTAGGCGACGGTCACCACTTTCTATTAGGTGCCGTTTGTTTGTTTACCAGCTTTTGGCAATAGAAAAAAATGAACAGTATTAATTTACAAAAAAGAAAATCAATTTGCGACCTTTTTATTTCAGAATGTAAATAGGATTTGCTTTGTGATATTTCACTTAGTTATAAGATTAAGTGAAGAACCTATTATTTTCACCAAAAGTTTGATTTTCAAGAAGCTATTTCGCTCAAGATAATTGGTTTTAAAGTTTGACCTTTTCGATTTACAATTTAAACTTATTCGCTTATTATTTTATAGATTATCTTTAAGACAGTCGCCATTTTGTTTTTACTAGCTTTATTGGAAATCAATCTATTTAGCGCATCGTAGCCATTTTGTCAAAAATATAATTTCTATGATATCGTAATTATTTTTTATTGCTTTATATCATGTATTACAACAGTCCAAGACCTAGCTCTGATAATCTGTTGTGGTAAGCAAACCACAAAATTAGCTACCAAACTTGGGAAACAACTTTTATACGTTTATGGCCTTACTTATAATCGTCTCTTAAATAAATAAATAATTAGCAGACAAACACACATATTTTATATCCATAAATTAAGCAAGTTACGCTTGTGTTATGAGTAATATGCAACGAACTGCTCTGGGGCCGATTGCCAGAGACACATACCATAGTATATAACGGAGAAAATTCGTTTCTGAAATTTGCCATACCAGGAATCGAACCCGGAACCTCTGCGTAGATAGGCCGGCAAAGGCTTAATCCGCTCAACCACAGAGACCGTTAAATGTTAACTATCTCCCCATAATTGCCGGACACTATCGTCTCAATCGTAGGTTTGCCTGATTTCGGCATTCCGTTAATTCCAATGGCTTGCCCGTATAAAGATAGAGGGGATACGCCCCTCTATCTTTATAGATATTTGTAATGAAATCAAATGTACAATTAGAAATTGTTACCCAGGGAACGCATATATGAGTATAAATCTTATATATAAAAATCAATTGCTGTTCGTTAGTCTCGCTAAAACTCGAGAACGGCTGAACTCATTTGGCTAACTTTGGTTTTGAATTATTTGTGGAAGTCCAGGGAAGGTTTAAAAGGTGAGTGAATATGAAAAAAAATATTCTGAGGCGGTATAAAGTTGGACGGGTCAGTTAGTGTTCAATAAAACAGTATGTGACGACAATTCAAGTGGAACGCGGCCTACGTGACACAGTTAAATCTGCGAATGACGGTGGATACAAAAATAGTTTTTTTGATAAGTGATTAGCATGAAACAACAGTTTTTAATATTATTTAAATAGGACTTTATGTGAATTGACTTTGAATGTCGTTTCTTTGTCTTTTCAGATAAGCTTAGTATATATAATATTAGGTATTTAGCGTAAATTTAAGTACCTAATTGTATGTAGGTACTAACATGAGTAAAACTTTGTCTTTTCAGAGAAAAACATCATTTTTGTTCCATAAATTCCTAAATTAATAAAGATTGTCTTATATATTAACTAGCTGATGCCCGCGACTTCATCCGCGTGATGCGGTTTTTTAACTATCCCATGGGAACTCCTTTAATTTTTCGCGGTCAAAAGTATCCTATATGTTGACCAGGGATATAAGCTATCACCATACAAAATTTCATTTAAATCGGTCTCGTCGTTTCGGAGATTAGCCGGTACAAACAGACAGACAAACAGTGAAACATAAAATTTTAAAATAATCTAAATTAGTTCTATTTCACTTCTTACATCCCCCTGACACGGTTTTTAGCGTTTTTGTTCATTGTACAGAAATTCGACCTCTACAGTTTTATTGTATGTATAGATATAGATAAGCGCAAACTCGCGAAAGAAATGTTTTTAAATTTTTGTAAGCTTTTCAATAATCATTTCGGCTAACGCCACTTCTGCTAATAGTAATACCATTTTTTTACTATTATTCTGCAGCGATGATGCTGAGAAGATATTGTGGATTTTGTAGAATACGAATTTTTGACACTATTGTAATGGAATCGTACTTTGAATATCTTCGCAACGTCAAAATAGCAGAATTTGGCACCTGGTATAATGTTAGTGTTAGTGATTGTGTCACGTAGATGTAGCTAAGGTATTTATATACATTAATGTAGTTAATCGTTAACGCATTATTTTTTAACGCTAAGTAGTATTTGGTCACAGCCACTAATACTAGCAATAATGCACTTGGAACAGAGGCATTATGAACAAAACAACAACGTAATACGGTTTAAGTAAAACCAGTAGAAGTTTCTAGTACTATCTGGATCGCTCTGTTAGGTAATCAACGAGCTAGTTGTTGTTAGGGTGAACGCACCAATAATGGGCACCTTGAGTATCTGCGTTGTTTGACACACGCTTCGTAAAGTTGCGGTGTATCAGCACGATTTTATTATAAGCGGTCGTAACTACGTTGAATGGCATTATTATATTTTTGTTATTTCCAAAGATAAATATTTAAGTAAGGCTTGTCCCGATGAACTGTATTTTTAAACTAAACAGGAACCTCTGTATTATTGGTAACAAATAGTTAAGTTTCCTTAAGCATTTTATAAAAATGAAATCTCACTGCAAAGTGTGCTAGTAACTTGAACTGCTTGACTAAGGCCAGATTTCTATACCGTTTGCCTTAGTATCTGTTAAAATTTGATATAACGGACGGTAGGCCAAGTAAATGTAAATAGTAAGACATAGAAACCGGCTTAAGAAAGTTGCCTTTTTATGTAAATAACATACAGATACGTTATAATGGTATGGATTTTTAAGCAACACGTATTATGGGTTTTATAGAAATAGTCGAAATTGTTCTTTTTATTATTAGGGATAAGGTCACGTATAATTTTGGAAATATTTTCTATCCTTCAAAAAAGATTACTAAAGTACCCAATTTTTTTAACGTCTTAATTTTCTTAACGTCTGGGTAGATTCTGTGACGTCATTAAACGTAATGTCAGTTAGGCCATGGTCTATCACAGATGCTAAAAGTGGCGTCCAGCGTCAATCGACATCAAACGGCGCTTCTAGCGACGGATGGACGTTATACCAATCGTCATTCTGGAAACGTCTACACAAGTTTCAGTTTTTTCCATGCATTCTATTGGACATGATTGAACAGATTTGTTTTACAGATTACCGTCAAAAACGCTACGTCTTCGTGCTGGAATTTGCAAGAATTACTACGGGTGCATATGATGTATAGACGTAGCAGAAAGCCTATGTGCGCCGCTTCAGCCGTCTGAGAAAGACCACTTTAGTGCATTTTCATAATAAACATTCGTCGATCGCGTACAGCATCAAACCAGACGCCATCTGCCGACTTCGTAATGTTAGTGTCGCAGGTGCGATAATGTTGCATTTATTGACTGTGTTAATAGACATATTAATATATATATACATACGTTATCTGTCAATATGTAATGTCATTAACACTTAAAAATAATATCGTGTCACAAATAGAGCATTACATCCATCACCACATCTACGTGAAACGGCCTATATCTGTAAAATTATCGCAGGTGCGGCCCCAGCATAACAGATCACGCGTCTTATGTTCCATGCGCATTAACGGCACCGTGATTGTGGGTAGTTTTTAATTCGCCTTTTTTCCGACGTGCACTTTTGTCAGGGCACTTCTTTCATTTATTTTCAAAAGAGTATTATATCTATTACATACATAAGTATTCTCCGCGATATAGTTGGCTGCAGCTTTATAGAGCTGGTGGAAAATGCCTTAGATGATGTAATTGTTTTGTTTAATTAAGACATTTTAATTTAACCGGCGGAGACAGTTCGCTGTTTATTGTTAATGTAAAACTTAAGCTATTTTTCTCTTGAAGCGAACTAGTTATTTTGTGTACACGTTTGAAGGAAGAAAATTATTGTTATTTTATATTAGATATTAAGGTAAATTAGATTGTCTTTTGTTACCTGCAAAATATTAATCCATAGTCAACTTTGTTTCAATGTTTATTTCTTCATTTACGGCCTTAGATAAGTGCCAAATAGCTTACTTAAGAAATTGGAAATAATATGGGTAACTTGTGTTCCGGAAAATGCAAATTTCAGCAATGCTGTGTGATGTTAAATTTTTTCTTCAATGTTTCTTACAATTATTATATTGGCTGGAGAGGGTAAACAGGCCGCCGCGACGGTTCACTTGAAGCTTGAACCTTTGGCTACCTTGAGCAGGCTCGGTGTAGGCTCCCTTAGCCTGGGGTAAGGGCTCCCCACCAGCAGTATACCGTCCAGATGGGGGTGCTATGTATTCCGCGCGCGCACCTCTCCTCCCGTGGGGTGCGCAACAGACCGCCCCACGCATAAGAGTGCATGATGTCGCGGGGGGATAGTAATGGTTCCCCGGCAGTGCATGAGTTCGATGGGCCATCGCACACCAGGGTTAGCAGAAAGGCTAGGCCATATATCCGTAACCCTGGCATTAAGGGCGAAGGACGTTAACCGAGGGGTTTTAGTGGGTCTCCCTAACCGTGACATGGTAATAGCATCTTTAGTTTTGTCTAGACAGGCTAGTGCCACCTCGTTCTGGCGACTCCTACACACCGGCCGCGATTATCCCCAGTTCACTGCGCGGCTGATGGCCCTCGATCGGGGTTAAAGAGTTAAGAAAAAAGGGTGAAAAAGAGGAGATGAGATAGGGAGGAGGGATAAGTGCCCACTTATCCTCCTCGCCACCGGAATTCTAACCCACCGTACGAGATGATTAACTCAAGGTTAACCATGACGGCCTCTGTGATTGAGCAGTCTAAGCCTTTGCCGGCCTACCTTACTGCAATGTAGAGGCTACGCATTCGATACTTGGCGTGGTAAATTTCGGAAACGATGGGATATGGGGCTTTTTAAAAAGGGTGTCATATAATTTCTTCGAGGCTGGCAGCGCGTTAGTAACATCTCTGTTGTTGCAAACGTCCATAGGCGACGGTAACCGCTGTCTACTGTACTTCAAATATAAAAAAACGAATGTTATGTTATTTACTATGGTCTGCGTGTTTGGGATCGGCCCCAGAGTAGGTTAATGTGTATTACCCGTAACACAGCGTAACTTGCTTAATGTGTGAATATACATATTGTATGTTTGTCTGCCTATTATTTATTTCATGCAGTATTCTGTGTGGGCGTGGTATCACACCCATCAATCCGGACCTAACAGCTGTTACCTCGTCCAAATGTAGAAAATAACCAACTTAAACATATTTAAATTATATTATGTTTATGTCTCTCTTTCTCTATCAATTATAGTAAAATAAGTATAGTTTCTCTTTGATAGTGGTAATGCAGCCAGCCTTCTGGGCACGCTTCCATCTGGCAGTGATTTGTTACATATTAACAATACATTAACTTATTTATAACTTAGTTTATTTTAGTATTTTTGTTAAAGATTAGTTTGTAATTTATTTCAAAAATAATTGAAATCTTTTTGCCTTTCACAGTCCTCTACTCTAGCATACGTACAAATCATCATGGCAGTTTTCATATAATTCACGCATTTATTTTGGTAATAATATAACATCAACTACATTTTGGCGTAATGAAACGAGTTCTTGACAGAATAAAACGTATAATAGGTTGGGGAAAAAGTCTTTTCGCATATAGTATGTATGAACTTGTAATAAGATCTCTTTGGCTATACTATTTCTATATGGCTGGTTTTGGTATAATTAAAATGTTTTAATTTTAAAGAAGACAATTCCAAATTCAAATTAAGAAAATGTGTGACTTTCATTTGTTTTTCTTATTGTTAAAATGAGTGAATCTAATGAAGAAATTCGATACATTTTAAAATTTTACTACAAAAAAGGTAAAGATGACAAGCCGGGAAAAAAAATTGTGATGATTATGGACCTAATGCAGTATCTGTGAGAGTAGCGCAAATTTGGTTTGAGCGTTTTCAATCCGGAAATTTTGATATCAAAGATGCACGTCGCTCTGGTCGCTCTGTTACGGACAAAATTGATATCATTTTTGAAAAAGTGGAGCAAGATCGGCATATTAGTACTTACGATGTAGCTGGAGAACTGGGAATTGACCACAAAACGGTTTTGGCGCATTTGAAAAAAGCTGGGTACACAAAAAAGCTCAATATTTGGGTGCCTCATGAGTTCACTGAAAGAAGCCTAATGAACTGTGTGCTCATTTGTGATTCTTTATTACGACGTAATGAAACCGAATCATTTTTGAAGAAGCTGATAACTGGTGATGAAAAGTGGATCACGTACGACAAGAACGCGCGAAAAAGATACTGGTCAAAGGCCGGTCAGGGTTCACAGACTGTGGCGAAACCCGAGTTAACTCGCAACAAGGTGATGCTGTGTGTATGGTGGGATTGGAAGGGCATTATTCATTATGAGGTGTTACCGCCAGGCAGGACCATCGATTCTGAACTGTACTGCGAACAACTGATGAGATTAAAGCAAAAAGTTGAGAGAAAGAGGCCGGAATTAATGAACAAAAGGGGTGTGGTTTTTCACCATGATAACGCTAGACCTCACACATCTTTAGCCACTCAGCAAAAATTACGAGAGTTTGGCTACGAGGATTTAATGCATCCGTCGTATAGTCCTGACCTTGCACCTTTAGATTTTCACCTGTTTCGGTCTCTGCAGAATTCCTTAGGCAGTGTCAGGTTAACATCACGAGAGGACTGCCAAAACCACTTGTCGCAGTTTTTTGATCAGAAGCCCTAAAATTTTTATAGCAATTGGATCACATCCCTACCTACAAGATGGCAAAAAGTTATCCAACAAAATGGCACCTACATAATTTAATCAAATGTAAATAAACTTTATAAAAAAACCTTTTGAATTTTTATATAAAATGCGAAGAAACTTTTTCCCCAACCTAAATTTAAATATTATGAGAAAAGATTTTGTCAGCATTTGAAGCGTGAAAGGCACTGTAACACGCGGCTTTGTTATACCTCCATACACTTAGAAGACAGATTGACCTTGAGTTGCTTTTGTACCGTAGGATATAGGCAATCAACTCCTTTAGAGCATGTTGTGGCTCTTGTATGACGATTAGTGTTATACATATGTATATACAGATGCATGTACGTATAGCTTCGCATTTGTAAATCTGAACTCTTAAAATTTTTCGTCTGATCGTTTGCCAGTTCGTCTACCTCAGGCGCTCTGGGATCGATTCTAGTGTGGTCCGTTATGTACCAGGCCACTCAAAAAGTATTGCGATAAAAAGTTTTTATGTATGAGAGACTGGCCAGTTACAATCTTTTTTGAAAATATAATTGATTATTTGTAACTAAAAATAGGAAATAGGTACGTTTTAATTTCAAAATTTCCCTCCACATTGTTTGCGAGCTGAATTAAATTATCGTGTCATATTGAAAAATGGATCTGCGCCGGGAACATTTTCGGGCTATGATTATTTACGATTTCAAGTGTCGCCTGAAACCGGACGAATCGTACGTTAGACTTCAAATGGCATTCATGGATGAAGGCCCTTCTAAAGCAATCGTGTATCGTTGGTACAACGAATTCAAGCGCGGTCGACAGACTTTGGGGGAAAGAAAAAGAAAGAAAGAAAGAAGTGACGGCTGTTACGGGAGAAAACGTGCTAGCAGTGAAAAATTTAATAAGCGAGTTATGTATTAAGAGATTCAGCACATACTGCAGATTGGATCCGGAAGCCTTTTCGAGATTCATGTGCATCTTCGCGTGAGAAGGATAGTCTCACGTTGGGTGCCACACAATCTCTCCGATGCTCAGAAGCAGGCCGGGTGGAATGGTGTCGTGATATAATAAACAAATTTGAAACAGGCTCGTCTTGGCGTGTTTACGACATCATTGTTGGTGATGAGTCCTGGATTTATCAATACGATCTAGAGATGAAGCGCCAGTCGACGGTTTGGGTTTTCAAAACGAATCAACGCCTACCAAAGTGAAGCGATCTAGAAGCGGAGGGAAGATTTTGATCGCTATTTTTTTGTTGACTGGCTACTTGGTGTCAATTCCTTTACGGAACCAAAGAAGCATCAACGCCGAATGGTATATTATCAAATGTTTGTCAGAAGTTTTCTGTGTTGTGAGTAACAAGCGACCAAACACGGGCTCCGCGGGCTACTGCTCCACCACGACAAAGCGCTCGCCTATACCGCGCTCAAAACGAGAGACTTTCCGGAAAGCACGCCAGTCAAACTCCTGGGTCACCCTCCTTACAACTCTGACCTAGCATCGTGTGACTTCTTTTTATTCCCGAAAATAAAAAATTAGCTCAAAAGGATATAATTTTCGTCGCCAGAAGAGGCGCTGTCAGCGTTCGAGCAAGCTGTAAACGATACGTCTGCGGCGGATTGGAAAAAGTGTTTCGAAAACTGGTTCAGTCGCATGAAACTTCGTATAGAGGCTGGTGGAGAGTACTTTGAAAAGATTTAATAAAAAAATATTTACCTATAGATATTTTATTTTTATTTTCGCAAAACTTCCCAAGTGTCCCACGTATTACCCACGAAACACCTGTATCTTGCTTAGCTTGGAACTATACAATGTGTGTGTTTGTATGCCGATTTAGAACAAAAGGTTTTTTGAAATCAGACGGAATTAAGAACGTAAATTGACCATTATATGTCCAAAATCAAAATTATTCTAAAACTGACAATCGCACAAGAAACTCACAATTTCGACAATTTGGTACTTTATTGAAGACCTCCTATACTTCGTATGCTTTAACTGTGTCTAATAGTTGGAAAAAGAACTTAAGGAAATACTTTATGAAAATTAATATCTGCAGATGCTATACAATACTTCAACAAAGCCCCGAGGATACCTAATCTCGGAATGAAACCGCTCCAGGGCAGGACATCGGAATCCTTTTTGTGATTCGGGATACATTTTCATCGCGTTTTATCAGTTCAACTATATATCGTTTCAGTGTTGCCAGACCAGCACCAAAGTGTTGCACTCTAAAAAACATTTTTTGCTGGGGTACAGCAGACAGGCTGACGGCCCAACTGTGATGGGAAGTGGTTACCGTCACCTTTAAACATTTGCAACACTAAAGGTGCTACCAATATGCTGCCGGACTCGTAGATAGGGCTGTTACCTGGCCACTAATGCCGGAACAAAACTCAAGGATGTTATGGGGGCATGCTCTAGACCAGGGGTGGTAGCCATCCAGACGGGCAAACACCTTACCACCTGGCTGTGGGTTGTTTTGTCGCCTCTTCCGACAGGCCGCCTGGCCACAGGTATTTGTATTCTTTCTCCGTTCCTGCACGGATAAATCTATCTACTATCACTGTCATTCTAAACAAGGCTGAAATACAATAGTTAAGGTGGTATAGATGTAGAGGTAATGGATAAAAGGCGAGTGACAAAACATGTACACACAATAGTGTTGGTGTAAGTAGATCACAGCCAAATACAGTAAATAAAATATTACTAAAAGCAGGCAGTCAGGTAAACAGCCCACCTGGTGGAAAGTGGTTACCATCTATGCGCGTTTACGACGCCAGGGTTGACGCTAACACGTTGCCGATCTCTAAGAAATTTAATTACGTGCTTCTAAAAGAATCCCATGTGATAGCGCAGAGGGAAAACCGAGGCGAGAAGTTCCCTCCAGATCATTGTTGTACGCGAAATTAATATTCTAGAACACTGTTAAGGCCAACCGGTTCCGTTGAGAAGAGAGGGGAGCACTTCGGGCCTTAACTCACTCCCAGCGATCTGGTTCGAAGGACCATATGTAGGGTTGTTTCTTGATGATGGCAAGGTGCTTCAATGATTAGTGGAAAGTTCTAGTATGATTATATGAGCTTTATTAGAAGATATTACACGTATGTGTACGTATGTGGTATGTGGCGGACTGCCGCCCGCAGCGCTCCCCTCTCTCCTCGACGGAACCAGTAAGAACTGTTGCGTAGTAGAACCTGTGAGCTCAAGAAAATAGCGAGCGATGCGGTCACTCTCCGTTGTACAAGCGGTAGAATACGCAGAGAGATGTAATTCCTCTCCGAAATTTACATATCCGTGCAGGAACGGAAAAAGAATACTAATTCCTGCGGCCATGCGGCCTGTCGTAAGAGGCGACAAAACAACCCAGGTGGTAGGGCATTTGCCCGACCGGATGGCTACCACCCCTGGTCTAGAGTATGACACCATAACAACTTTGAGTTGTGTTTCGGCATCAGTGGCCAGGTTCCAGTTTCTCCTTCAAGGCCGGCAGCATATTGGCAGCACCACTGGTATTGATAATATCTATAGGCGACGGTAACGACTTTCCACCAGAGTTGGGCCGTCAGCCTGTCTGCTGAGCTTCAGCAATAAAATAAAAGAATATATATTATACTAATAGAGTGTCGAGTAGAGAGCGTGAAAATACTTATTGTATCTAGCAATGCCATGTCGGTGGTGCAAAAAGATGAGTATTATTCACAAATTTTGTAGATTCAGAAAAATTTAATTAAGGAAAGGGCGAATTCGAGTGTTTTTTGGCTTCGTATAATTTAATTTCAATTGGTTCGATTTCCTTTGATGTAGGTACTATTACTGTTCTGCTGGCAAAGTTGTTTGAGAGACGCCTCAAAATTAATTTTTATGATTAAAATCCAATTTTAACTTATATTTTCGAAGGAGACCGAAAGTTTATTTAATATAGTAAAATATTCGAATTAAATAATGAATGAATGAATGAAATAAATAATCGATTTATGTTGGAGCGTGTCATAATCTAATCCATGAACCCTCTTTATAAATATTAATGAAAATAATATCGCATTTGCAATGATTTCAAAAATAAAATTAAGGACAAAAAGGAAAGTATAAACTAAACTGCTAATCAAAATTAAATATAAAATACCTAAATTTAAACATATCCTAAATAAATAAATGTAAAGCGATGTAAAGGAAAAAATGAACTAAGCTTAGTTATTTATATAAGTGTTGCCATCCAACATGGTAACGCAGCCAGCGTTTTGGGAACAATCACAATTGACGGTAATTTGGGGCCTATTTATTATTTGTAATTTCTTTTAAGGTGTATGATATATTAATTGTATATTTAATTTTAAGCTGTTTTTTATTTTTATGTGAATATTTTACGAATCATGTAAACCAATTATACAATTTAAAATTAAACTAAAAATCTAGTGCTAAACCGCTATCAGTTAGGAACGTCCCCAAACGATTGGCCGTATTTATAAAAAAAAGAACTTTAAAAGCGTATTGCGTTGGAAAGCTGGATTATAGCAGACAGGCGGATAGTCCACATCATGAAAAGTAGTTAGTCGGTTATGGACATTTACTACATTAAAGGTGTCATCCATAACCTGCCGGCCTTGAAAGGGGGACTGGAACCAGGCCACTGATGCTAGAACACAACTCAAAGTTGTTATGACGGGATAGTTTAGATCAGAGGTAGTATCCATTCAAACAGGGAAATGCTTACCACCTTTTTTTAAGTCAGTTAACTTATTTACAAAACAATAATCTATACATACATATAATAAAATTGTAGAGGTCAAATTTCTGTACAATGAAAAAAATGCTAAAAACCGAGTCAGGGGATGTAAGAAGTGAAATAGAACTAATTTAGATTTTTTCAATTTTTTTGTTTCTTTGTCTGTTTGTCTGTCTGTTTGTACCGGCTAATCTCCGAAACGACTGGACCGATTTAAGTGAAATTTTGTATGGAGGTAGCTTATATCCCTGGTCAACATATAGGATACTTTTGATCGCGAAAAATTAAAGAGTTACCGTGGGATAGTTATAAAAAAATAATTACTTAAACAGCTTATTATACAACTTATGCACCTAATTAAGTATTGATATTGCCGTTACCATCATCATACAATAAAACAATTTATACGCTAAGACCAATAGGAGCTGAGGGCCAATGAAGAATGTTTTAAAATCGGGAGGGCTTTTTAAGTTACTTTTTTAACTATTCCACGCGGACTAAGTCGCGGGCAGTAGTTAGTATTTTATAAAAAAAACGTGACAGCAAAACCCCAATCGATAAATAAAAAATTAGGTATGTGATCATGGTCCTAGAAAGCCATCAAGGAGTGCTACGTCATCTAAGAACAAATTTGAACTTAGAACATCGTGTACAAGTTAGACCTAGATTCAAAATTAAGACAACCCTTGAGACTACTACGCGGTTAGGTCAGAGTTTAATGACGTCATTACTTTCAGAGTAAATTAGGCCAAACTTATACTGCCTACATTGCCACTGACACAATCAAGTATTTATTGAGATGGACTCATCGTGTTTCAGACAGTCTGTAACTTCTATTTCTCCTGTATATGGTTCCCAATGTATGATAAGTTTGTGTTGGTTGTTATCCTCGCTCACAAAGAGGCTGACTGGTTAGCGATTATAGTTATTGCCTCGATATTTTGGGTTGTAGCTTGATGTTATATAGATTTATAATGTTACGAGTTACGGGACTCGAATTTAAATGCTGTTTGGAATTACTATAGAATTTATTAGAACTATACAAACACGTATAACACAGGTACAAATATAACTGGACACAACCAGTACAAACGTAATACACGATTCAATAACTCACGCAAATTCCGTCTATATATAGCTTATCGAATGTACACACGTGTTGTCTCGCTTGTGACCATCGCTAGACTGCCGATCTCCCCATTAGGCCATTGCTATATCCTGCACCGATACAATATGGCTGCCCGCCCGGGTGGATCGAATTTCTTAGAATTCGTAATCTGCACACCTGCCTAATTATATACAGCCATAAACGAGTACAATACACAATAGGCTGTTTTCTAATTACGAATTTTAATTATAAGGTAAACAAAAGAAGTCCAAATGCTGAAAAGGCAATAAACTGCAGGTGTGCATTGGTCTTTGTCGGTTGTAACAATAATAATAATAATCCGCACAGGGCTTTGTGGCGAAGCTCTAGGTGAGTAGCGATACCTTGTACCCGACTCCGGGGGGGCCAAGACAAGGACCCCGCCTCCGTCCTTGCCTTAGCCAGTCGGCACGTAGTGGAGGTCGCTATAGCTAAGAGTCAAGCTCCAGGGGTGGAACCGATAAATGGCTTAACGCTGGAAGTAGCTTCGGCGAACCTGCAGCCCACCTCACGACC
Source organism: Dendrolimus houi (assembly GCA_039645545.1). Taxonomy (NCBI): domain Eukaryota; kingdom Metazoa; phylum Arthropoda; class Insecta; order Lepidoptera; family Lasiocampidae; genus Dendrolimus; species Dendrolimus houi. The sequence continues at coordinate 739,843 of CM077122.1, forward strand.
CCCCTTAGCCACTCATACCCATGTTGCCCCTCGCCAATTTGTATATTATATCATATCCTTAGTTCTACTAACAGTTCATAAGCCGGTACTTTTTGTTCTCATTTCCTACAATAGTCCTACGTTGACTAGGGATTGTCCTTGGGTGCATTACTATATGGTGTAGATAGGGATAATCGCCAGTCGGTGTCACGCCACATTTACATCAATTCAAGGGACTTTTACGTGCTGGCCTTCCCAGGGCAAGCACGCAAGCCCTTCAAAAGTCCCAATCGACGGGGTATCAAACCCCAAAAAAAAACTTTAGACAAGACCTGTAATTATTATTCTGACCTGTTACTGATGCTGGAACCATTATCCTGGTTACAGCTTCTGGGGCCGGCTCAAGCGGTGTGATACCATACTCTCGCAGATCGGTGTGAAATGCTTTAACTAGTAGTTTTTGTGCCATGAGTGTCTGTTAATCTAATCCCTCTTATCTCTATCTCTATCTATATCTATCTATCTCATTCCCTTTATACCGTCTCTCTTGTCCTATGTTTAAGGCTGGCAACGCGTTGGCTTCGTGTATAGGGTTTAGACGTTGTTAGGCGACCGTAACCATTTTGCATTAAATGGATGGTGTGCCAGTTTCGCAATTAAGAAAATTACAATTATTGTGAAAAAATGCATGGATAAAGTTCGTTAAAATGAAATTTGAAAAAATTGGATAAAGAAATATTCCAAAAGATTTAAAGTAAATACCGAATTACTGAAAGCAATACAGCTTTACCTATCGTTTTATACCTAGTATATTTCATTAGTTACAACTACTTGAAATTAATTTCAGTTTTGTCTTTTGTTCGCAGATATTCAGCTACGAAATGAGATTCCGAGAACTCAAGAATGTAATTTAAGCGCTCTCAAAATGACGAAGGTTAAGTTAAAACTTATTTTTTATATATTAAACTCTCTGCTAACGGCTAACGCTCGACCTTACTCAGATTACAACTCAACTGACATAGTTATTAAATTTCCTAACAATAATACTTTTCATCTACCAGTAGATCCAAATTCTGACACTTTAATCGTTGCTAATGATGATGAAACAGCAGAAGAAACCAATAAGAGTTCGAAAACTTCAATGGATGCTATGGTAAGCGGTGAACAAAATAGAGATGAAGCGTTATTATTAAAATCACACAAAGATCAACAGGATGTTTTAGAGATGCCTAAGAGTGATGCAGAAGCAATTGGAAAACAATTAAACATATCAAGTTCCTTATTAGAAGAAATAATTGACTCAGAAACAGACAGAGAAGAAACGATAACGGACATACTGTTTAGACCAGAATCTGAATTTGCTGAAATGCCTAAATTTGAATTCCTCATAGCAGCAAAGATAAATGAAAGTGACTTTACGAATAAAAATCTCAGTAGAAGAGGTGGATACAGTGATAACAGTATAGAAAGGGACGGTAATAGTAGTGACATAATGAAGAAAATTGACTACGTGGAGTTGGTGGAAGTTATAAAGGATTCGAAGGAGAACAATAGTGCATACATGGCAAATATAACAGGCCATGAAGTTGATAATGATCTTGCACCGGATACAAGTGAGTATTTATTACTAATTTAGGTATACATATTACTTAATAAATAGCTTTAAAACTTATATTAATCAAATAAATTCAAAATTGGTAACATTTTACGTACATCTTCAATAATATCTTCGTTATTACTTTTGGCCCAGTTCCTGTATCTTACTTACTGAACGTTCATTTGCTTTACTATCGGTTAAAATTTCACATAAGCTCCATACAAGTAATGTCAAAATTCGCCAATGGTATTTAAGGCATGTGAATTTTTAGTAAGATGTAGGAATTGGCCAGTAATCGTGTAAGTTAAGAATATGCAGTTTAAAGTTATGTCCAGTTTGTATAATTATCGATTTTAATTCCAGCTCTCCCTACGTCTAAATATAAAGTAAAAGTTTCTTTAGGTATTATTAGTCCCTAAGGGCAAATACTCAAATTCAACTCTAATGAAAAGAATAGTTAAAGAGACTGGTGGGTTTCTTAGGAGCCGTCGGCCTGATCACCTACACACATAATTACAATATGTTTACGTAGCTTATTTCATTAGAAACTTGGCTGAAAATAGAATTTGGCCATAAATGTTTGACATTGACATAGCCTCCATTACGATAATACTAGAGTTTTTGGCGGAAACTTGATACGTAATGTTTTACTGAGAAATTTTATTTAAAATAAAAAAAGGTTTATTCTACCTATAAGTGAACAACGTGAACAGTAATTGTACGATGTATTTATTGTTTTTCACGAATAATTTATGCATTTATAATTTATTCGTCATAGTATCAGGCAAAGGAACGGAGCCCATACAGCTTTGTCTGACGCATGACACTTGACAGCCATATGGTAGACGTTTAGATGTTTTGGATTGCTATTTAAAAAATATAAAATAACAGATATCGATAACGAATAAATAATCGATTTATCAACTAACAGAATAAAAAAAGTGTTAGCAACAGAATATTGCGCAGGTATATCGATATTTTGATATCTAGATTCTTATTTAAAGAATCAGACAGCAATGCTTTTAAAATTAATTATAATACTCGTAATATGGTAAGCGAGTATCGATTCTTAAAATATTCAATATAATTTTTCTCCGGTTAGTAAGGTTCTTAAAATATGGTATAATTTATAAAGATAAGCAAAAATCTACTTTTTTTGGTATAAGTTTTGTCTTTGTAGACGTTGAGGCCGAAAACCACCAGTCGCCTTTGTACTTATATATCGACTTGTCTTATGCCTTATTTACATTATGCCCATTTCGATGATAACAAACAGGAAAGTGGCGAGCGAAATGGGTAGTGCGAGTATATAAATGCAATTTATAAGATCATTATTTTTCTGAAGCGTAATGTAACTGAAGGATCAGATTTCACCGGGCATAATTTTGAAAACAGCTTGAAAATTTGACTCACCGTGAGAAATGGAATTTAAAGTGTCTATAGTATATATGTAAAATATTGTTCACCTAATCAATGTAAAAGGAATCTATAATTGAAATAGTACAAATATATATTCATTCGAGCATAAATCCAGGTTGTATTCGGAGCATTCTCTTCGAGGGATCGTTTTCTTAATTTTTCTCCTCCACTTCGCGCGGTCTTCGCCATCCCTTGTTTCGATGCCATTGGAACGAATGTGATGCTTCACAACGTCAAGCAAGCATTTTTTGGGCCCTCCCCTTCCACCGAGACCGAAGGGGGCAGGTCTAGATATTTGTTCCCCACGTAATAAGCCGGTGTCTCAAAAATGTAGCCGCACCTATGTCACGGACATAAAGGTAGGTTCAGTTCCTGACGGGTCTTTCCGCAAGACTCGACACATCTATTGCAGCGTATTCAAATCGAAATAATAGCTTGTTTCCGGCTAAATATTTCCTATAAAATGCATAAAACGGAACACCCGTACTGAACTGAAAAGCTTTAGCTTCGCAGATGTTATGTGGGACAATCTCGGGAAACGACCCCCGTATTCCTCTACAGCTTCCTTTCAACACATAAAAACATACGCGTCGTGACCTTTTTTATACTGTGGCTGGAAATTGTACTAGGCAAAATGGAAGAATTTTATGTTGCCAGAAAGAAACTTCAAAAATTAATACTTCACGAAATTACTTACTTATACAAGTCTGCCCGCATAAGCAAATGTAGTATTTGCAAATTTGCATTTTTCTTGAAACCTCAAGAAAAATGCGGTAATCATATTTTTAGATATTTAAACAACATGTCAATGTTATGTAATTTTTTAGTGTACCTATATAAAAGATAATTTAAAAAATCAAGTTTTAATTATAGGTTAGCGCCTTAGGATACCCAAAAATGACGATTAGACTTAGCTAAATTACTTAGTTATGTAAGATATTAGAATTTTGGAAGTTGAGTAACTTGAACGTTTTTATCGCCGGAGTACATACAGCAGACAGGCCGACGGCCCACCTAATGGAAAGCTGTTGCCACTATCTAGAGCCACTTGCAACACCAAAGGTGCTACATTACCTTGTTATTATGGAGGCACACTTTAAACCAGGGGTGGTAGCCATCCAGACGGGCAAATACTCTTTTATCTGGCTATAGGTTGTTTAGTCGCCTCTTACAACAGGCTGCCTGGCCAAGAACTAGTGTTCTTTCTCTTATTAAACATTAAAAGTAAATATAATCATGTAGGCAGCTTCCGTGTGGGGATAGCCTTATGAACCAAGTTTACGATAAACATGTAAGAGTACTCAACGTCCTACTATATCCTACTAATATAATAAACGCGAAAGTTTGTAAGAATGTATGGATGTATATCTGTTACTCTTTCACGCAAAAACTACGATTGGAATTTTGATGAAACTTTACTAATATAGCTTACATATCAGAATAACACATAGGTTATAATTTATAAAGATATAGTGTGAACTATCCAAAATATAACGATTTTCCATCACCACGTGGATGAAACCGCGGGGCGCAGCTAGTCTGAAATAAATGCAGATTAATAATAAGACAGAGGGCTACCTTTCAATTTACGCGCAACAAAACGCCGCTTGATTACACATACCGGAGCTGTCGTAAATCAGAATGAAGTACACATCGTCTACAGCGAATGGACCGACGGACGGACAGCCATTTCGTCCGAACAAACCTTTTTTTGACAAATTAGCACTGGACCCTATCGTATAAAATTTACGACGTAGCCAAGAGCTCACTCAGTATGAATTTGTATTCAGGCCCAGTTGGGGATTGTTGGCCACAATTGATGGGCATTGGCGGAAGATGTTTAGCTTGACACAGCTTAAACTTCTCTAAGAACTTGGAAATGATAATATCATTTTATAATAAAACTACGTTTTAACGGTTTTGAGCGCGGTAATTTATTTGATGATTGTTATTCTGACGTTTTTTTACGTTTACAACGTGACGTTTATTATGTATACATGTCGCGAAAACTTAAGAAAATAATATTATTTTATTTACTCAAGTATAGTCTTGTAGACATTAATTTATTAAAATCATTGAAAATTTGACCTTTTATTGTGAACTTGTTTCAGTAAATAATAGTAATAATAATAATTTTACGAGTGCGCGACTCGAATTAAAATGGCGTTTGGAATTACTATAGAATTTATTAAAACTATACAAACACGTATAACATAGGTACAAATATAACTGGATTCAACCAGTACAAATGGCACGATTAAATAACACGCATAAAGTCCGTCACTGTATCGCTTATCGAATGTACATCTTGCTCGTATCGTAATCCTCGCTTGGCTGCTTCGCCCTCCGTTCGGGCATTGTTTTATACAGCACGGTGCAATATGTCGACCGAACCACGTGCACCCGATTTCCCGTAATCACACCTGGCCACTGCCTACCGGAACAGATTACAATACACAATAAGCGGCTTTTCTAATTACAAATATTAAATACAAAGAAAACAAAAGAAGTGCAAATGCCGGCGGTAATAATATTGGAGTTTATGGCCGCCGGTGTTCATTCGAATTTGTTGTTGTGCTTCGTGGAATTTTGGCTAAGTCGTAACAATAATAATAAATAAATGACTAAGATAACAATGATAAATTAATCTTCCATTTAATAATTATGAAGTCATTATATAATGTAGTCGGTGTCGATAATAATTGTATAGGCTAGCCTGGATGGAGGAGATCGCCTTTGGAGATAAGACCACCCATTGTTCTTTAATGTATGTGCAATAAAATTATTCATTCATTCATTCATAAACATTCCGAAAATAACTCTTTCATCTGGATAAAAAGTATACTATATTTATTTCGATCACTAAAAGAAGTTATAAACCAGGATTCATAATAATTTGTTTATTCTCAAAGCTCCGGAGTAAAAAAAAATATCGTAGTCACTTTCATGCTTACTTACGTTTGCTTACTCCTCATATCTATGAGTTACTATGAGCGGACTGACATTGTAATTCATGTTGTTTGTTATCTGTGTATAGCATCATTCCATAGACGTGTCATTATTAGGCATTAGTCTTCCAGTTGTGATAGAATATAAAGTATTTTTTCAAGCTTGGGTTTCAATACACTCCTTCTCAATAAAAAAACGGGCACCTTACAGTTTTCTATGGATAATATTAATATTTTTAGTATGTCATTAGCTCAGATGACTGGAAGAGAGAGAGAGAGAGAAAGAGAGAGAAATTTCTTATTATAAATGAGAATATAGTTTTTAACATTTAAATCCTGGAATTGGTGTTTTAGTGAAAGTAAACAGAGAGCCGTGTTAAAATGGACAATTTTATGGGTATAATGAAATCAAGACTACGAGTATTTTTATGGTATGGTATGGTATTTGAATAAAAAAAGACATTATAAAATAAAAGATAATAACGAATATGACCTCCCCTTGCAGCGATTATAGCATGTGCTCCCTCTACCTCTTCAATGTTACTTCAATGTAACTGCATTTGCGGTTCCTCAGCGCCTGAGTCACTAAAAAGCGGTCGTCTTGTGGTTGTGTGCAACGTTTTCTCCCAGAACCTTGCCTTTTCTGAACGAAACCTGTCTCTTGGTGTCAAGTCCAGGTTCTTTGAATGGTTGAACGACTCACGTTTAACCGATGTGACACGTAAAATTGGCTACACCCCTCTTCTAGCAGCGCTGTAATGTTACTCTAGTTAGCTCTTATTGCTTTTTCTGCCATTACAGTAGACACAAAGGTATCTGTTATATGTCACAATAAGGTAGGATTATGAGACAAACAAATTATTCTACTAAAATAACGAGAAGTTAGTTTTAGTTGCCTGATAAATTTTTAACCATAAATGCAAGAAAAGTTAGTAAAAAGTCATAAATTGAAAAAGGGATCATTATTATTTAAAAAAATCGAATTGAAAATTAACCCTTTTCATAACAAGGATCTTTATTAAGTGCCAGTAACATAGTTTGGCTGTTAAAACCACTTTTGAACTAAATTATTACCAATAATGTAGAAAAATCATAACTGTCTCTTTTTTGCAAAGGAGTGTTTAATATAAATATGACCTACATATAATAATTTACATTAGTAAGTTTTTAACATCAATAGGTAGGCGGCGAGTTATATGGTATCGTACATCGTTTAGGTGGCGCATTATTTTCAGGGGTTTCAAAAAAGTATTCATTAAAAATTTCTGAGGTCGTTCGTTGGTAACACTTCGGATGTTGCAAATGCCCATAGGCGATGGCAACCACTTTCCATTGAGAGTGCCGTCAGTACCTCAGTGATAAAAAGCATGTTTGGCATTAATGCAAGAGTATTATTACCTTTAGTTTAGTTTCTGTGTAGGAATGAAAACAGAATACTAATTCCTGCGGCTGGGAGCTCTGTCGTAAGACGACCCATGGCCAGGTGGTAGGAAAGCCTGGTCTCTGGTCCCGAGTATACCACAATAACAATATTAAGTTGTAATAAAGCTACGTTTTAACGGTTTTCAGCGCGGTAATTTCTTTTCTTCAAGCCACAACACCTTGTGAAGCGGTGATAAATTAGATTAGGCTCCTATAGAGTAAATAATAACCATAACAAAACATTAAAACTATATAATTTAAATGAACAAGTTGGCGGTAGGCTAAATAAAACTTTTAAACACTCATTGACTCTGGACATCTTTGTATTCCATGATCAAGGCTACTGAAAAGTGACCGAAATAATATACCCTATAATAATATACATTACAATGAACATATTTTACATATGTTAAACAAGCCATTTTTGTAATAAAGTAAAAAATAATGTAACAAAATAGAACATTTTTTATTTTCAAATCCATTGCTTTCTATTTATTTACGTACAGTATCGACGATATAACATCACTATTACGTAACCCACAACAATAAAGTACGACAATTATGTCATTTTTTTCATGTGGATTTACTGTCAAGAAATATGTAACTTAATAGACTTGCAAATGTCTAAAATAAAATAAACGCTTGGAAACAGATAGTCGCGAAAACTTGAGAAAATAATATTAAGTTGTATCCCGGCCGTGGCTAGTGGTCAGGTTCCAGTCCCTACGAGGCCGGCAGGACATTAGTAGCACTTCTGGTGTTGTGAAAATTTATAGGTGATGGTAACCACATTCCATCACAGTTGAATCATCTGCTGTACTCCAAAAATAAAAAACCTAATTGAAAGTCTTAACATTTTCCAATCGGTTATAACTTGTCCCACAACTAAAAGTACCCTACACTTGATACGTCAATATTAAATGAAGATATTCCCTCACGAGTTGTATGCTCGACTGAGTTGATGCTGCACATGACAGCCTGTTTGTTGTTCCTCATTACAGTACTTTGAATATTTCGATATAGGTTTCTTCTGTAAAATCATAAACAGAACTTGGTATGAAATTAAATACGATCTTTATTGAATAGCATTACAAAACACTTCAAAATTATTTTACAACACAAATTATTTTACTTATTTAATTTTTAATTATTTTACTACAAATATACATGTATTATATGTTATTTAAGTCGGTATCATTACACTGCGAAAAATTAAAGGTGAGAAAAAAGAGTAATAAGGGTTGAAAATTTAATGTTATTTTTAATTTTACATTAAATTTTACATTAAATACATTAAATCAATAAAAAAAACATACACACACTACCATGTATTTGACACACAGACGCATATATACTCTTTTGTTTGTTGTTAAAGTCAAATTAACAGTGTAGCCTTGGCGAAATCTGTGATTATAGAAGTATAGTCTTTGACAACAGAACCTTAATGATGTTCAAACTTATAATTTAAATTAATTATAGTCGAATTTCGACCACTAGGCGACCACTACTCAATATAATTTGATAAAATCATGTCTCATCTGGTTATCAAATGGATGTAGGTCGATCTTCAGCGTCTCTTAGACTAAAATTATTTCACAAATGGTTCCCCACCGGTTGTTTTAAAAATTGTTGGAGTTTACTCCTTAAGAATCGATTTACATATATGGCCTCCGGTTGCGGAGCCGCCTATTTCGGCGATACGGCGCTGTAACGTGGTTATGTGTTTAAGCTTAACTTAGCTTTATCCGTGCAGGAACGAGAAAGAATACAATTTCCTGCGGCCGGGCGGTCTGTCGTAAGTGGCGACAAAACAACCGAAAGCCAGGCACGCATTTGCTACCACTCATGGTCTAGAGTATGCCGCTATAACAATCTTGAGTAGTGTTCCGGCATTAGTGACCAGGTTCCAGTCTCCCTTAAGAGAGCAGTGGCGCATTTGTTTACGATTGGGTTCAATTTTTTGTTAGACAAAATTTTGAGCACAATCAGTGTATTGAAATTGGAAGGACACAAAAGGGAACTCACCGGATCTCCTTCAAATGATTATACGGCACAGTTCTTCTATGTTATTATTTCCTATGGCCACTATTATTAAGTCTGATAAGTATTTAGAGTATTTATAACACTACACAATTTTACTTAAAGTATTTTGTAATAATTATTTCACTTTATTCAGAGTTACGAAAAGAGCACAATTGGACTACCTCCTTTCTTGCTGTCGATTTCTTCTCACCCAGTAAGCAAGGTATATTTGGCTCAAATATAGGGAATTATGTAGGAAAGAAAGGGATGGACAATTACAAGTCATGCACTCAAAGTTATTATTTTAATCAAATAATGTGGCGAAGGTTTATTTATTATAACTACCACAATTGCACATATTGAATTTATTAATTGTGGATTTTACATTTAATATTAATTTAATATATATATATACGAGGAGGGATCAAAAAGTAGCGAAAACGACGAGCTCCTTGGTAAAAAAAAAATAATCGCAGGTATAGCTCAGATACATATTTGTAATATTAATAAAGAAAAAATCTTCGATTTTTTTTGTTTTTTTCTGAATGTAGTCATTTGTTTGCTTGGTGTCGGAACGTGTTGTCGAAAATGGAGAAAAAAGAAGTGCGAGCCATTATTAAATACCTCTGTTTAAAAAAGTTAACGACGCTAGAGATTCATTGCGATTTGGAGGTAACATTAAAAGAGTCTGCTCCGCCGTATTCTAGAGTCGCAAGGTGGGCTTCTCAATTTCAAGTAGGGAGAACGAGCACGAAAGACGAACATCGTTGCGGCCGTCCATCGACGTCAGTCGCCCAAGAAAATGTTGCGAAAGTCGAGAAAATTGTATTGAGCGATCGAAGAGTTATTAATTCAAGAAACGGGCATTTCATATGGAAGTATTCAATCCATATTGAAACAATCTTTGAATATGAGAAAAGTCTCCGCAAGATGGGTGCCGAGAATGTTAACCGACAGTCAGAAACAAAATCGACTTGACATTTCGAAGATATTGTTGGACAAGTTTCGAGAAGATTCTGAAAACTTTTTGTCTCGTTTCGTAACAATGGACGAAACATGGGTCCATCATTTTGATTCCGAGACAAAACAGCCACCTTCGCAATGGAAACGGCCATCATCACCGACCCCGAAGAAGTTTCGTGCCGTGGCATCGGCTGGCAAGATCAAGGCCTCAATATTTTAGGACTCAGAATTGATTTTGTTGATTGATTGATTACCTGGAGCGTGGAACCACTATTACAGACCAATATTATGCAGCTTTAATTCCCAAGTTGAGGAATGCCATCAAAGAGAAAAGGAGAGGGAAACTCGAAGGGGCGTGCTGTTTCATCATGACAACGCACCTGCGCACAGGTCGGCAGTTGCGATGGCTGCCATTCAGCAAGCTGGCTTCGAATTGGTTGACCACCCCTCTTATTCACCAGATCTGGCGCCTAGCGATTTTTACCTGTTACCCAAATTGAAAGAATACTTAAGGGGAAACAGGTACGAAGACGATAACGAGGTGATGGATGCCGTGGAGAGCTTTTTGCAGGACCAAGACAAAACTTTTTTTTGAAAGAGGTTGAAGCCTTAGAAAAGCACTGGACTCGGTGTGTAGAGAGACTCGGAGACTATAATAACTTTTCTCTATGTAGAAAAATAAATTATTAAGTTATAAATAGTCATTATATTCTATCTCATTCTCACTACTTTATATATATATATATATATAATATAGACGGCGTAAACACCTTTGGTGTTACAAATGTCCACAGGCGATGGTAACCGCTTTCCATCGAGTGGGCCGTCTGCCTGTCTGCTGAACTCCTGCAATAAAAAAAATCTTGAAGTACGAATTGGAAAATATAGAATTCCTTTGTTTCTCAAGATTAATTTTAAAGAAAAGTGTGATACCTCCAGTATTGTCTATTATTAGAAAGAGGAGAATACCAAGATAAAAATCCGAAATCAGGCAACATCGTTAACAATCGTTTAGTATTTTATAAGAATTCCCGACAGTCCCCAGATTGGCGCCCAACTTGGTATCCAATTCTGCAGGCAGGGTCGAAAATGTTTATATTCAAAAATAAATGTCCAAACGTCACTAGATTAATACTTGAAGATACTTTATATTTATTGGAATGTATATGAAAACTAGTTTGCTAGCTTTTCTATTTCTGTTAGGTACACAGTGGTTGTCCCTTCGTGCATAATTCACATTTGTTACTAAATAGTTATTATATTTTTTATATTGCATGAGTTCAGCAGACAGGCAGACGGCCTTTCTGATAGATAGCGGTTACCATCGCCTAAGGACATTTAACAAAGGCGTTACAAATGCGCTGCTGATCTCTTAAGAGAGACTGGAACCTAGCCAAGGTTCTTCAAGCTTGGAAAGGGTATAGATACCTTTATAATTTTAGGTCAAAGTCTTTATATTTGGTTTAAATTGTTGTTAAATTAAATGGTCACCTAGTTAAATTGATATCAACATAATAAAAATATCCTCAGTCCTCCCTAACTCTTAATATGAATTCAACTGCACAAGTAGAAAAAGAATGGTTAGGATTCACGTAAAAGATTGGAGAGTTACTTAATTCTGAGTCGCAATAACACCGGGCTAGCCACATTTTCATCTCCGTTATTATGTATTCAGACGCACGAATATTAAATGAGTGAAATAATTTAATAGCTGTGGACGGGCAGCCATGTTTTTAATTTAAAAGTGAAGGTAAACAAAGCTTTGCCTGTGAAAACATTGTCTTTTCTGAGGTGGCCGGTGTTAAGCGTCGTTTTGTTTAACATTATACGTGCCTTTAAAAAGTTACGACTCTAATGCTTATTGAGTATTCAAAATATATTTATTATATAGGTTTATGTTTTTTTAGTATTACATCGTTCAAAGTTTTCAATTTAAAATTTTATTTTTTATAATAATAATCGGCAGACAATAGAGGGATCAGACAGGGGTAGTGATAATAATAATAACCGCAGGGCGGCTTTGTGGCGAAGTCTTAGGGGAGTAGCGAGAGCTCGGGCCCGCCTTCGTGCTTGCCTTAGCCAGCCGGCACGGAGCGGAGATCGCTAGAGCTAATATTCAAGTTCTAGGGTGGAAGTGATAAATGGCATGACGTCGGAAGTAGCTTCGGTACAGCCCTGCAGCCCACCTCTCTATACCGCTTAGCCACTCACACCCATGTTGCCCTTCTCTTCTATGACATTTTTTGGGGTGTATGCAGGGAGTTGCGCATCACTGTCTGCCCATTTCTCCACGTTCCCCGAATATTGTGACGGCCAGACGGCATAGTCCCCATATTCTTAGAACCTAGTACCACTAGCAGTTCCCCCCAATAGCCCGGTACTTTTTGTTCTTATTTCCCAAAATAGTCCTACACTGGCCGGGGCTTGTCATTGGGTGCATTATTATATGGTGTAGACAGGGATAATCACCGGTCAGTGTCACGCCACATTTAGATTAAATTTGTCAAGGGGCCTCTACGTGTTGTCCTCCCCATGGCCCCACGCATGCCCTCCAAAAGTTCGGGCCATTTTTATGGCCCGTGGTTTTCAAAGACATACAGTAATAATAATCGGCAGATAAACACATACATCGCATATATAAATTAAACAATTTACGCTTGTGTTATGGCTAATATAGAGCAGACTACTCTGGGGCCGATCCTATTTACCCAGAAATAGCGTAGAAAATTCGTTTCCGAAATTTATCATACCTGCGTGTATCTTTGCGTTGCAGTGACATAGGCCGGCAAAAGCTTAGTCCGCTCAACCACAGAGACTGTCATGGGATAGAGGGGAGGGAGATTTGGGATTGAAATGGGGGATGAGATATGGAAAATCGGATAAGGGGAGGTAGGAGTGCCTAGGAGCGTTAAGAGTTGAAATCAAGACCAAGAAGATGCACACATTACACATTACTTTTAAAGCAGTGTACATTTATGTACAAAAATAATTCTTTCTATAAGCTTTCCTTCACTGAACCTATGATTTTGTCGAACGGGAAGAAGTAAAAGACAGGTTTATCTACGGTATAAAGTTGCAGTCTCATTAGTTTCAAACCTATTGTCGTATAGACTATTATTTAATGTGGGGTATGGGGTGATGGATGACCGAGTGAAAATAATTAAGAGAAATTATCCGTTGTTGTGTTTATTAGGTTTATACCATTGAAATAACACAAAAATCAGGATATTTCTAATTAGTGCACTAGTTTACTAAGACACACACACTCACTTGTTCACTGGTACACACATCACACACATACACACTACACACATATACACATACATACATATACACATACATACATATACACAGCCATTCACACATCTATACATTTAAAATATAAACACGAAAATTTCCAAATGTATAAACTTCAATATAATTTTGTTTTTATAATGTATAACAAATGAATTGTCTGGAAGTGGGCGCTAACAACTGCAACACAGTATTATACTACAGCAGTTGTTTGCGACACCAAATTGTTTATGTACACTATGTTAATGGTTTCGAATAAATTCTTTAATTCTTTAATTACAAATAATTATATATCTCTTTACCGACCACAATAATAATATTAGCAAATATAATTATGTATGTAGTTATTTACGAAAAACAAATCACACGTGTATGTAAATAATCACTATTTAAAACAATCTTTGAATGTGTTTTATCATGAATTTAAAAAAATATTATTTACTTATAGAGCGAGCAGCTATGAAAATAGACTTTTGTCAATGTTAACTCTTCAATACTGTAGTGTATCTGTATAGTAAGTAAATAATTGAGTGCAACTTATGCTATCAGTACCCTTACTTCTGGTAGTTTTGGCACGTGACCTGTCGCAGTCTTGTCTGTGTTCTCAGGTTTCACCGACGTGCAGACGCTGTTCCTGGCCTGCTTTGGGACGCTGCTGCCGCTGCTGGCCGTGCTCTTTGCCACTCTACTCATCAGGTGAGAACATTCTCAATTCAACTTCATTAATTCTATTAAAAGAGATCTATTAGAGATTAAAAGAGTTTTAGCTAAACGTGCTGCTGGGGAGTTTCTATTATGATTAATTTATAAGAGATGACTTTGGAGCCAAGCCTGGACGGACGGTAGTAAATAACTTAAGATATGAAGTCACTTAGCAACACCATTTTTGGCACTTCCTAATATGTTATATAAAATAAGATATATTCTCCAACGGCGATAACATACTGCTAAGTGTTGTACATAGATATTTAAATAGACATGTATTTAATTTATATACATGACTTTCAAGAAATATTCTCTAGTGGAACTAAATTAAAAAATTTAATTGTGTAAACCTAAATTAATATTATTTGAATATTTATAACCATTCGCGTAACTAATAAACTTTTTATTTATACGTATGTATGTATGACTTTCAAAAAGTCAGATCTTTAGCAGAGCTTAGTCTCAATTAAAACTTATAATTTGAATTTGATCAGGCAATGTAATTTAATAAGTACCTATAATTAATATATTTATTATTAGAAATTTACTACTTATATGTTTATATTTTATCACAATAACCCTTATTTTGGTGAAACATCCATAACGAGTGTATTTATTGAAGAATAAGAAACCAAAAGTGTGTAGACTACATTGTTTTTCCTTAGAAGTTCATTTTCATACACCACAAACAGTTTTTTTTGCAATGAACTACACTATTTAATGATGTTTAAATGTATTGGACATCTTAAGCCGCATCTAAGGGTAGATATTACAGTAAGTATTTTTATATATTGTTACGAGTTTGCGGGACTCGAATTAAAATGCCGTTAGAATTATTATAGAGTTTATTAGAACTATACAAACACGTATATAGAACACAGGTACAAATATAACCGAACGCAACAAATCCAAACGTAATGCAGAAGTTCGTAATTCAATAAAATGCGCAAAGTCCGTCAATATTAGATTCCCGAATGTACACACGTCACGCCTAAATCGTAAGTGTAGCTCAACTGACCCCCTCTCTCAATCAGGCTATCGTTTTATACTTCAAAAATGCAAATGTGCCCACCCGGCAACGTCGACATAATTTCTTAGAATTAGCTTGTACTTATAATCCGCAACACATGGCTAATGATGCTTCTTAGCGGCCGTAAACAAGTACAATAGGACAATAGGCTGTTCTCCACAATAACTAGAAACGTGTGCCATAAATGAGTGAACAAAAGAAGACGATCATAAAAGGATTACAAGTAGTTCAAATGCCAACAGGTAATAAAATGTGCTTTTACAGATCTGTAGGTAGAATTTGTCTTTGTCGGAGCCTAAGTTGTAACAATATTAATCATCTAAAGACACAATTAACGTGACAAAAATAATGTTGAACTGCAAGATTGATGGAAGGTAAACCAAAAAAGAGATGGATGGGTTGTGTGAAGGATAATATGATGATTTGTGGTGTGACAGAGGACGTATATAAGAAAAGAGGAGTGTGGAAGGAGAAGACATATTGGGCCGACCCCAAATAATTAGAAGGTGTAAGAAAAGAGAGATCTAAAGACACAATTTAACTAAAATTTAATGTAGGTAATAAAGTAACGGTCTGGTACTAGATTTTATAGTTTAATTTTAGTTTGTATATTTAGTTTATTTTTAAACAAAATTCGTAATATTTAAGATTGGCACTTAAAATTTCTTCTGTTCAAATATTATATAGGATTACAATATTCTTAGAATGGTTCAATTAACCTGTGCCCTGTGAAATTTAATACAAAAAATTATCTTGTAAGAAAAAAAAAACAATTATTTCTTTTCGACTATGTAGGCTACGTTCCATTAGGGACTCACAACGACCACGTTTACGACCGCGATTTTTCTCGTTCGACTTGCTTGCCGGAGTTACAATCGTAAACCCAAGTGGAACGGTTATTCGACCCACCCCTTGACATGGGTCGTTGTGAGCGTTGTGTGATCGAAAATGATGACGTCACCGGTGACTTTTTCGATACGACCACAACGGCCGCGGTCGCCTTGTGGAATGGCTAACGGAGCATTTTGGGCGTTGTGAGCTACTAGTGGAACGCGCTGATAGTCGTGCATGATCGAATACACGGCATACCATTGATCTGGCCATTGGGCAAATTTTGCTTTCAGAACCATAACTGTACCCGCGATGTAATTATGTAGTTTGCGTGGAACTTGGATCCTGATTATAGATCTATATTATAAGAACCAGTATTCCACTCCATTGCTAAAAAACTAAGTAACTAAATACTAATTGTAAGGTATAACAGTGAGTGTGTGTGTGTGTTTGTGCCTGCGTACGTGTCTGTGTGTGTGAGTGAACGTGGTCTGGTTTATATGAAGAAACTATAATCTATAGGAATATATATATAAGATAGACTTCAGCAAATGTGCCACGGAGTTGCACGAATTAATATGCCTTCCTCACCTTTTTACCACCGGACAAGCAGAGGTACGAGCTCACGCCACCGATATATGGTAGAAATACAAACAAAGCGGACGATATGCTTCCCCTTTTATTATACGTACCGCTGAATAGTGGAACTCTTTACTATCGTCTGTTTTTCCTGATATTTTATTTTATTTTTATGGATGTATGGGTTTGCGTTTGACCACTGTCTCACCTGATGTTGAGTGATGACGCAGTCTAGGATGGAGCACGCTTACCTAGAAGATACCTATTCACTTGTGACTTGAAGACTTCAAGATTGTATTTGTGAGGAAAAATAGACTCCGGCAAATTATTCCACTCTTTGGCAGTGCGCACCAGAAAAGGTGAAGCGAAACGCTTGGTGGTGTTTCCACCATGTAACGGTGGCGCAAACCGGTGTCTCTGGTTGTCCGTTGGTAAAATAGGGATGGAGGCATCAGCTCGTGCAATTCTAAGGAACACTCCCCAAAATGTATCCGATAGAAGATATTTAGCTCCGCGACTTTGCGTCTATTCTCTAGACTCTGAAGTCGAGCATAAAAAAGACGATCATTGTCGACCAGCTTTCTGGCTCTTTTTTCAATTGATTCCAACGCCTCCAACTGGTATTTGGTTGACCAGTCCCAAAGATGAGAAAGACTCCATGCAGGACCGGACATACAATTTAGGTGTCTACAAGTCTCGGGTGAACAGGTATTTTTTAGGTAAACGTTTTCCATCTTAGACTGTATTTCTACCTTACATCAGACGCAATATCGGTCAAACCCAAATCTATACAATATAAAAAAAGAAACAATCTTCTTCATAGAAACCACAACATAAAAATATTTGAGTCCAACAAAGCAAAATATTTCTTACAAATTGTTTTCGATTTACTTGTCACGCTGTTAAGAAATAGTCATTGAACTGGTTTGACAATTTCCTCGTTTCATGGAACCCTTTGACAAAAGGGCTTCTCTTACAGGAATATGAATAGTAAGTAAATAGGGATCAGTCCAAATCGGATCGAGAGGTTCTGAGATCCAATAAACGTACCCCTTTCTATTTCGCATTGGTACTTGTATAATAAATGTACTTGTATGTGCTAAGGCAGTGAACAGACATTCAAATTAGAATAAAAAAGCCGTCAAGAATATATAACATAGGTTTTTATTCGAATTATTAGCAGTGAACCGTAGTTCGCGTTGCCATGACCAGAGATTTTTTAAATGAAATGCAACATTGACAGAAAAGCACTGCAACGCCATCTTTTTCGTTATTCGTCTATCCCACGGAAACGACGTCATTTAATCAGGATGAAAAGTATCCTAAGTATTGATACGAGATATAAGCGAATTGTGTCGATTTTCATTTAAATTCGTTCAGTAATTTTGATGTGCTATTCTAAGAGACACACTGACAAACAGACAAAATTTCTAAAAGTGACATTTTCGGGACCGTCTGGTCCGAATTAGCTCCTCTGAATTTTTCTCATTTGAAAATACATTGAACAAATTCAAACCTCACAGCAGATTATAGATTAAATTTAATCGCAATAAATAGGTAGACTATTACTTAATTTACAAATTATAATCAATAAAATAATATGGAAGCTGTGAGCAATGAACTATATAAAAGATATGTATTAGATTAAGCTTTCGCTCGCCTCAGTTACGGTTTTAATACCGAAGTTAATACCGAATCCAAGATAATACATAATTATTCTTTATCTAGGCAGATAAACGCAGATATCTTGCAGATAGATAGCAGATATCAGAATACTTTAAAGAAAGCGGGTGTGTTCTTTTTTATTGAAAAAAACCAACAGCGCATATCAAAATACAAACAATAACAAAAATTACTTATAATGTAGGGCTAATAACAGGTTTTTCTGAGTTCATTTTTAAGCTAACGAGCGAACTAAAGTTTAAAAATGCAATAAATATATATATAAGTGAAAATAAGTATATATATATATATATATATATATATATATATATATAGTTAAAATAAATGTAAATAAAATACACAGATAGATAAATGCAATATTTATATATATATAATACATTAACATTGAACTATAATAAAAATATATTGATATTAACTAAACATATTACTTGATATATTGTTATTTTCATATGTGTTGGTGTCTGTTCCAACAATTGTTTTGAAGATTAACCTCTTGAATACGGGCTTAGAGTAACGAAACAAGTCAGTATCACTAAATTTAGTGTTGTAAGTCTTAGCAATTCGAGTAAATATGCTATTGCTGGCGTAATTCGTTCTATGAGAAGGTATATTCTTCTTTAAATTAAAGTTACCATAGTATTGTTACGAGTTAGCGGGACTCGAATTAAAATGCCGTTAGAATTATTATAGAGTTTATTAGAAGTATACAAACACGTATAACACAGGTACAAATGTAACCGAACACAGCATATCCAAACGTAATGCAGAAGGTCGTAATTCAATAAAACGCGCAAAGTCAGTCACTATTAGATTCCCGAATGTACATACGTCACGCCCGTATCGTAGTTGTAGCTCAAGTGAACTCCTCTCTCAATCAGGCTATCGTTTTATACTGAACAAATGCAAATATGCCCACCCGTATCGTCGACATAATTTCCTAGAATCAGCTTGTACTTAATCCGTAATACGTAGCAAATGATGCAGCCTGAAGCGGCCGTAAATGAGTACAATAGAACAATAGGCTTTTCTCTACAATACTGGAAACGTATGCCAATAAATAAGTGAACAAAAGAAGACGATCATAAAATGATTACAATTAGTTCAAATGCCGACAGGTAATAAAATATGCTTTTACAGACTGTACGTGGAATTTGTCTTTGTCAAAGCCTAAGTTGTAACAATGTGAAAGAGTGCAACTTATCTAGTTCGTAGTTCGGCACTGATTTTTTCACAAGTTCTCCTACTACTAAGCTACTAAGCTCTCATTAAAAAATTAGGGTGACATATTATAGTTAGCCACAGTTTTGCCTACCGGTATAGGTATGTATAATGGGTAACACCTTGAAAAAAAAGGTTTGTACGGCAAATGAGAGTATAGGAAGGGATATTTTTATCTGTTCCAATGTCATCCCCTCAACTTTATTACAACTGTCCTCTTTTTTCTGCTTTTTGTGTCGACATTCAGAGAGTTGGAAAATTCCAAAAGATTCACATAATTATTAGTATTCATCATACTTACACATTTGAAACTTCAAACAATTACCAGTAGGTTTAGAAATGATAAACGATTTAATTGTTAAATAAATTAATTTGTATATTGTTTACGTGTACACTGCGCTTAACATCTAAATTGATACATTCAATACCTGTCGAGTGACATTTCCATAATCCCCAGTCGCTATAATTGGGGAAATAAATAGGATATTTGATTGGCATATTGTATTTTGTTAACTATGGTGGTTTTACCTATTACGTGATTTATCTATTATAGAAAGTGGTTTTGTGATTAGGGGCTACCTACTTAATTTTGACCCAAATTTTATGCTATTGGTTTTCCCAAGGCACGCTTACATAGTATTGTTATGAGTTACAGGACTCGAATTAAAATGCCGTTGGAAGTACTATAGAATTTATCAGAACTATACAAACACGTATAACACAGGTACAAATATAAACGGTTGCAAGAAGTCCAATTGTAATGCACAATTAAATAACACACGCAAAGTCTGTCACAATCTCGCTTATCGAATGTACACGTCTTGCTTTGATCGTGGTTCTCGCTAGAGTGCCTCTCCCCTCCCCCCCCGTTCGGTCATTGTTTTATACTAAACTGTACAATACAACAATCGATCGCGTGGACTGAAGTTTTCCAAGAACCACTCCTGGCTAACGAGCATCATAAAGGATTACAATACACAATAGGCGGCTTTTCTAATTACAAATAAATAGCTCATCGTAAACAAAAGAAATCCAAATACGGGCAGGTAATAACACTGTAATAAACTGTGCTTTATGGCCGGCAGGCGTGCATTCACTTTTATCGGGAATTTCGGCTAAGTTGTAACAGTATTATAATATTTTAAATGCGAAACATTGTCAGTGGTTCACGCTTTCACGCAAAGACACGGAAGCGATTTTGCTGATTTTTTTGTATATGTCTTAATACTGAGAATGGACATAGGTAAATTTAATCCCGGAAAAATAGTATAGTATTTGAGAGATGGTTCGGAATTGCTCTCAAAATAGTAGAAAAAACTTTTGACCCGGAAAATGGAATAGCTTCCGTGGGATACTGGACGGAACTTTCCGCGGGAAGTCTCAGGGAAAACGCTGATACGAAATACGTTAAATTAATTTAAAACTTTATCTATTTTAATATCTAACTTTTGATGTTACTTAACTTGATTAAGATATTTAAACATAATTAAATAGCTTGTGACGTAACAAAATTAAGGGAAAACAATATATACATACATATAATATATTAACAAAACTACAATGTGCAAATAGGATAGCCTCTGTTCAATAAGGTACCATCTAGGGTTCTATTATGTTGGGTCAAATGGGCATTATTTCGGTAAGAAGTGGCAGAGGTCCAGGAAGGTAGGAGGGTCAACTTATTGGAATTATAAAGGTCAATGGAGGACCTCTGATATTTTCAGAGTCTAATGACTATATACAGCGCTAGGATATGTGCGTTTATTGGGTGTCAATGATAAGACTGGTTTAATGCATATGAAATTTAGTTACATTCTTGAATAGCACGTATCAGCGAAACTTCGTTCGCGTTGTCATGACGCACCTAAAACACGCGACAGCAGCGCTAGTTTTGGCTATATTTTAATAGTATCGTATATCCCACGGAAACGCATTGGTTGGATAAAAAGTATTGTATTGTGTGTTCAATAGTGTGACGCGATGTGACGTCACTCTAACAGACAGACAGATAAAAATTCAAAAAGTGCATTTTCGGTATCTGCTGGTACGAATTTATTTTTTTCCATAATCGTCGTCCCGTGAAAGTATTGAAGGGATTTAAATGAAATCGACACAGGGCTTGCTTGAGCCAATACACGATTATGGCGAAATAGATGCCGTCGCGTTTTTTGGGTATCGCCATGGAAATTTACTATCAGAAACGACGACATCACGGCAACGCGAGCGAAGTTTCGCTGGTAAATGCTAGTCTGTAAATCTGCAATCAATCCATTGTTAAGTTTCAACACTTTCTGTAATAAATCCATTGTTAAGTTTCAACACTTTCTGTAATAAATCCATTGTTAAGTTTCAACACTTTCTGTAATAAATCCATTGTAAAGTTTCGACATTTTTTGTAATAAATCCATTGTTAAGTTTCGACACTTTTTGTAATAAATCCATTGTTAAGTTTCGATACCAACAAAAAATAAATAACTCAAAAGTTATTAACTATAACCATTTTCATGAAAAATTTGAAGGCCGTGATACCATTAAGGACTTTTATCATAATTCATTAGAGATGCCTAACAAGACTGAAATTTATTAAAGGGCTATAAAATGAAATATTTCATAATAAAGTATAAAAATATTCATTGTAGTCTTAATAAATGTCTATTAAATTAATATAGAAAATGGCAAGTGTCTATTGAAGTATGGTGTAAAACAACTTTGAAAATTAAAGTTTGATTTTTTGTAAAGGAATTACAAAAACAAGATGTACTGCCAAACTTAGGCAGCCATTATATTATTATAACTTAAGTTCCGACAAAAACAAACTGCACCCACACATCTATAAAAAACATATTTTATTACCTGTCGGCATTTGAACTAATTGTAATTCTTTTGTAATTGTCTTCTTTTGTATACTTATTTATTGGTTATTGTGGAGAACAGCCTATTGTACTCATTTATGGCCGTTTGGAGGCATAATTAGCCAGGTATGCGGATTATGATTCTAGGAAATTCGGTCTACGCTGCCGGGCGGACATATTACATTTGTGCGATATTAAGCAATAGCCCGATTGAGGAAGAGGCAGTCGAGCGATAACCACGAGCGAAGAAAAACGTGTGTTTGGGAATCTAATATGTGACGGGCTTTGCGCGTTTTATTGAATTACGACTTTCTGCATAAAGTTTGGACTTGTTGTGTTCGGTTATATTTGTACCTGTGTTATACGTGTTTGTATAGTTCTAATAAACTCTATAATAATTCCAACGGCATTTTAATTCGAGTCCTGCAACTCGTAACAATATTTTTAAACAGATTCATAATAACACTTTATTGCATACAAAAATAAATAAGTAGTAGGCGAATAAAAAAAAATTGCACTTCTCCTAGGTCAGGTGTTAGTGCCACCCCGACCTAGCGAATCCCACACACGGGCCGCGTCTTTTCCCCCTCATGCGACTTATGGTCCTCAAACGGATTTCCCCTGTATAAAAAAATGCAACAAATTGGTAAGATGAGTTCAGCAGACAAGCAGACGGCCGACTTGATTGGAAGTGGATACCGTCGCCTTTGGCCATCTGCAACACCAAATGTGCTACCAAGGCACTGTTGTCCTGGAAAGGAGCACTAAAACCTGACCACTAATGCCAGAATATAGCTCACAGTTGTTATGGCCAGGGCAGACTGGCAAATGCCCTACCACCTGCCTGTGGGTTGTTTAACCTCCTTTTACTACCCCAGGAATTAGTATTCTTTGTTTATTCTTACACGGATAAGAATTAAAAAGAACTACTTGATCCAGTGCCAAAGCTAAAAATATTTTACAATCTCTAAAAGCGACATAAAGTAACTTTTATTGTTGTGCTAGTACGAACTTAATATTTAAAAATACGCTCAACTAAGCCATGTTTGACCTGAATACGGTTTCAGCCAAATTGAACAGGTTCAAATAAAATCCGTCGGCTTTATTTGGGAGTGCCGGAAACTGGACACACGCCAACTTTTATTGGGCTCATATCAGGTTTGTTTGTATTTCAATGAATCCTTTATAACATTAAGCAAAAAGTTTTAATAGTGGCATCTCAAATAAAAAATTAACTAAATATAACCTTAGCTGTCGCCAACCGTGTAGTTGGTACGACAAAGTGGTGTGCTCTCGTTTTGAAGGCCAAGACTCACTTTAGATTTCTGAGCCAACAGGATTAGTTAAGTTGTTATAATAGATAGAGTCACGGTAGTTTAATTTAGATCTTTTTATATCCCTTAGGAACAGTAGATTTTTTCTGAATGAAAGGTATATTATGCCTGTCTGAACATATACGTCGTTATGGCAAGCTAACAAATATGCTGTCATACCAACTTGAGAAACACGTCGTTATGGCATGCTAACAAATATGTTGTCATAGCAACCTAACAAACACGTCGTCACGGCAACCTAACAAACACTTTAGCATGACAACCTTTTAATAGAAAGTAGGATATTAACTATATGGTGAATAATAAAGAGTTTTATCTGCATATCTATATTACCGGCTATTAACTTTCCTCGGAAATGAAAAAGCCGAAGCCCACTACTGAGACTTTTTGGAATGACATCATATTTACTAGCAAAAAGCGGTGCTAGTAATAATTAATTAATTACTGATTATTTATTTGTGCTTAACCAAAAAAAATCTAGCGTATTTTGAACTAAACCACGTTCTGCTGATGTTTACATCGATATTAGTTCTTTCGTTTTCTAGCAGATGGCGTTAGTAGTAAGAGCCCAGTTGATATTACACATGTCTAATTGGTATTGGATTTTTATCGGATGAAAAATACAATACAATAAAATTCTAATTAATAAAAAATAATGTAACTTCTATTTTTTTATGTGTATAAAATAATATTTTTATGATAGATAACACACACAGAAATAAATTGAAATTACTATGTCAAAGCCCAAATCTGAAAGTATGATAGATTCTCAGTAAAGTGTACGACAAAAATGCATAGATTGTGGGATAGTGTAGGGGTCACTTTGCTCCTCCTGATAAATCTTAAACTGAATTGCAGATGTCTCTGTCGTCGCTACTGTCCAGGATGGTGCAAGAAACCCACGGCCTCCTCTACATCCGAAAGCAGTGCCAAAAATGAAGTCAATCATCAACAGGTCAGTTAATAAGTTAGTTATTATTTACATACAAATTGTTATAACTAGTAGTCTTATTAAAGTATCGAAACAGCTGTGTCTGCCATTTTATGAGCGCGTGACTCAGATTTTTATACTTAGATGCTCTGGACTATAGGAACACGATAAAGAAATGAAAAATGAAACATTATATTATTAAAGTTTTCATTGAAATCCGTGGAACCATTTCAAAGTCATTTGAAGTCAAACTTTCCGACAATAATTCCCTCCTGACTGCAGTATGAATAGGTTTTTGTCTTTAATAAGTTTTATTTTATTTGTATAATTTAGTTTACATTTAATCAAAGAATTTATTTTTTACTTTAAACATTAAAACCTTGAATTTTTAATATTATTTTTATCATTTATAGAAGATAAACTTGTCTCTATAACACAATCAAACTATACATAGATTATAAAGTGCATAAATCTACTTAATAAATGTATCTATTGTTATAAATACCAGGCCACTCAGAAAGGATTGCGAATTTTATATTTTTATGCATGAGAGACTGGCCAGTTATAATCTATTTTGAAAATATGATTATTTATAACTAAAAATAGGTACGTTATAACCAAAACTTTCCTCCACATTGTTTGCAAGCTAATTTAAATTATCGTGTCTCATTGAAAAATGGATCTACGCGGGGAACATTTTCGCGCTATGATTTTTTACGATTTCAAGTTTCGCCTAAAACTGGACGAATCGTACGATAGACTTTAAATGGCATTCATGGTTGAAGGCCCTTCTAAGGCAACCGCGTATCGTTTTACAACGAATTCAAGCGCGGTCGACTAACTTTGGGGGATGAAGAAAGAAGTGACGGCTATTACGGAAGAAAACGTGCTAGCAGTGAAAAAATTAATCCAAGCCAATAAGCGAGTTATGTATTAAGAGATTCAGCACGTACTGCAGATTGGATCCGGAAGCCTTCTCGAAATTCTACACGTGTATCTTCGCGTGAGGAGGATAGTCTCACGTTGGGTGCCGCACAACCTCTCCGATGCTCAGAAGCAGGCCCGGGTGGAATGGTGTCGTGATATGATAAACAAATTTGAAACAGGCTCGTCTTGGCGTGTTTACGACATCATTGTTGGTGATGAGTCCTGGATTTATCAATACGATCCAGAGACGAAGGGCCAGTCGACGGTTTGGGTTTTCAAAACGAATCAACGCTGACCAAAGTGAAGCGATCTAGAAGCGGAGGCTACTTGGTGTCAATTCCTTTACGGAACCAAAGAAGCATCAACGCCGAATGGTATACTATCAAATGCTTGTCAGAAGTTTTCTGTGTTGTGAGTAACAAGTGACCAAACACAGGGCTCCGCGGGCTACTGCTCCACTACGACAACGCGCTCGCCTATACTGCGCTCAAAACGAAGGACTTCCTGGAAAGCACCCCAGTCAAACTCCTGGGTCACCCTCCTTACAGCCCTGACCTAGCACCATGTGACTTCTTTTTATTTCCGAAAATAAAAAATCAGCTCAAAGGGATACAATTTTCGTCGCCGGAAGAGGCGCTGTCAGCGTTCGAGCAAGCTGTAAACGATACGTCTGCGGCGGATTGGAAAAAGTGTTTCGAAAACTTGTTCGGTCGCATGAAACTTCGTATAGAGGCTGGTGGAAAGTATTTTGAAAAGATTTAGTAAACAAATATTTAGTAAAATACCTATTTATAGAACATTTTATTTTTATTTTCGCAAAAGTTTCTGAGTGTCCCATGTAATTCGTAACAAAGGGGGTTGTCTAAAAGTGGCATCACTTGACTGGGCGGGATCGGAGATGTGGCGGTGTGCTCTCTATAAAAGTCGGCGGCAGTGCAGTCCTTTCACTTCGACGCAATCACCCAACTCCTCGCGATAATGAATCCGCCGAGACTCAGAACATCAGCCTGACATAACAGACGCCCACCCAGGCAACGCTAAAACCACCAATCACACCCACTCATTACAGCCGCAAAGCAGGCACACAAGACTAGCTTTGACGTGTTGCTGGAGAGTTTCTTCCACCGCTTCTTCTCTACCAGCTATAACATGTTGCGAAGCGGTAGTAAAGATAGACTAAGATTGGCATTATAACACTTCAGCTTGCTGGCTTAGCTCATTCAGCCTCTCAAGGCTTAATCCGATAGAGTCATCCCCCCGTAGCGGTCGAGCTGAGGTCGAACTTCATAGGAGAAGCCTCCTCGAGCGCGCTGCTCCAGGCTGAACGCCTCCGTTTCATGGAGTTGGGAAGCCCACAAAACCCGGTATCGCTGAAACAGCCATCTGCGGCGATTCAGCTGGATAGTGCACAAAAAAAACCTTTCACTTCTTGCTTGACTTCCGAGCGAGTCGGACGTCTATTAGGCTTGTTGTACGAGTACTGTATTGATGGACATTCTACTACGTCGTAACGGTTACTATGTTCTTGTATTTATTTATGATGGTTTGTTCAAATTAAAGTAAAAGCTATTATTGCTGCTGATTGTTTCCGTGTAAATTAAATTCTCATACAATCTTTGTTAATTTTAATTAATTTCTAAACTAATTCATAAAACTATATTATTTTCTAACGAGACTAGAAGTAAAACACTATGCTTAGGTCTCTGTTTACTATGGATAAGGTGCTCAGAATTAAAATGTTAAAAAAATAAATTTAATATAGAGTTTATTTCATTATTGTCTAGTCATTTCACCTTATTGCAAGCCAACAAACCACTATTGGCAAAAGTAGGTCAAAACCGCCACCATAAAAAGTCAATATAACTTGATTGATTGGATCAGTCTGCTCAAAGAGATCTATAATCTGAAAGGACGCTTATCGGCTCTCGACTTGAAGCTCCAAAGCGGCGAGATCTCGCCCGCAGTGCAAATGTTTGACAATTTGAAGCGGCATGAACCGATTCAGATATGCTTTGATTGGTTTTGAGAAAGTTTCTAGTCTAAAGTCTGTTGAATAATTGGATGTCTTGTTATAAAATATGAGGGAATAATAGGCTCTCATATTTGTTTTTAATGGTACCGTAGCCATTTTGGGTTATTCTGAATCCTTATGTTTTAGTCATGTTCGTTTGTCAGTTTATCCTACTGTCCTTTTGTTAGTCAGTTGTTTCGACTTTATATCTCCAGCTGCCCATCATTTCGCCGGTACGCCGTCCATCTGTCCTTCGAAGGACAGGCAGATAGAGATCTATTTTATATTACAGCTATTAATCTTAGACCATTAATGTATGGTCTAAGATTTTAATAACAACCCTCCATTCATTTAAGTTACACGAACAAGACTTCTTCACTCACGATCATGACACAAAGAATCCACTCCTTACCGATACAAAAAAGAAAAGTTGCGAATAGAGAGTTCAAACAACGCGCAAAGCAGTTCTTGATCAATTTTGCGAGCAAACTGTGCGAGTTAGAAAGGGTCGCTCCCCCGGGAGCCGGATACACCGGAACGGATGTCCGGGTGCCTCTATCCTGAATTACTGAAACCCGAAACATCCCCATAGGGAGAACCATTAATATACTATTATATTTTATATCCTTATTAACTTTGTTCTTTTCTTATGTATGTCTTGAGGACCCAAATACTGACACTTATTTGATTTTGTGACTCGGATGGAAGTGTTTATAATACCTACTTTTATCTGCTACTGTACTGTTACGACAAAAACAAATTCACACCTGCATACCTGTAAAAACACATTTTATTACCTTTCGGCAACACCCCGTTGTGTATTGTAATCTTTTATGGCACTCATTAGCCAGGTGTGTCAGATTTAAAGTACAAACTGATTCTAGGAATTTCGGCCCACGCGGCCGGGCAGACATATTGCATCTGTGCAATATAAAGCAATGCCCCGATTGAGAGACGGGGCAGTTGAGCGATAATCACGAGTGAAGCAATACTTGTGTACATTCGGTAATCTATTTAGTGACGGACTTTGCGCGTGTTATTGAATTACGACCTTCTGCATTACGTTAGGACTTGTTGTGTTCGGTTATATTTGTACCTGTGTTATACGTGTTTGTACAGTTCTAATAAACTCTATAATAATTCCAACGGCATTTTAATTCGAGTCCTGCAACTCGTAACAGTACTGTCCAAGGTTTAGACGAGCCAGAAACGACCCGGAATTGAAAACTGATGTAATATTAACCAAGCAGACATTATCGGTAATGCTTGCCGATAAGTATTCCAGACTGAGTCTAGAAGCATTTTGTCTTAGCGTTGCAGGGGATGCCGTTGTGACGAATAAGACGGCGTAACGCTAAGCATTGTATCGTTATATTTAGAGGACTTTTGTGGAGGCCATCACGTGAGTCAGCAAAGCTTTATAAAACAACTGACTGTGAAAAGTAATATACATCAATCAAACCGTCTGTATGTCGAAGTAATTTGCCTCTGATCTGAAAATGGAGGTAATAACTGAGATAGCACACAAAAAAGCAGAAGTTCGCGAAAGGAGACTTCATCATCGTGTGAATGCCGAAGAAATTTAGTTCTTTTGAATTAGTGTACTCTACTGTAGTATATAGTCAAAAATAAAAATAGTACATAAGTGATGTTTAAAACATAGGAAGATGTAAATTTGTCCTAACAGAGAATTACTAATGGCTGGTTCCTATATTTTATTATTCATCCTCTGGCCTTAATATCGGTTGAATTTTGACATTACTTGTATGGAGCTTGTGTCAAATATTTTAACCGATAGTTGCTATTGGTTTGTAATGAAGAAGAATGTAAGCCACGCAACAAAAAGAATGTTAAACTGCAAGATTGATGGGTAAAGATGTCAAGATAGACCCCAAAAGAGATGGATGGATTGTGTGAAGGATGATATTATGATTTGTGGTGTGACAGGGGATTTCAGAACAGAGAAGTCTAGAAGGAAAAGACATATTATGCCAACCCCCATTATATAATTGGAAGAAGGTGAAACAAAAGAGAGTAAAGCAAATGAACAGTCGGTAAGACATAGGAACAGGCCATAAGTAAAGAACCAATAGACACATCCTTAGATCTACATTATTTTGTAAATACTTATTAATCTCCATATGCTAGATGGTAATATTTAGTACTGTAATTGATAATTACTTTTTAACTATCAAAAACCTCTGAGAAAGAAATATGGGATTTATATAGAAGAAAGGTACCAATGTCACAATACAGAGCCTTTACCTCCGTTTTATCGTAAGCGACATTTGGACCTACGTACATTTTTTGTTGTTAAGGGCATTTTAAGTCATTATATCGTTTTAAGGTTTTCAGTTTTAGTTACATTAGGCCCTGCTGAGTGAAAAACTGAAATTCTTAAAACAAACAAATACCAATGGTCTCAAAATGGGGATGCTGAAGACCACGCGAAGTGGAATTGAAAAAGTAGGAAAGCCGACCCTGGGCGTCGGAGTGAACGCTCCGAACGCAACCGGAATTTAACGCTCGGATGATGATGATGATGAATTTTTGTAATTTAAAATATACTAAGGTCCAAATGTCTCTTACGATAAAATGAATAAAAAGTATAACATGGAGAAATTAAAAATGTCATTTGCAGAAATAAAAGAGTTGAGTTGTTTTACTTTTGAATTCACTCAGGTTATAATTTATTCGACTTTTATCATCTGACGATTGAAAAATTGGTCCTAGTCTACAAAAATATGCTTCAAATAATAAAAATACATAAGAAGGGTGACCTGTGTTGCAATTTAGTTATGTATGATTTACAAGCTTTTTAAAGCTCGTTTTTTGCTTGGTTATATCATTCCCATGTAATTTTTTATGTGGTAAACGCGCACTGCTCGTAGTTCAGGGGTCGCCAAATGGCGGACCGCGAAAAAATGACATGTTTCTCATTGATGTGTAAAAAAATAACTTTGTTATTTCCGTAATTACATTTGTTTAATAAGTATTATTTTCAAAAACCATGAAAGAAGCAAAATCAACAAGTGTTTAAAAAATCACGTGATACAAAATATTTTAAATTAGCAAAATTAAATATATATTTGTCACAATACAAAATAATAATAATATATATACAATAACTGCAAATATTATTATATAATAATAATTATTTATTTATTTAAAGACAACACAGTCCAATACAAATACACAGTTCAATACGAATATACACCCAATAATATTATATAAGTAATATAAGACATTACTCATATCAAAATAAATACATTATAAAAAAGTAAAAAAATAACAATAACAAGTTACACAATGACTCTACTACAAAATCTATATCTTTGTTTATTTTGGTTCGAAGGAACTTGTAACTTGCATGTACAAAAATTAATCAAAACTACCTGCAACTTTTAGTATTTATGATTTCTATCTCGTTATAAATTACAACTTATTTTTCAACAACTTATAAATGTTCTCATAATTTAAGTGAACTGTAAAAATTCTTTTATGAGAAATGAAGTTCTTAACCCCAATAATTTTTCTATAAAATGTTGTGCGGACCGCGATGGTCATTTTATTTCTTAAAACGGATCCCGAGCGAAACTAATTGGTGACCCCTATCGTAGTTTCTAGATTGTTCAAGGATTGAAACTACATTGTCCCAATGTAAGCAACAAGGCCATTCCACCTATTTGGAGATCTACCACGAGGTCTCTTGCCTTCAACTTTCCCCTTGATTACAAGTCTCTCCATGTTATCTGGGTTCCTACGGGCTATGTGGCCAAAGTACTTCAGTAATGTTCAAAAATGTTTACGGAAAAAGCTTAAAATGTACTTTAAAACAGTTAAACTTAAAGCTTATTTTAAAAGTTATCAAAGCCTAATTGAACAGTTTATTACAGCAGAAATACATAAGTTACAAATCATGACGAAATTACGAGTTTATTTTGCAACGCCTAATGAAACACTCGAAGGCGAAATTGCTTTAATTAAAGTATCAGGTTGTTCGCAATTGCAATATTTTATGTTTGCCTTTATAATTTTTAAACATTAAACGCCTTACTCAGACTTATATAATTGATAATTAAATATAAATATTGTAGATTTAAAAATTAAGCTATCGAATTCAAATAGAATCAGTGCATTTTAGTCGTTACATAAATAAATATTAAACAGTGAAAATCATTTAGTAATTTTTCAAAAATCTAGCGAAACATGTTTAGTTTTCGTCCAAACCAGCCCCGATACTCGAAGAAGTCTTTGAGTATTTTCCCTATAAGGTTTAGATTTGACCATAGAAGTCCACTTGAACTATTCACCTGTATACACGCATATACAGAATGAATATTTCAAATGAGTTGGCCTTTGCCTTAGTTTGACATACCTTTACAGAAATTACAAGTTACGCTATGATTTGTCCCAGTAATACAACAGCATGTTTTTTTTCATAATCAGCCGTTTCGATTTTTATCAAGATAATTGATTGTTCAAAAATCTAATGACTCCGTTTTAGATTACATCAATTTAAAATGAGTTTTGTTATACATATACATAGATACCATTACTGGCTGAGCTTATAAGAATCTTGGGTTTTTAATGCGAACTTGTAAGCCATTTAAGAATATTGTTACGAGTTAGCGGGACTTGAATTAAAATGCCGTTAGAATTATTATAGAGTTTATTGGAACTATACAAACACGTATAACACAGGTACAAATATAACCGAACACAACAAATCCAAACGTAATGCAGAAGGTCGTAATTCAATAAAACGCGTAAAGTCCATCACTATTAGATTTCCCGAATGTACACCCGTATCGTAGTTGTAGCTCAACTGACTCCTCTCTCAATCAGGCTGTCGTTTTATACTTCACAAATGCAAATGTACCCACCCGGCAACATCGACACATTTTTTTAGAATTAGCTTGTAATCGTAATCCGCAACACCTGGCTAATAATGCAGCCTGCAAGTGGCCGGAAACAAGTACAATAGAACAATAGGCTGTTCTCCACAACACTGGAAATGAAAAACGAATGCAAATAAATAAGTGAACATAAGAAGACGATCATAAAAGGATTACAATTAGTTCAAATGCCAACAGGTAATAAAATGTGCTTTTACAGGTTAGGAGTGGAATTTGTATGTTTGTCAGAGCCTAAGTTATAACAATATGAAATGCTTAAAAATGATATATTACGCCTATGTTCGCAGCCATTTAGAATTACATATAACCAAAATTAAAGGTATCCAAAAACTTTTTGTTAAACATTTGAATTTCAAGTTTAAAAACCATTTCAATGATTATACTGCAGCTAGTCTACATTCTAATCATATCCCCCTTAGTGAAAGAAGGCATTACCTCCACATGACCTTTTTATACGATATCATAAATTCTATTATCGATTGTCCTGCTCTCACTTCGTCTTTGAATATCAATGTACCACAGCGTTACCCTCGTAATTCTTCCTCACTCAAACTGTTTACTACCCCTGTTTCCAAAACTATCTAATATCTGCGTCGTTGTACAAATACCTACAACAAATATTTTAGTGACATAGACATTTTTAATTCTTCGAAACAAATATTTAAGTCTTCAGTAGTTAGTAAACTTATCAATAAGATTCAAAATGAATGTAATGTTTGTATTTAGACTTGAATCATTTAGTTGTGTTTAGTTTTCCAGTCAGAAGCTTCACAGTATTAGATAGATTGAATATTTAATTTTAGTGTAGTATAACTTACTATTTGTTTCTGTTCTTTTTCTAGATTATAAGTATCCAGTTTTTGGTTTAGATTTATTGTTATGTTTTCTTAGGCCTTAAATTTATAGATATACTGTTGGATACTTTTTAATAAAAAAATCAAAATTTCTCGAGAGTTTTATACCTTTAGATTTGGCCGTAGCGACTCATTTGAAAAAATCACCCGTATATGTAGAAACATGTACTTATGTTTCATTTAAATCGACACAATACCGACTGCGACATAGATATAAGGACTAGGGTTGCCAGTCGTCCAAATACGTCGGGACACATCATCGTTACCAATGTCGTCCCGAAGTCCAGACGTTCTGTAAAATGTCCCGACAAGTCAGACTTTGCAACCCAACTAACACAGAACACCCCGAATCGCGATGTGGACAAGTATGATAGCATATCGGTCGGGATTTGGAGCTTGTGGCGAGGGAGGAGAGAAGAAGCTGCCCATGTGAAATCATCTCATAAATATAAAAAACATTTAGATTTTTATCCGTGTAGGAACGGAGAGAGAATACAAATTCCTACGGCCAGGTGGCCTGTCGTAAGAGGCGACAAAACAACCCATAGCCAGCTGGTAGTGTATTTGCTCTTCTGGATAGATACCACCCCTGCTCTAGAGTATGCCGTTATAACAACTTTTAGTTGTGTTTCGGTAATAGAAGCCAGGTTCCAGTCTTCTTTAGAGTTCCAGATTGGTAGCACCTTTGTTGTTACAAATGTCCATAGGTGATGGTAACAGCTTTCCATCAAGAGGGCCGTCTGAACTAAT
Organism: Dendrolimus houi; assembly: GCA_039645545.1. NCBI lineage: Eukaryota > Metazoa > Arthropoda > Insecta > Lepidoptera > Lasiocampidae > Dendrolimus > Dendrolimus houi. Next base: position 774,111 of record CM077122.1, read on the forward strand.
GCAATAAAAACTAAATATTTTCCAAATTATCTATTAGCTTTTGCTATTAAGATTAAAGTGGTTTTTTCACCTACAAAGTGTATACCTCACCAAAACGTCCCGATGGCGTCTTGGAAATATATGGCAACTCTAATACAGATGCAAACAAACAGACAGAGAAACGTACTGACGATTATATAAGGGTTCCGTTTGCGCCAAATTGGCTAAGGAACCATAAAAATACACGCCACTATGATGAGTAAATTGTCGGAGTATCACGAGGTTTTGTGAACATAATCTCATTTGGACTGATTTTCCCGATAACGGCTCCCCGGGGAACTCATTACAAGTCCCAAGGATAGACGAAAACATCAGAGCGTGACTAATTAATACTGAGCTGCTGACAGAATAGTTTCTACTTTCGCTTTATAAACTTCGTTCTTATTATTTTACTAAATTACACAGATTTGCTTCTGCTTTTTGCTATAATTTTGATAGAAATGGGATAAAAAAAATGTGTGTACAGTTCACACGCAGTATAAGTGAAACTTCAGAGAATATACTCATAGATAATTCTTCTCTAACGTTTATTAATATAAATATAATTCCTTTAGCCTACATCCGTCAACATATTAGAATTTAAAGTAAACATCTTAAGTAGCACTTTCACTGTTTTAGTCTAAAAAATATTATTATCAGTTTTATTTCGGTCCAATTTGGACCTATGTTTAATCATCGGTCTTATTGACTCTCTTATTTGTGCCGCACAATGTAAAACCCGTATCTCAATTTCTCACAGACTTAGTGCTATAGATTTATGTGTTTATCTCTTTTTAGCGTCGCTTTTTCGTTTCATCGAGTTTCAAATCATGTTTTTAATTACTAATTTCAACAGTTATTAAGGGAAATATTATGTTTTTAACTCTGTAAGATTTAGGAGCTACTCACAGTGATACTTTGTGCTAAGCGATCGTCGTTTCTAGGATTTTCTGTGGTTTTACTAATTTTTAATTGTTAATCAAGCATTATTTGATATGTAAGTGTGCGTAAAAAGGTAAGGATTATTTTAATGGTGTATTTATTTATTTTAAAGGGTAAATAATGAACGGCAGACAATTGCATGCTTTTTATTGTAGTTTTTCATATCAGTCGGGTCATCTCGTGATTATTCATGTTTATTAATTAATTTATTTTTATTTAATTCAATTACAATGTCCTAAAAGTCTTACCACTAAAGCGACAACGTAAGCACCTTATCCTTAGCCTATTGTGTTAGTTACATACTTCAATGCACGTTCTTTGAATTTCCCTAAGGGACACGTGAGTATATCTAAATCTGCATTCACTTCACAAATGTGGTTCAATATCCGAAGAGCCCTGGTTAGAGGTGCTTGTAGCAGCACTTTAGTCTCCTACTGGCTGGTACTGCTAATAACTTGTGTTGTCTATCGCGGGTATAGTTGTCAGGTATATAGAAGTCTATACTACTCAAAATGCTGGGATTAGATATTAAACCCTGTAACAATTTTAATATATACACAACTATCTGTAAGTTATTTCTCACTTCCAACTTATAGTATTCCACCATTCATTTATTCGGCTCGATTATAATGATTGGGTCTAAACGTCTACAAATTAACCGTTATTCTAATGAAGCAAACTGACTGAGTAACCAAGAGACAGTTTCAAAAGAGAAGTCGATAATTACAATTATTTTTTGTTGTTCATATATCCTGGCTCCTCTGTTTCTGCTGAACAAGCTGGGCTGAGACGATATTTTTTAATCACCCTAATTATATCAGACGGCGCTTTAAAATGTCCATTTTCTAGGCTCATTACATAATTAAGATAAGTATTCTACCATAGATGCTAAAAAAATTGCCGTGCTACTCTTTAAAATTTTACGCATACCCAAAATCAGAGTTCTGTGCGTGCTGGTGAATAATTGAAAATGAAGATATACGGGCTGGTTTTTCGGACGAGCACGCAACGGCTATAGGTTCAACAAGAATAACATTTATTTGCTTTACATCAGTTTTAAATGTACACACCGATAACTGTACTGTATATACACACTGTACACACCGATCGTCTAATTATAGCAGGCATTACTTTTATTACTATTATAATATAGTTACCCTGATTAGCAAAGGAGTCCCAAAGATTGTTTTAGATTAATTCCAAAATTTTAAATATTCACTTGAATATGTTTAATTTTTTTGTTATGTAATCTAAGATAACAATATATGTCAAAATATCGTTTATATATTTAATTTTACAATTGTTATGATATATTGAACCAATAATGATATAATGGTAATAATTAGCTCACCAACAAACACATTGTATAATATGTTCAAGCTAAGTAAGTTTGCTTGTGTTATGAGTAATATTTGGGGCTGTCCCAGACATCCAGACCGTAAATAAAGGAAAGTTCGTTCACAAAATTTACCATGCCAAGAATTGAACCTGGGTCCCCTGCATTCCAGTGACTTAGATTGGCAAAAACAGCACACTCAACCACAGAGATCGTCAGATGTCAATAGATCAACAAAGAATTTGGAAATCACTTTAAACCGCGTCTAAAAACCGTTGTACGCTGCGTTTTTATTCTCTTTTTATAACTTATGATTTCCATTTGTCATTACTTATTCAAATATGTCATAACGTGCGTGGATTTAGGTGGATCCCCGGCAAAATTACATACGCATATTCCTCTTTAATTAATGTAGAAGTGACAGATATTCTGCTTGGATACACGGGATGATATTCCTCGCTATCCTACTGAAATAATACTAATGACGGTTGTGTTTTAAGTATTAAATTTGGAATTTAATACTTAAAAAATGGAATTTCTTGTTGCTAATTTTAATCGGCAGTCAAAGATACACAATGTATGTGCCAAAGCTAAGCAAGGTACGCTTATGTTGTAGGTGATGTTACGTCACGTACGTGGACTAAATTTTTTACTTTAAGTCTGGTGTGAAATAGGTTGTAATTAAAGAATTTTAATTAAGTTTTAAAAACTACGATTAAATTCACTCGCCGGCTGAGTGTTGTTCTAAAAATGTAATAGGAAATATTATATAGTCTTTATTGATTAATGTGGCGTATTGGCGTAGTATAGAAAAGACGTAGTTCAATGCTACGTAGTTAAGAAGCTACGTTTGTTCTATGCTACGCGGTACAATCTACTTTCATTTAAACTACGCTTGCTACGCTTATCTATTTCGAACGTCATGTTTGCATGATTCAAAGTAAGCTTGTTTTATTTGTTGGTAATTTTGCTTTTTCCTTTTGATAGCTTTGGGTTTGAAACCGTTTTTGTGAGTGATTCCATGGGATAGTCATTATTCCGATACGTTCTAAAATTTCTACGGGATTCTTAGCTAGCGCCATCATAGTAGGTAAAAGCGTAGGGCAAGTATCAGTTTAAAATTTTGAACAGACATCTACAGAGTTTTACATCTCTTTATGACCTCTATTTTTGTCCTGCACAAGCGTGCTATTCATTCAATTTACATGGCAATGCGAGATTCTTTGCGAGATACTACAGAAATAAATATTTTAACAGTTGTGTCACAGTATACAGTTGAAAATTTACTTACTATATGTTAAGAAAAAATCTCAGATTTTCCCAGATTAGGTGATCTACACTGTAAAAATAATAGAAACAAAAATACATTAGAAACTCCGACATGTAAGCTCCATAAAGTTTACAATAGTTTCGTGGAGCAATGTGTAATGAATGCTCTTTAACAAAATGCCAGAAAACGTTCGAGAGCTGTCAATAAAAAATTAATACACCAATGTTTGTGCGAGAAGGCTTATAATACGACGAAAGATTTCTTAGAGGACCACACCGAATGGGAATAATGCGATCGCTACCAAGCTCTTTCAATAATCATTCATACAAATTACTTTGTTAAACTTTGTATTACTATAAACTACGTTTAAAAAAAAGACGAATAAACGAACGACGATAACGAACGAAATTTCTGTAAAGGCAAATCAAACGTCAATTAAAAGAAAGGGTTGAATTATTAATAAATCGATTATTCGATATTAAAATAATTCGAATGAATGTCGGTCACAAATTATTTCATTTCTGTTGATATAAAAATTTCAGCAGATCGTAAGTTAATTACAAATAAAGCGGCAAGAAATAAAAGGTTTGCAATAAATTAATTAGTGGAATAATCTCAATTACTTGATTACTAGCAGTCTGTAGCAAGAGTTAGGAGCTAAATTAGTAGAACCATAATAATTAACATCTAGGACACAATAGCGTTAATTTGCTAATTATTGAGCAAGCAAGCGCTCGTATAGCACGAATAAAATGAGGCGGAACTTTCCAGGGACGGATTTGAAAGTATCTTGGTGGTTACTTTTGGGGGTCACGGCCCCTATGACACATTGCAGTAATGTTGTATATATGTATGTTAAATTAAGTATGGTGCTTTTACGATCTTTGTGTAATAAGTGCACTAAACAATTTCTTTGAAGATAAGATAACTTTGAAGATAGAAAATTTGAGAATTAATTTAGGGTATGTAATCAAACTTTACACCAGTTTTGAACAGCTTAAATTTTTGTAGATAAAGTTAAAATAAGAAATTCAATGTTTTCGATGGGGTTTAAACCTTAATGTTTTGCATTTCGTCTAACTCTCTCATTTCTTTCAGCTTCTATCAATTATTTCGAATTGGCACAACATGACTTTTGCTTCCATAGTCTTCTATTCTTGCATTCGTCGTCTGTCACACCAGAAATCATCATGTCATCCTTCACACAATCTTTTCATCACAGTTCAAATTTCCGTATTTCCCAACAGAGAAATGCTTAAAGGTATATTTTACAACAACGACAGAAACTTGAATTTGTATGAATTTTTTGGTCATTTTATATAATTATGCAAACTAAAATATATTTATTAAGTAAGTAGTAAAGATGTATCATCTTGTTTTAATATAAAGATTTAAGTTAAAAAGATAGATGACACTTAATTATACACCAATAAAAAATGAACTTAAAGACTAAAATTGTATCTAATTGTGTACAAAGGGCAGTCTTATCACTAAAAAGTGATCTCTTCTAGACAACCCCAGGAATGAATTGAGATAATAATGGCGATGGTGGTATACATAACATATAGTACAAACTACTTACTTTTTAATAATAAATATATAAATGATGTATATATATATATATACACACACACATATATATATATATATATATATATATATATATATATATATATATATATATATATATATATATATATATATATATATATATATATTATTTATTTATATTAGGTTGGGGAAAAAGTTTCTTCGCATTTTATATAAAAATTCAAAGTTTTTTTTATAAAGTTTATTTACATTTCACTAAAGTATGTAGGTGCCATTTTGTTGGATAACTTTTGCCATCTTGTAGGTAGGGACGTGATCCCATTGCTATAAAAATTTTGGGGCTTCTGATCAAAAACTGCGACAAGTGGTTTTGGCAGTCCTCTCGTGATGTTAACCTGACACTGCCTAAGGAATTCTGCAGAGACCGAAACAGGTGAAAATATGAAGGTGCAAGATCAGGACTATACGGCGGTTGCATTAACACCTCCCAGCCAAACTCTCGTAATTTTTGCTGAGTGGCTAAAGATGTGTGAGGTCTAGCGTTATCATGGTGAAAAACCACACACTTTCTGTTGATTAATTCCGGCCGCTTTCTCTCAACTTTTTGCTTTAATCTCATCAGTTGTTCGCAGTACAGTTCAGAATCGATGGTTCTGCCTGGCGGTAACAGCTCATAATGATTAATGCCCTTCCAATCCCACCATACACACAACATCACCTTGTTGCGAGTTAACCCGGGTTTCGCCACAGTCTGTGAAGCCTGACCGGCCTTTGACCACGATCTTTTTCGTACGTTCTTGTCGTACGTGATCCACTATTCATCACCAGTTATCAGCTTCTTCAAAAATGGTTCGGTTTCATTAGGTCTTAATAAAGAATCACAAATGAGTACACGGTTCATTAGATTTCTTTCAGTGAGCTCATGAGGCACCCAAATATCGAGCATTTTGTGTACCCAGCTTTTTTAAATGCGCCAAAACCGTTTTGTGGTCAATTCCCAGTTCTCCAGCTACATCGTAACTACTAATATGCCGATCTTGCTCCACTTTTTCAAAAATGGCATCAATTTTGTCCGTAACAGGGCGATCATAGCGACGTGCATCTTTGATATCAAAATTTCCAGATTGAAAACGCTTAAACCAAATTTGCGCTACTCTCAAAGATACTATTAGGTCCATAAACATCACAAATTTTTTTCGCGTCTTGTGTTGCATTTTTACCTTTTTTGTAGTAAAATTTTAAAATGTATCGAATTTCTTCATTAGATTCACTCATTTTAACAGTAAGAAAAACAAATGAAACTCACACATTTTCCTAATTTGAATTTGGAATTGTCTTCTTTAAAATTAAAACTTTTTAATGATATCAAAACCAGCCATATACAAATGGTATAGCCAAAGAGATCTTATTACAAGTTCATACATACTATATGCGAAAAGACTTTTCCTCAACCTATTACATGAGTAGGAAACTAAAACTAACTTAAAAGATACAATTAAAAAGTAAAATAAATAAGTTAAAAAATATTGGTTTTAGCGGATCGATGAAACCTCATGCTAGAGACAGATTGTGTTCAAAATTATAAAATTAACGTTAAAATGTATATGTCGTGTTACCGCACTAAAACTCTAAGTTGAGGCCCACGGCCCCCTTATACCGTGAGTTCGGCCCATCCGGGGCTTATTCATCCCAGTGATTTAATTAATTAAAGCTTCTGACATTTATCGATTCCGAGTAACCGGCACGTTTTCACACGAATAACACGTGACAACAAACCGGAATTCATTTGCAAAAGCCATAAAATTATTATTCGAGTAATATCTATGACTCTATATGCATTTTTAAAAGGGTTATAAAAGTGATTTTTAGTCCTTTCAAAATATTTTTTTTTCCCTCCTTCTTAAACCGCATTGCTCATTCTTGAGAGTCGTGACCTTTCTCCACTATTTTTTCTTGGACTACTTTTTTAATATTACGTGCGAGCGGGGGGGTTACGTAAGGACGCACTGTCCCGACGATAAAATGTTTCACTCACAATAATTTCGCCGATATTGCGTAGACCACCTCTTGCTTCTGCGCTAGACTTTTCCTTCACTAAGCTGCCCACGAAACTTTTCACTAAACTCTTCTTCCAACTCTCTTATATCGCACTTGTCGCTTTACTGTCTTCAACTGAACTACTCCATAGGCGCGCCTTACGCTGCTTATATATCTGAAAGAACCTTCTGGAACCCATAATTTCGATCTTCTTTCCGTTATTCTTTTATTTACTGTCTTTCCATTTCTAAATATCTATCTATCTCGGTCTTTTCCTTCCTGAACCTTCTATTCTAGAAATCCAATCTTCATTTTGTTATTCTTTTGTTCATCATCTACCCCTTTCTAAAATGTGTCTGTCCTTGTCTTTTTCTTCTGGAATCTTCTATATTTTTTTGAAACTCATTAAACCAACTAGATTGTTCCACCATTGCTCGTGCCAATATGTGTCGTATACGGAGTCGTTGAGTGTGATGCAGATCTGGTCGGACCAATGCATAATACTACGGCGTCGAAATCTTTTTCCTTCTATCTTGCCAGTGCCTATTAGTTTTTCAAAATTGTCTCCTTGTTTTCTGGTCTGGCTTTGTGTCCGAAGTACTAAGTGCCTTTGCGGAGGTAGATGAATGATAGTCTCGTTTTTATTTTTAATTTCTTCATAATTGTTGCGTTGGTCCCGTGTGCAGTCCAGGGATACGCAAGATATTTTTATAGCACCACATCTCAAAAGCGTCAACACGATTGCTACAAGATGCTTTCTAAGTCCAAGTCTCAGGTTCATAATGAAAAAAAATACTGAACTGATTTGTGCATGTAGCCAGTGTTGGTAATTTGACAGAAAAAATGCACTGGTTAGGCACTTTATGCCAGTCCAGTTTGCATCAATGCCTAGCTATTGTCACAACTAATACTTGCTGACGGAGAAGAAAAATGCCATGAAGAAATATGAACATGATACTTACCGATGTATGAAACCTACTAACCCTATTTGAATGCGCGTGTCGATTATACCATCTATTTCCCTTGAAACGGGGAGATTCATGCCCAGCATTGGTGTATTTATGGGCTAATATTTTACAAGTGGTTATGAGTAAAACAGCAAAAATGTATTTGGTTATACCTATCCTCTAGCACTTACGACCGATTGCCTTCACACATACGTAGACAAACGAACACAAGCATAAAGAAACACACATGCAAACTCACACTTACAAAATAATTCAATATCATGCGGTTACTTGATGTACGTTCTAGAACAATTTGTTCGCTAAAAAACGTTGCAGTATTATGTTTTACTATATAACTAATATTATGAGTTGTTTTATTATTAATTGCTCCATTTTTCTTACTTTTTATTTAGCATGTCTCTATTAAAACTACATTTTAAAGTAGAAAACCATATTTCACTTAAAGGGTGTATGTCGGCGGATTTCTAAGAGAAATATTTGTCCGCAGCGGATTTTATTGTTATCAAATAACAATAATTCACACAAATGGCGTTTGTTTTGAAATTATAGACATACTTTAATTTTATTGGTAATTATAGAGTACAATAATTTTACATTAACTAAATTTATGGCCTCTGTGGTTGAGTGATTATAACCATTTCCACCTAGCTCACTAGAATGCAGAGATCTCGGATCTCTCAGGAGTTGATTTCTGGCATGGTCAATTTTGTAAACGAGCTCTCCGTTACTTTCCACGTTTTAAGTGTCTAAATTTGTATGTTATATGTAGCCATAACACAAGCATAACTTACTTAGTTTCACGATATATGTGAGTGTTTACTTGCAAATTTGATATTCTGTATTTATATTATAAAAAACTCCTAAAGAATGCGAACTAAATTCACATAGTTATATACATATACATTTTTTACCTGTTTACGATCATTTTGGTATAAAACACACACAAATTTTGTAATCAATTACACTAAATAATTATGTTAATATCTAAACAGATATTAAAAAAACTGTTTTAAATTAATAATCTAAACACACAATTTTATTATAACTTTACTAAAAAATGTTGTGTCAGCTCAAACGCACGACTGACGTTTATTCCTTAAGTACGATTGTCTTTGACTATGCACTGATGGATAATAATACTTTATAATATAAAGGTAGTTGTAAGATCTTCTAATTTCAAAACACAGTATCTTACACGGAGCGATATTATTTTTAATCTTATTTCATTGCATTAAACTTCGAAATTGTATAAAAAAAGTAACGACTTTGAGTTAACCCTTGTATTATTTCACTGCTCATAAAATATCCATACCGGTGGCCTTATATGAAAATCGATTATTAAGGAGTAAACTCCAACAAAGTTATTACGTAAGAAAAAATAAGGTGCTGCACATTGATTTGTCGTACGTATTGTATTCACAAAGTATTGCCAAAATTTCCCTTTGCCCTTCCTCGCAGCTGTATGTGTGATGCGCACGAGTGCATAACTTGAAAATAAATGGCAGTGTGTGCGTGTGCGCAGGCCGGTTTGTTCGGAACCGAACATTTTTAGGGTACTCATACAAATGTAGTTACCGATAAAGTAAATGCAGAGGTGACACTTCGATCACAGGTGTTTTTGCCTAATTTTATAACTGTGTAAAAACTTTATGCTTTATATCGCCCCGTCATGTCAAAATTAACTAGTAACAATTTCAAGTTCTCGATATAAACGCGATTTTGTTTATCTCGACATATAATATAAAAAATCTGTAGTTGGTTCGAGTTTGTACAATCTGTCTGAAAATTTAAAAAATCAGAGGGGCTAATGCAGACCAACAGATTCCGTAAAGTGCAACTTTTAAAATATTTGTTTGTCTGATAGAGAGTCACGTGAAAACTACTAAACGGATTTAAATGAAACTCGACATAGTTACACATATACGTATGCAGAGTTAGCGTATATCCCAAGTCAACACTTAGTATAATTTTCATCCCGATAAATGATGTCGTTCCCTTGGCATAGAAAATATTGGGAAAAAGGTGGCGCTGGCGTCGCATTTTTCATGCCATCCTTAATATTCACTGACAAATACATCGCTGTCATTGCAAAAACGCGGATTAAGTTTTACTGGCATATACTAGTAAATAATAAATAAATAAATTTACGATAGATTTTTTTATATGTTTATTTTTTTATTGCATGAGTTCACCAGACAGGCAGACGGCCCACTTGATGGAAAGCGGTTACTATCACCTATGGACATTTGCAACACCAAAGGTGCAAAAATATATATATAATGTTATAGTAAATAATATAAATGCGCTGCTCATAAAAAAGAATAATTTCTCTCTAAATTGGTTTGAGTCCAAAATAAGAAATGGGAGACTGGTCAAGCCTGGTCACATTAATGCCTTATAAAATGGTGGAACACATCTCAACTTCTGAGCTGATTGGTTGTTATGTCGAGAGCGCAACTGTTCGTTGCTTTCTGCTCTCCCAAGACACAGCTGAATAGCCTGTAACAGAGACTTTTCGTCTAACGTAATACTCGTTTTGCTGCTTTCCAGTGTTGTTCACAGTTATTGAATTGGCTCAACATGCTGGGGTACATTATACTTCCAATTAAGCTCCTGTGGTAATCCAGGTTCCTCATTTCGAATCCAAGTGTTCCATATAAACTATCTCCTTTATATCTCCATTTAAGAAAGCAGTTTTAACGTCCATGTGTTCAACTTGCATGTCCAAATTGGCTGCCAAAGCAAGTAAAATGCGTACAGTGGAATATCTTACGAAATACGTTTCCTCATAATCTATTCAAAATTTTTGAGTGAATCCCTTGGCTACTAAACGAGCTTTATATCGTAGCAATTCTCCATCAGCGCCATGTTTCTTTTAAATATCCATTTACATTTTATTGCTTTCTTTCCAACAGGAAGTTCAGATAGTGTCCAAGCATTATTCTTTTCGAAAGATTGATATTCATCATTTATGGCAGCTTTCCAATGATCACTTTCAGGCCCCGATAGTGCTTCTTGAATCGTTAAGGGCTCATCGTTGCAGTTAACCATTGTTGTTGCAGTTGCTGCTCGTTCAACTGTATCTTCAAATTCATCTGAGCACGAGTCAGAAGCCATATTAGGTATCCAAGTTGGATCTGAGGAATCCTCAGGAGTCGAGATCGACTCTGTACTCGATTGTGAATGAATTTCAGAGGAGTCTGATCCATTAATTTGGTCACTTGTTTCAAATATATTGTCAGTCAAATTTAATTGGCAACTGTCTATATTTGACTTATTTTTCTCCAAATACAAACTCAATTCCTTTACATATTTATTCTCTAGGAAACAAACGTCTCTTGACTTGAGACATTTAGCAGGATTATTTAGATCAACTAAACGATATCCTTTAGATTTAGAACAATAGCCAACAAATATATATTCCTTACTTTTCGCGTCTAGTTTCTTGCAATTTTCTCCCGGTACCATAACATATGCAACACATCCAAATACTTTCAAGTTAGATAAGTCAACTTTATTACCTGTCCACGTCTCTTCTGGTGTGCTACCTTTAACTGCTTTCGACGGGCATTTATTTTTGATATAAATTGCAGTATTCACTGCTTCAGCCCAAAATTCTTTACTTAGGCCTGAATCCTGTAACGTGCACCTTGCAGCTTCCATAATGGTGCGGTTTGCTCTCTCCGCTACACCATTTTGTTGTGGGGTATATGGAATTGTCGTCTGGTGTTTTATGCCGTGTTCTTCAAGATATGTCTGAAAAATGTTACTAGTATATTGACCGCCATTATCAGTTCTTATCATTTTAATTTTCAATTTGATCTCGTTTTCTACCATAGCTTTAAATCTTTTAAACGCAGTTAGTACTTCAGTTTTGCTTTTTATAAAATAGCCAAATGTCATCCTACTAAAATCATCTATAAATGTCAATAGATATTTAGCACCACTAAAAGAACAAACTGATATTGGACTGCAGAGGTCGGAATGTATTAAACCTAACTTTTCAGTCGCTCTTGTATAGGACCTTTTTAGAAATGGTAACCGCGACTGTTTTCCTTCCAGACATGCAATACAAGGTAAAAAATCACTGGTTGTGAAACTTATACCATTTGCCAGTCCTTGTTGTAATATAGCTTCATGCTTCTTATATTAAGCACAATTCAACATCCGATATGCTTTTGCTTTGTAGTTTACCTAAATATGCAGATTCCTTATTTATATTATCGTGGACTTCAAGATCGAGCATATAAACTCCATTCATCTCCGTGCCAGTAGCTATAAGTTCATCGTTGTAAATAATTACACATTGTCTTCTACTAAAATGAACTTTAAGACCTTTAGCTGTTAATTTACTGACAGATAACAGATTAGTGGCTAAATTTATATAAATTACTTCTTTGATATATGATAACTGTGTGGCCTTTTAGCATGACTTCAATTTCTCCATAGCCGCAACTTATTTTTTGATTAATAAATTTTTCCATCATAATGTTGTAAATATACATGACTATATATAATCTCTAATATTTGTTTGTTTTCCCAACAAAAATCCATTTTACGTGCATTGTTTTATAGTATGGCCTGTCTTTTTGCAGTGAAAAAGTTTTTATTTGTGTATAATGCATTTTTTTGTTTTAATACACAAGATTGATAAACGTTAAATAGATCAAAGAGCCAAGAAATCGTCTTCTATTGCATAATTTATGTCACATAGTTGTTGAAACAATTTCAGCTTGTGAAAGGGCCGAAGGCAGTATCATCAAAAAAAGATAGTCTGAATTTTATTTATTTTTTATAGTTTTTTAGTAAAATAAATAATTAAATATGAGTATATTAAATTATAGCATTTTTAATCTTTTGAGAGTGACAATTTCATTATTAGCTTTTCATAAAAAAGAATAATTTAGATTAAAACCTAACATATTATATTATAATTATATATGATAATTATTTTTAACAAATTTTCCATACATACATATATAATCTCTTGTTTTCCAACAAAAATCTTTACAAAGTTTATTTTTGTTAATACACAAGATTGATAAACGTTAAATAGACCAAAGACAGGAAACAATTTCAGCTTTAAAAAAAAATAGTCTGTTTTCCAAAATTTGCCACTTATTTAATTTTGCTATAACGGAGACAATGTATATTATATGATTACTTCCGGGTTTCCTATGATTATGCCGGGGTTTCTATATTTTGCTAAACATTGTTATACTTCACTATTGGCAGAATTCAAAGTTGTGTAAAGTTTATATCTTATATATGTTTTTCTAAATAGTTGGTGTGTAGTGCATTCATATTTACGAATTTGCTCTGTTACTTCAGCTATTTCATAGTTATATACATTCATTCTCGACATTAAATATTTTTTACTTTCTTTCTTCTTTCTGTATCAAATTTTAACCAGTAGGTAGTAAGGCAAATATGGGTAAAGAGGAAAATAAATAAGAAATAGAAACCCGACAATCATTCGAGTTTTTATGTATGAATCCATATAAGTAACTTCGACAAAAATCAAAGCAACACATTGTAAAAGGAAAAATACATCAAAGCAATACAAATAAGAAATCACATCAAAGAAACGGTACCTTTGGGTAAACTAAACGTTTAGCAGTTACTAGTATACATTATGAATATATTGCTTTCATAAACATGTACATTGTACAGCTGTATTGTTAGGAGAATATAAATATGAGTGTTCTGAAGGGAGGTTAAGGGGGAAGAACACAAATGAAATGAGCGTAGAAAATCCGTACAGGAACGGAGAAAAAATACAATTTCCTCCCGCCGGGCGGCCTGTCGTAAGAGGCGACGAAACAACCCACAGCTAGGTGGTAGGGTATGTGCCCGTCTGGATGGCTACCACTCCTGGTCTAGAGTATGCCGCCATAACAACCTTAAGCTGTGTTCCGGTATTAGTGACCAGGTTCCAGTCTTCCTTAAGAGAGCAGCAGCGCGTTTGTAGCACCTTTGCAAATGTCCGTTGGCGATGGTAACCGCTTTCCATCAAGTGGGCCGTCTGCCTGTCTGCTGAACTCATGCAATAAAAAATATTACACGGTTACATAAAGACTTCTGCGAAAATAGTGTAGTCGCCTATAGATATTTGCAATACCGTAGGTGCTACCAATGTGCTGCCGGCCTCGAAGTCGGCTATTGATTGTTTGACTATTAGGTGGAAGAATAAAGGGTTTAACCTTCTGTTTATAAGTTAATCTATGCTCTAGCAATGTAATGTGCTATACATGGGTAGCTAAGAATTTCGGGGGTTTCGCTCACGTGGCCACAGACTCAAGTCGTTAAAAGGCATATGTTTATTTTTTCATTTATCGTCTTGAACATTTTCACTCTGTATGAGCTGTTATAGGTATTTTAAATTATTTATTCCATTTAGTGAATATTTTAGTGTCATTACTGTATATAATTACACTTGTTTTAATGTCTGCTGTATGTATATAGTGTTGCACTACATATCTATAAAAGAATTAGATAGTAACTATTCAGTTAGAACACGTCGAGTATTTAGTTTTTCAGTCTTCTTTATTCATGCGTATTTTATCGTTAACTTCGAATATGGGTAGGTAGGGATAATGCATTATCATTCATTACGACCTTGTGTATTGTATTATGTATTTTCTAATAGTGCTTGATAGTATTTCATATCGGTCATATGGGAGCATATACGCAAATATCAATAATATAAATATTTTGTACAACATCTTAAAGTTAGTGCTAAGTAACACTTAAAAAACAACAACAAAATTGTCGACATCAAGATGTTGTAGAAAATGTTTATTTTGCTTTTTAGCTGAAAGTGGATTTTGATAAAAAAATCTTTTTAAATGCACGATTTCAGCAGACAGGCAGACGGCCCACCTGATGGAAAGCGGTTACCATCGCCTATGGATATTTGAAACCCCAAAGATGATAGAAATCCGCTGCTGCTCTCTTAAAGGAGACTGGAACCTGGCCACTAATGCCGGAACACAACGCAAGGTTGTAATGGCGGCGTACTCTAGACCAGGGGTGGTAGCCACCCAGATGGGTAAACACCCTACCACCTGGCTGTGGGTTTTTTTGTCGCCGAAATTGTATTCTTTCTCCGTTCCTGTACGGATAATTAATAATATATATTAAGAGCTGTGCTCGCGACGTCGTCCGCATGGAATTTGTTTTCAAAACCCCCGATTTTGAAACAGTCTTCATTGGTGCTCCGCTTCTATTGGTCTTAGCATGATGATATATAGCCTATAGCCTTCCTCGATAAATGGGCTATCTAACACTGAAATTTTTTTTCAAATCAGACCAGTAGTTCCCGAGATTAGCGCGTTCAATCAAACAAATAAACAAACAAACAAACTCTTCAGCTTTATATATTAGTATAAGATTATATAAAATAATAAAAAATACCGATTAAAAGCTTTTTGGGAGTTCTATAGTTAAATAATAAAATTAGTACTCATTCATAACCTCTACGGAACTCCTCTGAACGTAGATTATCATACATTTAGCCTATTTTATAGTACACAATTTATTTCTACAGAGCAAATTTAAGAGATTTTCCCAATACTTTAACAATCTCTTGGTCCAAATTTTAAGCCGACCAATAAATGTATCGAGTGATTTACTTACACCCAAGTGCAACAACCAAACCTGATGTACCGTTAGCCCCGAAAATGTCTACAACAACGAAGCTGCGGTTTAAAAGCCACAGTGCACTTAATCTTTTGTGAACCCGAGCTCTGTGAGATCTGGAATTTACTTTGCAAGTATTAAACCGGGAGAACAAAGGATTCGTAAACTTGTTGCGTTTTGATAACTGCATTCTAATAAGAAATAGGGTTTATTATAAACGGGAGACATCCACAAATTAGGTCACACGAATTTCGTGATATTTTGAGCCCTCCCCGTCCTTCTCACAGCTGGTTACATTCGTGAGACTTCTCCCTAGTGTGACGTCACATACTTTGCAATTTTATATCTAGAAATTATTAAATTAAAACGGCAGTTCTCTAACTGGTTTTATTTCCTTTTAACTTATTTTTAATAGTTCAAAGTGCGAAATTTAGGACCCTCCCACCCGAATACGTTATTTACAGATGGTCCCAAAGAGATATTTTGTTTTAATAAATACAAAATCAATTTCAGTTTTATTTTTTTATTTCACTGTCATGTAAAATGTTAACTCGTTTTGCTTATCACTGATTTCATACTAGTAAATAGTTTTATAAATTTAAATATAATGTTGTTTCTTTGTTACGCTTTCACGCCTTACCTAGGCAGCAGAATGCTTAGTGCAAGTTTTTTATTACTCGATGAGGTTCAAGTTGACGCAATTTTATATAGCGCGATTTCTGTTTCCCTTTACGCACATGAGAAGCGCTAAGTTATCTATATATATATATATATATATATATATATATATATATATATATATATATATATATATATAATTCTTCTATATGTGTGGTGACAGTGAACTCCGATTTTGATGATATTTATTTTGTGTGTTTGAATGGGTCCCCGGATGGTTTAGATTCACAATTGTAGCCGGTAGGTGGCGCTGAGATCGGGTTCTAGAATCCTCTTAATCACCTGGAGCGATTTTGTTTTTGTGTGTTTGAGTGGGTTCCCGGATGGTTTAGATTCACAATTAGAACCGGTAGGTGGCGCTGAGATCGGGTTCTAGAATTCTCCTAATCACCTGGACCGATTTTGGTGATTTTGTTTTTATGTCATGAAACAGTCTTAGGAATTCAAAAAATATGGCGGTGTGAAGTTCGCCGGGTCAGCTAGTTATCATATAAAATTGCGTTAACTCGAACGTGATCGAGTAGAAAAAAGTCCCACTAAACACACAGGTCGTCACGATATTAGAGATACACGTTGTCACCGGGTATAATAGAAGAATACCTATAATGTATCATTCACCCAGAAAATAGTATTTTTCCGAGGGACAGACGAAAATAGGCGAAAGGATGACGCTCCGATCGTGTCTTGTTATCGCCATTTTTGCAATTCACTAACAAATCGCCTTTTTGATTCAATGATGTGTTTATCTTGAAATTTGAAATATTAGAAAACAGTTATTTTAACTCTCAAAAAATATTATATCTAAATGAATTGCGTAGTATCTTTTAAAATACGTTATAGACTGACAGAAAAAGTTATTCGTTTCGTTACAATTATTTTATACAGGTTAAAAAACTCTTTTCCAAAATTCATTTTTCAACATAACCACATTATTGAAGCAAAGAGATGAAATAAAAAAAAATCATATCAACGACGATAATTTTGTATATATGTGTATACACTGTTTATCCTTAGAAGATCATTTTCGTACATTACAAACAGGATCTTTGCAATGAATCACACTATTTCATAATGTCCAAATGTCTTAGACAACTTAAGACACATCTAAAGTTAGATATTACATTAGAAAATGTTTTATATTAATCATCAAAATACGTAATTTAACTAAAACTTTATACACAATATTTTATAAGAAAAAAACAAGGTATGTTTTTATTGGGTGTGTTCAGACGTCTACGTCTACCTGTTCAGCAGACAGGTAGACGTCCCACCTGATGGAAAGAGGTTACCATCGCCTATAGACATTTATAACACTAAAGGTGCTACAAATGCGCTGCTGCTCTCTTAAGGGAGACTGGAACCTGGCCACTTATGCCGGCCGGACCATAATTTAACGTTGCTATGTCAGCGTATTCTAGACCAAGGGTGGTAGCTACCCACACGGGCAAATACCCTAAAACCTGGCTATGGGTTAGGTATATGTATCACAATAATGTTTATTATGTATCCAAAACTAAAATTATTATTTATTAATTCTAATTTTTTAACATAGTCAGTTTGAAATAGATGCAAATCTGGATTTAGCGCTGTTGTTGGTGACCTTGCAAATAACAAGATTGTTTTGATATAGAACGATAAGTTTCTCCGTTCATTAATTTTTAAAATATTTTCAATACATCCAAATTTGATGTCATTCGTTTAGTATTTCAAACGGTCTTCAGACATCTGCCCTTCTAATTAGCAGGTGGAGCCCAACATGTTTGGTTTTTTTACTTTTAAATTTTCGACAACCAATATACGGCAAGGTGCCGAGGTGATTGGCGATTGGTTTCAAGAAATATATTAATATTTATATATTAGTAATTGAACACTGGCTAGTAATTAAGAATTGAATAGTGAATCTTTATTGAGTAATGCATGTACAAGGCTGTTAAAGTTGTCAAAGTATGTACATTCTGCCCAAACAAAGGCGTACAAAATCAAATTTTTCATATTGTCACGACCTAGTCGCCGACAAAAAAATTCACACCTGTAAAAACACATTTTATTATCTTTCGGCATTTGGACTTCTTTTGTTTACTTTGTGTTTAAAATTTGTGATTAGAAAACGGCCCATTGTGTATTGTAATCTTTTATGGCAGTCATTAGCCAGGTGTGTCGGATTTAAAATACAATCTGGTTCTAGGAAATTCTGTCCACGCGGCCGGGCAGACATATTGCATTTGTGCAGTATAAAGCAATGCCCTGATTGAGAGACGCGTCAGTCAAGCGATAACCACGAACAAAGCAAGACTTGTGTACATTCGATAATCTATTTAGTGACGGGCTTTGCGCCGTGTTATTGAATTACGACCTGCTGCATTACGTTTGGAATTGTTGTGTTTGTTTATATTTGTACCTGTGTTATACATGTTTGTGTAGTTCTAATAAAATCTATAATAATTCCAACGGCATTTTAATTCGAGTACTGCATCTCGTAACAATATCTACTTACGTTATAAATTACAATTAATCATTAAAAATGAATAAGAAAAAAACAGTAATAATAAAGGCGATAACTATTATATTATTTATCATTTCATAATTAATTAAATTGTTTTAAAATTAGTTTTGGTACGGCAAAAGGAAGGTTTGCACTGAAAATCAGCACTGCGTGTAATATTGGCACAGTAATAAGCTGAGTGCAAACATTGTTTGCTGAAAATACGACCTACAAATTCTCAAAATATGCTTTTTTTAAGACATTGTAAGCAATATAATCACGTCGCTATTTCTTCAAATAAAGTTTATTTCTTTCTCTATTTTCTTTATCTGTACTTACATTGTAACATGTTCATGGACTGATCACAGTATCAAGTTACATTATAAATTAGTCCACGAAACGTGACGATACATATGTTATTTGTTATTGCAATCGAGGGTTAAAATACCCTTACGTCCATTACAAAGGATGAGAAGGATACTATGTATTATCCCTTTAGGCTCCACTAAAAGCATCTCCACATAAATTCGAATTAAACTTAACACAGAGTTAGCGTATACGTGCGACATGATATTCTCAAATCCCTGCCCTTGTCTATAAATCGAACCCGGAATATATTAGTTATAGAATAGCAACGACCTCTTTACTATCTTCGTTATTATTGAGCAATTGATTCTCAACAGAGGCGGTACTTCCCTCTTATGGGTACCGTCGAGTCATATGTATGGACAATTAAAATGTAAAGTTATATCATGGATAGATAAGTTTTAATTTTCTACAAGTATTTATACCATACAATACTTTAAAAAAAAATCTAAAAAGATAACTATTATATACATATTTAAAAATAAAAAATGTATTCTAGGCTACTGTCAGGGAGTATTATCAAAATGCTGGCCGCATTTCCACGCTGTATTACAATGCTAATGCGTTGTCCAAAATACAGACCACCATTTTGGTCACGCTAGATTTCTTTCAATCGTATTGAAAGGCCTCGATAGAGTTGATAAGCCTCGCGTCCCATTTCATGGACTAAATTTTAAAATTATAATTAAGGGTAGTTTCAAAGTACTAGAATTTCTTAGGAGCTTCCCTTGATCCTCCAAAACTTACATTTATTACACTAAGAACATCTTAAGTCTTGTTACATTTAATTTAAGTAAAGGTTTGGGACCTATAATTATTTGTGATTTTTTATATTTTTTTAGAAAGTTTTAGGTATGTAACTTATTTTATATGTAATATATTTTAAATTTATTAACTGTTTTAATAAAAAAAAACATTAAAAATTTTCATAACATTATACATAATGTAAAAAGATATCTAAATCAAATGTTGTGAAAATCAGTTCTTAGACATGGCGATGACGGGAAATATGAACAAAATACATTTTCGGCTTAAATTTTGTATTTTAGTTAAAGTTTTCTCAAAGGGGGCGACGAGCGTCAAAGTTTGGGAACCTTCGGCTTAAATTGTATTTTAGAGACAGTTCAGAGATAAATTTTATAGCCAATGGATAAAGTTTGGCTAAGTTATATCGCCTTATGGACTTAAC
The DNA here is from genome assembly GCA_039645545.1 of Dendrolimus houi. Classification (NCBI taxonomy): domain Eukaryota; kingdom Metazoa; phylum Arthropoda; class Insecta; order Lepidoptera; family Lasiocampidae; genus Dendrolimus; species Dendrolimus houi. Next base: position 794,589 of record CM077122.1, read on the forward strand.
TGCTGGCCGAATGACATCGAAGTTGCGAAGTTTGATTTATTTTCTGAAAGTATTATAGTTGTTGAAATTAAAATTCAGCACGGACATTGTCTTAGGACAGCGCTCGTCCAATCATACATACTGTAAATAGGTTTTTATTCTGGAGTTTCTTCATTTGTTGTTGTTGTGTTGTATTGTTGGTATGGCGGCATACTCTCGACCTATCCAATTCTGCTATTTCAATATCTTGGCGTTGCGCAGATATTCAAAGTACGATTCTATTGCGATAGTGTAGAAATTCGTATTCTACTAAATCCATCCAATATTTGTAAAGATAGAGGTGTGCTACGGGCACGCTATTGGAATTAACGGAATATCGAAATCAAAGAAACTTACGATTGAGACGAAAGTGGCCAGCAATTTTGACGAGATAGCCGTAGCAGCGAAATGTAGAGGTTAAATGATACTTCAGATGGCAGAGAGTAATATTCACTGCCGAGTGCTGATGTGAACTAATTTATTTTGGAAACCTTAAGTACAAATATTAACAAGTCGTATTGCTAGTACAATGTATAGCGTAGTATGTGAGCGGGACCGATGATGTGCGAGCGAGATAGAGCAACTATTAATATGTGTGCCCCGCCTTGCGTTAGCCAGTACATTCGCCCGTTGTCGTTCGTCGCGCGCGCACGTCTCTCGCTCCGCCTCGGCTGTCCGTTATTCGTGTTCGTTGTGTTCGTTCGTTCACCCGGTCGATTTGTGTTTTTTTCTGTGACAGTGCAGTGAAAAGTGCGTCATCAGGTGGTTTTTCCACCAAATCGTTCGTCCCCCTCAGGGACAATGGACGGCGTGGAGCTCTCTCCATTGCAGTTGGAGGGTTTCCTGTCGTTTTTACGACAGCAATTCCCTCAAGCGCTCGACCAATATTTGAGGACTCCGGAGTCCCAATCAATGGCGTCCGTTATCTCGGAACTTAATTCCGAGAAACCCGTGTCCTGCAAGTTACACGTGCAAGGGCCCCCGCACCCGCATCTGCCGCGACCACCGCACCCCCGCGACCCCCGCCACCGCGCTTATCGCTGACCACCTGCGCTCTGCTTTAGCGCCCGCGCCCCCCGCGCCCCCCGCATCCGTACCCGCCGTGTTACCGGTGCGCCCGCCGCCCGCACCCCCGCTCAACGATGCCCACCGTGTGGCACCAAAATCACGCGCCTCGTTTTCTCGCGGTTCCGCGTCGGGACAACCGCGATCGAGCTCCGCGAGCTCGACGACATCGCGTTCGCGATCGCCCATACACCGCGTAATCGATTCTCGTCGAGAAATCGAATTATCTCCTGACGGTCCGCAATACCTCAGGATGCCCCTCTTCCACCGGCTGATAAAATCACCCCCATGGATGTCGCGCCTCCCGCGAACATCCCCTTAAACCGCGAGGACGATGACGGTTTCATAACCGTCAATCGTACCAAAAACGGAAGACCCAGAGGAGGTCCCCCCAACCCCGCTCCCACTGCGGCCACAAAACCAACAGCGGCACCTTCCAGCCGCCCTGGGCCACCTTCACAGCGACCGCCGCCACCCCTGATCATCCGCGAGAAAGCCCATTGGCTTCAACTCGCTAAGGAGCTGCCAGGTAAGGCAATCTCTATAAAGAAGCCCGTGATACCCAACACGGCATCAAAGTTATGGTCACGTCTTCAAGTGACCACCGCTCCCTAACATCCTTGTTATGTGACCGTAAAATCGGTTACTACACTTATGCCCTGCCGGAAGAAAAACGCCTTCGGGCTGTAATCCGCGGACTCCCACAGGAAATCGAGTGTTCCTACATTCTCGAGGACCTTAAGTCCCAAGCTGTACCGGTGCACGAAGTGCACCGTATGCACAGAGGCGACGCAACAAAGTCTCCTCTAAACCTAGTATTGGTTGTCCTCGACCTCTCCCCAGAGGGGAAAAGATCTTCGAACTTGAGAAGGTCTGTGGCCTCTCTGGCCTTCGTGTGGAACGCCCACACGAAAAACATACACTGCGGCAGTGTCATCGTTGCCAACTTTATGGGCACTCTGCCCTACATTGTCAATCCCGTCCCAGGTGCGTCAAGTGCCTGGGCGACCACGGGACCTCGGAGTGCACACGCACCCGGGACTCCCGGAGCCACCGAGCTGCATTCTCTGCGGCCAAGCGGGTCACCCCGCTAACTACAGAGGCTGTCCTGCCGCCCCTCGACCCAAACGTAAGTTCGGAAAGGGCAACGCCCAAAAGGCACTAGAAAAGTGCCGAACAAACCCGCATTCGTGGCGGCCCCCTCCAGTGGTAAATCACTGGACGGGTCTTCCCACGACGGAAGCGTTCCTCCACTAAGGACGCGCGCCCCAATTTTGGCCGGCCTACCCCAAGCAACCCCTGCCCCCGCCCCCATTTTAAAAGCACCTTCTGGGCCGTCACCCCACCACTCTTTAGCGGAGGACTTAGCCTTGGCGACTAAATTCGCCAAGAACTTGCCTTTCGACCTAGCAGAGGTCCAACTCTTGGCTCGAAAACTAAGACAAGTTGCAGAGTCTGATCAACCCTCCTCCGGGATCAACTCGTGATCGAAATGGATCACGCGTACCTCCTCCAGGTACTTAGGTCGTTATAACTAAACAACCTAGTTAAATTATTGTTACCGGTAACAAATGGCGCATGTAGGTAGAAATAAACCACGCTCATTGACTCTGGCGACTTATAACGCCAATGGCCTTCGAAACCAGCGCGATTTGGTCCATGACTTCCTGGTTACCAATCAAGTAGATATACTACTAGTGCAGGAGACCTTCCTGAAACCGAGTGAAAGAGATCCAAAGATCTCTAACTATCGGGTCACTAGACATGACAGGATAGGCCGTGGTGGCGGCACCCTGATCTATTTCAGAAGATCTCTACACTGCATGCCTCTAGTCACCCCACCACTAGTAGGTATGGAGGTATCCGCCTGCAGACTAGCAATGACTGGCCACCAACCTCTAGTCATAGTCTCAGCATACCTCGCGTGCCAGAAAACCCTTATTAAGAAAGACCTAGAAGCCCTATTCAACTTAGGCCCAGCTGTTATAATAGCCGGAGATCTGAATTGTAAACACGAACAGTGGAATTGCAATACCACTAACCCCAATGGCAGAGCCCTAATAAATATATCAGACAATCTTTTGTTTGATATAATAACTCCCATGACCCCCACACGATACCCCCCCAACCGCGACTGGGGGACCCCAAACACTCTCGATCTAGCATTACTGAGGGGCGTAACTCTTCAGTTCCATTCGATCGAAACGATGGACGATATAGACTCGGACCATCGCCCGGTTATCCTCAAATTAGGACAACAGACGGACCAGACATCTGAAACTAGGACCTCTGTGGACTGGTTGAGACTTGGGGACCTCCTCAAGGCAACCGAATCACAAGACCTGGACCGCATCCCGGACCACATCGAATCCCACCAAGACACGGAGACGGCGATCGAGGCCCTCACCAGCCACCTTCAATCCGCAGTGCGGAACTCGTCCAGACAGGTGCCAGTGGAGAATGACCGCCACTTATGCCTGCCGGACGAAGTGAGGGTACTGCTGAGGGAAAAGAGAGCCGCCTCCAGAGCTCACGACAGATATCCCACCGTAGACAACAGAGTCCGACTCCGCCAACTAGAGCGCGAGGTCAAACTACGTATCCGTGAAGTCAGGGAACAACGTTGGGACAGAACGTTGAGAGATATCGAACCAACTCACCAGGCGTACTGGAAGCTGGCTAGAGCTCTCAAATCAGATACCCTCACTGTCATACCCGCGCTAGAAAGAGCCGACAACACCGAGGCGTTCGATGATGAGGAGAAAGCCGAATGCCTTGCTCAGAGTCTAGAGCTTCAATGCTCCCCCACTACACAAAACGTCGACCAGTCACACCTGACGGAGGTGGACTCCGAGGTTGAACGTAGATCCTCCTTACCAGCGGAAACCACACTCGACCCAGTCACGGTGGAAGAAGTGCAAGATCTGATCAAGTCCCTCAAACCACGAAAGGCCCCAGGGATCGATGGCATTAACAATCGCGTGTTAAAACTCCTCCCCGGCCACTTGATTATAATCTTAGTGAGCATCTTCAATGCCGCCATAACAAACTGCTCTTTCCCCGCGATCTGGAAGGAAGCAGACGTCATCGGTATTCACAAGCCTGGAAAACCGGCTAATAAACCGTCCAGCTACCGCCCAATCAGCCTACTGAGCACACTCAGCAAGCTTTACGAGAGGGTCATCCTCTCTAGACTAAGAGATTTTGCCATCAGCAAACATCTACTACCCGATGAGCAGTTTGGATTCCGTGCCAGACACTCATGCGGTCCAACAGGTGCACCGCATCACGGAGCACATACTATCCCACTTTGCCCATCGCCCTCGTCGCCCTATAGGAACAGCCGCACTGTTCCTTGACGTAGCTAAGGCCTTCGACAAGGTCTGGCATAACGGTTTGATTTACAAGCTGTACCAGTTCGGTGTACCAGACAGACTCGTGCTCATCTTGCGAGACTTCCTCCTAGGCCGTAGCTTCCGTTTTCGAGTGGAGGGAACACGCTCGTCCCTCACCCACTCACAGCCGGTGTACCACAGGGCTCGGCACTATCTCCACTACTCTTCACGCTGTACACCAGCGACATCCCAAAAACTCCAGATGTAGAATTGGTCCTCTTCGCGGATGACACCGCACTCTATACATCAGATCACAACCGACAAATGGCTTGCGTCCGGCTACAGGTAGCTGTAACAGAGCTAGGCGAATGGTTTCGCAAATGGAGGATAGAGGTAAACCCGGAGAAAAGCGCAGCAATGTTCTTTTCCCCGGGCACGCTTCGCTCTCCCAAACGCGCTTGCCTTCGCTTAAAAGCCATCTCGCTCTACGAACAAGAGATCCCTGGGCAAAGTACACCAAATATCTGGGTGTCACCTAGATCAGAACTTGCGCTTCAACGAGCATATCACTATAGTCCGGAATAGAGCGCGATTTGTGATGGGTCGTCTAGCACCCATGATAGATAAACGAAGCAAAATGTCCCTCAGACACAAGCTTACTCTATATAAAATATGCATCCGCCCGATCATGACATACGCGAGTGTGGTATTCGGCCATGCCAAGCCTGCTCTTTTAAAGAAACTGCAAATCGTTCAGAATAAATTCATGCGCAGAGCCGTCGGTGCTCCCCTCTATATGCGTAACGTCGACATCCACCGCGATCTGGAGCTTCCCTCCATCAAAAACTACATTACGTCGCTCTCGCGTAAGTATTTCGATCTAGCGCCGCACCATCGAAATCCCCTCGTCGTGTCCGCGTCCGATTATAAGCCTCGACGAAAGGCTCTCGTGCGACGACCGCGTAACATCCTCATGGACAAGGTCGACGATATCACAAAACGGCTGACTCGGATCAGCCCGCCCGCGGTTAGGACGGCAGGCTGGCAGGCACCGACAGACAGACACAGACGGCGGCGTCGACGCCGCCAATCACGATCTCTCCACGTCCCTGCGAGGGACGCCAGGAGACACAGCCCCCATAGGATAGACTAGGCGTGTTGCTGGGAAGTTTCTTTCGCCGTTTCTTCTCTCCCAGCCATAACACGTTGCGAAACGGCAGTAAGATAGTATAGGCCACCGCGAACCGCCGATCCCGGTCCGCCGGGATCCTTCCTCTCGGGCTTTATATTACCCGTCGCCCGCTCTCAATTAGTGCATTGTGTCGCCCTATGGTGGGCATCATTAGATTCATCCCCTCTCATGGCAACAGTCCAGCCGAGGTGAAACTCCTAGGAGCCCCCTCGAGCAAGTTGCCTCCCGGGCTCGAGCGCCTGCTTCACAAAGGCACTCGCCCCGAAAACCCCGGTAAAGTTGTGAGGTCTTCGGACCAACAACATAAAGTCAAGTCCAATAATAATAAATAATGTTAGCCAGTAGATCGTCGTCCGCTGCGAGAACGAGACTTATGTAGCTCCGATATAGTCATAGCAGAATTGGGCCCCAGGGGTGGTAGCCATCCAGACGAGCTAATGCCTTACCACCTGGCTGAATTGTTTAGTCGCCTCTTACGACAGACCGGCTGGCCGCAGAAATTAGTATTCTTCCTCCGTTCCTGAACCGACATATTGATGAATAATTGAACTGAGACACGAATGACTGAACCTTAAACAAGCTATCTATACTGATATGGAATAGCAAATAGGCTAATTTTATCCCTGTGTTTTTAATTAATTAATTTATATACGCCGCATTTAATTCAATTACTACAATGTTATAACAGTCTTATAACTAATCGATAATGTAAGGATCTTATCCTTAGCCTAATGTGTTAATATTACACTCTTACTACTTCTACAATCAAATCAAATCTAATCAAATAATTTATTGCATAAAAATATGGTAGTTATACAAATAGGTGTTATTATTTTACAATGATCACATGTTTTTTATCATTTCGGCGTACAATATTTATTTAGTATTAATTATTATTACAAATCTTTTAATATTATAATTATGTATAACCTTAAATTTAACAAAAACTAAACAATACATAATTTAAGAGAAAGAGATAACACTTTAATGCACACCAGAATATACAATTACAAAAATAGACCATATTTACAATATTTTCTGGGCAATACAATAGGCGGCCTTATCGCTCGAAGCGATCTCTTCCAGGCAACCTAAATCAAAGAAATTTGAATCAGGCGATATAGGTGGTGCAGTTAAAAGGCAATAGATACATAAATACTCAAACTAATTTAAGAAATAAATATATAAATACATACATATATACAATATATGTCATAAACAATAATATATTTCAAAATACATAAGTTATTATAATAAATGTATTAGCATGATTATATTGTGTTAATTCAGACTATTTGTGGACAAATAGTGTTTTCTGAGTAAACTAAATGTTGGTAAGGATTTAGCCTCTCTGACAGTAAGAGGCAGCATATTCCAAAGTTTGACAGCCTGCACTGTAAAAGAATTATCATAATAGGATGAAGTGTGTGCAGGTGTTATAAGTTTAAATTTACATATGTTTTTAATAATAGTAATATGGTACAAATATTATGAATATATTTAAACACTTAACATTCTATCTTATCACCTATATTTAAAACTTATTATTAAGGAACTCTGTTGCACTCTAGTAGCTTTTTTTATTAGTAGTTTTTTTTGTAGTGATTTAAATAATTTAATTTTCAGAGCTTTCAGTTCTTATGGAATTTTATTGTATATTTAAGGCCCATGCATACTATACTTTTGTATAGAATATCATTTAGAATATAATAACAGTTTTTGCACATTACGTTTTACAGTAATGGCATTTAATTTCAATTTCCCTGTTGTCTGTATGGACTTTACAAACCTGCTTCAATATCCGAATAGCCCTGTTTTTTTTTAGTTTCCTCCATCCGGGCAAACTAGACATGTCAAGGATTTTCTTTATTTTTTATTGATTTTTTGAGCTTTTTTATTTTTTGTACTTTTCTTTACTTACAAAAACTTATTTATCTAATACAGTGTTTTCTTTATTGTCAAATACGTAATGTTTGTTACTATCTTATTTTTCTCGTATCTATTATTACAGTTTTTATCTCATTATCTAGTACATAATTTGTATAAATATCTACTTAACATTAACATCTATTTCAATGAGTGCTTCAAAAGCATTCCGAGATTTTATTCAATTCTGATGTCATGATTAATAAACTTAGGAAAGATACAGTTTGCAATATAACTACCCGTCATTTAGCTCTTGTTCAAAGATTTAATTGTTTTCTAGGTGCGTATTTTTACAACAAAATTAATCTTACGCTGTGTATATACCCACTACTGAAAGATACTTGCAAAAGAATACTGATTAATGGTTAAAATCACTCAATTATGCTGAAACGGAAAATTTGCTGCGTTTAACAATATAATAAGTCTATTTACACATGTTTTATTTTTATTAGAATTATTACATACACACACACGTATGCACGCACGCACGCACCCATGCACACACGCACAGACACGCACACAGACAGACATACACACACACATATTACCTTATAATTAGTATGTAGTTTGTTTTTCTCCATGGAGTGGAGCACTGGTGACCTGTAATACAGATCTGCACAGATCTACAATTGCCACCAGTCTAACACAAAATAAAATAAAGTTTCTTTCTTTCTTTCAATTTATAATTTTTTACCGCTTATGTTATGTATTACACGTTTCCGCTAATTATTTCTATTATCAGTTTTTATTTGTGCTTGCTTAAAACACTAATATTGCTTCTTATCCATTTGTTCATTATACATTTAATATAACTTTCTTGATATATCAAAATCCAGGTTAGAGGTGCTTGTAGAACATTATTCCAATTGGCCGGTACTGTAAAAAACTTACGTAAGAAACTTTACAGTTACCGTCAGATAACACTAACGCGTGTGAAACCGAGGGTAAAAGCTAGCATTCAATAATATAGAAGTACAAATTCTGTAATGGTATTTCGCTAATTTACTTAAACATGTTCAGTTTTGAAGACCATAAAATAAGTTCACTCTTATCCGTAACTCCATATATAACATTCGGCAGTAAAAAAATAAAATCGAATTATTTTTTATAAAATAAACGAAATATAATTAGAATTGACTGAGTAATAATGTGTACATAATTTCACAGTCGAGTTACCGCAAAGGAACCCGAGCTCCTTGAACTTTGGCTACATTTGAGAATTGTAGCCTTTATCGGAGCCACAGAGGTCAAAGTGGTACCGACGAGATACCGTATAAAGAATATTATTAAAGGAAATTTGCAAACTGATTGTATATTTCAATAAAACGTAATGAAATGTGATAAGTGCTTTAAACATTTTTGTTTATAATATCTTCCATTAATATTTTTTGGGGCAACGTAAAGGCAATTGGTTTGTTGTTTATTATTTTTTAATGTATTATGTATAAGTCGTGATATTTGTAACAATGTGCATATTAGGTCAGAAAATTGTCTAAGCAGTGCATGTTTTCCGGCCAGGTTAGAATCCGCGCCCTTTGAGTGTCGGACGCTGGTGTTTACCAGTAAGCTACTACGGCCTCTACCTGATATTATAGATTAATGGCCGGCAATGGTAAGACAAGTGAACTAATATTTTGTTATTAGTTCACTTGTCTTACCATCGGTAGAAATTTGACATTACATGTTTGGAGCTTATATAAAACTTTAACCGGGTAAGGCAAATGAACGGTCGGTAACATATATGAACCGGCCATCAATGTTTTCTTGGGATTCATAGCCAAATAACAAAACAAAGAATGTTCTTTATCTCTGCGGAAACCTTTAATATACTTATACTGACAGGCATCTGGTCATTTTTGTTTTTATTTGAAACTCGATGAAACGAAAAAGCGACACTAAAAAGGGATAAACACACAAATCTATAGGATTAAACCTGCGAGAGAATGAGGTAGAATAAATTATATTTCATACTTTAAACACTATGCTCATGCAGATAGTTAGAAATATTTTGAAGTATGACGTTAATACTTCAAATTTCGTGTTTTAAAGCTTAAATATATTATAACGATATAGTTTATGAAATGTGAGGTCCCGAAATTTAGAATCCCACCCCTTGTCACACTTTGTTTCACTTCTACTGCCTGTGAACTGCACACACACACTTTTTTTTATAATAGGATATATTTTGTATCTTTGTTCAGACATATTTATTTAATTAATGAAATGATTCTAGTGGAAAAATTAAACTATATATAGTACAAATGAAAATGAAGTTAACAGTTTAAACTACGTGTACAAATTAAAATGAAACAAAAAAAGAATTACAATGTTAAAAATTACATGTAACATAAATGTTGTAAATTAAAGTTCAAAGTTTAAACTATGTATACAAATTAAAATAAAACAGAAAAAAGAATTACAATATTAAAAATTACATGTAACATAAATGTTGTAAATTAAAGTTCAAAGTTTAAACTATGTATACAAATTAAAATAAAACAGAAAAAAGAATTACAATATTAAAAATTACATGTAACATAAATGTTGTAAATTAAAGTTCAAAGTTTAAACTATATATACAAATTAAAATGAAACAGAAAAAAGAATTACAATATTAAAAATTACATGTAACATAAATGTTGTAAATTAAAAGTTAAAAGTTTAAACTATATATACAAATTAAAATGAAACAGAAAAAAGAATTACAATATTAAAAATTACATGTAACATAAATGTTGTAAATTAAAGTTAAAAGTTTAAACTATGTATACAAATTAAAATGAAACAGAAAAAAGAATTACAATATTAAAAATTACATGTAACATAAATGTTGTAAATTAAAGTTCAAAGTTTAAACTATGTATACAAATTAAAATAAAACAGAAAAAGAATTACAATATTAAAATTACATGTAACATAAATGTTGTAAATTAAAATTAAAAGTATAAACTATGTATACAAATTAAAATGAAACAGAAAAAGAATTACAATATTAAAATTACATGTAACATAAATGTTGTAAATTAAAGTTAAAAGTTTAAACTATGTATACAAATTAAAATGAAACAGAAAAAAGAATTACAATATTAAAAATTACATGTAACATAAATGTTGTAAATTAAAGTTAAAAGTTTAAACTATGTATACAAATTAAAATGAAACAGAAAAAAGAATTACAATATTAAAAATTACATGTAACATAAATGTTGTAAATTAAAGTTAAAAGTTTAAACTATGTATACAAATTAAAATGAAACAGAAAAAGAATTACAATATTAAAATTACATGTAACATAAATGTTGTAAATTAAAGTTAAAAGTTTAAACTATGTATACAAATTAAAATGAAACAGAAAAAGAATTACAATATTAAAAATTATTTGTAACATAAATGTTGTAAATTAAAGTTAAAAGTTTAAACTATGTATACAAATTAAAATGAAACAGAAAAAAGAATTACAATATTAAAAATTACATGTAACATAAATGTTGTAAATTAAAGTTAAAAGCTTAAACTATGTATACAAATTAAAATAAAACAGAAAAAAGAATTACAATATTAAAAATTATATGTAATATAAATGTTGTAAATTAAAGTTAAAAGTTTATACTATGTATACAAATTAAAATGAAACAGAAAAAGAATTACAATATTAAAATTATATGTAATATAAATGTTGTAAATTAAAGTTAAAAGTTTATACTATGTATACAAATTAAAATGAAACAGAAAAAAGAATTACAATATTAAAAATTACATGTAACATAAATGTTGTAAATTAAAGTTCAAAGTTTAAACTATATATACAAATTAAAATGAAACAGAAAAAAGAATTACAATAATAAAAATTACATGTTACATAAATTTTGTAAATTAAATACGATGTCAGTCTAAAACCATAGGCAATAAGAGATAAAGATTGTTTCATGGAATTAAAGTCGCTAAGCAACTTTCCTGTTTAATGAATCGTATATATAAAAGTCGTCCGCCATATTTGCATTTATTTTAGGACATTTTTATTGCTATCATTACAATTTGGACAGACAACCGGAGTATTACATTAAAATCTTTATGTTTGGGTTTGTTTTATGAAGCCTTGTCGCTTGTTACAAACATACGAAGATGGACAGATAGACAGATGGACGAATGGAGTTAAATGAACGAGTGAATTAATGGACAGACGGATAGACGGACGGACATGAAGAGAATATGTAAAGGTTTAGATGTTACCATAATGGATACCTTAACATTTTATTTTTTTATTATATATATATGTATTATTTCCTCCATTCTGAGAAACTAGACATTTCAAGGCTTTTGTTACTTTTTTTTTGAGCGGGTTAAGCCTTTGCCGGCCTACTTTATTGCAACGTAGAGGCTCCGGGTTCGATTCCTGGTATAGTAAATTTCGGAAACGTATTTTATCCGTTGTTTACTATGGTCTGGGTGTCTGGGATCGGTCCTAGAGTAGTCTATTGTATATTACCCATAACACAAGCGTAACTTGCTTGATTTGGGGATATACAGTATGTGTTTGTCTGCCGATTATTATTATTATTATACATGTATCTCTGCAGACCACGGGCTATAAAATGACCAGGACTTTTGGAGGGCTTGCGTGGGGCCATGGGAAGCCCAACACGTAGAGAGCCCTTGACAAATTTAATGTAAATGTGGCGTGACACTGACTGGCGATTGTCCCTGTCTATACCATATAATAATGCACCCAAGGACAAACCCCAGCCAGTGTAGGACTATTGTGAGATATGAGAACAAACAGTACAGCGTCTGCCCGTCGCAATGTTCGGGGAACATGGGAAAATGGCAGACGGTGACTCGTCACTTCCGGCATGGGCCCCAAAAAATGCCATAGAAGACCGAGGCAACATAGGTGTGAGTGGCTAAGGGGTGTCGAGAGGTGGGCTGCACATTCACCGAAGCTACTTCCGACGTTAGGCCATTTATCACTTCCACCTCTGCAGCTTGAGTCTTAGCTCTAACGATTTCCACTCCGTTGCGGCTGGCTAAGGCAAGCACGAAGGCGGGGGCCTTGCCATGGCCCCCGGAGTCAGGTACGAGGTGTCGCTTCTCACCTAAAGCTTCGCCACAAAGCCCCCCTGCGGGATTATTTTTATTGATTTTTAATATTTTTTTTATTTTGAGCTTTTTTCTTTTTCTCTTTTATGCTTTTCTTTATTTACAAAACTTATTTATCTAATAAATTGTTTTTCCTATTGTCAAATACGTAATGTTTGTTATTATCTTATTTTTATTATTATCTAATATTAAAGTTTTTATCTTATTATTGAGTAAATAATTTTTATTAATATCTACTTATTATTCACGTATTCTCTTACGACTCTATAGGCTACCTATTTAGATTTAATTACTTTACCGCTTATGTAATGTATACATTTTTTTTTTAATATGACCACGTTTCTGAATTTTGCAAAAAGTTCGAGTGGTTGCCTATCTCACTTCGCCGGAATGCTCATCTTCTAAACTTACTATATCGTATACTGTTTATACCTTATACCCGTCCTTATCTTAAGGAATGTTTCAACTTCCTTCATACGTCACATACACTCAATTTGCGCTCCACTAATAATCTCCTATTAATGGCACCTGCACACTCTTCAACATTTTATTTCAACCCCTTCGCCATGCAGGCTGTCTTACTTTGGAACTTTTTGCCCACTGACGTCAGAAAAGCTAAATCTTTTGCCATATTCAAAAATTCACTTAGGAATCATTATGTAGCTCTTACGCAATAATGTATGTGCTAGTTTATAATAGACTGTAATCTGCTTTCCATGTGTGTCTTTTTTTATTTTCCTTTTTCTGTGTTGCATAATAATTATAGATAATTTAAGAATTTAATTTGAGTCAGGTTGCCTGGAAGAGATCGCTTTTAGCGATAAGGCCGCCTTTTGTTTTACCAAGTAACCATTGTCTTGTGCATTTTTTGTAATTTTTGATTTGGTGAACAATAAAGTGTTGTCTATGTGTATGTCTACATTTTTCCTCTTATTATTTCTATTACCAGTTTTTATTTGTGCTTCTTTAATACAGTACCATTGCTATAACGAGTGAGTAGACCGATACAGGACGAACATGAAGAATACGTAAAGTTCAGTTGTTACCGAAAGGAAAACATTTAAAAAAATAAAAAATTATCTTTGCGAATAATTTAGGATTTCAATTTTCAATTTCAATTTCAGATAAATTTTATTCCAGAATGTCAGATAGCTGCCTCTTGCTAGCTTCAGACTGCCAGCTCCAGACCAGTGGTCTATACCACTGGTAGCCCATTTCTATATTTTATCAACCGTTCCTTTACCCTATTATCGGTTAAAATTATCCGTGCAGGAACAGAAAAAGAATACTAATTCCTGCGGCCGGGTAGCCTGTCATAAAATACGCCAAAACAACCCACAGACAAGTGGTAGGGTATTTGCGCGACTGGGTAGCTACCACCATTGGTCTAGAGTATGCCGCCATAACAACATTGAGTTGTGTTCCGGCATCAGGGATCAGGTCCAGTTTCCCGTTCGAAGCCGGCAGTACATTGGCAGTTTTGCTAATGTCCATAGGCGACGGTAACCACTTCCCATCACAGTTGGGCCTTCAGCCTGACTGCTGTTCTCTAGCAATTTAAAAACAAACGAGTATTGATCTCAGCATTGTTTCACCACGTCATTTTGTCATATTATGAAAATGTTTTAGACTCATACTGCGACCTTGATATGGAATACGAATTGCAGGTATCACAAATAGGGGAGCGGACAGCCAAATCAACTGATATACTTTTTCAACATACATACATACATATATATTATAATGCATGTTTTCTAAGGGGTAGGCAGAGGCTATGGATCTCCACTTGCGGCGATCGTGACAAACAACTTTCGCTTCATCTACTTTCATTATTGAAAAGTCGGTGTATATAATAATTCTATAGGGTAGTATGGATGAGATCGCCTGTGGCAAGAAGACCACCCATTGTACTTTAATGTATGCGGGTAAAGTTATTCATTCATTCATTCATTAATCCGTTCATACATGTACGTTTATTTGAGATGCTTTTTATCTGACCTCTTTTTAACACTTCTGCTATTTGATCGTTGTGTGCACGTCGCGGTCTACCGGTACCAACTCTTATTTATTTAATTTGTTTGGGAAACATACAATAATTAATATTCTTAAATATAAAACACAAAATTAATACATATATCAATCAAGTTTCCACTAAAAAATAATTAATATAAAAAAAAAATTGGCTCAAACAGTTAACACAAAAAAATACGATTATACGAAAATTACATAAAATGTCTATTAAATTTACATTAGGTTAGAATAGGTCAATATTGAACAAAATCGAAAAAAACACTTTTTATTATCTTAGAAAAGGTCTTAAGCCTCATAGATTTTGTACGAGCGTACCTAGTTATAATGTCATAAGTAGGTAAAAGTAGGACTCAAATAGCGTATTAAATATTGTTTGAAAATTTATTATAATTATTTTAATCATGATATTATAAAATTAGATGTTATTTTTGATTAGATAGATGTTATAGATAACACTTTATTACGCACCAAAATAAACATTTACAAAATTACCTTAATACTTTTTTTTAGATACGTCTTGATAAAAATAATTGACGGCCTTATTGCTCAAAACAACGTCTGTCCGCGTCTCTATTATAGGTAAAATAACAAATATTAAAAATAACTAATTATATTTAATTAGTTTTAAGTTTCCTTAAGATTTGGTGGGAATTTCATTTTCATACTAAAATACAATAATAATATATTCCGTAGAACACAACTGTAAACACAATTAAGGTATTAAGAAATATAAAACTTGTTTCTTAAAATTAGCACGGGTAAGCAACACATGGCTTTATGCATGGTTATACATCTATATGCGCGAATTACCATATTTTACGATGAATACGCTAGAGATAATATCGGCAATAAAAAATACATTAACTGAGTTTACGACCAACTTTTATGTTTAAGAGAAATTTGGCGCGTTAGACATTTGCGAGATCTGTGCATAATGTTTAAAGTTATAACGCTATGCGATGCAGTTGCGTACTAAAAATCCGTAAAACATTTAATGACCGAAAACTTTATTTCGACATCCGCCATTTTGTTGCGTTATGATCTTTTCAAAATGGCGGCAAATGCATATATGTATGAATGTTCCGAATTTCTAATTTTTATGTATTATTATCCATTCATCAGCTATATTATTACTGTTTAAGACATTTTGGGCCCAAAGGAAATGTCGAAATAACTTGTAACTGCTGATGGTCCCTTTAGATGCTTGTTCGATGAGGTGAAACGAAGAAACAATCAAACACTTGATTTATCATTAATTAACCTTTATTTCCTTAGTAAACTCACTGTATATTATATTTTTGTTGCACCAACGTAAACTGTCGTTATACATTTTGGTCTTACCAAAATAACCAATGTAGTGCTATCATATAGAAACAAAAAAGTATTTGAGTTCTAAGAAAGTCACATTTTCTAACGAGGGAAAATTTATTTGAAGACTTATCCTCTGGGGAGAAACGCACCGGAGGCGTTTGGCATTCACCGCGTTGGGGATATGTACTAAAACTTCTCGGTGTTCCGTCTTTCGCCCTAATGCAAGAGCTATGGATACATGGGCGCACCACTCCTCGTGTTCCCTGGCAGATGGTGGTTCAACGGCGTCATCCATTGCCGTTAGAAATATGTCTCTGGCGTCTTCAAACTTTCATTGCGTGGGCCGGTGTGTCACGCCCCCCACGGGAGAAGATATGAGCGCGCGTGGAACACCGGCGCGCCCGCACCTCGATGGCATTAGCTGCGGGTGGGAACCCTTCCCCGAGGACCCACCCACCCGTGCAATCCGTTCACTGCGGCCGAAGGTCTAAGGATGCTCCCGCTCCACCTCCTCCTTCGCGAGTATGACCTGCTCGCAAAAGGAGGAGACGGCGTCCATTCCGGTGCACAAAGAACGGCACAACACGAACTCCATAGAAATAATATCAAACTACTACCAATGGTACCTACGTCAACGGACGGATGGAAAGACATTTAGCAATCCTATATAAATATTACAAACGCGAAAGTTTGTAAGAATGTATGGATGTGTGTATGAATGACTCTTTCACACAAAAACTACTGAATGAATTTTCATGAAACTTTACAATAATATAGCTCACACATCAGAATAACACATAGGCTATAATTTATAAAGATATAGTGCGAATTATCCAAAATATAACGATTTTCCATCACCACGCGGGTGAGACCGCGGGGCGCAGCTAGTAATCAATAAGTCACGGGAATTTCATGATTGAAAAGTGTAACAGAAGCGTACTACAGATATAATAACAGGCTATAATTGTCCCACTGCTGGGCTCGGGTCTCCCAATTTCTTAGGGGAACAAACAGTAGGTTTTAGTAAACAGTAGTAGGGAACAAACAATACGCGCCACGTTTATCAAAGGCGGCTTGGCGGGTTTGACACATCGGTTATCTCGATGTGCATGTTTCATCACGATGTTTTCCTTCACCGCCATCATCTAATAATTGAAACAAAAAGCCGTGGTACCTTTGTGATTAACACTCTCGCGTCGTCACAAAAAATCATATTGAATCAGGTAAGATTTGATACATATTTTTTTACAAGAATTGATTTTATGTGATATATAAATCAAATTTATCTGAAACATTTGTGATATTATTGTTAAGATTTGTAGAATACAGATTTGTTGTTAGTGAATTCAGTCAATTTATTTATTCAAAAATATGGTAATACGCGAGCCAGGTTGCGTACTCATGTAGATCATGTAGATTTTTTCGAAGAAAATATAGTAGTACTTTTGTTTTTGAGTTGTAAAAATATAGTACTTTTGGTAAATTTTGGGTAATAAAGTAAACAATGAATTTTAATTATTTATTGGCAACCATCAGTGAGAGTTATATGTTTGTGCCGTTTGCTGTCGAGACGCTTGGACCGTGGGGTCCTGAGGCCATGACGAGCCTCTATCAAAATTTATCAAAACGACTCATTGACTCTTCAAGTGATAAGAAGGTTGGTACCCACCTCGAGCAACGGATCAGCATGGCGATCCAGTGAGGAAACTGTCAGCCTTCTGGGCGGGCACCTTACTCATAGAAGATGGTGACTTAGGCTCAGTATTCTATGTATAGTCTTGAGGGACTATGGGTAGAATAAGTTAAGTTTTATTTTATTAGATTGTTTATAAATTTCTTCACAAACTGTATATTAAATTATTACATTTTTTAACAACAAGTATAGTTTTAAAAATGTTTCATTTTTATATTTTACTAGCCTCTGCCCGCGACTTCGTCCGCGTGGAAAGTTTTTTTTACTATTCCACGGGAACTCTTTAATTTTTCGGGATCAAAGTATCCTATATGTTGACCAGGGATATAAGCTACCACCACACAAAATTTCATTTAAATCGGTCCAGATATTTCGGAGATTAGCCGGTACAAACAGACAGACAAACAGAAAAACAAAAAATTGAAAAATATCTAAATTAGTTCTATTTCACTTCTTACATCACCCTGACTCGATTTTTGGCATTTGTTTTCATTGTACAGAAATTCGAGCTCTACAATTTTATTACATGTATAGATTTATTTAATTATCGAATTTTTCATGTGTATTTATTACTACTTTTTGCTTTGGCCAGCAAAGATATATTTTTGTTTCAAAATAATCTGAACAAAAAGCATGACAATTGAATTAGCAAAGAATATAGAGTACATTTCGTACTATATAATTTATTTATAATATTGTTACGACCGACAAAGACAAATTCACACCTGCATACCTGTTTTGCATTTTATTACCTTTCGGCATTTGGACTTCTTTTGTTTACTTTGTGTTTAAAATTGGGGATTAGAAAACAGCCCATTGTGTATTGTAATCTTTTATGGCAGTCATTAGCCAGGTGTGGGGGTTACGATTTCTAAGAAATTGCGTCGACGCTTGCCGGGCAGAGATATTTGCATTTGTGCAATATAAAGCAATGGCCCGATTGAGGAAGGAGCAGTCGAGCGGTAATCTATTTAGTGACGGACTTTGCGTGTGTTATTGAATCGTGCATTACGTTTGGTCTGGTTGTATTCAGTTATATTTGTACCTGTGTTATACGTGTTTGTATAGTTCTAATAAACTCTATAATAATTCCAACGGCATTTTAATTCGAGATCTCCAACTTGTAACAATATATAGTACAATTGGCTAAAATATAGTAAGACACTTTAAATTATAGTACGGTTGGGAATCCTAAGCCTAACACTTCTGGAGCTGCAAATATCTATGGGTAACAATAATTACTTTCTACCAGGTCACGCGTCTGTCTGTCTTTTGTATTCCAGCAATAAAAAAAAACTGTAAATTATCTTTCATTAATTTTAACGAGTTGTACCGCCCGTTTTTGTAGATAAGACAGTAGGTAAACTCTGAAATATATTTTCTAACTCTGTTGGGTCCCGTTGCACACATTTCTCACTTTGAACCCGTTGGTTTATGAATAATATATTTTAACCTAATATTTATGAAGTGAATATCAAACTAGGTTTGCTGGTTGCTACGCCACTAGCCGAATCTTATATTTATTATATCCGGTTTATTTTTGTCTCCCAATTTGAATATACCAAAGAGATCGTGTTAAAATATACGTAATTTATAGACTAGTATACTGAAGAAAACTTATATTGTATTCCACTGATAATCTCTTTATAACCACTAGATAAAAGTTATTTAAAGAATAAAACACAACATGAAAAAAATTATAATTACAGATGCATAAATAAAACAGTTGAAATGTTGCACGTTTACATTCAGTTTGGTTATAATGTATTCGATGGATATCTTTTATCTGAGGCTAAGTAGAATACTGAGCCTAGGTCTTCGAAGTCAATGGGTAAGGTTCTGGGATTGTTACCCCGCTGTATCGCTATACTGATACGTTGTCCCAGGTAGGAACCAGCCCTAAGATCACCTGAAGATTCGTTTAGAAAAAATAATTCATTTCAATAGGCTGGCCTATATTTAGCGCAACGGATCAGTGTTGTCTTACAACGGGGAAATGCGGCCAGCATTTTGGGAATGCTCCCCAACGGCAGCGGTCTGGACTATATTTTTTATCAGTAAATATGTTTATAATAATTTTTATTTAGATTTATAGATATATATTATAGTTTGGAATAGCATATAGAAAAATAATAATAATAAAATAATAAAAACCCATAAATTTCCCATTGCTGAGCTTGGGCCTCCCATTATAAGGGGAACGGACAGTATAACCGCCACGCTTGTCCAAGGCGGTTTGGCAGGTTTGACACATCGGTTATCTCGATGTGCAGGTTGCATCACAATGTTTTCCTTCACCCTTGTTAGCGTGATAATTGTAACAATATGCACATTAGGTCGGAAAACTGCCTAAGTGGCGCATACGTTCCGGCCAGAATCGAACATTTGAATTCTTGTTATTGTCAAAAAAATAATTATTAAAAAAAAACACAATAGAATTGAATCATTGTTATTGAATACCGTCTTGTCATTTTAGTTGTGTATTTTAAGCTAAGTGATTTAGTTTATTTGATCCGTCTGATGTTAGCGTTAGTGTTTAGTTTAAAACAAACATTTACAATGAATCTGAGAAGTTATCAAATCAAATTTATTTGTTCAAAACATGGTTAAACAGTTGGCATATTTGTTATAGTGTACATATTGTGGAATATAATAAAATGCCGTTGGAATTACTATAGAATTTATTAGAACTATACTAACACGTATAACACAGGTACAAATATAACTGAACACAACCAGTCCAAACGTAATAATGCACGATTCAATAACACGCGCAAAGTCCGTCACTAAATAGATTACCGAATGTACACAAGTCTTGCTCCACTTGTGGTTATCGCTCGACTGACCTTCCTCAATCGGGTCATTGCTTTATATTGCACAAATGCAAATATGTCTGCCCGGCAAGCGTCGACGCAATTTATTAGAAATCGTAACCCGCACACCTGGCTAATGACTACCATAAAAGATTACAATACATAATGAGTTCTTTTCTAATCACCAATTTTAAATACAAAGTAAACAAAAGAAGTCCGAATTGCCAAAAAGGTAATAAAGCGTGTTTTTATGGTATGCAGGTGTGAATCCACTTTTGTCAGAGTGTTTAGTCGTAACAATGTATCATGAAGAGATTTTTAAAATTCGCTAAGTGCATGTGTTAGTCGACGCATACGAAAGTGTTCCGGTCCATAACCAACAAAGAATTTAATAGGGAATTAGGTCTTCTCTTCAAGCCACAACATGCTAAGAAGCGGTGGTAAATTAGATTAGGCTCTCCCATAGAGTAAATAGTAACCATAACAAAGTGTAAAAATAATAAATAATTTAAATGAACAAGTCGGTAGTAGGCTAAAAAATAATCATTTTAATTTATTTACATTTTAATTAGGTGCTCATTGACACTTAACATCTTTGTCATCCCAGTGGATCTTCCCTACATAATCGAAAAATAAAAAAAAGGACGGAAACTAGCGCCATCAAGTGGTCCAGGAAATATAAAAATTATAATTAGTTTCCATTTAGTCTACTTAACTTAATTTAAGATAGCGCTGTGCAATATCGTTGAATAAATACATCGCGCTGACGAGATCTTAGAGCATAAATGAAACCACAATTTATGGTCATGTTTGGTGAATCTCGTACACTTTTACATGAAGTTTTATGTGAACCTCTTTTTTACTTTTGGCATAAATTATAGTGTTATATATAAGTTTTTAAACTAATTCTATTGTTTTTCCTTTTATTCCAATTTAGATCAAGTTATAACTTTTTAGTACCATCTAGTGGAATTTATAGAATTATCGATTGTAGCGCCATCTAGTGGTATATATAGGAATATAATACCGATTGTAGCGTCATCTATTGGACAGGGTAAATGATATGTTGATATTTTATTCCAGAGAGGTTCATCTATTTTATATACAGCGTATATTATTTACGACCTTTGTCTTCCGCGATCATGACTACTGAAAAGTGGTCGAAACGTTGAAATAAAAATAAAATAAAACACCCCGCTCAAAACCGTTTCAATTATGTGTACTATTCGCGAAACCTTAAGAAAATACTTTTAAAGTTGAATTGAAATATCATCTCTTGAACAGATAAAGCGCGAATATGTAAGTAAAACAAACTTGAATTAAATTTACTGCCGCATTAATTAAATTATAATATATAAGACTATAATTGCCGCTGTCAGCCCCTTGCTTCTCTTCATGGTGACCCCGTCCTCACTTATTGTTTTTTTCTTGGAACATCAGCTTTGACATTCTGATATGCATCCGTGTTTAAACAGGTTTTAAAAGACAATACTATACGTTTGTTTCTTTTGCGAAAGACTAGTGTTTGATTGCGGGTCCGTTTGCTTTAATGTTATTTCTCAATTATGCAGGATTAATTCAAATATTTTTAAATTTTCAGTTCCTCCTGCAATATTATTTTTTAAACTTCTATCAGTTATAAATTAGCACCCATTCAATGTCGTAAATTGCATTAAATTGAAATGAAACTATTTAGGACTCTTATGACTAATTTCAGTTTAAAAAATAATTTTAAATAGTAAGAGGTCGATTGAAGGTTTATTTGAGTTTTGAAGTGATAACTTCTGATGGGAGGGTAAACCGCTTTGTTACGTAACGCGTTGCGGCGCCGGTCTGTCTGGCTTCCCTTTCTCTCACGTATACGGCAGCGGTAGGTAGGCTCCTTCTCTCTCACTCTAACCCACGCGCTATATATATATATATATATATATATATATATATAGAATTTAAGTAATAAACTAAGCTTTTCCCAAGTTAAACAATTTCAATATTAAATAGTTCAACTTAAATTAGCTTAAGTTATCACTTTTGTCGGGCGTCCCGAGACACACACGTTTTTTTCTATAAAAACAAGAAAAGATCAAGCCTGCAATCAAAGATCATTGCAGGGTGTATGAATGACCGGTTCCTATGTCTTACCGATTGTTTATTTGCCTTACTATAGGTTAAAATTTAACATAAGTTATATTTTAACATAAGTTACAGTTAACATAGTTTAATTATATTACGAGTTGCAGGACTCGAATTAAAATGCCGTTGGAATTATTATAGAGTTTATTAGAACTATACAAACACGTATAACACAGGTACAAATATAACCGAACGCAAAATATCCAAACGTAATGCAGAAGGTCGTAATTCAATAAAACGCGCAAAGTCCGCCACTAAATAGATTACCGAATGTACACAAGTCTTGATTCGCTCGTGGTTTAGCTCGACTGCCTCGTCACTCAATCGAGGTATTGCTTTATACTGCACAGATGCAATATGTCTGCCCGGCCACGTGGCCCAAATTTCCTAGAATCAGTTTGTTCTTTAAGTCCGAGACACCTGGCTAATGACTGCCATAAAAGATTAGAATACACAATGAGCTGTTTTTTAATCACAAATCTTAAACACAAAGCAAACAAAAAAAAAGTCCAAATGCCGAAAAGTAATAAAATGTGTTTCTACAGGTATGCAGGTGTGAATTTGTCTTTGTTGGCGCTAGGTCGTAACAATATTTATTACTAAAATGTGAGAAATTGTACTATGTATTATGTATACCATCATCGTCATTATAATCTCAATTCATTCTGGAAGAGATCGCTTTTTAGCGATAAGACCGCCCTTTGTGCATAATGTGACATAATTTTAGTCTGTAAGTTCTTTTTTTGTATTGGTGTACAATAAAGAGTCATTGATTGATTGATTGATTGATTGATTGATTGATTGATTGATAAGTTTCACACAATTAATGTCAAAATTCAACCGATGGTAAGGCAAGTGAATGAATATTAAAATGTAGCAACCGGCCATAACCCGAATTTAAACGTGTTCATTACTGCCTTTCAATTTGTATAGAAATCATACCAAAAAATACTTAACTGTTGAAAAAGGTCCGATCAGTGACTTTTTAACTGCTTTTTCGATTTCGTTCATTTATTTTATTGTAATAAGTTCAAAATTGTATTATTTGTATTTCTATTAGTCATCAGCGAAGTAACGAAGTATGACCTAGGCTCATTATTCTACTTATAGCTTCAATAAGAACTTAGTAACTTACAAAATTTTGATTTAATTTAAAGAGCTTACTTAGCTTTTCTATTAATTATTTATACACAACACTATTTTATAATTAAACACAAATTTGTTCGTGAAAACATTGAATAATTTAAGAAACACTATTAATTAAAAAATAATCAGTTAAAAGTCTCTTATGAAACCTTTTTTATCAAGGTCATTTATTTTTTAAAGATGACAATATCTCATTTATATCAAAATTGAATTATAAATATGAATCGCCTATTTCCGCCATTATGCTTTACGTTTTTTATTGTGTGATTGTCTTTATTCATGGTATTAGTACATACATACATATTGTCACGCCTGTTTCCCATTGGGGTAGGCAAAGACGATGGATCTCCACCTGCTACGATCCTGACAAACACTTTTCGCTTCATCAACTCTCATTAATCTTTTCATACATACACGCTTATTTAAACTACTTTTTATCTGACCTTTCTTCAAAATATCTTCAATTTGATCATGATGAGTACGTGTTGGTCTACCGGCACCGACTCTACCAGTCACATGGCTGTCATATACTTGTTTTGTGATTCTGCTTTAATCTGATAAGGGAGCGTTGTGGATTGAAAGTAGATGTAGTGACAAGAGTTGAAAAAGGAATTTTAAGTTGGTTTGAACATGTAGAGAGAATGAATGCTATTAGTAATTTTTAAAATTGTTTTAATAAGCGTTTGATACCTGTGATTATGTTTGTGAAGATTTCACCATTAATGACAAGAAAAGGATAATAATTTATAATTAGCAAGATTAAGCTTGATCATTTCAGACGCCACTCATTTTTTGTTAGAACAGTGAATGAATTTAATAAACTCAGCAAGTCGGATTATGTTGACATTGACTTGTTTGTGGAGTCTAGCATCTGTTTAGTGTATTTTACACTTTATTTTTATTTCCCTGTCATCTGTGGAGGTTTATGAATAGCTTCTCTTTAGCTATCTCTATAACGTTAGTTTGTAAGACTACAGCTGTTAGCCCCCCAAATAAAATAAAATAAAATTTTTGACAGCAGACAATCGAATTACATCTTCCATAACCTTAAATAGCAGTAACTGCTTCAGTACATAATTTAATTATGATAAAATTGGAAAATCTGACTCCTGTAATGTTTGAATGACTTTTTTTTCGTAAAGTGAGGTAAACAATAAAAATATTACTAATAAATTAAAAATCTTTATGCAATATGAGGGTAGCTAAAAATGTCACGACACGGACGGGTGTGTCGCCGACATTACAGGTTTTAACTTAACCTATCATTTAGGAATAATAATAAGCATATTATATATATTAATTATAAGATATTTTCTTAAGTTTTCGTGACGTGTATACATAATAAAACTACGTTTTAACAGTTTTGAGAGCGGTAATTTATTTGATTTTTATTATTCCGACGTTTCGGCCACTTTCCAGTAGCCGTGATCACAGAAGACAAAGATGTCAAGTGTCAATAAGTATTGTTAAAGTTTTATTTAGCCTACCGCCAACTAGGTCATTTTAATTATTTAGTTTAAATTTTGTTTATGGTTATGTCTATGGGAACCTAATCTAATTTACCACCGCTTCGCAACACGTTGTGGCTTGAAGAAAAGAAGAGGCGCAAGAAACTCTTCAGCAAACATGCCTAGCTCTAACAATTTTATATAATATTAAAATGAGTGGGAGGAAAAACTCCTCAGGAATATTATTATGTATTATATTATTTATTTTCGGAATAACAAAAATCAAATAAATTACCGCGGTTAAAACCGTTAAAACGTAGTTTTGTTATATATATATCTGAGTGGGTTTTTTTAAATTCCCGAAGCAGGCAAACAAGCAGAAGGCCCATTTGATGGAAGGTGGCTACCGTCACCAATATACGTAAGCAACAAACCTCTAAAAGATTTGAAAATGTCCTTCTTAAACAACCCCATGTCGTAGCACAGAGGGAAACCTAGGCGAGAAGTTCCCTCCAAATCATTGTCGTACGCAGAACAAACGTTCTGGAGAACCGTTGCGTATTTGAGCGTAGGAGCTCCTGGAAATAGCGGTGAACATCTCCTCAATGGCGAGAGGTGCGGTTGTAAAAATGAGGCATTGGCACCAGATCAGACAATTTCTTCGAACAGTTGTGTACAAGCAGTAGAATACGCAAAGAGACGCAAATTCTCTCCGAAAGATAAGTGATTCTAAAGCGCCTATTAGGAACTAATGGATGCGGGCGAGCGGCCTGGCGTAAAAGGCGAAAAAATAATCCTATAGCCAGAAAAACAGGCCACAGCATTTGCCCATCTAGAGGGCACTACCTCTGGTCTAGACTATGCCGCCGTAACGTCCTTCAATTGTGTTTCGGAGTTAGCAGCCAATTTTCAATACCCCTTCGAGGCTGCTAGGGCATTGGTAGCACCTTTCATGTTGCTAATGTATATAAGCGTCGGTAATCACGTTCCATCAGATGAGTTTTCTGCCTGTCTGCTACTCTTTTTGCTAGAGTAGCAGACAGGCAGAAAAAGCTGTACTTTTTTTAATTCCCTACTAATTTTTTTAAAGCGAAACAAACACATTGTTTAAATTTATTTGGGCTTTAAAACTGCGAGGAGTTGGGAATGCAATAAAAAGTCTTCACAGTACACACGTCATGTTTTCTGCAAAAAGAAGTGTAACTCATCAAAAAGTCATAAGCATTGCGCGGGCGCAACACAAGGCACTGAGAGCGGGAAAGTAGGGCTGCCAAGTG
Organism: Dendrolimus houi; assembly: GCA_039645545.1. NCBI lineage: Eukaryota > Metazoa > Arthropoda > Insecta > Lepidoptera > Lasiocampidae > Dendrolimus > Dendrolimus houi. Next base: position 821,071 of record CM077122.1, read on the forward strand.
TAAATATGTCATCTAATCGTCATAAGTTAATTTTTGATTCTATTAGGGTCGATTTTTCAATCAATAGACAAAAGTTATTCACAGGTTAAAATGGAAAAATTAATAATGACAGTTGCATTAATAAAACAGTTGAATTTGTTCCTTTTTTGAATTCAGTCAGGTTATAATTTATTCGACTGATAACTTTTATCTGATGATTGAAAAACCGGCCCGTAATAACCTAATTTATTTCTATTGATAACCGAGAAAGTGGAAGGGCAGATAAATGTTCTAGAGCAAAAGGGCGGATGAATTGACGGCCTCTGTGGTTGAGCGGGCTAAGTCTTTGCTAGCCTATTTCATTGCAATTGAGGCTCCGGGTTGGATTCCTGGCATGGTAAATTTCGGAAACGAATTTTCCGTTATTTGCTATGGTCTAGGTGTCTGGGATCGGCCCCAGAGTAGTCCGTTGTATATTACCTATAACCCAAGTATAACTTACTTAATTTATACATTTTACATACATATTTTTCATACAAAAACTACTGACCGCATTGTGATGACATTTTAATGAAATATGGCTTGTGCAACATCAGAATAAGGCTGATTAGGTATGGGCTAAAGTTTACATAAATATTGTTCCAATTGGTTATGAGTCATCTTATGGTATCTGGCGTGTAGTGTAAGCGAAGCACGGGGCAGGTTAAAACACGCGTCATCGCTTAGTGTGCGACCCGAAGGCGGCCAGACGCGTGAGCTTAGACGTCGTTGATGGCTGTAACCATATTGTGAACTATTCGACTAACACAGACGAAGTCGCGAGCGCCAACTAGTTGTAAGTATTTATTATTGAAGAAACTGCAGTGCAATTTGATTTAACAACAGATAGTCTATTATTGAAAAAATACTCGTATGAATTTAAGGCTCTTAATTATTTAATTATAAAGTAAGAAAATTGTAATGCAATACATTGTAATAATTATTATGAATTAATAATCATTATTAATCTATCTATCTTCTATCTATCTATACTATAATAAATCTGTAAACGGTTCGAGTTTGTATAATGCGTTTAAAGGGCCATTTACATGGAGAGAGTTACTTGCCTCGAAGATAAGATTGTCGAAAGCAAGAAAAAAATATGATCATGTAAACTAAACATACAATATCGTACGTGGAAGGACGATAATCACCTGGTCTTTGAGTATTGTTATCTCTGTGTAAACAAAATACAAAATAGCTCGAAAGGCAAGTTTCGCATTCAAATCGGTTCAAACTGATTTGTACGATACTCGCATGTATTTGAAAAAAATGTCATATGAGTTTTAGTTTAGACAAGTCAAGAAATCATAGGCAAATATCTCAATGCGATTTGTGTCGTAGTGTAAATAAAACTATAGGTCATAATTACCTTACGGTTATCGTATGACGTACTCGTAAGCGAGTTTTTATTTTTTGGCTGAATGTAAACATACCAATGCGATTATTGTCTAAAGAGTATCGCCTAGAAAAACGTACGATAAACTCTCTCCGTGTAAATGGCCCTTAAAAATGTGAAAAAAATCAGGAGGGATAATGTGGACCAAAAGAACATGCAATTTTAAAAATTTTTGTCTGTCCGTTGAGAATCACGTGAAAACTACTGAACAGATTTAAATGAAATTCGATATAGAGCTAGCTTATATCCCGGAGCGTAACGTAGAATATTTTTTACCCCGATAAATAACGTTGTTTTTGTGGGATAGACGAGAACAGCGAAAAAATTGTGCTGCGATCGCAACTTTATGGAAACTACTGAACGTATATAAATGAAACTCGACATAGTGTCGGCTTATAACCCGAGTTAACACTTAGGACACATTTTATTCCGATAAATTAAGTAATTTCCTTAGAATAGATGGATTAGCAAAATAGATGGCGCTGTAATCGCGTTTTTTAAATTCTCTAACAAATAACTACGTTGTTATAAACAACATGTCATTCATTATACTACTTCGTACAGGTTGGTTTCGACTCGCCTCTATGTTTTGTTGGGCAGTTGTTGAGACTATTATATTACGGACTTAGTTTCTTTGTTTATTATATGTAAAAAACCGAATTAAGTTTGTGTGTAAGTAAAATAAAGCTACTGACTAGGGCTTGACACGCGGCGCAGCCGCGGGGTAAACTCTGGTTCGAAATAAGTATGTAAGTAGATATCCATCTGTGATCTAAAAAATTTAGTAACCTGGGTTCATATACATGCAAACTATGAAAGCATAGTTTCTAGGGACTATAAGTAGAATACTAAAACTATTATAGGTGGAGTATGAATACTATATACCTATACATATTACTGGACCATTTTAATTTTCTTTATAATATTAGATTATAAATTATGATGGTGTAATTAATGAATTATTTTATTACTTGAAGTGGTTGCCCTAGTGGTTTTGAACCAGGAGTGCACGCGGGGTGGCAGAGGTGCAGTGCGAGGGGCCCGACCCGGCGCATGCGCCGTTCGTTGCCAAAAATCTAGTCAAACTGGCTCAGCGTAGTGCAACGCACTTCTCGATTCATGCGTATGCGCAATAACAGTTGAATGGAGTCGAATTACTCTATTTTATTTTGTAAATTAGTCTTTGCTCCTTGCGTGCTACTAATTTTTGTCCGACAAGGATTTTGTAGTGATGCAGATCCAAATAAAAAAGAAGTATTGTTAAAGTCAAAATAAAATGTACAGAGAATGTATTATGTACTTTTGTTTATAGTGAGTAAAGTTTGAATCGAAATACTTTATACGTTGATTTTGAAATTTTAATATTAGTTGTCTATATAGTTATTTTTTGTCTGTTAATTTAGATTAAAAGATTTTAAAGTACTTTTTTGTAGACTATATTATATGCATATCGCATACATATATAGTCTTCTGATAGAGTTAGAAAATTTATGATGTTAATTGGGTTTGTAAGCTCATATTTTCAACAGTATTCCTGCTAGTAGGACTATGAAAAATATCTTTCATACGCATTTAATTTTAGTTTTTCTATATAAACTGCGCACTGCTTAAGAATGAAATAATTAGCCAGAGTCTGTTTTACCTAACAAATACAATCTGGGAGTCCTTTAGTCATTATTGAATAGATATCAGGCTAGCGTGCTTTATCCTAGACCACGTCATGACTCAATATCAGGTGTGACAGTATTCAAACGCGGACCAATACAATCATAAAGAAAAGAATTACGGTTAAATATTAGACTGCTCTATCTTTATATTTTATAAAGGTTTAAATTTTACGATCGAAAACACACTGAAGTATTTTTCAATAAATTCAAGAAAGGTTAACTAAATATTTTCACTTAATGAGCGCAAAATTAACATCTTTTCGGAAAGAAAAATAAAATATAATGGATACTCCATTGTTTTTTGTTCCATTCGTTAGATAGTCGTACAAAAGTAGGTGCATCTAAAAACTGCAACTCGATTGCGAGAGGCTGCGGGGCTCGCACGGGGGAGGGGGAAGGTGTAAAAAAAACGATTGCCGCCCGAAATCTGCGCGGGCGTCGACCGGTCGTTGGCCTCTTTAGGTCTAACTTGAGACCTAGATGGCAAGAGTGTTAATGTATGTGCGTAGGAGGATGTCTCGTTTGCGTGTCTGCTCTTTTATCTGTGTGTGTGATTTTTGGGAGTCGGATTTGTTTTCTTTTGACACATGAATGCGAGTTGACGCCTAATATGAAACATTTCGATGTTTTGAATGTTTATAAATTTGCAGCGGTTTATTATTTCGCAAACTTTATCGGTTCTTTAGATTAGATAAATTTCTAGATTCTAATGAAATTGTATGTTCTTAATGCTCAAGTTATTTATAAAAAATTCAGGGTTGAGTAAATCTTAACTTTTAACCTAACTTTACGAATACCAAGCATCCTGTACTAAATATGGTGCGTTTCTATATCAAATATCTGACAAGTCTTCATACATATTAGACATTTCTTGGACGTTTGCAGTAGGGATGTTATTATTTGTAAAACATTCGCCGTATGAAATATTAGATAAATTTTTATTTATGCGAAAACATATGATTTGAAACGACATTTTTATTTATGACGGCCTCTGTGGTTGAGCGGGCTAAGCCTTTGTCAGTTTACCTCACTGCAACGCAGAGGCTCCGGGTTCGATTCCTTGGTATAGTAAATTTGGGAAACGTATTTTCTCCGTTATTTACTATGGTCTGGGTGTCTGGGATCGGCCCCATAGTGGTCCGTTGTATATTACCTATAACACAAGCGTAACTTACTTAATTTGGGGATATACAGTGTGTGTGTGTTTGTCTGCCGATTTATTTAAATTATATTATTTATATCACGGATATTATGATTTTTTGCATAATATTAATAAAATTGATAATTATTACTCTGGTGTTAAGTGACTTATGGCTATTGTTGTCTATGGGTTTATAATCTATCACTAAATTAGGAAAACACGTTTATGACTATAATATAATGATTTAGATATTTGTTAGGTAATTATTAGTTTTATTATTAATGCAAAAGTACTGCAGAGGACCTGATTACCTACCTGGTGTAAAACGGTTACAGTCGCCTATGGCCATTTTCAACACTAGACATGTTATTAATCCGCCAGCTTAGAAATAATTTTATGACCCCTTTTTTCTAAAAACCCTATACCGTAGCGCTGTGGGAAAATTTAAATTAGGAACTCATTCCAGATCCCCACTGTGCACTAGAGAAATGTTCTTAAGAATCATTACGTATATGAGTGAAGCGGGTGAAAGAAGTAAGGATGACTGCCCAGCCAATGGCGATATCTTTTATGTATATCTACATTGCTTCTTCTAAATATAATAACTTGAATAAAATATGACGGAGAAAACTCTTCAACTTATTACTCATCATTTGAAATTAATTAGAGTGACTCGTTCGGGGGATTTTGATGTTCTTTAAAGTTACAAAATGAAAGTCATTACACCATGATTAAAGTTATCCACACCTGGATACGCTTCATTAGTCGTCCGTATTTCGCAATACCGTCATCAATGCGTTTTTTTTTTTTTTGGAGTATGTTTTTTTATCTTCGATTAGTGAAAAATCATCTTTGTTGGTCTCCATTTAGATACCAAAATGAATTTTGAATGGTACAAAGGTCTGAAGTGTCAGCTATCTGCATATGCATCGTGGAAAACCAGTTCATCAAGATCTCTCGCTGTATGGCTTTTGTAATTTGAATAGCTTTGCTAAAGGACGTTTTAGAGGTCTTATTAAAATTGGCAGTGTCTCGACCTTATGTGACAAGTTATAAGCGTTAGAGATTTAATTAACAGCTTTTGAAAATATAAATAAAAATTATTTATTTTTAGATCATGTCATTCATTCATTCCTAATCTTAAAGTAAGATTTTTATATTACAAATATAAAAGTGTGAAAAATAGAATTGTTTTAGGTATATTTATTGTGATTCTATGATTGTCTTGCAATATTTGCTGTGTGTATTTGTTTTAAGCCAGTTGCCGTAGTTAGAATAATTTGAAGGAAAGAGAAAAGTTAACTGTTCGTAAAATATAGAACTTACAGAAAGAAATAAAGTAACAAAAACAATTTGTTTAGAGCCACTCCATTTTATATTCTATTATAGACCCTAATAATAGAATAATATCATAAAAATATCGTACAGAGATTGAGTATATAAATTTAATTTAGCAGTAGAAACTATCACAAATATGTATAATTTATATACATACTTATCTTAATTCATCAAACACTAGTACTGTTCTTCAAACTGACCATTCTGGATTCTGTATATATTTATATATCGCAAAGTATCATCTGTCATACACACTGCAAATACTGTAATGTATAATTTCCCTTTATTTAACAATAATCACTACGCTAGTAATACTAGCATAGAGCGTGTGAACTAGCCTTGCTGTAATTTCCTGTCGGCCGAAAATTTATACGTCAAATATTAAAAAAAAATAAAAAAATACTGTATACCTCAAATATGATACTAAAATAATTGCCCGCATACATCCCACATGCTGGGCTCGTGCCTTCCAATTTATTAGGAGAGAGGACAGTATGTGACAGGGTGTAGTGTAACCCACCATGATTGTCTATTTAGCGATTTTGACAAACATTTATCTCGATGTGCCGTTTTCATCACGATGTTGAGAGGTGCATGGTTTTTTAGTCAAAGTAACCTGCGTCATTTGTGTTCGAGCTACCACGGGTTTTTATTATCTATACTAATATTACAAAGAGGAAAGATTTGTATTTTTATATGTTTGTAACGAATAAACACAAAAACTACTAAACCAATTTCAAAAATTCTTTCACCTTTAGAATGCTACATTATCTTAGATACTAGAAAAAATTTGCAATCCCTACTAAAACTTCAATAATGTAAACCAAAGTGTAAAAACAATTGTGTTTGGATGGGTCTAGGGACGGTTTAGATTCACAATTAGACCCGGTAGGTGGCGCTGAAATCGGTTTCTAGATTTTTATTTTTTCAGGGTAGGACAACGTCTGCCGGAACTGCTAGTATAATATAATATTAAAAGTAAACTATATACAAATAAAATTAATATCAAAGTAGCAACGTTCGTCTGAAAACGCTGTAAGGAGGAAACATTCGTAAAAGTGCCGCTTTGCCTCGTATCACAACACACCAACGAATTAAATTGTTTCACCGCTACCTCTTACGATTTGAACTGTGATAAAAGTATGAAGGTGAACGATTCATCAATACGGCGTGTCATTAGCGATCCCCGAAAGGGCCTGAGCTCTTTGTGCTATTAACTGTGATGCCTCAGTCACACACATCGACGTGTTGTTTTAAATAATTTATCATCATCAATCTTTTAACTTTTTTTTATTGCAGGAGTTCAGCAGACAGCCCACTTGATGGAAAGCGGTTACCATCGCCTATGTACATTTGCAACACCAAATGCGCTGCTGCTCTCTTAAGGGAGACTGGAATCTGCTCACTAATGCCGGAACACAACTCAAGGTTGTTATGGTGGCATACTCTTTACCAGGGGTGGTAGCCATCCAGTCGGGCAATAGGCCTACCACCTGGCTGTGGGTTGTTTTGTCGCCTCTTACGAAAGACCGCCTAGCCGCAGGAAATTGTATTCTTTCTCCGTTCCTGCACGGATTACTTTTGCCCTTTCACTAGCCAGTATTCTCGGTGACGTAGGTTGTAATATTTACCGATTTAAATCATATTAAGTATTCCAGTAGCATAAATAAAACGGCATGGGTCAAAGTATCGTTGCAAGAACTATTTTTTGTATTCTTTGTATTTATTATAATACATACTTGTAACATATAGATAAATCAAAGACATATTATATACACATAGACACAAGAGAATGGCTAAATAACATAGATATAGCTATATTAGAAACAAGGCAGGTTAGACTCAAAAATGTTATACATTTGCAATTTAGATAGTTAATAAGTATATAATATAATATAATAGAATGAAGTAAATAAATATTAAGATACATTTATATAATACAAGAAAAACAAGGTCCTTGACTACGATAGGGGAGGATGGGAGCAAGATAGCCCCATATAATAAAAACAATTCATACTTGTAGAACAGTATAATTTGAATAGGTGTAATTTAAACAGTTTTACACAGAAAGAATTTAGTGAAAACATTGGTATATAATGTATTAAAGTTAAAACGGTTACTTAATAAAAAATACGATATTACTAAATCGCTTTGAATACATGTACCTACATTTTAAATAAATTGTCGTTTAGGAACATTTATCACTATATGTATATATACTCTAACTTTCGTTTTTGAAAGATGTTATAATTAAAATAACAGCTCATAAATATCCCACTGCTGGGCTCGGGTCTGAAACTTATAGACGAACGGACCGTATACTCACTACGCTTGTTCAAGGCGGACTGGCGAATTTGACACTTCAGATGTATCTATCTATTTTATCCGTGCAGGAACGGAGAAAGAATCAAATCCACAACAACAACACACAGCCAGGTGCTAGGGTATTTACCCGACTGGATGGCCACCATACTGTAGACCACCCCTGGTCTACAGTATGCCCTCATAACAACCTTGAGTTATGTTCCGGCATTAGTGGCAGCACATTGGTTGCACCTTTGGTGTTACAAATGTCTATAAGCGATGGTAACCGCTTTCCATCAAGTGGGCCGTCTGCCTGTCTGCTGAATTCATGCAATAAAAATATATCTTGATATGCAGGTTTCATCACAATGTTTTCATTCCTAATGTTAGCAACGTGATAATTGTAACAATATGCAAATTAAGTCAGAAAGCTATCTAAGTGGTGCATGCTTTCCGGCCAGGATTCGTATCCATGACTTTTGAGTTTGGTACGCGAATGTGCTAACTACTAAGCTACCACAGCTTATAAAGTTAGAAGATGTTATTAATATAAAAATAAATATTAGTACGAAAAAAGATAATGATGTTATTTTAACCCATTTTCAGTTAAAATCTCCAACGGACGAGACAGGAAGTGAAAATGCAGTTAGCGGCGATGCACCTCCAGCTAATGGCTCCATATTCACAATGACTCTGAAAAATAATCATCTAATCGTAGAAACTGAAGAAAGAAACGTAAGTTAAATACTCAATGAATATCTATTTTACTCCATTTTATGTAAATATTATAAAATAAAATGTATTTGCAGGTTTTTATGTTTTATGGTTTATAAATATTGATATTGGTTAATTTTCATTCCAAACATCAAGGTCAAATGGCAGTATCTAAACTTTTTTCGTTATTGAATAGCATAAGAAAATTAATACCACAATTCAAAAATTTATATGGCAATATTAGCAGTAACTTTATTACATATTTATATTTCCAGGACATCACCAAAAACGGTCGCGAGACCAAGATGAAGTATTCACCAGACAACGACGGTATTTTCGTAGTGGAAGTACAGCAGTCATCCGCCTATAGATCTAACAGTAAACCAATCCCGAACTCTCCACCACACGACCCTCAAATTTCTACTAACCAGGCCTTAATTCACAGAGTACCTGAAGAAGTAGAAAAGAAAATCGAAGAAGACAGCGAACGAAGCAGTGAAAAGTTCGATAATAAAGCGCTAGCATTATCAAGCACCGGCCTGTCTATCTCTGATCTAAGCATGTCGTCTATTGGCTCACACAATGTTAGCTACTCTTATGGTAGCCAAGTGGGCTACGAGCAAGGTCCTTTTGGTTATCCAGTATACGCTGGATATGAAGTTTGCAAAAATGATGCAATTGAAGGAATCGTTAATGACAATTCTCAAGAACCCTTGATAACCAAAACTCCAACAGATCCTGACAAACCTGTTGTTACTGCTGCAATCTTCAAGCAGGATTCTATTATCAGTAACGATCCACAAGGATACTGTATTGAAGGGTCAACTGATGGGCCGTTGTTATCTGATGTACAGGCAAGGGAGTACAGTCTTCAACATATACAAGATCAAAGGAAAATTGAAAATGGTGTTGCAGTTTTAGTAAACGATAAAATTGAAAGTCCGAAAAAGGGATTGAATCGAGCAGACAGTTTACCAGTCCGATTAGAGGAGAATGCTCAACCCGAAGAAAAGTTTACAATGGCCACGATAGCAGAAGATGATATTCCGAAAGATGCTTTTAAAGGTAAACGAGCTTCGTTACCGATTATAAGGACTGAATTGTACGAGTCGGTCAATGATGTGATTAAAACTGGGTCACCAAAGTTTGAAAAGTTGATGAATGAGCCATCATCTGCAGAAATGTATGATACACCACCAATGATCACGATTACAGAGGAGAGTGAGTCAAGTAAGTCAGATGCAGATTTGACGAGTTAATTGGTGTTTTGTATAGGTATGTGTGATCGATCAATTGTTGGTATCAGATCCGGGGATAGAATATCTTTTTAAGTTTTTTAAGTATAATAATCTCACACTAGAATCTAGTTTTATCACATCGACTTTTATTTTTCAAAGTGATATCAGTAGACTATGTCAATGGTCCATATGACCATTTTGTTACGGTTTTCAAAGTTTTGACGGCGTTAAAATAGTCTTTTATTTCGAAGGTTCTTTTACGTCCTTCAAAACAGAATTATCAGAGATCTCTGACTTTTAAAACTGTTTGTGTAAAGAAATCAAAAACAAATACTACCATGAACATTATACGAGACATTTAGCGATCACTAAAACTTGATTTCTTTGAATTAATCAACAACGTATATTGGAATTGCTTGTATTCTTTGTTCTTTTGCCGACTAAGATCATTGTATAAAAAATCTTAAATCTTATCTTTTTACCTATCTCCGGATCTAAAATATTACTGCTAGTAATAATTTTGTAAAATCTTATTATTGTAATAATATTAAAAATTAGTCTTTACTTTGATAGGATAAGCTTCTATGTCGCGATAGTTATTAATATATGTTTTACTGTTCCGCTGTTTGCGTTCATCATGTTGCTAACCTTCAGATTCTAAGTAGGGATGGGTTGAAACTTGGCAAACATTAAGAGTTTTACATTTAGTTACTTTATATGATCATTTTGTAAAGTTGCCATTTTTATATAGACCTTGAGGTCTATGTTATAAATGGAGAATTGGTTTCAAATAGAAATATAATTAATTATATTTAGGGTCTAGATTTCCGCGCGATATTCTGTTTCTTAGGTAGGCGGAAAGTCGGTCAATAACCTTTAACCGTACTGTAAGGGTTTGTAGGGTTTCTTAACCTTTTTTAAATATGCCAGAGCAGAATTTGTCATTGTGTCATTCCTTATTGTAGCCCACGCGTATTGCGAAACCCTTCATACCACCTCGTCACGTATCAGTTAAAATATCATGGAAGTGAAAAACAAGTGTATACGATATCGTAAAGTTTTCTATGGACGCTAACGTAATAAATACTTCATTTCATTGGTCGTTTCACACCTGGGGCCCAATTCAGCTATTACTATCTCATCAACATCGCTGGACACTATCGTCTGAATAGTAGGTTTGCCTAATTTATGTATTCTGTTAATTCCAGTGCCATGCCCGTAGCACGCCACTCTATCTTTATAAATATTTATAATCGAAACCTCGTAAAATAAATTATTAAAATTTTGGTGGAAGTATTTTTTTCTTCTATTATTTCGCCGCTATGATATCGAGAAGATATTATGGATTTAGTAGAATACGAATATTTGACTCTATCTTAACGGAATCGTACTTTGAATATCTTCGCGAAGCCAATTTGGGGGTAGTAGATGTAGTATGCCGGTACTCACCTCACATTTAATTATGCACCGTCTTATTTGATGCAGCACAGCCAAAAGAAACAAACAGTTCGTAATCACTCTTATATTACAATTATTTAATGTAATACACCTATACCAAGATATTGAAATAGTAGAATTGGGCACCAGTTTGAGAAATGGTCAATAGTTTTAAATTCTACATGGACAAAACTGCAGTAAAGCAAACAATCCTTATGTTTTTATAATAAAGAATATATACAACGTTATTATTTGTATCCACAATTTATAAAACATCTATATTAAACATAATTCTTCTAAATCCAGTCAATTAGTTTAGGTTGTAGAGGAACACTTACAAGGAAGGTGGCGCTGTGCGATGTTTGAGGTCGCAAACGATTCCCGAGACGTACAAAGAATACATACAAATTTCCAACAATAATTGAAAGGCCTCGGTTTGCGGGGCATAGCAGTAGCCTCGTTGGAAGATCTTCCTTTGAGATGGGGGAGCATTCCATCTCGCTCCTCCACTTAGTCGGGTCATCCCTAAAGGGTTATATAACGGCAAGGTATCCAAAAATACCAGAAAGTAGTCCTATTTTTATACACTACCTTGTAGATTGATTCTATTAACTGTTATAGTGTGGGATCAAAATTATTGGTATTATAATATCAGCTTATAGGATTATATTCTTCATTCTGTGCAATACAGTTTTTTTTATTGCGTATATTAATAATAACTGTTTAAAGGTATTTACTGCAAGCAACCGTTATGTAAGATTTCTACGTTTTGAAGACGAATAACTAGATTAGAAATCAAATAAACTAAATTTAACTTAAAGCAAGACATCAATAGACTTGCACTTGCTAAGTTTCAGCTCCGCGATGAGGTTGAATATTTCTGTGTTATCTATGTAGTTGTCTGTAAAAATAGTTTTAGATATAAAATTAAGTATTTAATAGATTTTAGTACATTAAGTTTATTTTGTATTTCTTGTAACAGTCTATTAGTTGTTGCATTTTTTGAAAGTCAAAGACACTGATGATTTATATTGATTAAAAATTAATATCGTGGTGATACAGTTTGTGGAAATTATTTTAATTTAAATAAACGGTTTATTTAGGATGGTCATATGAACATTTGAGGTACTGGTTTGAATTTGGCGACGATATTCCTGTTGGTTGAAGGTGAAGTTTATTAATATATTTATTTATGCCGAACTCCTATATTTCACTATCTATCGATTTACCTTACTATTGGTCAAAATTGGACATATATTTCATACCAGTAATGGCAATTTTCTATCGATGATAAGGTAGAAAAGAGGTAGTAGTGCCGAAAACAGATGGTTTATTCTGTCTTTCGATTTTGATAGAAATGAGGTAAGGGCAACTTTAAAAACAAAAGAACTTAATTGTTAAAAAAGTTTCATATTATCATGTGATTTTTAACTACCTACCTGCATTAATTATTATTTGAAGGGTGTTTCTTAGATTTAAAGAAAGAAAGAAAAGATTATGAAGTATTTTCAGTATTTAAAATATGAAATATTGTTGTGTATAAATAACTAACAGAAATACAAATAACAACATTTGGAACAAAATAAAATAAAAAACAAAAATAAGTTAAAAAGTAACTCATGAAACCTTTTTAAAATTAAAATTTCATAAGTGATTTTTCATTTTTTTTATGTAACATTTCTACATAAATTGAATTTACAGAAATGAAATGAAGCCGACCAATTGATGAAGATTAACTCGGCATTCACGCACTAATACAAATTCAAAAGTTTTTGTTCAAAATAAGTTCCACTGGAGAAAACTTTTTGAAGGTTATACATATATACAAGTGAAAATTTTAATCTACTTCCTATTCGATGAACACCGTTTCGCAACGTGTTATCGCTGTTTCAAGGAGAAGAAGCGGCAAGAATTTCCCCAGCAACACGTCTAGCTAAAAAGTATTTTTTTCATCATAATTATTTATCTAACTAAGGCTCTTTTTTAATATGTAATATACTATATAATAGGTTGGGGAAAAAGTCTTTTCGTATATAGTATGTATGAACTTGTAATAAGATCTCTTTGGCTATACCATTTGTATCTGGCTGATTTTGGTATCATTAATAATTTTAATTTTAAAGAAATTCTAGAATTCTAAATTCAAATTAGGAAAATGTGTGATTTTCATTTGTTTTTCTTATTGTTAAAATGAGTGAATCTATAGAAGAAATTCGATACCTTTTACTACAAAAAAGGTAAAATGGCAACACAAGCCGCGAAAAAAATTTGTGATTTTTGGACCTAATGCAGTGTCTGTGAGACTAGCGCAAATTTGGTTTAAGCGTTTTCAATCCGGAAATTTTAATATCAAAGATGCACGTCGCTCCTTTCGTCCGGTTACGGACAAAATTAATGCCATTTTTGAAAAAGTGGAGCAAGATCGGCATATTAGTAGTTACGATGTACCTGGAGAACTGGGAATTGACCACAATAGGTTTTGGCGCATTTGAAAAAAGCTGGGTACACAAAAAAGCTCGATATTTGGGTGCTTTATGAGCTCACTGAAAGAAACCTAATGAACCGTGTACTCATTTGTGATTCTTTACTACGACGTAATGAAACCGAACCATTTTTGAAGAAGCTGATAACTGGTGATGAAAAGTGAATCACGTACGACAAGAACGTGCGAAAAAGATCGTGGTCAAAGGCCGGTCAGGCTTCACAGACTGTGGCAAACCCTGGGTTAACTCGCAACAAGGTGATGCTGTGTGTATGGTGGGATTGGAAGGGCATTATTCATTATGAGCTGTTACCGCCAGGCAGGACCATCGATTCTGAACTGTACTGCAAACAACTGATGAGATTAAAGCAAACAGTTGAGAGAAAGCAGCCGAAATTAATCAACAAAAGGGGTGTGGTTTTTCACCATGATAACGCTAGACCTCACACATCTTTAGCTACGCGGCAAAAATTAAGAGAGTTTGGCTGGGAGGTGTTAATGCATTCGCCGTATAGTCACGACCTTGCAACCGACCTTCAGATTTTCACCTGTTTCGGTCTCTGCAGAATTCCTTAGGCAGTGTCAGGTAAACATCACGAGAAGACTGCCAAAACCACTTGTCGCAGTTTTTTGATCAGAAGCCCCAAATTGTTTATAGCAATGGGATCACGTCCCTACCTAAAAGATAGCTTAAGTTATCCAACAAAATGGCACCTACATACCTTAGTCAAATGTAAATAAACTTTACAAAAAAACCTTTTGAATTTTTTTATAAAATGCGAAGATATTTTTTCCCAACCTTATATATATACATACAGTCTACTCTCGATAATTTGACACTCGTTAATTTGAATCTCTCGATAATTTGAATTTTTTTCTGGTCCCTTGAAAAATACTCGATAAATTGAATAAATTCAATGTTAATTGGTCTCTTCGGTAATTTGAAGTTGAAGGAATATTATCTTGCTCGCAAACATGCGATAATTTGAAGTCCGGGCTTTCCTACTCTCTATAATTTGAAGCGTTTATCATGCACATACCTGTCGTTTGTTTACATACATGTACAGACCTGTCAATTGTATACATAAATGAGATATGAGGAAGTTCGCATTCCAGTCTACTTTCAAACGACAATGAGTCATGTTAATGTTTGATTTGGGTTATTAAAATGAATCCAAGAAAGAATAAATGTCTTTCCATAAGTTCCATAAGTAAACGCTTGTTATTTTGAACTCTTGGCAATTTGAAATTTACCTCTGGTCCCTTGAGTTTCAAATTATCGACTGATATACAGTCATACATATTATAATATAAAAATATAATAAGTTGTTATACAACTAGTAGTACCACTCAATCATTTATAACAATCTTTACTAATAAAATTTTGATTATATTTAGTCAGCTTTACATTATTATACTATTAAATTGTAATTTTTATCAATTTTGATAGTCATTTAACGTTTTGTATTACTGTCTTTGTTTTTTATTACATATTAAAATGATTAATCTGGCAAACTATTTTTATTATAATTAATTTTGAAGTGCAGCATCCATTTTAGATTAGTGCCGTCCGATCGAACGAGGAAATGAAACTGTGCCAAGCAAATAAATTATATTGATTGAAATAATATTAAATTTGTTGTTATTATATAAGAATATTCGTAAAGATAACATACTTGCTTTTTTTGTTTAATATTACAAGGCTTCAAGCCGATACAGTCCGTGTCCGCGCAGACCTTTGAAACTATACATTGTTTTCCTCAGAAGAATTTTGTTTGGATGAAATTGTAGTTTAATTGTCTTTAGATGATTAATATATAACATTTCCTACTATAACATCTAACGTTAGATGTGACATAAGTTGTGTAAGACCTTTAAACATCATTAGTATTTTTTATTACTAAAGTCCCGTTTGTAATGTATAAAAATTATCTTTTAAGGAAAAACGATGTACACCTACATTTTTAGTGACATTATTTTTTAAGTGAAA
This sequence comes from Dendrolimus houi, assembly GCA_039645545.1. Classification (NCBI taxonomy): domain Eukaryota; kingdom Metazoa; phylum Arthropoda; class Insecta; order Lepidoptera; family Lasiocampidae; genus Dendrolimus; species Dendrolimus houi. The sequence goes on from CM077122.1 coordinate 836,799, forward strand.
ACTTCTTATGGGAGGGTAAATCGCTTCGTTACGTAACGCGTTACGGCGCCAGTCTGTCTGGTTTCTCTTTCTCTCACGCATACGGCAGCGGAAGGCACCTGCCTACCGCTGCTGGTATAATACAATACGGCTAGCGCTGTGAGTTAGACTGAGAGAGGAGGAAGGCTCCTCCTCTCTCAGCCGTATTGTTCATATATATACATATATAAAACTGAAGAGTTTGTTTGTTTGTAGTATATTATTTGTATATATATATACTAGTTGAGCCCGCGACGTCGTCCGCGTGGAATTTGTTTTCAAAACCCTCCGATTTTGAAACATTCTTCATTGGTGCTTCGCTCTTATTGGTCTTAGCGTGATAGCCTGTAGCCTTCCTCGATAAATGAGCTATCTAACACTCCAAGAATTTTTCTAATCAGACCAGTAGTTCCCGAGATTAGCGCGTTATATATACATTACACATGTAATGTGTACCAATTTTGTTGAAGATAATGACACCAAAAAATGTAGTTACAAGGTCCTGCACCCACGTCGACAATATCTTTAAAGGTCATAAAGATTTTAAAACATTTAATCACTCAATTACAGACCAGAAAGTATGTTCTCTTTGATATACCCTATCTCTTTCTAAAAATACGTAATTAGAAAGAGTAAAAAGTGTTTGACGTATTAAGTATGTTAAGAATGGAAAGATAAATTAAGGCCACGAGAAGTAGAGAGTTTTAGATTCAATAGTATACACACAATGGAGTAACCCATAGATAAATCAACTCTAATCCTAAAGTAACAAATTTTCATAACCTTATTTGTTTAGTTACCAGTGTAACGAGCTATGAAGTTGTTCATTGTTAAAAATATTAATGTTCAGGTGAAATATACCTTTTTTAGCTACCACTACAAGAACTCTATTGTTAGGCGTCATTCAGACCTTTAAAGTGGAAGATCAAAAGCGATGGTGAAAGGGATTGAGAAATAGAGTTGTAGGATTATACAATATTGTTCGTATTCGTAACTTTTACAGTTATTACATGGTATTACTGTACCATTGTGTGATATCATATAGACTCTCTGTCATGTACCTATCATTATATACATAGACCTAGTAGACTCTGTTTAAAATTACGGTGTCATAATAAAACTACATTTTAACGGGTTTTAGACGCGGTAATTTATTTAATTTTATTATTCCGACGTTTCGGCCACATTTCAGTGGCCGTGATCACGGAAGACGTTGCTGTCTTCCGTGTTTTGTGCCAGTTCCAGTGTCAAGCCACAACATGTTGCGAAGCAGTGGTAAATTAGATTAGGCTCCCATAGAGTAAATGATAACCATAAACAAAATTAAAACTAAATAATTAAAATGAACAAGTTGGCGGTCGGCTAAAAAAAACTTTAACAATACTCATTGTCACTTGACATCTTTGTATTCCGTGATCACAGCCACTGAAAAGTGGCCGAAACATCGGAATAATAAAAATCAAATAAATTACCGCGCTTAAAAGAAGTTTCATTGTGTATAGTATTACAAGTCGCGAAAACTTAAGAAAATATTATGACTAAATCATACAAAAATGACGAAAAAGTAAGGGTTCTATTTTTATTTTATCTAACCAGCTGTGGAACCCTAGGAGTTTTTTATTACTACTAGCTGTGCCCACGACTTCGCGTCCGCGTGGTTTTTTATTTTTATTATACGAGTTCAGCAGACAGGCAGACGGCCCACCTGACGGAAAGCGGTTACCATCTCCTATGGACATTTGCAACACCAAAGGTGCTACAAATGCGCTGGTGCTCTCTTAAGTGAGACTGGAACGTAGCCACTAATGCCGGAACACAACTCAAGGTTGTTACGGCGGCATACTATTTTCACGGAACCCTAAAAAAATTATAGCCTAATTACTCCTTATAACATCAGCTATATGCCATTGAGAGTTCCGTCAATATCGATCCAGCCGTTTCAGATATTGGCCGCAACAAACAGACAGACAGAGAAAAAAATAAAAATTGTTTTTTTGATATAATTTCATATGAATTTAGTAAAAAGCTTTTATTTTGATATTACAAACAGCACTTCAATTTTATTTATCTTTATAGAATATATATGCATATAGGGCGCGTTCCTTTAGTTTCCCAAAATGCTCCGTCTGCCGTTCCACATGGCGACCATGGTAGTTGTGGTCGTGGCGAAAACGTCACTAATGACGTCATTATTTTCGATCACACAGCGCTCACAATAACCAATGTCAAAAAATGGGTCAAAGTGGGCGTTGACCACAGTGCATTAATTCTCTCTATCGATTGACATGGAAAAAGGCGCGATTTTTGAATCAGCCAATGACATTTGTGTATTTCGTCGTTAATGACATCAACGCTCCGTAATCTGTTCCACTACAGTTTATGATTGTAACGCCCGCACGTTAGTGGAACGGGAAAAATCACGGTCGTGAACATGGTAGTTGTGAGTCTCTTGTGGAACGTAGCCTTAGTAAATATCTGTTATTTTGACATTAGTACGTTTGACACACGGAAGTAGCGTCTAATTTATGGGGATAAAAAATATCCTAACCGTTGATATGGCTCAGTGCCGAGTTTCATTTAAATCCGTTCAATAGTTTTCACGTGATCCTCTAATAGACAGAAAACATTCAAAAAGATAGTCAAACTACGTTTTAACGGTTTTAAGCGCGGTATTTTATTTGATTTTTATTCCGACGTTTGGACCACTCTGTTACTCTTGGCCTTAATTAAGATTACTATCGTAAGGATAAAGATAATTATGTTTGAATAAGTTTCAAGTTTCAGTTGTATTTATAAGTTGATTTTATATAAATAACTTTAAAGTGATTTGCCAAATATAATACAAGTGTGTTTTATTTGTGAATTCCTCATTTTGCAACAGGAGAAGGATTTTGGAAAAAAGAAATCTTTATGTTCTCTACATATTCGTCTGTCCGTCTTTTTATTCTAATCGTTAGTATCAGCAATTTCTTAGAAAAAATGGATTTAAAGGCAACTAACTATACTATGGCGAATGTATGAAGTCGTGGTAGCGTAATGGTCAGCGCATACGTCCCAAGCCCAGAGGGCGCAGGGCCTCCCATTATAGGCGGAACGGACAGTATACCCCACCACGCTTGTCCAAGGCGGCTTGGCAGGTTTGACACATCGGTTATCTTGATGTGCAGATTTCATCACGAACCTTCACCGTTGTCAGCACGTGGTAATTGTAACAATATGCACATTAGATCAGAAAATTGCCTACATGCTGCATGCGCTCTGAGCAGGATTTGAACCCGAGCCCTTTGAGTTTGGGACGCGTGCGCTTGCCATTACGCTACCACGTCTTTTGAATATAATCTAAATTTAATTAAAAGTATTCATATTTTTATTGCTGGAGTACAGCAGACAGACTGACAACCTATCTTTAATTATGCAAAATGCATAATAAATAACAGTGCAACATCCATCCGTCCATCCTAGGGTGTAGTTCAAAACCAGCGTCAAGCATCCGTTGCTTGGCATTTGCTGAACTGCACATATTTGGTACCATCGTGAGACATATTGTTTTGCTATAGACAGTTTAATATCCTTTGTATTTTTTTGATTTTTAATGCTTCCCGCTATATCTTTAAAGACCAAATAAATATCCACTGCCCACAATTTGCGCTCTGATACTTATCGAAAACTTATGACGCCTACGCACATTTCATCCTATTATGATAATTCTTTTACAGTAAAAGCTGTCAAACTTTGGAATATGCTGCCTCTTATTGTCAGAGAGGCTAAATCCTTACCAACATTTAGACATTTACTCAGAAAACACTATTTATCCACAAATAGCTGTCTAATTAACACAATATAGTCATGCTAATACATTTATTATAATAACTTATGTGTTTTGAAATAAATTATTGTATATGTGTATGTATGTATGTATTCGTATATTTAATTCTTAAATTAGTTTGGTTATTTACTTTATGTATCTATTACCTTATTCCTGCACCACCTACATCGCCTGATTCAATTGTTTTAAATTTAGTTTTTGTAACTATATTTTGGTGTGCAATAGAGTGTTATCTCTCTCTCTAAATGTTTGTTCTTTCTCTTCTTTCTTTCATTTAAATGGTTACCATTACCTATGGATATTGCAAACACCTGGAAAGAGGGAATGGAATTCGCCACTGACGCTAAAGTACTACAACTCAGGGTTGTTATGGCGGCATACTCTACACCTGGGGTGGTAGTCATCCAGACGGGTAAATGGTCTGCCACCTAGTTGTGAGTTGTTTTGTCGCCTCTTACGCCCGGTTGCAGGAATGCCTCAGGAATTTTCTGTCCTTTCCCTGATCCTGCAAGGATAATATTTATATGTATATTGTGTTATTTTATAAACTTCACGCACTTGTCAATTTTATTCGTACTATGGGCTGGTCTTCTATTTTATCTAATACCATCCACACGGGGACTCTACTACTGCATAAAATATCTTATTCAATAAAACTACCATTAACGGTCTTAAGCGCGCTATTTTATTTGATTCTTATTCTGAGGTTTCGGCCACTTTTCAGTAGCCGTGATCACGGACGACAAAGATGTCAAGTGTCAATGAGTAATGTTAAAGTTTTTATTTAGCCTACCACCAACCTGTTCATTTTAATTATTTAGTTTTAATTTTTGTTTATGGTTATTATTTACTCTATTGGACCCTAATCTAATTTACCACCGCTTCGCAACATGTGGCTTGAAGAGGAGTAGCGGTGCACGAAACTTTTCAGCCACATGACTAGCTCTAATAATTTTACATAATATTAAAATGAATGGGAAATAAAGTAAAAAGAGAATTTGTTTATTATGTGTACTAGTCGCGAAAACTAAGTAAATACTATGTAACACAATGTAAGTTTACGAAATGCTATTAAAGATGAACGTTCCCTCGTCTGCATAGCAATAACTCTTAATGAGTGTGGTATAGATATACGGCACCTTTATTTTAAGTAATAAGTGGTGTGTAAGGTGTTGGAGGAGGAAGGTTGGGAGGCATACTTACCCCTTTTGCAATCCTTATGTCAAGAAAATGTATATTTCTTGAGATATTAATGTTTTTGTGCAGCGATTAGTGAGTGTCACAACCGATTTGTAATAATCATCTAAATAGTTATTAATGAATAAATGCTAATAATGGTGGCATTCGCCGGCCGCTGCCGCAGCACGCACCCTTCGCTCGCTAGGCTCGTGCGGTCTAAAATCTAACCTAACCTAACCAAACTCACCGTTCTAGTCACTTGTCGCGACTTGTGCCAAAACAGATCGATCACCACTTATTTATTTATTAATAACTATTTAAATGATGGTTACAAATCGGCTGCGACACTCGTTGACCTGAGGTTACATTTACAAAAAAATGAAATATCTTAAGAACATTTTCTTGACATAAGGATTGCAGAAGGGGTAAGTATTTCTTGCTACCCTCTCTTTCTACACGTATCCACTCCTCTTATTACTTTCAATTAAACTGCCCTATATATATACCCCACCCCTCTTAATATACTCTGTGGTTAAAGTCATCATACATCTACAAAATTCTATATACAGAACACAACACACGTGATTATATTATTAATGCGTGTAGATTACTTTAAATTATTTGATTTTAAATTAAAAAAATGTGTAAACTTCGTATGTGTACTTCATGTAATGTTTACAAGTACACGTTTACCTCTTTTTGCTATAAACATTTGCGAATATACAATGTAATCAGTATAGGCGATGTTGAAAAAATCAAGTATTAATGTCAAAATTAACTTAGTTGATTTTTCTCCAAATAAATAAAAACAAATAACTGTAAACGACTTCTTATAAAAAGACAGAAGTAAGGAAAGAAGAATAAAAAACCCACACACAGTGAAGAGTTCTAAAGAATTGAAAAAAATTCTTTGTTATATGCCTACGGAAGCCTATGGAGAACTGTGTAATCGAAAATAAATCATATCTCTAAAAACTCCATAGATTTTGTTTAAACTAATTTTCGTTGATAGTATTTTTGTAAAATACTTCAAACGTTTAACTCCAAAAGTTAGGGGAGAGGGACAGGATACTTCTTATGACATCGAAATAAAAAAGCCTACTTTGATAAAAAAAGTCAAAGAAATATTATTATGATTTTTCAAAATCTTACAAACGATACTACACACCACTATGAATAATGAAAACATTCTTTTATCCTTACAACTGTAGGTTGTAGGTGGCTCCCATCAACTGATGGGAGCCAACCCTAATAACAAACACTATGATTAACAAAAAATGAATTTACGATGCCTGTCTACACTGTTGGAAAGTTAAAAAAATTACGCACCCCACAATAGAACGTGCGATAAAATAGGTATCTAGGTGAAAAATATATAAGAATTCCACCAAAGGGTTTCATATTACGAAAATAAATAAGCTGAATAATCAAACCTCATTGGAAGGGTTTTTGATTAATATAATAATATGTCTCACTTCAATACTATAGAGAAAATGAGACAAAAAATGTAGTTTTAGTAATTTTCACCACGCGCCCGTGACTCCATTTGCAAATGAGCGCCTTTTTTATATTATGTCAAACATAGTTGTCACTTTCCGATTGGTATTTATGTTTGTTTCATTACCTATTGTACTGTTTTCTTGGAAATGGGTTGGAACGTTGTATGTCATACGTGCGGTTGTTGGTTTTTACAAACGATTAGACGAGTAAACCCGAGATGAAGTCGAGGGCTTACCATAGTCACGAGTTAACACAACTTACGGCACTAGAATCATAAAAAATCTGATTGATATTTTAAGTGACAACATAATATATAAATTTAATACTATACTTTCGATGTTTAACATATCGAAATTTCAGGATATTTACTATTCCTCTTAAAGTAAATTATTGCCATCTGTGTTTTGGAATTGCATTTAAATATTTTAAAGGGTAACAAGTTTTCGTCCTCCCTAATTGCTGGCATTCCTGTATTATCAAGGGAATTGTTTGCTTTTGTTACCGGAAAATGTCGCTAGATGGCGTTGGTAGGCTAAATGCAAGGTTTGGATAAAAATGTCTGGAAACAAGTTCAGTTATGCTATTTGAGATGGCAGTTTATAAAGAGGCTAAAAGTTTACTGTGGGTTTTATCGTTTTGGTTCACACTTTATATGCAGAAGTAATGATTTCAAGAAACTGCACAAATTAATACAGGATAAACTACGTATACTATTGCTGGCACAAAATCATTGGCACCATGTCAATTTATTCAATATATTAGGAAATCTTAATATTTTTTTTCTTCACCCAGTTACAATTAATTACTAAGTATATATAACATACTTATTACTGCGGCCGAGCGGTCTGTCGTAACAGGTGATAAAACAACCCACAGCCAGGTGGTAAGATGTTTGTCCGTCTGGATGGCCACCACCTCCAATCTAGAGTAAACTGCCATAACAACCATAATTGATATTCTGGTGTTAGTGCCTAAAGCATTGCTAATGATCGTAGCTGCCGGTAACCACTTTCCAACACGTGGACCTTTAGCTTATCTGCTGTACTCTAGCATTATAAAAATATATTCACATAAATGACATTGAAAATAAATAATGGTTTACTAAAACTATTTTTGCATATGCTTGATTTTCAAACATAGCAGCCACTGTAGTTATAGAACAAAATTATATATTTCTAATAAGAAATTCAAATACTAAAGTACGCATTTTATCCATTAGTGCAATTCGGAGCAATGATTACTTCAGAGGCCTAAAACGTTAACATGTAAACAAACAAAAAAATTGTATTAAGAATCAATTAATACAATTCAATATTCTTTATTGTACATCAACAAGAAAGAAAGAAATAAACACTAATTTAAAACTATACATAAACGAGTAATAGAGAATATAACGTTGAATGGCAGACAGAGTAGTAGTCGTTTTGAAGTGAAGTGAAGTAAGTGCAATTAAGTGCATGTGCATAACGCCGACCTCCAAGGCCGCTTCTTATATCGCATGTTCCGTCCGACGCCTAGCTGCTAACTGCGCGAGCTACGAGCATCGGCGGCATGCGGGGCGCAGAGAAGTGATCCGGCAGGCGGGTCAGCAGGGGCGCTCTCTGTCTTCAACAATAAGGTAGTACAATGAGTGGCCTTATTATTTAAAGTATTCTCTTCCAAGCATCCTTTGGATGGACAAGATCTAAGTGTAAATATAGCGTTGGCGTGCAGTTGAAAAAGATAAACTAATACATAAACATAAAACCTATTATACATTGCCATAAAAATATATACATAAACAACAAATAATAAACACGTTAGGTATACAGTTAGATAGTGCTTCTTCACAAGTCTGAATGGATGAATGGATGGATAGATTTAGAAGAGGTCACACATCTGCCCGCAGCAGAGACATAACTTGCGAATAAGTCTTTATCATCGTTTGGACAGCCATCTACTTAATCAAAAACTTGTTACTTAACTGGAAAACGTTTGTCCAAATGACGATAAGTACTTAACTCGCCAGTTTCTCAAGTTGACCAACAACTTAACGAATGCAAATGTAAATCAGGCTTTACTTGATACCTAGTGAACTGGTATAAGTTCAAAGTATGAGTCGTGTGTGTAGATATAGTAACGCCTATAACAACTTTAATTATTATTGTTAGAAGAATTGCTCTTGAATATGAATTGCCAAAAATAGTACACATTGAAGAAAGCTTTACTGAAAGCACGAACGAATCATAAGCCGTTGAACCCTCAAACAAACACGAAAATAATACCCAAAAAAATAACAAAAGCATTTTAAAATATGTGCCTTTCACACAAAAATGGTTGAAAACAAACTTTTCCCCGGAAACAGTACACCAAAATAGGTCAGGCACAACAATGGCTTTGGATGAAAAAAAAACAGGAGGGAAAAAATTAAACAGATAAAAAGGCATTACTCGAGTCACAAACATCGCAACTACCCTCATCTCGCCGCTATTGATTCACTGCGGATAATTGAGTACACGCGTGTCAAGCCTCCCCCGCCCCACTTCCCCAGCCCCGCAGACTCCCAACACACACGTCGCACCTCATTTGATTACAACGGAAAAAGCGGCGAAAAATCGAGTGGATGCGCTGCAGTAATCGGCCTGTTGCCATGGCGACCGATATTAACGCGAGGGGGGTTATATCACATAAATAGATTCGCACATAATACGACCAATTCCACACACTCCCCACGACCCACCCGCGGCATTTTTGTACAGTGTTAAAATGCCTAAAACCACCCCTGGCGGCCCAGTTTAAAAACACCCCGACGGGTGATGTAGATTAGCTAAAACTAGGTATTTTTTACCCCCCACTCCATGGGGATCTTTTTTCTCGTTTCACCCCCTGCTAACTACCGAAATGTGGGTACCTCGGCGTTAGGGGGTGAGAGGGTACGGAAAAGTTTGTATTTTAAATATGTCCGAAGGCACGCATTAAAACGGTTTTGCGAAATGCGAATTATTAGTGAACCCTTTCTCGCTTGTCGCGCAGAGTTTGCAAACATTTTAACATTAGAGCTTTTATTTTCATGAAACTTTTATTAGACGTATCACATTGGTAATTAAAATAATAGTCAAAAAACATATGCAACACGGAGCTTTTACTCTTCGGGACTAACCTCCGCTAACAATTACAAGTATTCACACACATATATTTCACACACACGCATTCTTATTTTCTTTTATTAAATCCTACTTCCTACTAATATTATAAACGCGAAAGTTTGTAAGAATGGATGTATGTTTGTTACTCTTTCACGCAAAAACTACTGAATGGATTTTGATGAAACTTTACAATAATATAGCTTATACACATCAGGATAACACATAGGCAAAATTTATAAAGATATAGTGTGAATTATCCAAAATATAACGATTTTCCATCACCACGCCGGTGAAACCGCGGGTCGCAGCTAGTATTATTATAATTCTATGTTCTGTACTTAATGAATATATTTAAATGCAGTAACTATTTTTCTTGTAATTCAATATAATAATATTTTGTAATAGTAATTTAATATTTTGCTTAGATTAGTATGTATTAAGTACACTAACTTTATTTACAATACAATTATACAATTTATAATGAAATATTTTAATATCTATAGGATATAGATATATATGTGTATGTCCTCTATAGCATGAAAATATTTTAGAAACTTTTAAATACAATGTAATATTTAAGGTATGGAAGAGCGGGATCTTCTGATATAAGTAAAATTAGCTTAAAAGAAGATTCCAGAAACAGACTACACATTGTGCATGTGTTTCTTAAGACATAAATATTTTCATATTTTTTCATTTTCATAATTAAAAAAGAATCCGCTTATGTTCGCTTTATAAGATGTTTTTCAAAGAGCCATATAAAATATCTTAAAATGTACATAACATCATAGTGTCTTGTAATAAATCATTATTTTGAAACTACTAAACATTTCAATTAGTAGGGTTGTTAAAACCTAAATCAACTGAGATACTTTTTACCATCTTCCAAAATATCGAAGCCGCCTTGATTTTGTACGGCGTTACAAAATATGACGTCATCCCTTTTCTTTTCAAAGAATTAATTGAGTTATAGCAATCAGTGCATAACAAGAAAAAAATAGCGGCGTATTTAATCACGTCTTAGTAACAACAATTATTTAATTATTAATCATGCTTGTTACCACAATGTTTCCTAGTAAACAAATTATTAACTTAGTCCTTATGTCAATTTTCTGGATGTATTATTTCTGGACAGTTGATTGTTAAAACAGTTAGGATTCAGTATTTATTACAATTAAAATTAATATGTGTAAAACAATATGAATATAACATGATATAAGAAACAATGACATTGTTAACATAAGAGTTATTAATTAAGCCCCCATAACATTTGTAAAAATAACACTTTGTAATTATAAGTATAATTAGTAGGATTTTAGTTTTGTTTTACCTAAGATTGGGTTTTGATTTTCCTAATTTCTTACTTATTAATATTACAAAACATAAATTGTAATTTTATGGGAGTTTTCAAGTAGTTTTAGGGGGGTTAAGAAAGAAATAAATTTATTTCCAAATGCGACACACATAAAACAACAGAATAAATATCTTCTATATATAATAAAACTGTAGAGGTCGAATTTCTGTAAAATAAAAAAAATACTAAAAACCGAGTCAGGGGGATGTAAGAAGTGAGATAGAACTAATTTAGATTTTTTCCAATTTTTTTGTTTCTCTGTTTATCTGTTTGTCTGTCTGCTTGTACCGGCTAATGTCCGAAACGACTGGACCGATTTAAATGAAATTTTGTATGGTGGCAGCCTATATCCCTGGTCAACATATAGGATACTTTTGATCCCGAATAAAGAGAGTTCCCGTGGGATAGTAAAAGAAACTTTCCACGCGGGCGAAGTCGCGGGCAGAAGCTAGTAAGTATATATAACAATAAAAACCATATTTAAATATTAAGATATAATATGTTCATGAGGCTAAAAGAGCCGCGATAGCTTAGTGGTTAGCACACTTACGTCCTAAGCTCAGATGAAGCGAGTTCAAATCATGACCAGAAAAGAATGCAAGTCTTAGACACTTTGCTGGCGTAATCTACCTATATATTGTACCATTACCACGTGCCAACGGTGAAGGAATAAATCGCTTGGAAACCTCATTGAGATATTTAGATAAGGAGCACATTGAGATAAGGAGATATTGTAAATATCTTTAAATAATCTTTATTAGTTTCAATATTAAAATACTGTAAATTAAACCACACTATAAATAAAATTACACTGTCGACACTGGCGAAATTAGGACGGCACTCGGGCAACTTAAGAATGGCAGGGCTCCGGGGGACGACGGTATTACAACTGAGCTCCTCAAAGCAGGAGGGATCCCAATCCTAAAGGCTTTAGCAGAGCTCTTTAATACCGTTATCCTCCGGGGCACTGTGCCAAAGGCGTGGACCGAGAGTGTGGTGGTCTTGTTCTTTAAGAAGGGTGACAAGACCCTCTTGAAGAACTATAGGCCCATCTCACTCTTGAGCCACGTCTACAAGTTGTTTTCGAGGGTCGTCACGAATCGTCTCGCCAGAAGACTCGACGAGTTCCAACCTCCAGAACAGGCTGGGTTTCGAAAAGGCTACAGCACCGTAGACCACATCCATACTGTTCGGCAGATTATACAGAAAGGCCGAGGAGTATAATCAGCCGCTGTGTATGGCATTTGTGGACTACGAGAAAGCCTTCGACTCTATTGAAACTTGGGCTGTTCTGGAGTCTCTGCAGAGATGTCGTATCGATTGGCGATACATCGAGGTGTTGAGATGTCTGTATGACGCCGCAACGATGACCGTTCAGATCCAGAACCGGAGGCGAAGCCTATACCTCTACGTCGCGGGGTGAGACAGGGTGATGTCATATCCCCGAAACTGTTCACCAACGCGATGGAGGATGTCTTCAAAACTCTGGAATGGAATGAACGGGGCATCAACATTAACGGCGAGCGCATCTCTCACCTCCGTTTCGCTGACGATATTGTCGTCTTCGCAGAGACGTTGGAGGAACTTGCCGACATGCTGAACAGCCTGAATGAATCCTCCCGACGGGTCGGTCTCGGCATGAATTTGGACAAGACAAAAGTCATGTTCAACGAACATGTCATGCCGAGGCCGGTAAACATCGATGGTTCCCCTCTTGAGGTTGTGCAGGAATATGTCTACCTTGGACAAAAGATCCAGGTAGGCAGACACGGCTTCGAGAGGGAAGCCAATAGGAGGATCCAGTTAGGCTGGGCAGCATTCGGTAAATTTCGACAGGTCTTCTCGTCGACCATTCCGCAATGCTTGAAGACGAAAGTCTTCGAGCAGTGCGTCCTACCCATCATGACATACGGTGCCGAGACATGGACACTGACCGTGGGACTGGTCCACAAATTCAAAGTCACTCAACGGGCTATGGAACGAGCTATGTTAGGTGTTTCTCTTATGGATAAAATCAGAAATGAGGACATCCGTAAGAGAACGAAGGTAACCGACATAGCTCGCAAAATTAGCAAGTTGAAGTGGCAGTGGGCCGGTCACGTCTGTCGCAGGACCGACGGCCGATGGAGCAAACGAGTCCTGGAGTGGAGACCACGTCTCGGCAAACGTAGTGTAGGACGCCCGCCAGCCCGGTGGACTGACGATCTGCGTAAGACCGCCGGCAGGGGCTGGATGAGGAAGACGGGAGATCGGGATATGTGGCGCGTACTTGGGGAGGCCTACGTCCAGCAGTGGACTGAGATTGGCTGAAGAAGAAGAAGAAGAAGATAAATAAAATTAGTGTGGTAGCGTAATAGCTAGCGCACGCGTCCCAGACTCATAGGGCGCGGGTTCGAATCCTGGCCGGAACGAATGCACCGCTCAGGCAATGTGCATATTGTTACAATTACCACGTGTTAACAATGGTGAAGGAAAACATCGTGATGCAACTTGCACATCGAGATAGCCGATGTGAAACCTGCCAAGCCGCCTTGGACAAGCGTGGTGGGTATACTGTCCGTTCCCCTATAAGGGGTGGATCGAGCCCAGCAGTGGGACGTTAATGAGCTGCTATTGTATTATTATATACAAGAGCTTTTAGAATACGAATTTTTGACACTATCGCAATGGAATGCTAATTTGAGTATCCTGTTTTGTTTTTGTTTTTGTTCAGTATTGATCTCATTTAAATTAAACAGACATTTTATATAATTTTCGTATAATTGTAGTATATTTTTTTTTTGTAATTAACTGTTTGAGCCAATTTTTATTTTTATTACATAAATTATTTTTTAGCGTAAACTTGATTGATGTATGTCTTTTTTAATTTTTTTATGGCTGTAGTTAAGCAGACAGGCAGACGGCCCACGTGATGGAAAGCGGTTACTATCGCCTATGGATATTTGCAACACCAAAGGAGCTACAAATGCGCTACTGCTCTCTTAAGGGAGACTGGAACCTGGTCACTAATGCCGGCAAACAGCTCAAGGTTGTAATGGCGGCATACTCTAGACCAGGGGTGATAGCCATCCAGTCGGGCAAATACCCTACCACCTGGCTGTGGGTTGTTTTGTCGCCTCTTACAACAGGCCGCCCGGCCGCAGGAAATTGTATTCTTTCTCCGTTCCTGCACGGATATGTATTAATTTTGTGTTTTATATTTAAGAATATGAATTATTGTATGTTACCCAAACAAATTAAATAAATCTTCACAACGTCAGGATATTGGAATATCAGAATTGGGCCCCTGGTCGACCGTTAGTATTTTTCCACCATATAATTGTAACTGAATTCAAAATTTGCGAAATAAGGCCCCGAGTATTTAAGTACAACATGAAACATGATAACAAATGGGAGCATTCTGATCATCCGTTACTGTTGCCGAGCTAAATCTACATAAGGTCGAAAAAAGGTTTGGGTCCGGTTATTATTTCGCAATTTATTAGTGTAAGGGCTCGCTAATTCCACCCGGAGTCCGCGCTTTATTTTAAACAAACGATTTTAGATAGGGGATGGTACGAGGTATAATGCGTGTTGTAAGTTATAAAATATCTACGAGGAATATTTTTTTTTTATTGTTGAAACACAGCAGGCAGGGAAGAGACCTGATGGAAAGTGTAACTGTTGCCTATGGACATTTGCAACACCAGAGGCACTGTTGGCCTCGAAGAAATGATATCGTTGCAGGAACGGAGAAAGCATACAATTTTCTGTTGTAAGAGGCGACAAAATAACCCACAGGCAGTTGGTGGGGTATGTGGCCGTCTGGTTGGCTACCACCCCTGGTCTAGAGTATGCCGCCATAACAACCTTGAGTTGTGTTCCGGCATTAGTCTGCAGGTTCCAGTCTCCTTTAGAGAGCGGCAACACATTGGTGGACCTTTGGTGTTACGAATTTTCGTAGGCGATGGTAACCGCTATCCACTAGGTGGGATGTGTGTCTGTCTGTTGAACTCATGTAATTAAAAATAAAAAAAAATTGATTAACACCTTTTTTAATAACTCCATATGGTAGTGTTCAGGGAAATCATCTGCTGGGAGCTCATTTCATCCCCAAGAGAAACGTTCTTGAGAATAGTTCTGTTCACAAGTATTTTTTTTGGCATCAAACAGATTGAAGAAAGTTACATTAAATTAGTTGATACAATCTAACAGCGCCTAAAAATTGATTATAAAATAACTGAAAAATTCGCTTGAAGCAATAGGAATATGTATGTTACACAAGTTTTAAAAATCGTATAAAAATCAATAGGATAATCATTGCAATACTTCATTAAATTTAATTTTTAGAATAGAATATCAAATTCAAATTTCAAAATTCAATTTTCAAATTTATTTAACCAAACTTCTCATTACATGACAAAGCTATAACAAAGTTGGTGCTAAGGTACATTATCCTAGTTGTCACATTCTGAGCGAGATATGGCTACTAAAGAACCCTGCACTAGGTACCAAAGCCTGTATCGCAGGGATCATATAATTTTATATATATAAACATTATTCAATACATATTTATAATATGGAAGTGTGAGCGCTTGAGTATGTATCATTTATTGCATAAACTGTCACCTACGTAAAATTTAAAGATAGAGAAGATGTTATGTTCTTTGTAGGAACGACAGTTTGTCCTTTCGAACGTGCAATACAGGCAGTTTATAATGTTGCCTGGCCATTATATATATATTAGTCGACTTAAAGATATGTTAAGCTAGCTTTTGCCTTTGCCTTGCTCTTGTCATTGTTATCCTACGGGAATCGTACATTTTTCCAGGATAAAAAGTAGCCAATGTACTAGTGCAGACTATAATCTATCTCTGTGCCAAATTTTATTTAGATCCGTTCAGTGATTCTGGCGTGATTGAGCAACAAACACCCATTCAAACTTTCGCATTTATAATATTAATAAGTATGTAGATGAAGTCTATGTCGATAAAGTTGACATTATACGTATTGGTGCATCGATTTTTTTAAATAAAAACAAAATCGACTACGTAGTAAAAAGCAAAAAAAATCTACAACTTGAAGTCGGTTTTAAGTAAAGCATAAAAAAATAGCAACAAATTTGCAAAATATAGTAATGTTACGAGCTACAGGACTCGAATTAAAAATGCCGTTAGAACTACTATAGAATTTATTAGAACTGATACACACAAACACGTATAAAACAAATACAAACAAAACTGGATGCAACCAGTTCACACTGTACGATTCAATTCAATTCGAACACGCAAAGTCCGTCGTCTATATCGCTAATCGAGAGTACTAGAGAACGTCTTACTTGTTGCCTAGTCGTCGCTTGACTGCCCCCGCCCATCCATTCGGGCATCGTCTTATACTAACTACACAGTACAAAGTAATTGGAGGCGCACACTGAGTTTCTAAGAAATATTAATTTGCACATCTCCGAACGTCCACAAAGTCGAAAACAATAACAATAGAGATTAGTTCGACGCTAATGATGGTTATAAAACAAGTAAAAAGACAATAGCATGTTTTTCTTAACTACAAATTCAAAAGATAAAAGAGTTCCTTAATCCGGGAGAACAATAAGCTGCGCTTACAATAGCGTGTGCGGCTTATCTTTGACGGCATGTAACAGTAATTTTTATGTTTACCTTCGCACTGACTTCAAATGTAGATTTTTTTTTATCTTTTTAAGTCGAATATGATACATAGATAATTCTTTATTGTACACCAAAGCATAAACAATCAGAAGTAGAAAAAGATAAAAGATAGTACAACAGATGGCCTTATCGTTAAAAAGCGATCTCTTCCAGGCAACCCTTGGCAGGGATTAATAGATTTTTACTACCGACGCTGGTGTAGTTAATAAATAATTATGAATGATAAATAAACATAGCACATTAAGTACAAAAAAATTTATTATATTAATACGTGAAGCAAAAACTTTGTACCCCTTTTTACGAAAATTCCACGTACGGAGGAGTATGAAATTTCGCACACTTGTAGTTTATATAAAGAAGGATTGCAGAATGCTAATTTTTTTAAAATTCTGTATAAAAAATACATTAAATCAATAAAAAAAACATTACACACACTACCACGTATTTGACACACACACGCATATATACACTTTTATTTATTGTTAAAGTCAAATTAACAGTGTAGCCTTGGCGAAATCTGTGATTATAGTAGTCTTTGATAACAGAACCTTTAATAATGTTCAAACTTATAATTTAAATTAATTATGGTCGAATTTCGACCACTACTATAAAGAAATACACATGTGTATACATATACACACACGTATATATACACATGAAAATACAAATATACATATTCTTATATAAAAGTATTTGATTTTTGTTGAAATATTTTTTTTTAATATGTAAAACCAGTTAAAAACGGTGGTCGGTAATGCCTTAAGCCGTCGTCTAAACATGTGGTTCTCTGCCTGAGGATCGATGTCGCCCTAAGGCGTCGTTATACACGCCAATAATGTTTTTTTTATGCCCGGATTCCTTATATACGAACCTCTCTTAACTGAATTATAAGCAACAGGAAAATATTTTCCCTCTCTTAAAGGGTTTTTGGAAAATCTCACGGGATTTATTTGTTGGTTTATTAATGAACTGGGTATTTTTCGCGGGTTCGCTCGTGTCAATATCTATTCTGTTCGAGATCTATTAAATTAATACAAAGAAAACTTTGATATATAATTTATGTATATTAGTTGTGTATTACACCTTGATCAATATGATATAGGTAAAATACTGACCTTATGTCTATAAACTATAATATTTATTGTTTAGAGGGACTAAAGAGGTCCTTTTAGAAGATTCTTATGATGAACATGACAACTTTATACTATGTCATACAACTACCATTGTTTGTAATATTATTAGATGTATTTATATATGTCTATTAAGTATAATTCTTACTTATATAATATGTTACATACTTATGTTTATTGTGGAATAAAATATAATTTAAGTAAATATATATCGTATAATATGTATGTATACCACCTTTGACAAATTGAATCTGTTTTATTCCCGCCACGGGTTGTCTGGAAGATATCTCTTCTTAGCGATAAGATCGCCCATTGTGTACATTTAGAATATTTTTAGGCAATAAGTGTTTTCTGTAATGGTGTACAATAAAGTGAATCTGTCTCTCTCTACCAGTACACTTAGACACCTTTCAACTTTACTAAGCGTTTCTCCAAAGTCGATTGCTTTAGGCCCTCTGGTGTTTTTAAAAAACAAAATTTATTAGAGGGGCTTTAGAAAATTTTCCCTCTCCTCGCTTTTGAATGAAGAATGCACAAAAACAAACACACTTTTTTGATGATGAAGGGGGAATGTCCTTTTTTGGGACACCATCCTCGGGCTTGGGGAGAAGGCTTTATGGGACGGCACAGGAACTAGCCAAATACGTATTGTATCTGTGACGCCCCAACACTTGTCGACGAACCCAGGATTTCCTGCAGCGGAGGAGATCCTCTTCAACAGAGGGGGGGGGGGATCCCACGCGTTCACGCGGCCTATGCTTATGCTGGAATCATGGAGAGAGGAGACTTTTTGTATAGCGACGCCTCCGCGCCGGAGCCGCCTTCTGGTTCATGATCGATTAACAAAATGAGGCAACCTCGAAGCAACATCTTATGCTGGAGAGCATGGATTTCCCTATGCCCTACAGCGACCTCACTGGATCGACGACGTGTTCCATTTGGGACATCTGTGGTCCCCAGGCGGCGCACTCCACAAGGGTATGGAGGACCGTATCCAAGGGCCTATATAAACGATGGAGAACTCGATGCATTTATTTTTTATTTTTTGTCTGTTTGTTCGGGGTTCACATTTTTTTTTATTGCAGGAGTTCAGCAGACAGGCCGACGGCCCACTTGGTGGAAAGTGGTTACCGTCGCCTATGGACATTTGCAACACCAAAGGTTCTTCGAGAACTTTAACTTTCAAATCTCTGGTATAACCCTTTGTACGACGTTGTCGCAGTGGGTACAAAGGGTAAAACTTTTACATTTTTGAAGGAATATTTCTGTTTTTTAACTTTAGGCGATTCATTTAAATATACACTTTCTTCTAAATAATTTGATTGTTTTGTTGGTTGTGTGCTTAAAGGAGACTGGAACCTGGTTACTGATGCCGGAACATAACACAAGGTTGTTATGGCGGCATACTCTAGACTAGGGGTGGTCGCCATCCAGTCGAGCAAATACCCTACCACCTGGCTGTGGGATGTTTAGTCGCCTCTTACGACAGGCGGACTTCTCATAAAAAAACTACAACATCTTGAAGTGAAGTCGGTTTTATTTCTGTTAAAAAAAACTACATTGTAGATACTGGATTAGCATTACAAATAATATTTTAAGCCCCTGTAGAAATTGTTCTACTGGCACGCGTATACAAGTTTTGCATTTCGAAGAGTGTAGGCGCTCGATTCTTCAATAATGGTTGCTGTCAATTTTCCTGAGATCCATTTATCAGATCCTGACTTTGTGACAATAGGACCATCTCATGAGTATCGAAAGAGTATTTTCGAATAAAGAAAAAAATATGAATCGGTTCACAATTGACGGAGAACTCGCGTAACAAACATACAAAAAAACAAGTCGAATTGATAACCTTCTTTTGGAAGTCGGTTTATAATGAGATAAATGTTGTTCTAGTTCTTGCTTTCGTGAATTGCAAGAACTATTTTGTCATTGATTGCATGATTTAAATGATAATCCTTAGTGTATGTAGCAAATTCTGAATTTTTAAACTTTTCACTTTAAAATGGGTTTTTTATTGGACCGCGATGTAGACCCGACCTTCCCCCATCCCTCTAACCCCGAAACCATCCCTTCCCTACCCTGGAGGGAGGGATGCCGGGCCGCAAAACAAATACGCGAAAGTGGACGGAAGGTCGCTAATTCTATTCCTGTTATATATGTATATATTTATGTTGACATGTTGTTTTATAATAGATGTATGTAAGAAGGGTTTATTTGTCCTTGCTAGAAACACAAGTCTCAGGATTGGTTTCCAAAATACTGAAAATAAGTTTTATCAGTCAATTCTGCGACAAATGATACTAATTGAAAAGCAGCTGCCGAGATTTTGGCAGAAACAGAACTCTCGTGTTTTCGCCATGCCTGTCCCCGGCAGTTCGCCAGATTTTCTATGTTACGGCCCTTTTTCTCTGAAACTTTTAGGTCTGCATGGATGAAATTTAATAGGTAAGATCGAGACATATGTCGTTCAAACTTATGTAAAGAAAGGGTAGAAATTGCACCAAATGAGATAATAATCATTTGTTTCAATATATATCATGTTAAAGGCAAAATTGCAGGACAAAGTCAATTGATTTATTGGTGTTGCCAACATCCCTGAATAGTTCGTGGATTGCCGTGCAATTGTCAGATTTTATATTACGACTTCGGATTGGTTATGTATTTAGCCAGTGGCTATAGGTTATATGATCATCTTCAAATAAAGAGGCTCTAAACGAAATCTACACCAACTGTATATCACTTGCCTCAATTAACTCAACAAATATGCATAGTAATCAGCATATTGCCTATAGGGCGCGCTTTCTGTTTTCCGTACAGGAACGGAGAAAGAATATAATCTCCTGCGGCTGGGCGGCCTGTCGTAAGAGGCGACGAACAACCCACAGCCACATTGTAGCGTATTTGCCCAACTGGATGACTACCGCCCCTGGTCTAGAGTATGCCGCCATAACAACCTTGAGTTGTGTTCCGGTATTAGTGGCTAGGTTCCACAGTCTCTCTTTAGAGAGCGGCAGCACATTGGTCCATAAGCGACGGTAACCGCTTTCCATCAGGTGAACCGTCACCCTGTCTGCTGAACTCATGTAACAAAAAAATGGCAACTATCTCGTAAGAATGTGTTTATATTTGAATGGGAATTCATATTATATTCTTTAATATCTGATATATAGGCTACACTGATAGTGGCTCAATAACAAGGCATGTGTAACTTGAATGTTTGATTATTTTTTTCTAATTTATGTGTATCATGTAAATCCATACTTACATATTGATATTAACAATGAGTGAAACCTGTCATCCAGAATAATTGCTTGGTAATATAATCTATCCATCAGCAGTAGAGAGAACCAACCTTATTTGTGGGATGTTAATGTGCTGACATTATTTTATATATGTAGGCTATAATATAGATATAAACGTACATAGATATACGTATAGTTACTCGAAATAAGTCTACAGGTAATGTGGCCCTACAGGCCTCGACCAGGCGATGCCGAGGTCATCGGCCTAGGCACCCGAAATTCGAAAGCACTAAAAACTTTTTCAAAATGGCCGCCCGAACCTGTTACCGCGTAACATTACTCTATGCCAGATGTTGACAACATTCTATGTATGCTTCCTTATCACTTTTTAATCAAAAGATAGAAGAAAATAAAATGGAATACATATTACTTAAAAAGAATTCCTTTGGAAACCAAGAAATACAACTAAAAAAACAACAAAAAATACAAACAAGAACAATCTCAAAACAGACCCTAATCATCCTACTTCAAAATAAATACTATGGCAAAAATACTACTAACTACATGATATCCAAACTTATCAAGCTTTTACCCATTAAACTACGAAAACTTTTAAGCCTTGAAAATATTAAAGTCAAACTAAAAAACGGTTTCCTTGAACAATTGCAGTGACAGCCTGTGTGTATGAGTGCTCAAGACTGTGTTTATGTTTTATTGTTTATGAAAATACATCCGTGTTAATATATATGTGTATGAATTGTGTAAATGTGTATAAATGTTATATGCATATAATGTATATAGAAGTGTGTATGTGGGTGCGTTTGCATAGTTATATCTATATAACGTCTTAATTTTTAACTCGAGGGTGTGTTATGTTACATCACACGCCAACGCCATAGGTTTATTACTAATGGATTTTATCTAATTGAGTTGATATATTAAGAAAAAAATACACTGTATATATAGATTTCGGTTATAGTAACCATCACAACCAGTAATGCAACGGAAGACACAATTTTAAGAGGTCACGCAAGTTATGAATGCAGATAGATTACCTTAGTTGTATTTGCAATGATGTGTAATCGATAATCCAATACCTGTGTTAAGGGCCGAGGAGGTAGAAGGAAAGAGAGTTGTATATGCCACTCTTGTTGTTTGTAGATGAATTTAATACATTCGTAATCCTCTAATACAACAAAAGGTCTCAAGATTTTGCTTCTCACAAGAGAAGTATGTGATATGTGCATATGTATAACTTAACCATCCCGACGGGTGACAGTTTTAAAAAGGAAAGATGGTAGAAAAAAAATCTAACCTATGCCTGTGATACTTAGTACTTACTGGAGTTCTGATGAATATTAAATTAATAGGTTGGGGAAAAAGTCTTTTCGCATATAGTATGTATGAACTTGTAATAAGATCTCTTTGGCTATACCATTTGTATCTGGCTGGTTTTGGTATCATTAAAAAGTTTTAATTTTAAAGAAGACAATTCCAAATTCGAATTAGGAAAATGTGTGATTTTCATTTGTTTTTCTTATTGTTAAAATGAGTGAATCTAATGAAGAAATTCGATACTTTTTAAAACTTTACTACAAAAAAGGTAAAAATGCAACACAAGCCGCTAAAAAAATTGTGATGTTTATGGACCTAATGCAGTATGTGTGAGAGTAGCGCAAATTTGATGTAAGCTTTTTCAATCCGGAAATTTTGATATCAAAGATGCAAGTCGCTCTGGTCGCCCTGTTACGGACAAAATTGATGCCATTTTTGAAAAAGTGGAGCAAGATCGGCATATTAGTAGTTATGATGTAGCTGGAGAACTGGGAATTGACCGCAAAACGGTTTTGGCGCATTTGAAAAAAGCTGGGTACACAAAAAAGCTCGATATTTGGGTGCCTCATGAGCTCACTGAAAGAAACCTAATGAGCCGTGTACTCATTTGTGATTCTTTATTACGACGTAACGAAACCGAACCATTTTGGAAGAAGCTGATAACTGGTGATGAAAAGTGGATCACGTACGACAAGAACGTGTGAAAAAGATCGTGGTCAAAGGCCGGTCAGGCTTCACAGACTGTGGCGAAACCGGGTTAACTCGCAACAAGGTGATGCTGTGTGTATGGTGGGATTGGAAGGGCATTATTCATTATGAGCTGTCACCGCCAGGCAGGACCATCGATTCTGAACTGTACTGCGAACAACTGATGAGATTAAAGCAAAAAGTTGAGAGAAAGCGGCCGGAATTAATCAACAGAAGGGGTGTGGTTTTTCACCATGATAACGCTAGACCTCACATATCTTTAGCCACTCAGCAAAAATTACGAGAGTTTGGCTGGGAGGTGTTAATGCATCCGCCGTATAGTCCTGACCTTGCACCTTCAGATTTCTCCTGTTTCGGTCTCTGCAGAATTCCTTAGGCAGTGTCAGGTTAACATCACGAGAGGACTGCCAAAACCACTTGTCGCAGTTTTTTGATCAGAAGCCCCAAAATTTTTATAGCAACGGGATCACGTCCCTGCCTACAAGATGGCAAAAAGTTATCCAACAAAATGGCGCCTACATACTTTAGTCAAATGTAAATAAACTTTATAAAAAAACCTTTTGAATTTTTATATAAAATGCGAAGAAACTTTTTCCCCAACCTAATATAAATAAAATATACAGTTTTAATATTAAAATTAAACTATTGAACTTTACAAGCAAATGAAAACATATTCAGAAGTCTGATTACAATTGTGATTACTTTATAGTTAAATATAAAAGGAATTTCATATTATGAAATTAGTTTTAATATGAGTTGTTGAAAACTTTTATATTAAGTCCTCTAAAAAAGATGTGTTACTTAACAGATTTATACAATCACGGGGTAGCATGTTTACTATGATACCTATATTTTGATTTCTAACTTTCTAATTAAGGATAGTAGTGGAACAAAAATATACTAGCAACTTCAATTTTTCCATAAAATTTGTTTTTATTTTAATTGAATTGAATTGATTACTATTTACAAAAAATCTCAGTATTTATACAAATACTATCGAATAAGAAATTTTATATATAATAATAAAATATTAGAAGGTATTTTTTCATTAACTTGTATGTTTTAGAATAAAAAACGTAATTAGTATTTGCAACGAGGAAATTGTAGAAATAATGTTGTATATAAACATAAATATATTTAGAACCAATTGTTTCAACCCCCTGTCGCGACTACTCCTTAGAACAAGTTGCATTTCACCGTGCACCCACACATGCACAAATTTACGCACACAGCTATAAAATATGCGCGTACGCACACAGCGCATATCTCTGTTATGCACTAATATGCACCTGTGTACGGCCAAGAACAAATTCGGGACTAGTAGTCCACGTGGAACCGGTATCAACCGGATACGGGCGGCTTTAGCTGGTTTCGTTAGGCTATTAAATTTTAATTATAAAAAAATATTGCTTAATTAAGCAATATTTTTTTATAATTAAAATTAAAAGTAATTTTAATTAGGTAATTACCCAATTAAAACTAGTTTTTAACAGTTTTAAGCGCGGCATTTATTTTGACTTTTATTTTGATTTCGTCGAAAAAATATCAAATAAAATGTACAATCGTAACAATATAGTTTTAATTATGTAAAAATTGATCAATTTCAAAAATAAAATTTAGTCTGTAAAGAGATTTCAGTGTTCTTGACGTCAAACGTAGCAAATCTGTATCCGTGCAGGAACGGAGAAAGAATACAATTTCCTGCGGCCGGGCGGTCTTTTGTAATAGGACAAACAACCCACAGCCAGGTGGTAGGGTATTTGCCCGCCTGGATGGCTACCACCCCTGATCTAGTGTATGTTGCCATAACAACTTTGAGTTGTGTTCCAACATTAGTGGCCAGGTTCCAGTCTCCCTTTAGAGAGCAGCAGCGCATTTGTAGTACTTTTGGTGTTACAAATGTCCACAGGCCATGGTGGCCACTTTCCTTCAGGTGGGCCGTCTGCCTGTCTGCTGACCTCGTGCAATAAAAAAAACGATCTTGCGGCAGCTTACAAAGGAATATTCACTAAACAATTTGTCGGTATATAGGATACACTTCGGAGTGTGTCGCGGAATTGTGCTAAGCAATTCTTGCAGCTGCAGAAGACAAGCAAACGTATGAGCTCACACCACCGATATATAGTGGAAATACAAACCAAGCGGACGAAGCGCTTTGCTTCCACTTTTTTAGTGCTTGCTGCTGAGGAGTGGAACTCATTATCGTCGTTTGGTTTTCGTGAAATCTACAAACATCTTCTAGTTTCGCATAAACAGGTACCTTCAAGGTAAACTTCCATTCCACTTGACACCAGTTGCAACGTCAGTCTAACGTTAGTAAGATTATAGTTTTCAACGTAATATTTATATATATATATATATATATATATATATATATATATATATCTATCAAAAGACAAATTACGTTATAAAAAATTACTAGACATTCGTGTTGTCATTTACAAAGACCTAAATTCCGTCTAGTCTCTCTGTTTTAGAGCCTGACATAGGCAGCTAACTAGCGTAGTAAGTTTGAGAGGTTTAAGGAAATTCCAAGAGATGTCGCTGCGAGTATGATTCTGTTGGAGTAGTTACTTTGATGTTAACATTAAAGTTTTAAAAGGTAGTAACTAACAATGGCATATATCCAGAATTGTGTCATCGCATATTATTTATGTATTTTTATTTAATTTAATTTATTTATTTAAAGACAACACAGTCCAATACGAATACACACACACGAATACACAGTCCAATACGAATATATACAAAAATACACACAATAATGTTATTAGTAATTAGTTTTTTTTTAGTAATGCTGAGTAGGTTGCTGTGAAGAAAAAAAATTACATGACGAATTTAGAACCTCTGAGTTTATTTAAAGTCGGTTAAAAGACCCGGTATTAGTGCCAGAAGCAATTTATACCCGATAACTTAATAAATTGCAATGTTTTTTAAATAGGGATGAATCAACGTAATATATATGAGCAAACTTGAATTATTCAATGTCAATGAATACCGCCGTATTCTTTCACTTCTATGCCTTTCGACCAAATTGATTCAATTTGATTGACCGGTGTTATATCAGCATTATCCCTCCAGTAAGTAAGTAAGAAGTCGTGGTAGAATAATGACTGGCGCACGCGTCCCAAACTCAAAGGGCGCGGGTTCGAATTCTGCATGAACGCATGCACCAGTTAGGCAGTTTTTTGATCTAATGTGCATATCATTACAATTATCACGTGGTAACAGCGGTGAAGGAAAACATCATGATGGAACCTGCACACCTAGATAAGCGATGTGTCAAACCTGCCAAGTCGCCTTAGACTAGCGTGGCGGGTATACTGTCCGTTCTCCAATAGTGGGAGGCCCGAGCCCAGCAGTGGGACGTTTGTAGGCTGTTAGCTATAAGTAAGTAAGCTCATAAATTTTCGAAGGAATGGATACGCGAATATAATAAAATTTTACGAGTTCAGCATACAGGCAGACGCCCCGCCTAATGGAAAGCGGTTACCAATGGTGCTACCAATATGTTGTCGCTCTCTAAAGGTAGACTGGATCCTGACCACTAATGCCGGAACACCACTCAAGGTTGTTATGGCGACGTACTCAAGATCAGGGGTGATAGCCATCCAGAAGGGCAAATACCCTACCACCTGGAATCTAATTTACTTGTAAGTTGTAAGCCGTGACGTTTTAAAGATGATAAACAGTATATCAGTTGATTTGACTGTCCGTTCCCCTATTGTCAATATTACCTGGCCGTAAATTAAAAAATCAAATTTAAAAGCCGAAAATAGAGTGATAATAAAACAGCACATGAAAAAAAAAACAACGATTCGTAATTTAAAATGTAATGACGTTCCATTTCGCGCAGAACAGAGAGCACGAAAATTAAACACGGTTTGCAGTGTGCCAGTTAAAATTATTTTTTCACTCACCCGAGGCTGGTGTTTCGGAGTTTAAAAAATAGTGACAGGACATGAACTTTGTTTCGGCTAAAAATAGAATTTTTATTTTTGTTCTAGAATTATCTTAGTTTTTCATTATTTTACTTACTAGCATTGTTCATTATATACATTATTTGACGAACAGCCAAAGATCCCAGACCATACACATACACCTTCGTCATAAGTACTATTCACTGTTCGTTATATATTTTTGCTTTTTGTTTGTAATTCTTGCGACACCAGTGGCCTTGTGTCACAACAGAGTTTTTGGCGGGAACTGAAAGGAGATGTTGTGCTGTGCAGTTTTATTTTCTAAAATGTGTCAAATTACTTTAAAATGAACAATAGTTGTAGGATATTGATAGTTTTTGAGTAGTAATTATGTGTTTTGTGAGAAATGTGAACTGTATAGTCAAATGTGGCCTTTTGAGTTATCACAAGAACTCCGTTGAATGGCACCAGCTGATAACCTACAGTTCAGCTGTGCTACACATAGCATAAGTTCATTTTAAACATGTTTCCGACTGAAAGACATAGATTCTGTGGTCATGAATAAATTAAATAAAAAATAAAAAAAATGTGTCACAACAGGGAGTTTTTGGCGGGAACTGAAAGGAGATGTTGTGCTGTGTAGTTTTATTTTCTAAAAATGTGTAAAATTACTCTAAAATGAACAATAGTTGTAGGATATTGATAGTTTTTGTGTAGTAATTACATGTTTTTGTGAGAAATGTGAACTGTATAGTCAAATATTGCTATTCTCTAATAAACAAGTCGTTATGCCAACGCGAACGAATTTTCTCTGGCAAATGGTGAATATGCACTGTCAATACGATAAACTGTCCAACTTTCATGCTTCTTGGTGAAGATTCGAACCTACGCCATTCCTAAAAAACGCCGCTGACTTAGTAACTGAGCTATTGGAACTTGGGTGTTCTTACTACAACTTTAAAAAGTACAATTTTATATTAATGTGGTTCGCTGCTAATTTAAATTAATAACTTTTGGGAAGTAGTATTTTCATATATAACACATATATTATATGCATACATCCATCCATCCGTCTAAATATACCTTGTTTTCTTGTTATGAGATACTTAAATTGTCGGATATAATTCTTGCTAAATCATGTGTTTTGATGGTTGATTTAAATCATTTACTACTTTAATATCTAATTTTAGGTATTTCATAAGTTGAACATCATTAAATAGTATAATTGAATGTAAAAATCGTCTGAGAGATGTACCATAATTATTTTCTAAAGACGAATAACGTATATAAATATTGGTCTCTTCATATATGTACATTTGTTTGAAGTGCTAATTTAACTAGCACCTTTCGTGTTTCGTTTTAAACCTAGGTATCATACCGAATTTCGTTTCAACCATAAACTTATTTTGGTCGTTCACAAAAAAACGAAAAAGCACTAATACAAACACGAGAATCCATCATGAACACAAATTACGCCCACATTAATAAATTATACACAACACATGCATATATAAACACAACACATACGCGAAAATAATGCATTCAACAACACCTACACTATCGAACTCACGCACACATATTCAAAATTTGGTGTTCGCATAATCAAAAATTGTATATATGTAGTGGTAGCATCACTCTTTGTGCAACGATAGTTCTACAAACAACTTTTTTGATTCTGTAATATCAACCTTAATCATTAAGTGCTTAAAGCTTATTCTATAATGTTAATTTTAAATTATTGCATTGCAATACCGAAATCTTCGCAAATGAATTTCAACTTTATTTGTATACATTACGATTGATTTTAAGCTAACGTATGGTAATGATCGGGTTGCATTAAGTGCGTATGTGTGCGTAGGCCGATTCGTTTATTTTGTTCCTTTTTTAAATTTCACCGTTTAGTTCAATCTATTTATTGGTCATTCGCATGTGTGTATACATGTCTTATATATACACGTGGATTTATGTGTGTGTAAGCGCGAAAGTGCGTAGAAAAATGGCGGATAAATAATTATTATGTATTTCGTATTTAAACAGATTGTCTGTGGAAGCATTCATTATATAAAACATTTTTCCCTCTTTTATTTGAAATGGGCGACAGATACTGTACCTGGCAACATTGCCAGGCTTAGTTAGAGAAATTAAAAATTTAGTGTTAGGAATTTCAAAAACTATATTATATCGCGTTAAAACAAGTATAATTTCATTATATCTATTATGCCAGAAGGGTCATGACGTCAATATCATCGTCATTCGCTGCTTTGAAGTTAAAAATATTTTAGTGCTAGGCTTGAATTACATACCAGAGACAAAATTTTACTCCCCAAAAATTTCTCCATAATTTATGTGACCCCAAATGGAATTTTCTTATTATAATTTACAATTTATTTACATATATTTGACGCTAGTAGGCTATGCAAGTTTTGCCGCACTTGCCGAGCTCTACAATTCGATACTCTAGAGCACAATCATGTTATTGCAATTTTTTTAGCAATTAAGTTGTAGTTATTATTTATATATTATAGTATATAAATAATAATAGTATATAGTTATGTATTTATGATTTGTGCACTTAGTCGCACCTTTTTACGGCCATTACCATGATTTTTGCAACTATGAAAATTGTAGAAAAAATAATCTAACGGGTGAAACGTATGTAACAACATGTATATGTTGAATTCTAAATTTCGTGACGTCACCTTTCATATATTATATCGTTATAATATATGTATGCTTTAAAATAAGAAATTTGAAGTATTAACGAAAAACTTCAAAACATTTTCAACTCTGTTTGTGCATAGTGTTTAAATTATTAAATATAATGTATTCTATCTCATTCTCTCGCAGGCTTAGTCCTATAGAATTATGTGTTTATCTCTTTTTAGTGGCGCTTTTTCGTTTCATCGAGTTTCACATCACAACGAATCTAAAGAAGTTTCACTAAAAAATTTTTTATCCCATATTTGTCGCCCCTAATATCTGTCGCCTTAGGCTCCAGCCTATTTAGCCTGGTGGCCAATTCATCACTGGCCTGTTTGCCTACAAGTGAACATAAAAAGTAAATAACCAATACAAGCGTGGCCTAAACACGTGGCTAGACTTAATATTCAAAGACTGCTCTAGTCTGACGTCATCTAGACCGTGTCAACGTACCCAGACAGGCAAGACAATGTTGCGGTAGGTTAGGTCCTATTAGCGTACTACATAGTATTTTATTTTAATTTTGTAGTGAGAGGCGTGATACGAGCTTTATAAATCATTTTAAAGAGAGCGGAAAAGTTTAGCTTTCTTTAACTCTGACGCATTATTAGGCCATGATCTGGTACAAAATGAAACGCCCTAGGCTGTGTACGGCTTTGAACTTTTTTATATGTTACGTTGCGATACCGTGTACTATATCCGTGCAGAATCGGAGAAAGAATACAATTTCCTGCGGCCGGGCGGCCTGTCGTAAGAGGCGATAAAACAATCCACAAGCAGGTGGTAGGGTATTTTTGCTCGGCTGGGTGGCGAGACACCGCTGGTCTAGAGTATACCGCCATAACAACATTGTGTTGTGTTCCGGCATTAGTGGCCAGGTTCCAGTCGCCCTTAAAAGAGCTGCAGCGCATTTGTAGCTCCTTTGCAAATGTCCATAGACGATGATAACCGCTTTCTTAATGGTGGGCCGTCTGCCTATCTGCCGAACTCCTGCAATAAAATAAAATAAAAAAAGATCACGCTCTAACAGAATACAGGAGTGAAACGATTAGCGTTGATGGCCTGCTTCCCCTTTCTCCTGTCCCATCCTAAGATGGCAACACATTGGCTTCGTTTCTGGTGTTGCAATCCTTCACAGGCGATGGTAACCACTTTTCGTTACATGAGCCATCTGCCTGCTTGTAAGCTTCACAAAATAAAAAAGAACGTACTTAAAAATTAAAAAAACTTAAAAAACTTTTAGACACAATAACGGACGGACGTGACTACTTTATATAGGTTTAAGTAACGTGGCAGACAGGCCTTGCACTCTTTGGGTTCGTTTATTTACCCCACTTTATCTACGCATCAATTGCTAAGAATATAATGTACCATCGTCATACGACATTTCATGGTTATAGATAGGGATGTTAAGGATATGTCATTGGGGATCTGGAAATCGATTCGGATATACGAATAATATTTTGCCCGGTTTCAGTTACCGTAACGGATATGAAATTATTTCAGATTATCCGATAGTTTCGGATAGTGTCAGTTATGGGTATTAGGATTTTTTAAGAATTTAAAAGTAAAATACTGTTACAACTTAGCCAAAATTCCACGAAACACGCCGAAAAATGCCGGCCATAAAGCATAGTTTATTACAGTTATAAACACAATATGTTTAAAATTTGTAATTAGAAAAGCCGTCTATTGTGTATTGTAATCCTTTATGATGGTCGTTAGCCAGGTGTAGTTCTTGGAAGATCCAGTCCACGCGCTCGATCGTTGTATCGTACAGTTAGTATAAACAATGCCCGAACGGAGGGGTGAGGCAGTGAAGCGACGATTACGATACGAGCAAGACGTATGTACCTTCGATGAGCTATATAGTGACGGACTTTGCGCGCGTTATTAAATCGTGCATTACATTTGGACTTGATGCGTCCAGTTATATTTGTACCTGTGTTATACGTGTTAGTATAGTTCTAATAAATTCTATAGTAATTCCAACGCCATTTTAATTCGAGTCCTGTAACTCTTAAAAATACACATATTTACAACTTAACGATTCGAGGACTTGTGTGTCAATTCGGCGGGTGTAAACTTGTCATAGCGTGTAGCGTTTAATGTTTAGGTGTGTCTAATAATAATAAATAGAGATCACACCTATCAGAAATTATCTTGGTTACAAAAGAGAGATGTTATGGAGCTTCTTTACCCTAACCGAAACTGTCGGATATCTGCAAAAAAAATCTACCCGAAACCGTAACCGAATCTGATATAGGAGTTTCGGATAGTTTCGGATAATTTCGGACAACGGTGGACTGTATTTATTATTAGAAAGAAAACACTAATTTTGAACAAGATACAAAAAGAGTTGCAAGATAATAGACATAACAATTAATTATGGTGTCCTAAAAAGACCCTTGCACGATAATGCTAGTTTACAACCAGTTCTGATCTTGCACAAGTATCTCTAATAGGTTAACCTCACAAAGAAAAGTATTAAATATTAATTTACAATTAGTTTATATGAACAATTTTATTATTAGGAATAAAAAAACTGTTGTTATTAGACAAATATAAACGTTGAATGCCACACGTTGCTCTCAGAAAATACTGGAAAGTGACTAGATAAAATTTTCGTTGCTCCATCCCTATTTATATATACTACTACCTGACCCGGCAAACGTTGTTCTGCTATCAAAAATAAAAAAGCACCATAGGAGAGTGAAAAATACTTTACGAAATATACCTACAAAATATTTTAAAAAATCGGTCAAGTCGTTTTGGAGGAGCGCGACCACAAACATAAGAATTTTATTTTTAGATAATTCGCCAGGTGGTAGGCTCTCTGCCCGTATGGCTACCACCCCTGGTCTAGAGTATGCCGCCATAACAACCTTAAGTTGTGTTCCGGCATTAGTGGTCAGGTTCCAGACTCCCTCAAGAATTATGCACCTGACATTTTTTCTCAAGACTATGATATTGGCATAATCAACGCTAAAATTGTTGGAGTCATAACCCCAAACAAAGAAGACACACACACACTTACACGCCGACCCCAAAGACTAGATATCAATTCGTCACCTTGTAAATATGTGTATTTTCCTTTTACATTCCTAAAAATATCCGAAACTGAAACTATACGAAACTAACGGATAATTCGAAATGATTTCATATCCGTAACTGAAATCGGTATATTATTCTTCGTACGTCCGTATCTATATCGAGATCTGAAATTTCACATCCTTAACAACCCTGTTACAGGATATATTGAAATAGAGGTGATAGAAATCGCTTTGTCAACTTGTTAGGTTTGAACTACGACTTTTTGTTAACAGTGTATTTTTAGACTCTTTATTTTATTATCAACTAGAGGCACTCACACAGCTTTGGTTGCTTACATTTTGGTTCTTTATTTCACTAAGGCTCTTTTTCTTTTATCTTCTCGTAATTATTTCGGGTTGACACAATATGCCTTTTTATTTGACATACGTCCTCTGTCACACAACAAATCATCATGTCATCCCTCACACAATCCTTCCATTGCTTTCTTCTGTCAATCTTGCAGCTTAACATTCTTTTTGTCACGTGACTTTCATTCCTCCTCACAAGCCCAATATCCAGACTACCGTAGTCTTTTTCCTCTCATTTTTTTAGTCACGGGTGCAACTTTCAAAGATCCCCTTATGCACTAATTTCTCACCTTATTCTTGTAATATCACGGATCCACCTCAACATTCTCTTTTCAGCTGAGGAGTAACGTATTTGGTCTATCACTTCAATGGCCCAACATTCGGACCACTATAACACGATCGATCGTTTAAAACCTCTATGCATTAAATAGTAGATTGTTACACGAGAGGGAAATGTGACATATTTAGACACAAGATGATTTGGCGCACGAGCGTAGCGAGGGTGCTAATAATTCGAGTGCCTAAATAGGCCTTTCACCCGAAGTTAACACTGCTTTTATTTCGAATATGAGGAAAGTAAATAAAAAGTGATTAGTTAAACAAACATATATTTTTCTAATAAAATCAGGCGTTAAATCCATATCCATGTGATGAAACGTCATCACGTATGAAACGTCAAGTATTTTTTTTCTGTGGCATTCTACTATGGACGTACTATACCTCCATGCATTCTACCAGCCAGTATTTTTGTTGTCACTGATGATAGTAAATAAATTATTTAAATTATGTAAATTAAATGATATTTTAGTGAAAGTAATTCATTAGTATAAAATGATGTTATAAAATTGTTCATATTTTTTATTATAGTTTATGCAGCGATTTAACAGTGTCCGTAAAAAGTTAGGACATTAGTCGCATCTATTATGTACGGTTAGTTTTCTAAACTTTATGACAGCAGGGAGAATCGGTTCCCAGGGACAAAAAGTGCTGTTTTCATCCCTATAATTAGTCAACTCCAAGCGTACTTTCAGAATATGAGAAATGATAAAGTATCCTTCCATTTTTCTATCTTCATGAATATTAGATACATATAATTAAAAGAATGCATAACTATACATATATTCATTACTTTCTTGGCAAAGCAGTAGGCGGTGAAGTTTTATTATAGGGAGGGGAGAATGCATTTAAATAACTGAAAAGCATTCGAAAATTTCGTTAAGTGTTATACGCGGGCTTCACTTGCGATAATGTTACAATTATTAAATGTGGCCAAATGCGTCTTATGTATAGGGTTAAAAATAACCGCCATTAACGATAAGTCACATTAGTGTATATCGTTATCAGTCACTATGTAACGTGTATTAGAAATTAAAAACAATATATTATCACAAATAACGCATTACACTCATCGCAATATCCTGCGTGAAACGGCCTTGTTGTGGTCGTTGAAGAGAGATATCGTGATTTTATATAGAAATATCCTTTATTTTGCGTTATTTCAAATATGATAAAACTTAATAAACACAACAATGGATATTTTTATACGTGTATTCCTCTCAATAATTTTCACTCGACAAAAAACAGTTTGACATAAATAATAAAAATCACATTCAAAATTCTATATAAGAAAAATAGGTTTTACACTAATAATAATAATAATAATCGGCAGACACACACACATATCGGATATCCCCAAATTAAGCAAGTTACGCTCGTGTTATGGGTAATATACAACGTACCACTATGGGGCCGATCCCAGACACCTAGTAAATAACGGAACAAACCCAGCATAGTAAATAACGGAGAAAATACGTTTCCGAAATTTACTATACCAGGAATCGAACCCGGAGCCTCTGCGTTGCAGTGAGGTAAGCCGGCAACGGCTTAGCCCGCTCAACCACAGAGGCCGTCAATGAGACTGCAACAGACCTATATCTGTAATATTATCCCAAATGCCGCCGCACCTTTATAGGAAGTGATTTATGAGCAGTTCCTACATCTTACTATTCGTTCACTTGCTTTACCATTGGTTGAATTTTGACATTACTTGTATGAAAAAAGTACAATACGGGTATCTTCAAGTCTCGTGTGAATAGTTACTATCTAGGCATGCGTGCTATATCTTCGACCGCATCATCGTCCGGCATTGTATGTGATCGTGGTCAAATGCAAACCTATTAAATAAATAAATATAGAAAAGAACTTTTTGTCAAATTTTAAAATATAGTAACGCAAATGAACTCACGGTAACATGTAGGAACCGGCCATTAATGATCTTCCTAGGTTAAATCCAAAACACTGCAATAATTGATTTCTTGTAAAAAAGCGTCTTCTGCGCGGCTACCTGTTGCTAAGAATAAGAACAGCCATAAAGCATAGGGTAAACAATTTATTCAAATTGCCTTGTTAGTTAACTTAACCTTAATTGGTATGGTTTATATGCCTGATATATGGATATTTGAAATTAATCATTCACTTTAATTATAATTTCCTTGATCTTCCATACAGACTCTCTGACACTCATACACTCTCACCATACACACAGAAAGGACACTTAAAACACTTGTTTTATTTTAATTTATTTATAATGTTACAATGTTACAAGCCAAAATTCCACGAAGCACACCGAAAAAGTAAATGCACATCTGCCTGCCATTAACCCGGGTTATTACCTTCCCGCATTTGTAATTCTTTTGTTTAATTAGAAAAACAGTCTATTGTGTATTGTACTAGTTTTTGGCCGTTCGCAGGAATAATTAAGCAGGTGTGTAGATTATATCTTCTGGGAATTGCGCCGACGCTTGCCAGGTAGACATATGGCATCGGTGCATTATAAAACAATGCCCGAACGGACGGGTGAGGCAGTCTAGCGAGAACCACGATCAAAGTAAGACATGTACATTCGATAAGCGATATAGTGACGGACTTTGCGCGTGTTATTTATTTAATTGTGCAATTTAGACTTATTGCGTCCGGTTATATTTGTACCTATGTTATACGTGTTTGTATAGTTTTAATAAATTCTATAGTAATTCCAACGGCATTTTAATTCGAGTCCCGCTCTCGTAACAATAATTTACACTTACTTTTTGATTTGCTACATTTTCTTTTCGTTTATTATTATAATAATTATTTTTTCCTTTTTAATTTAGATCGTATTAACTTTCTTTATCTTTGTATAATAACTATTCAGCAGCTATTCATTTATGTGTTACAATGTGGTCAAATTGAATGGGAAGGTGCTGAGGCCGAAGATACAAGATTATTCTTAGTTTCGGTCTTGTTTTCTAACATATTTGTGCTATACTACATCTAAACTTGTTGTTATGCTACCTAGCAGTTTTTTTTACTGACAATAAAGCATTTTTTTAATGGGTATTTCCTGAATTATATTATTCTGTGACATTACTTTTATGAAGAATACGTCAAATTTTAACGAGTAGTAAGACAAGTGAATGGTTAGTAAGATATAGGAACTGGCCATAAAGCTATAAAACGCCTTCAATTTCACACAAGCGCTCATGAACAAAACGGAATGTAGGTACATTTTGTTTTGCAAATCCTCGCCTCAGGCCCTCGGGGCGTTTTCCATCAAAGGGCCAAGAGAAGCGAACTATTTCCTTTGCACACACACCGGTCTACTATTGACACGTATGCCGCGTGTGTGCACTTGAATAGTTACCACACATAGTTGTGAAGGAGCGTTAGCAGCAAAGTATTTGAATCAGTTTGTATAATATGACATTTTTTATAAAGAGTTTATAAAAAATATTGTGTGTGTGTTCGTGTGTGTGCAGTTCACACGCAGTAGAAGTGAAACTTCAGCGAATATACTCACAGATAATTCTGCTCTAATTTTTGTAATATAAATAAAATTCCTTTAGACTACATCCGTCAACATGTTATAATTCAAAGTAAACTTAAGTATGAATTTCAATTTTTCACTATTTTAGTCTAAAAAATATTATTATCACTTTTATTGCGGTCCAAATTGTACCCATGTTTAATCATCGGTCTTATTGACTCTCTAATCTCTGCTGCACAATGTACAAGTCGTATCTCATTCTGTCGCGTGCTTAGTCCTATAGATATTTATGTGTTTATTATCTCTTTTTAGTCTCATTCTGATGTAGTTTCATCGAGTTTCAAATCACAACGATCCTAAAGAAGTTTCACTTCAATAATAATAATGAATATTACTAAAAACATGTAATAATGGTAATATCAAGAATAAAATACTTATTTTATTAATAACACTGGCCTATACAAAAATGTGTTCTATACTTTCGATCAAACCCATCTTTTTGTGGGCGGGTGTAATTTTAGAGAAATAAAAGATGACACGAAGCAGAAAAGAACACATGCCAAATGATCTTTAGACACACAGTTCAGAAAAAAACAACTGACAAAAAAGAACTCTGAACAAGACCTCTGATTATGTTGAGGTCTGGCCTGAAGGTCCAAAAAAAAATAGTTCAAGAACAGAAATTTGTACGCCGGGCTAACTAAAACATGTAGATATTTGTAAATATGGTTTACTTATGGTTATCTCTTTATGTACACATATAATATATTATATCATATTTTTGTGCCATAAATGATATTAAAAATATAGATGTATGTATGTATGACAATGTAGTTTTTTTTGCTGGAGAACAGCAGACAGGATGACGGCCCAACTGTGATGGAAAGTGGTTACCGTCGCCTATGGACATTAGCAATACCAGAGGTGTTGCCAATGTGCTGTCGGACTTGAAGGAGAAACTGAAAACTGGTCACCGATGTCGGAACACAAGTTAAGGTTGTTATGGCGGTATACTCTAGACTAGAGGTGGTAGCCATCCAGTCGGGCAAATGCCCTACCACTTGGCACCACCAAGGATCACCATTTTTGAGGATGAAAGTATCCTAAATGAAATGAAATGACCCAGGATATACGTTAAGTCTCTGTCGAGTTTCATTTGGATACGTTCAATAGTTTTCACGTGAGGCTTACAGAGAAACAGACAGACAAAAACTTTAAACGTGGCATTTTCGGAATAAGCCAGGTGGTAGGGCATTTGCCCGACTGGATGGCTACCACGCCTGGTCTAAAGTATGTCGCCATAACAACCTCCAGTTGTGTTTCGGCATTAGTGACCAGGTTCCAGTCTCCCTTAAGAGAGCATCAGTGCATTTGTAGTATCTTTGGTGTTGCAAATGTCCATAGGCGATGGTAACCGCTTTTCATCAAGTGGGTCGTCTGCCTGTCTGCTGAACTCCTGCAATAAAAAAAAAAAAATAAGCAGGGCCGAATTAGCTTCTCTGAAATTTTCTAGATAGATAGATACACCAATACAAAAATGAACTTAAAGACTAAAATTATATCTAGTTGTGTACAAAGGGCGGTCTTATCGCTAAAAAGCGATCTCTTCCAGACAACCCCAGGAATTGAGATGATAATGGCGATGGTGGTATACGTAACACATAGTACTAACTACTTACATTTTAATAATACATATATAAATGATATATATACTTATATGTAGATATTTTATATATTACACAGATATATATGTAATATACATATAAGTCGTGGTAGCGTAATGGCTAGCGCTCGCGTCCGAAACTCAAAGGGCGCGGGTTCGATCCTGGCCGGAACGCATGTACCACTTAGGCAGTTTTTTGACCTAATGTGCATATTGTTACAATTACCACGTGCTAATAACGGTGAAGGAAAACATCGTGATGCAACCTGCATATCGGGATAACCGATGTGTCAAACCTGCCAAGCCACCTTGGACAAGCGTGGCGGGTATACTATCCGTTCCCCTATAGTGGGAGGCCCGAGCCCAGCAGTGGGACATTTATGGGCTGCTATTATTATTATTATACATACGATACAAATACATATCTACAGAATATATAAATGTTTATAAATGAATTTATATATCATATTCCAACGACAGGTAGTATTTTTTGATCATGGTTTTAAATATTGCTAGCGATTTTGCTTGTGTGATAGTAACAGGAAGCGTGTTCTAAAGCTGTATAGCCTTAACAGTAAAATAATTGTTGTAAAAAGTTGCGTTATGCGCAGGAGTGTTCAATTTAAGTATAGT
The DNA here is from genome assembly GCA_039645545.1 of Dendrolimus houi. Classification (NCBI taxonomy): domain Eukaryota; kingdom Metazoa; phylum Arthropoda; class Insecta; order Lepidoptera; family Lasiocampidae; genus Dendrolimus; species Dendrolimus houi. The sequence continues at coordinate 876,004 of CM077122.1, forward strand.
AGAAGGGTGTAAATTACGAGAGCACGCAAGAAATTCAAAACGTTTTTTAAGGTAATCAGGAGTACTTGGGATGAATAAAATACTATAGAGAAAAGAAAGGATGTGAGTATTCCGGCGAAATCGAATTGGCAACCGCTTGAGTTTTTTTCGGAATTCAGAGACATGGTCATACTTGCGTAGGCCAAATATGGACCTTATGCAAACATTTTGGAAGCGCTTAAGTTTCTATTTTTTTAACTGACATTAAAAAAGTAGGAGTTTCGCAATTCGTTGTGTAGGTATTTTTTATATATTTTCAGCCATAACTTATTTGTTTCAGGACCTATTTCGACAATTCTTTTTGCATTGGATTCGGCATATAGTGGTCCCGTAGAAGTGTTGTCGCTATTGAAGCTTTTTAAATTCACTGTACAAATTTGACCCCTCTGCACATTTATTATATAATATGTGTTATAGATAGATAATATATTTTTTAATGGATGAAACATGTGTTTGTTTCTTTTATATTCTGTTTCTAAAGTTTTGATCACTAAGTAAAAACTCCAAAACAGAGCATGTAATATTTTTTTTTTATAAATAAGACTTCCTACTACTTATGCGTTTATCCAGCAAGTTAGTACTATAGCGTCAAATTAAATAGTTTTGCATAGATTTGTGATCAAGCAGTACTTGCGTCGGTGTGAGTGCTAGACGATGCCTAGACGTGCTGACCCAGTGGCCGGCGACCTTGCGTTTCTTATGTTGTTGCTGCATCCCTCTCACTACCGTAACGGACGTGGTGCTGTCTCCCTCATGCGTGGTCTCGACTAGTAAGACGTTGTCAAGGTCATGCGTGTAATGGAATAGTTTTGGGTCAGCAGGCCTTTATGGGAGTCGGACAACTTAATGGGGATATAACATGTACAAAGGTTTTTATGACTTGTGATTTTGCTTAATATTATTGCACTATAAAGGGTTAATACTGTTTGTATATAATAACATAAATCTAGGTGTTAGTCTCTTTAGTATTCCAAGATCCCAGTGCCGCCAGACATTACCCCAAATTCATTTATTTTATAAAAACGTAGTTTGTAAAGTTTTATTTATTTATTATATACTTAGTACACAACTTAGAAATAGAACTATAGTAACAATATAACAAAAAGAAATTGCAATAAATTAAAAGGTACTCATGTTTTATCAGAATGACATTGCAAATACAATTTGTGGTATTTTTGCCATTTTACAGTAATTTATAACAAATTATTATTACTTACTACAACAGAAATAAATATACAACATTTAATTACATTCCATAAATCTGTAGAAGGGTGGAGTCCATGCGGGACTAATGTGGACAGCAGATTCCATAAATACCAGCCTCTAGAACAGCGATTCCCAAACTATTGTTACGAGTTTAGCGGGACTCGAATTAAAATGCCGTTGGAAATATTATAGAGTTTATTAGAACTATACAAACACGTATAACACAGGTACAAATATAACCGAACACAATAAGTCCAAACGCAATGCAGAAGGTCGTAATTCAATAAAACGCGCAAAGTCCGTCACAATTAGTTTCCCGATTGTAGTACACACGTCTCGCTTCGATCATGGTTCTCGCTCGACTGCCTCCTCCCTCAATCAGGCTATCGTTTTACACTGTACAAATGCAAAGTGCCCGTATCGTAGTCGACATCATCCAAAACACCTGGCTAACGAGTCGGCCATAAATGAGTACAATAAACCATGGGCTGTTTTCTAGAAACGTATGCCAATAAATAAGTAAACAAAAGAAGACGATCGTAAAAGAATTACAATAATTTCAAATGCTGACAGGTAATAAATGTCCTTCTACAAATCTGTACGTATAATTTGTATTTGTCGGCGCTTATGTTGTAACACTATTTTGGACAATAGACCCCATTAAAAAAAAATTACTTTAAAAATCTTGTCTCTAGTTTTTTCCCTATTGAACGTACGCTTATTGACTTGCGAGTTTTTCATCTTGTACGAACTTCTGACCGCTTATCGACTTATTGAGTTTTTTAAAAGTGCAACAATGATACTTCCTACTAAAATATTAAGCATTCTTATAACAAGTTGATACACGTAACACAACTTATACAGTATCTTGAAGGGTTTTAAATAAGTTCTTGTATTAATTATTAGGGGTCGATTTTTAGACCTCGTCGACTCCCAAGATCAGTTTTCATTTATATCGACCCTAAGGGGGTCAATATAGCCCAGTTTGGGAATCCCTGGTCTTAGAACATTTGTCCACCTGTCCCTATGTTCGAGCATAACTTGAAAACTGCTGAACGGATTCAAACGAAACACAGGACCAGCCCACATCCCGGATCATCACTCGGGAGACTAGATAGATTCACACAGGATTTTCTGAGTAATAATTATATATGTAATTAAATACATAAGATAGAGTAATGTTAGTGTATAATTTGACGGATTGCATACCTGCTAGCTTAAGGCGACGGTCAACTTTCTACCAGGTGTTAAAGGTACATAAAAACATTGTTTGCTTTCCTTTTCTCCTTTTAACATTGAGTGCTGAATTATATACCTATGCTTTACATACAAAGTAGACTTAAAATCAGCGCTACTTTTTATCCTGGGAATCCCGCGGGAATTTTTTTGGGAAATATTCAAATTGACCAGATTGAAAAAAATCGAATTCCAATGCGATTTTTTCATTGATCGATAGCAAATTTTATGTAGTACAATTTGTGATTTTTTTATCGTGGGAGTCCCGCGGGAATTTTCCCGGGAGCAGTTTGACGTTGTTCAGGTGCATAAAAATCAGCTTATTCCGACACAGTTTTCACTAAAACGATAGCTTACATTCTTTTTTTAAACGCTGCGATACATTGTGCTCTGGGAATCCCGCGGGAATTTCAAGTCAAGCGTGGACGAAGTAAGTCGCGTATATATAAGTCTTAGTATAATATAAAAATAATAAACATTAACAATAATCTAAAATAACCCGCAGGGGGGCTTTGTGGCGAAGACCCGCAGGGGGGCTTTGTGGCGAAGCCTTAGGTGAGTAGCGACACCTCGTACCTAACTCCGGGGGCCAAGACAAGGCCCCCACCTCCGTGCTTGCCTTAGCCAGCCGGCACGGAGTGGAGATCGCTAGAGCTAAGACTCAAGCTCCAGGGGTGGAAGTGATAAATGGCATCACGTCAGAAGTAGCTTCGGTGAACCTGCAGCCCACCTCTCTACACCCCTTAGCTACTCACACCCATGTTGCCCCCCTGTCTTCTATGGCATTTTTTGGGGCCCACGCAGGGAGTGGCGAGTCACCGTCTGCCCATTTTTCCATGTTCCTCGAACATTGTGACGGGCAGACGCCATAGTCCCCATATTCCCAGATCCCTAGTACCACTAGTAGTTCACCCCAATAGCCCGGTACTTTTTGTCCTCATTTCCCACAATAGTCCTACACTGGCCGGGGCTTGTCCTTAGGTGCATTACTATATGGTGTAGACAGGGATAATCGCCGATCAGTGTCACGCCACATTTACATTAAATTTGTCAAGGGGCCTCTACGTGTTGGCCTTCCCATGGCCCCACGCAAGCCCTCCAAAAGTCCGGGCCATTTTTATGGCCCGTGGTCTTCAAAGACATACAGTATCTAAAATAAACAAAATATGTATCTTCAATAGTAAACAACATCAGAACTGTCTAGACGCTATTGTAGTCGATCTACACAAACATAACAATTTCTCTATTCAAAACGTTTGTCCGTCCGTCGTAGTAATGTGTAACAATGGCCATTTCCGGTCCGCTGACCCCGTCCCTTGACCCAAGGGTCGGAAGGGTGGATAGTTGTAGTTTATTACGCACCCTTATTACGTTGTTAAGGGTTGTTTGATCTTTGTAAGATAAGTTTATTTTGCAATCATTTGGTTAATATAATAGATTTTATTTATTACGACCTCGGTTGTACCGACTTCGGTTATAGCGACACAACACTTGTGTGAAGATTATTAACGAAAGGCATATGGCATAAAGTGGTTCAGCCATCTCTCCCTCGCTCCCCTTGGTTTGATGTGACCAGAATGACCAGGCAAGTTTGTTACGGCACTGAGGCTTAGATCTGGTTACGTCCCACTGAATTGTTTTGGCTACACGATGCGTAAAGTCAATTCCCCTAATTGCACTGCATGCGGAATCAGAGATGTTCATCACATTTTGGCTCAATGTGAGCGCATCGAGCCTCAGAGACGTGACAAATTTCGAGCTAGAACGTGTCAATTAGGATTCTTTCACAATATTCTGGCCTCACCGTTATCCGATGAGGTCAGAAATCTGTTTAAAATGATTTCTTTAGGGTTATGTTTTAATTAATTATTATTAATGTTACCTTTTATCTATTTTTGTGAGCAATAACAGAGGTGACATTTTCTACTTGAAAAAACCCTCTTAAATAAATAAAGATATGTAAAAAAACTTATAAAAGTTTTTTTTATGTTTGCTTATAGGCAAACTAATAGACTGCCACTTGATGGCAAGTGGCTACCGTCGTCCATAGGTATCTGCAACACTAAGGGAGTCAATGGGTTGCCTACCTCGTTGAGACTTTAAATATCTGTGTACGCCCTTTTTGAAGAGCTCCATATTGTAGTGCTCTGGGAAAACAGAGGGAGAGAGCTCCACGTACAGTGAATAACTTCCAGGTGTCAAGGAACTGTGGATGAACTCCCAGTTGCTGGCGAGGAGTGCGGTGGTAAAATGGCGACGTAGGTACCAGACCAAACAGCTCCTTAGAACACTCCCCATTGTAAAGACGTTAGAAGGCGCTTAGGGCGCCAACGTCTCTTCTGGGACTTAAAGGTTCTAAACCGTCTGTAAGTTTGGGATCGTCGACAATAGGGACCGCTCGGCGCTGCAAGAAGTCAAGTGGGAGCAGCTGGTACTGAGGTGCCAGTACTTTAGTTTGGTATTGTAGCTTATACATTCGTTTTTGGTTTTAAAAAAACGTATCATGTGTGACAACATTTCAGCGAAGAACTAAATGGCTGACCAACGTCACTTATTTAAAAAAGAACTAGTATATGAATTATACGTCTAGAAGAAAATAATTTGGCTATAGTGACTTTGTATATAAAAATGAAGCATCTGTATTTGATGAATTATCGCCAAAATAGTTTTCTGTATCGATCGTGTACTACCTACAATAAATTAATTCGCAGCTATGATTTGGATATAAGAGGTACCTCGGTGTCTAGTTTTAGATATAAACTCAATGGTCTATATTTTGAATTTTAGTGTATAAATAGCAAGTTATATTTAGTATGTTAGATAAATTTTTCACGTTTAAGTTACTATTATTTTCCGTTTTTTAATTCTCTGATTAGATATCTTAATTAAGTTGTTTCTATATGCGGAGACTTGTTAATAGTTCACTATCACTAATGTGTTGTTGTTATAATGAGAATAGCTGATGATCATACAAAAATTAAAAAACAAAAATGTGTATGTATGTATGTGTGTGTGTGTGTGTGTGTGTGTGTGTGTGTGTGTGTGTGTGTGTGTGTGTGTTTATTTGTGTGTGTGTGTGTGTGTTTATTTGTGTGTGTGTGTGTGTGTGTGCAGTTCACACACAATAAAAGTGGGAGGGATTCTAAATTTCCTGACGTCACATTTCATATATTATATCGTTATAATTTTATTTAAGGTTTAAAACACGAAATTTGAAAAACTTCAAAACATTTTCAACTCTTACTGTATGTGCTTAGTGTTTATCTTATTAAATATAATGTATTCTATCTCATTCTCTCACAAGATTAGTCTTATAGATTTATATGTTTATCTCTTTTTAGTGTCGCTTTGTCGTTTCATTGAGTTCCAAATCACAACGATTCTAAAGAAGTTTCACATCAAAAATAAAATAAAACCGATTTGGGTTAAAGATACTACTTTTTAACCAACTTCCAAAAGGAGCAGGTTCGCAATTCAACTGCATGTATTTGTTACGCCATTTCTCGGTCAATTGTAAACCGACTTTAATTTTTTTTATCTGAAAAAGCATACTCCTGATGTGATTATCACCAAGTCTCTAATGAATGGATCCCAAGGAAATTGAGAGCACCCCTCGAATATTATAGGCACATACAACGCGTTTCATATATTTTTTTCTTAAAGTTATTCAAGTATTTGCGTAGCTAAAAAGTAGAAAACAAAAAACAAAACTGACTTCAAAGCAACTAGAAAGCAAAAAATAAAATGATATCAATATTTTTTACAATATCTCGAAAATGTGCCAAGTAAAACATAAAATAACAACAACAAATTTACAAAATATAGTTTAAGATGTGGTATAAAATATTATTTTTTTGGTTTTTAGTTACCTTCGAAGCCGGTTTTATTGCATAGCAGTTATAATACTGTTACGAGCTACAGGACTCGAATTAAAAATACCGTTGGAACTACTATAGAATTTATTAGAACTGTACAAACACGTATAAAACAAATACATATAAAACTGGATGCAACCAGTTCCCACTGCACGATTCAATATAATTCGATACGCACAAAGTCCGTCGTCTATATCGCTAATCAAGAGTACTCGAAAACGTCTTACTCGTTTCGTAGCCGTCGCTTGACTGCCCGCCCCTCCATTCGAGCATCGTCTTATACTAACTACACAGTACAAAGAAATTGGTCTCGCACACTGAGTTTCTGGGAAATAGTAATTTGCACGCCTGCGAACGGCCACAAAGTCGAAAACAATAACAATAAGGATTAGTTCGACGCTAATGATGGTTATAAAACAAGTAGAAAAACAATAGCATGTTTTTTTAAATTGCAAATTCAAAACACAAAAGAATTCCTTAATCCGGGAGGAAGACAATAGACTGCGCTCATCTTTGACGGCATGTAACAATACATAATATACTTTTGTTTAAAGATTCAGGTAGGAATATAATGCTGTAGTGAATTTGCATATACTCGCAAATAAGTGTTGGAAAATAGACTGCTGTCGTAGTGATCGTAGCGCGATTGCTCGATTGCTTAAATTGAAACGCAAGGAGAGATTTGTGCAACCAAGCATTCGCGCTTGTAGACAATAAATAGATGTATTAACATTTTTAAAATAAAATAATAATAATAAAAATGTGTTTGTTAACGGTCTAGTAGCGAAGAGCTTCGACCGACACCTAGAGAGGATCTCCCTCGGTAAATGGGTAAAGGGCCAGATAAAGAAGGCGGATCTCCTGAGCATGGCACGTATTGTGAGGAAGTTCCTGTCTCTGGAGCCCTAACCACCGGTAGCCTGGACACTAGGTACCGCTGCCGACGTACATGATCTTTTTATATTTTTCTATACATATATATATATATATTGTATTAAAAAAACATAAAAAAGAATAAATAAATAATGTGAAATAATAATAGACTGACCCAGCCTGTCCCTTAGCCGTCTCTAAATGGGTCAGGTTTGTGGCGCTAAGGTCTGCTCTCGGCGAATCTAGGATGACACTACATTCAGGATTGTTGCCTACATTCGTTTGGGGGTAGGTGTTTCAGTGCCACATCACTGTCGTGCCGTGGGCGCCTGGAGCTCATCACTTCTATCGGGACCTTTCAACGCGTCTAATTGAGGTTTAGCGTGACCAAAAGACGGACTTGCACCTAGGACAACGAATCAGCATTGCCATCCAACGCAGAAATGCAACCAGCATTTTGGGCACGCTTCCTACCGACAGCGGTTTTTAGTCAATTTTTTACTTATAGATTTATGTTATTTTGTAACTATAGTTTAGTTTATATATTTGATTTATTGTGAGTTCAAAATAAAATAAAAATAAAACCATACAACTACTTAATGATATGCAAAATAATAACGTCCAGGCGTTGCTCGTAGTCTCGTTTAGGTAAATCTCAATTCTATATCTCACAGAAAATTAAACATATTCCGGACTATAATCGTTTATCCGGTCAGGAACGGGGAATGAATACAATTTCCTACGGCCGGGCGGCCTTTTGTAAAAGGCGACAAAACAACCCACAGCCAGGTGGTTGTAGATGTAGAGCATGCTGCCATAACAATACTGAGTTATGTTCCGGCATTAGTGGCCAGGTTACAGTCTCCCTTAAGAGAGCAGAAGCATATTTGTAGCACTTTTGATCTTACAAATATACATAGGCGATGGTAACCGTTTTTCATCACGTGGGCTGACTGCTTATCTGTTGAACTCATGCAATAAAAAATAAGTCGACAGTTGGCGTAGGGATGGAATTGGGGCCGGATTGGGACGGGATTGAGATAGTTTCGGAACTAGATAGGGATTTGTTCAGATTATCTAAACAGGTCTGTCCGTTACTCGAATACCACCGAATCGCCTCACTTGCAAGCTGTCCACGCGCGGATCGCTAGTGAATCACTCTGTGTCAACCAGCTGCTCGGAGTAATTCAGATATAGACCTAGTACTGATCGCTGACTATACGGCAATTCGTGGATTACGCGATGTTCACTCCGTTGACCACACAAAGTTTGCTGGTTTACAATACTGCGTCCATCCGCCAAAGGCGGTGCTTCTCGGGTACCGGGTACCACTAATAGCTAAATCTTTATCTTGACCAATTATGTTTAATACGGCCTTGTTTAATACCTGTACTAGAGATTCAGTAACTTCATAACTATTTATTTCTTCCAATACTTTCTCTATTGTATCAGTCCATAGGCCGTTATTATTTTCCATATCTAGTTGAACTAGTGGTGTTGGTGGTGTGTAACCATCAGGTGCACTAACATTCACGTTGGTAGCACCAGCAGTAATGTTAATTTCCAATCAACTCTTCAGATGAGAAGAGGGCTGGTTCCCACCTAGGACAACGGATAAGTATGGCGATCCAGCGAGGTAACGTAGCCAGCCTTCTGGCAATCTTACCCGTTGACTTCGATGACCTAGGCTCAATATTCTACTTACAGACTTAAGAGATTATAAGTGGAATACAATATCAACTTATATCGTATTCCACTTGTTTTCTTGTCCTCAGTCATTTTGTGTAATAAATCCAAGATTGGATACGATAACCAACACAAAATATAGTTCACTGCTACCAGAAGGACGTTCCGTGTATTTTTTTTAAATTATGCTTTACACGTAATTGATTTTTCAAACATGTATGAATCTATGACGCCAGTTATTAGCATCTGGTCAGTGCCCGAACGAAAAACATGACTTACATCCATATGAGTATTTTAAGACAACATTGAATACATTGAGCTATCTCTAAAAAACAAGGTGGGACATAAAAACTTCACACTAACGCATTTGTGTGCAAACATAACACATGCGCCTGCGCCGATCTAAAACACTCGTCCGGCGAGCCGATAATGGCGGCTGGGGTGAACGACCCGCGTTACATATTTAGAAAAAAATATTTGGCAAATGCACAGTGCAGTGCACTTACACTGTCTGCAATAAATATTGACCAGCCTTGATATTTTCTATGAGACCTATAAGAAATTATTATAAATTTTGTCTTCATTCACTGTATTTGTTGTAGGTTAAATAAAGGCTGTAGCGAATGTAATAAATAATTTATTGTGTGGGTTCCAATGTATTTTCTTACTAGGTGTAATACGATGTGTAATCCATTTAGGGACTGCCCACCAGGCGAGGATTGCAGCGGGCGAATAGGAAACTCGCCTGATCAAACAGTCAGAATACTCACTAATATACCTCAGTATTCATTCTATCCCTTTTGCCAGGGATCGCCGGCATGGCCAAATCGGTGCCAAGTTCCAATGTCATCGATAGAGACTCAAACCATTTTTATTGACCCCAATTACTCGTCATGCACAAAGGTATTTTTAATTACGTATATATTTTTCATATTCTAAAATTACGTTTCTACCACAATGTTGACTTAGTTTTACCACATCAACTTTATATAGTCCCCGGCACGATTCTTGAGTGGTCACTTTTTCCCACGAACCGTGAAATTTCGATCCTTTTTATAAGTATGAGGTATTGTCCCTTTCGAATAAAGAGACGCCAAACGCCTTGTGGATGTCTCACGTGATCAAGACTGGTTTATATCTCAGGCAACGAATTAGCGTTGCTATTCAACGAAACAATGTGATTAGTCTTTTTGACACGTTTCCAACTGACAGCGGTCTGGTACTAGATTCTACAGTTTAGTTTTAGTTTGTGCATATAGTTTATTATTAGTTTAATTTATAGTATAGTTTAATTTATTTATAATTTGGTTGTATTTTTTTAAAAGTTAGTTTAGTATAAACTATTTAATTTAAATAAATATAACGTCAAAAGCATAATATTGTTGATAAATCTCATTTCAATGGCTACAATCATTGCGTAAAGCAATCTCTACTGTTCCGCCAACCGCTCAAGATTCATGCCAAATATACTAATATTTGGGTCTTTTGCATTTTCAAGGATTAAAAGGAGGTAATAATCCCCATTAGACTTGAATAATACTTTTATGGAGTTAATCCATACTTGAGAATGCGGTAGGATAACAAGCAAATGATATGTTTTGATTAGACAGACAGTTAAGTAAGTAATAAAAATTAAATATTGTTGTTGGGCTTGTTCCTTTGTCCTACAGTGTATGAACTGGTTGGTTCAGTAGAGATGTAGATACACGATACAGCTGCACACCGAGCTATAGTAATTCCTTTATGTATTAACGCGTCTTGCACTTTTAAATTGGGGTTTATTTGTTTGCTTGGTCATAAAGTATTTCTAGATTCTTTATTTAGTACTAACATATTTCGGAAAGTGTTTCTGCCTTGGCGACTGTCCAGCGAGGATGTGGCAGAATTACACCCAAATCACTTCCTATTGTCATTTAAATATATCCTATAGACGGCCATAGCTACTTACTTTTGGCCAGTTTTTTTATGTTTGCTTGTAGGCAAACTGGCAGACGGACCACCTGGTGGAAGGTGGTAGTTTATCTAGTCGTTTACTTTTGTAGTGTAAATAGTCCGCAACTTCGCTCTCGTTAATGTTATTCCACGGAAACCGTACGCTTTTCCGAGATAAAGAGTAGCCTATATGCTATCCAGACATATATCTATTATATCTAACTTTGTGCGAAAAATCTATCCAAACTTTCACATTTATAAATGCATGTAATGAACTTATTAATAAAATAAATAATACACAATTAGAAATTATTACCCAGTGAACGCATACATAAATGTTTAATAAAACAGTATGTGACAATCCAAGTGGAACGCGACCTAACTGACACATTAAATCTGCGAATGACGGTAGATACAAACATAGTTTTTTTGGAAAGTGATTAGTGTTAAATAACAGTTTATAATATTATTTAAATGGGAATTTATGTGAATTGACTTTGAATGTCATTTATTTGTCTTTTCAGAAAATCATTTTTATTCCATAAATTCCTGAAGTAATAAAGAGTTGTCTTATATATTATTATGTATTGATGAGTCATCATCTTGAACAATATTATAAAGGGGGAGGGGATTGAGTGGTATTCATGTATTTTCTAACAGTGGAGATAGGTTTTGCGTAACTCCAGGCTCGGCAGGGGGTTACCGGAGGGCGTATGGAGACTCCCAATGGCCGGTTCTCCACTTGCCTAGAAAATTTACAATAACGCTAGCGAAGCCTCTAGAAAAAGCTGGTAGTAAATAACGTAAAGTCCGTTTACGATCATTAGGGAGGAATAGAACCAGAAGCATCTGCATTGGAGATAGGCCGACAAAGGCTTAGTTCACTCAAGCACAGAGGTCTTCAATGAAGCACGATTGAGACGAGATCTTAAATCAATCTGTATATAATATTCTATAAATTGCAATAAAAATAGACATGCAAAATGCAATGTAATAACTTGCAATAAAACGGTAGGTATTGGCCTTGTATGTGTGTCTGTGTTTGGCCGACGCCATCGCAACCTTGGCTTGGCTGTCGAACTTTTGCCTTGGTCCTCCGTCGAGCTGCGCTTGCGCACTAATTTTGTACGTATTAGTTTTTTATGTGCGCTCACACACATTATCTATACGTAGGATCGACAAACGGAAACTTTTTGAATAATAAACATATGAATTCTTTTGAAGCGCATAAAATTCGCTTCAGCAATGAATAGTAGAAGAGGATTTAATTTGATTTAATTCAACCGGCGACGATTTGGGACTCGTATATGTTATTTTCGTTATTATATTTAATTTGTATATATAGTCTATTTCTAGTGTTTGATTTTATTTTAATTTATATATAAATAAAATATATTGAACTTTTAACAAATATTTTTTATTTCAGGAGAGAACATGTCTCATAGTCATAGTGCATAAAATTACACTAGAATAATGTATAATTATAATAATCAATTTTAAACAACCATGGAGTTAAATTAAATAATCGATAAATGTACATTCCATTATGAATTGATTTCATAATTTAAAAAGAATAATAAATGAGAATAATCGATGGTAGAGTTTTACACAAGTGGGCATTGCATTATCTAATTTGCAGAGCGCTAGGTGAGTTAGCGTTATAATTACAATTATAAATAATTAGGCATACAATTCACATACATATATACACAAGGTATATGTTAGGTTCTTAGTTCTAGGTTCTAAGTTCTTTCAGTTATAACTACTCAACCAGTCTGATGCTTTAGAATAAAACTTGAAAAAAATATGTCTTGGACAGCCAACACAAGAATACAGCCATTACCTACATACTTATGGTACAACCTTACCCACCGTTAATTTTTCTTACTATCGATTAAAATTTGACATAAGCTCCATACACGATGGCCTCTGCGATTGAGTGGGCTAAGCCTTTGCTAGCCTCCTCGCTGCAATGCAGAGGTTCCGGGTTCAATTCATAGTAAATTTTGGAAACAATTTCTTTCCGTTATTTACTATGGTCTGGGTGTCTGGGATCGGCCCCAGAGTAGTCCGATGTATATTACCCAAAACACAAGCGTAACTTGCTTAATTTGGGGATATACTATATGTGTTTTGTTTTGATTATTATTATACAAGTAATGTCAAAATTTTATTGATGATAAGGCAAGCGAATGAATAGTATAGTAGTTTGTATATTTTAAGCTACCACAAGATACAGTGATTGATGTTAGAGATAAATTTGGATTTATTTAGTTATCAGAAAACGTCTTCTAATATCGCAGACATAAGCAAAGTCTGTTTTTAATGACGTGAATTTATTTATTTATTGAAAAAACCAACAGTGCATATTACAAGAATACAAACAAACAAAAAGGTACTTAAAATGTAGGACTAATAACAAATTTTTCTATAAAGTTAAATTACGAACAAACGAGCGAACTAAATTTGTGTAAAATGCAATAAATATATACATAAGCTAAAAAGTGAAAGAAGTATATACTTATACACATACATACATAATAACAGATAGATATGCATACAGAGATAGCTAAATAAAATACCTTGATAGATACATATAGAAATACACATAATATACAATAACATTTAAATATAAAAATATATTAATATTCATTTAACATATTACTTATGTTCTTATTTTTTATATGATGTGACATCTGTTCCAATAATTGATTTCAAGATTAAACTTTTCAATAGAGGCTTAGAGTAACGAAAAAGTCAATATATATACATATATATATATATATTGTTTTTTTTTCGTGTATTAAAGTATATTCTATTATATTCTATTCTATAAGTAAATAAAAATATAATTATAGAAATTTTAGCTTTACTGATTAAATATTATGTATTAATTTTAAATTCTTAAAATTCAATATTATATGTAGGTATCCACTTTATGATCACGAATGTTCTGTAATATCAATATACTTCTTCCTATGATGCCGTAGAATCCAGTCGACCTTGGTCTCCTAACATGCATCGGAGCGGGGAATAAGCGGCAGGCAATACTATCGCTTCCTGCCTTACTGAAGTGTGCGCTAGCGCTTATTGGTGTGCTAGGTCGACGCCCGTCGCTTGCGAAGGTCAGGCATTAGGTCAGTGTCTAGGCCGGAGTTAGGCTAGGTCTAGGTTGGATTCTAAATCCCGTGACGTCCAAATAAAGTGCAAGTAGTAGTAGTTCAAGTTTAGTAGGTAGTTCAAGTTTAGTAGGTAGTTCGTCATCGGATTTCGCTCCTTAGGGCGCCCAGTCCCACACACGCTTGTGCAGGCGGCCTTAAGCGCTGCATTGGGCCTTTCCCGTAATAACCCGAGTATGGTGTCGCAGACAGTCCCCTGCGTTAACAAAAAAAGGTCTAGGTTTGACAATGTTAGAAAGACTTCGTTTTAACGGTTTTAAGCGCGGTAATTTATTTAATTTTTATTATTCTGACGTTTTGGACACTTTTCAGTAGCCGTGATCACGGTAGACAAAGATGTCAATGAGTATTGTTAAAGTTTTATTTAGCCTACCGCCAACTTGTTCATTTTAATTATTTAGTTTCAATTTTGTTTATGGTTATTATTTACTCTATGGGAACCCAATCTAATTTACCACCGCTTCACAATATGTTGTGGCTTTAAGAGAAGAAGCGGCACAAAAAATTCTTCAGCAAACATGCCTAGCTCTAATAATTTTATATAATATTAATATGGGTGGGAGGAAGAATAAAAATAAATTATCAATCAAGTTGGTTTGTGATCCGGTGCACGCAGAAAGAGCTGGGTTTGGGTCTTAATAGTTTTGTTGATCGGATCTTCTTGTCTTTCGTGATGACGGCTACTGAAAAGTGGCCGTAATGTCGGAATAATACAAATCAAATAAATTACCGCGCTTAAAATCGTTAAAACTTAGTTTTATAATGTTAGAAAGTTTGTTATAATGGTGTGTCGATGTTTTTGTTTAGCTACTTGTATAACAGTATACTTAATCAATCATAATGTGTTTTTTTGTTTTTATATTGTACACACATAGTACTTAATTCTACGCACGTAATGTAAATGTTGTAGACAAAGTGCAGGATCGGCCTTTGGGAATCCCTCACGCCCTTCGCTAACCTCTTCCCGGGATCCGAGATATTGCTGAAATGCATTCCCCAGCGTTATAAAAAAAGGAATATGTATATTACGAAAAAATAACGCCATCTAGCGAAGGCGAAACCAACCATTAGAGCAACACATTAAAATTGCGCCGATGTCATTGTTGTTGCCATGGCGATGTATTTGTTAGTTAATTGCAACGTCTTCGCCACTAAAGCGCGATCAAAGCACCATCTTTTCGGCTATATACATATATTTCTCGGGAATAATTTTATTTTTTCTGGATGAATGAAACCATTACATACCAAAAATAGCATAAAACTTAATTGAACTTTGGTAGTGATTTCAAATTAGAATCGACTAGAGCTATTGTACTCCGTACTTTTATCCGTGTAGGAACGGAGAAAGAATACAATTTCCTGTCCTAACAGGCGACAAAGATAATCCACAGCCAGGTGGTAGGGTATATGCCCGACTGGATGACAGGAAATAGAAGATAAAGACAGGACGGCGGTTAAGTTGAGATTCGCTCGAGATTCAAAAATATCAGCTGATACAATTCTTTTATAAATATTATTCCAGACTATTCAAAACTTTCTTTAACGTTATTAAAATAACTACGTGTTCCCGCTCGGGATCAAAGCTACCCTTACTTTACCTAGGAAACCTACCAACCAAGCCAACATAAATCAGACGTGGACAATTACCGGTCAAGCTAATATTAGAGCTGTGGAACAACTTGACTCGAAGAGATTTCAGGGCTTCGACAGGCCAGTGTACCCTTTTGTGCATAGAAGTCCACCGTTTGTCACGGAATAATTAATAATAATAAATACTACATAATTATCTTGTGTCGTTCATTGACCCACCTAAACCTATTCTGTGGCTAAGGAGGAGAATCTGACTCTTTCCCCCTCGTCACACAGGTTCGCGTTTGACCACGATCTCGCCCTATGTTGAGCGAAGATATGGTCTAGGATGGAGCACGCTTACCTAGAAGATACCTTTTCACGCAGGACTTGAAGACATCCTGGTCATAAGTATCGGGAAAGACAGACTCCGGAATAGGGTTCCACTCCTTTGCGGTGCGCATGATAAAGGTACACATAAAGCGCTTCGTTATCACAGGTGGAATGTCCACATATATCGGTGTTGCATGAATGGATGATGGATGCACGCTCTCCCAAATGTATTTGATAAAAAACCGATAAGCTGGCAATCCTGCGTCGATGTTCGAGACTTTCAGTTTTATCGTCGAATAGCTGATCGTTGCCAACCAGGCTCTTGGCTCTCCGCTCAATCGACTCTAGTGCTTCGAGTTGCTATTTGGCTGAGCCATTCCAAAGGTGAGAGCAGTACTCCATATACGTTCGTATTTGTGCATTGTACAACATTAGCAGCTGTTCCGACATGAAGTGTTGTCTCCTAAGCCTAAAATGGTAGACAAAATTATTCGATTCTGGCCCATTAGCCAAGGACGGTTCTAGGTCAATCTAGACGGAACGTACGGTAAGTCTAGGTACTCCTAAATATGTTCTCGGAATTAATAATGCGCAATTCGAATGTGACTCATGGCATTTTAAAGCTGAGAGATTTTGATTTTAATGAGACCAGTTTTATATGTTTTGTGAGACGAAAAACACACACCTTTGTCAATGGTTCTGCTGCTATTAATACTTCAAGAATATATCTATCTATTCTGTTTTCTTTGAAATTCTCTCAATTATTTGGGATCGGCGCAATATGTCTTTTCCTTTCATATATATTTTGACATACGATCTCTTGTCACACCACAAATCATCATGTCATCCTTCACACAATCCATCTATTTCTTTTTTGGTCTACCTTTGCATTTGCGCCGTCCATCTTCCAGTTTATCATTCTTTTTGTTGTGTGACTTTCATCCTTCTCTGAAAAATGTTTCTAACTGTGCTATAAAGATTTGTTGGGGGTTTCGAGTTTGTAAATGAATTTAAAAATGAGTAAAAATCAGGGGGGAGGCTAATTCAGATCAGCGGATTCCGGATCTGTCAGTCTGTTAGAGAACCACGTGAAAACTACTGAACGGATTTAAATGAAACTTGATAAAGAGTTAGCTTACATTCCGGGTCAACATAGCACACTTTTTATCCCGATAAGTGACATTTTCCATCAGTCAAAAAGTTGGCATTGCGCTAAAATTTTTTGGCGCTTTATTGCGTGAGTTCAGCAGACAGGCAGACGGCCCACCATAAAGAAAGCGGTTACCTTCGCCTATGGACAGTTGTAACACCAGAGGTACTACCAGTGCTTCCGCTCTCTAAAGAGAGACTGGACCCTAGCCACTAATGCCGGAACACAAATCAAGGTTGTTAAGGCGGCATACTCTAGACCAGGGGTGGTCGCCATCCAGTCGAGCAAATACCCTACCACCTGGCCAGCGGTTTTCACTGATCGACAACTAATTCTTAGGATTTAAACACTGCGCTGCAATTTTTCTGGGAATGATTTAAAAAGGCCAAATTTGAAAAAAATAATTGAATTCCAATCTGATATTTTTCACTGATTCATTGTTAATTTAATGTAATAATATGTGTGATATTTTTTATCCCGGGAATCCCTCAGGATGTTTCCCGGGAGCGGTTTGTAATTGTTCAGGTGTGTAAAAATTCGTTTATTCCGACACATTTTTCACTAAAACGATAGATTACATCATTTTTTAAATGCTGTGGTACTTTGTGTCCGGGGAATTAGGCGGGAATTTCAAGTCAACCGTGGACGAAGTCACGGGCATATCCTAGTTGTTTTTAATAAAATTCTTGTTACAAACGTAACTTGCTTGAAGTGAGACCGGCAGAAGGAAAAATCAAGCGTGCAAACAACCAAACACAGATACATTTATATATCAGGAACCATGTTATTTTTGTCAAAAACAAGCTTCGCCTTCATACCACTAGATTTCAAATGTTTACGCAAAGTGATGTGTGCATACATAATTGTAAGTCTACGTTTCCTATCCTTGGGAGCGGTCGTTTGCTCTGGCCGTTTTAGCACTTAGTGAACGGAAAACATCATATATTATCTGCGCTCATAAAAATAATAATAAATGTTGTTAGATTTATAAAGAACAGGGAGCTGCCTCGTGGTTTTGTTCATGTTGATTTTTTTCAGGCAAAGCTCACGTGTTGTCTGTATAAACATGATGATGTTCTAATCCGTGCACGAACGGAGAAAGAATACAATTTCCTGCGGCCGGGCGGCCTGTCGTAAGAGGCGACAAAACACCCCACAGCCAGGTGGTAGGGCACTTGCCCGACTGGATGGCTACCACCCCCGCTCTAGAGTATGCCGACATAACAACCTTGAGTATTCCGGCATCAGTGGCCAGGTTCCAGTCTCCCCCAAGAGTGCAGCAGCGCATTTGTAGCACCTTTGGTGTTGCAAGTAGGCCGTCTGCCTGTCTGCTGAACTCCTGCAATAAAAAAAAATCGGGTTCTAAGTTCCCGAAAACTGTAATTAAAGTATTCCCTCAAAACACGTACTATCTTATTATGTAATAGTAGATTATTACACAAGGTATGGAAGAAATCTATTTCGGCACGAGACGGTTTGGCACACGAGCGTAGCAAGTGCGCCAAAAGTTCGAGTGCCTAAGCAGGTATTTACTCCGAGGTAAACACTGTGCTTTCCATTTTTTTTATACTGAATAGGTTCGCGTTTGACTGACATTGCGCCTGATGTCAGGTAGAGCACGCTCATCTGGAAGATACCTGTTTACGCCAGACTTGAAGACACCTAGACTGTATTTTTCATGGAAACAGACGACGGTAAAGAGTTCCACTCTTCACCGGTACGTATGATAAAAGTGGAAGCATAGCGTTTTGTCCGCTTTGTTGGTATTTCCACCATATAATGGTGGCGTGAGTTCGTACGTCTGCTTGTCCGGTGGTAAAATGGTGAGGGAGAAATTAATTCATGCAATTCCGATTATTTCGAATATGAGGTAAGTAAATATAAACCTGATTAGTTTTAATAAACAATATTTTATTAAAACACTAGCGCGTCCGGCTGTCTTTGACATGTCCTGAAAAGAATAATATCTAAAATCCGATTTCAGCGCCACCTATCGAGTCTAAAAACTACTCCATGAACACAAGAACTAAGGGAGGGAGAAGGTCATTAGAAGAAACAAAACAAATAAAGAACTCGGAGTTACTACTGTTACAAATGGAATAAGGGTGTAACAAACTGTTATATACGCACATACGCAAAGGATCCTGAAGGTATCACTGGATCGCTTCAGGGTCTTGGAGTTGCACATATTTAAAAAAACTTAATAGTAGCAACTCTTTGGGGTAAAAACTCTATGTGTAGGTTGTCTATTGTTTGCCCCAAAAATATAAGCAATAATACTCATATGCCCGAATTTTATTTGCCCGAATTTCATTTTCCCGAATTGTTTGTTTACCATAAAAGTTATGTGACATTCTCTTGTTTGCCCGTACATTAGATTCCACGATGATACGAGTGCACTACGTATTGTTATCCATTTTATTAATTGCAATAATATTATTTAACATTTCGACGTCATATTAAATTAATTTCAAATACATCCAAGCCTTTCTTGATTAGCAAATACAGCAAGCTCTTCATTTGCTCATGGAATTCTGGAGTTCTAGCACTTCGCAGGCTGCTGCCGCGGCACTCTCGCTTCGCTCGCACGACTCGTGCGTTGTTTTTCGTGTTCTAACCTAACCAAACCTAAACCTATTGATCGTTTAGTTTAAACCGATTTTATGATTTTTTTCTAGAAGCAAGTTCGATGGCAAATGATGTTATGGCATATAATAATTACGCCTTACAATGATGATAACAAATGATGTTATTGAAATTGACTTTATGGGAAACAAAGTTTCTAGCACGTGACTAATATAGTAAACAATGAGTATGACATATAAAATTATGAGAAACAATATTATGTCTGTTGACCAGTATAGCAGATCAAATTATGGTAAATGAAATTCTGGCAAGTGGGTGTAGCCGATCTGTATCATCTATACATAAAAATAAATAAAATTTAAGTGTCTATTTGTAATGTCAAAATATTTTTTTTTACTAAATGTATATGAAGTATATACGGTACTTGTATCAAAAAATCTCTTTTTTATTTTTGTCGGTCTGTCTGTTTGTCTATTGGTTCCGGTTAATCTCTGAAACGGCTGGACCGATTTTGACGGGACTTTCACTGGTTAGCTGATGTTATAAGAAGTAACTTAGGCTACTTTTATTAAGGTTCCGCGAAAAAAATTCCACGCAGACGAAGTTGCGGGTAACAGCTAGTTTTAATTATAGTTGAGCCATTCTAAGAAGCTTCATTTGAAGCTTCCTATAAATACTGACGATCTGACTTTGTAACAGCATCAAAATAATTTAATATCAAAATAAAATACCATAATTCGCTATTTAAAATGTACCATGACCTGGAGATTGATTTGTAATCGAAAAGTTTAAATATAAGTCGTGATTAGGTTATGCATATTTTCTACTCGTTAAAGATAAAAAAGACAACGACACGCAAAATATAATTTTCAAAAAATAAATTGTTTTATTTTAATCGATATAATGTGCGACTTTTTACATACATATATTCCAATTTTTAATTGTATCATTCTCTATTGTTCATGTAACTATTAAAATCAGTTTGATCGATGTCAAATGTGGTTTTATAGAACGGCCAGGCTATAACAATTACGAGGACTAGAAAATATTTTGTGATGTTTTTGCTTGGATGTTTTGTCAATAATTATTTAGATTTTTTTTGTCAATTTTCGCCATTGGTGTTTTATTGTTTATGTATAAAAAGAACAACTAATTGTATGACACGTAGGTTAGCTATAATAATTAGCTTTTTCCTACACATACATCATACACATTCTTAATAATTTATGTAAATGTTTATAATTAGTTGTTAAATAAAAACACTTTGTGACGTAAGCACTTGAATTGTTCAATTACTGCGGCATGTTTACCACGCTTTTAGAGGTTGTTGACTTATGTTATAAAATAAATCCATCACAAGACTGTCATCCTAACTAATATTTGTGGGACGCCGAACTTGAGATAAATACAATGCACGATTTCAACACTTTATTTCACTTTCCAAATCAAAACACAATTTCAATCGTCACCTTTATACGACACTTTAACCTTTACAGGTACATAAATCACGGTTGAGTAAATCATTTCCAACCTAAAACCACCACTACCCACCGACTTCTGTAAACAGTCTGTATCTCATGTGGCGCCATCTTTAAACAGCGAATGTTCGCGGAAACAAGGTTTTTATATAAATTCACAACTGTCGCAGATATATATATATATATATATATATATATATATATATATATATATATATATATATATATACTGTTACATACCGACACAGAAATGCGCACACCTGCAGGTCGTAAAACGCAATTGCCTTCTCGGATTTAGGAATTCTTTTTGTTTACTTTGAAAAACAATGCCCAAATGGAGGGGTGGGGCAGTCAAGCGACGATTACGATACGAGCAAGATGTACATTCGAAGAGCGATATAGTGACGGACTTTGCGCGCGTTATTAAATTGTACAGTTTGTACAGGTTGTGTCCAGTTATATTTGTACCTATGCTATACGTGTTTGTATAGTTCTAATAAATTCTATAGTAATTCCAACGGCATTTTAATTCGAGTCCCGCACTCCTAACAATATATATATATAGATATATATTTGAATATATAGTTTCTTTATAATAATATATATTATTATTCTATGAGCTGTTATTATTATATAATAATAACAGTTCATAAATGCCCCACTGCTGGGCACGTACGGTATACCCGCCACGCTTGTGCAAGGCGCCTTGCCAGGTTTGATAACCGGTTTTCACGAAATGCATACATGTTGTCAGGGGTGTAGAAAAGGACGGTACTTTTGTACTGTTCCAGAGATATAGACGAATACAACTGAAAAGATAGCATTAACAAATACATCGTTATGGTAGTTTTACAGAACTAATATACCTCCGCTAAACTCCTTTCTTAGATGCGACATAAGTGCGTGTATGAGGTAGTTTTAAATAGGGAATGTTACATAAGAAAATATCATTTGTTATTCATATTTGACTGTTTCACAAATCATTTCATATTTGTCTATTTGTTTTATTTTTTGTGAATAATTAAAATAATTGAAGATTTTATGGTTTTCCTTTCATTAAATTTACCAAGTATGTTAGAGAGATTGCATCCTTGTGATTGACCCTAATGATCGATGCAATAAAATTACAGGGTGTCATTTTAACAGATTTTAGTCGGTTCGATTCCCGGGTGAAGCAAGAGAATTTTTGAAAATCTTTGAATGAAGTTTTATTTCTGTTCAAAAATAAAGAAATGTTTCTTTGGAGTAAAATTTGCTATCTCTATTATTTAAAGTACTTTTCCAGGTGGCATTAAAAAATTCCACCCTGTATAAGTATAGTGCCAGTGTTATGTTTTTATGCACTTTTTTGTTATTTGACATTATTACTACTGATTGCTACATTTCGCTATTGGATATGTTATTTTAGTTCTAACGTCTTTTTCTATTACAGGTCCCTCTACCCCCGAGTATCTGCTGGTCGTCTAGTTCTTGCGCGTGTATGCGCAAAGTCCGTTGATTTAGTAGAGCTACGTTCTACGATATCCTGGTGTCAGGTAAGTTCTTGTTTGTATATTATTATAATTTGTGTGTTAGTTTCACACGACTGTGTATTTTTGTAAACTACCTACTTTTGTTATTAAAATTAGCATGTTTTCGAATGTCATCAGTAGTGTTTTGATCTGTTTATGTGTATGCGATGCATGCGTGTGTGAATGATTAACCAGTTATGGATGATTGAAGGTGTATAAGTAGGTGTATGTATGTATGTATGTATGTGAATAATTGGATATGAGTGGATAAGGATCAATATGAATGAGGATTGATAGATGACTGAATGTTTGTGTGTGGTTGAGTGTACAATAGTACACGGATGAGTGTTACTTGTTTTGTGTTATTGTAAGTATTTATGCATGAAAATGTTTGTTGTATATTGTGTGTTTGTTCCTTGAAGATACCCGGGCCATCTTATACTCACATTTGCCCCTCTGTGCAATGTGGCCTCCCATCCACGTGACGCTACCATTTGTTAGATGCTTTCCACCGGTTCCACGCACAATAGCCGAGCCGTTGGTCCTGCCTCGCTGCCTGGTTATTTGTGCAGTATATGCTATAAAATAAAACGGAATTTTCTAAATTAATTATCAAATCTGTAAAAATGAATATGTATCAAAGTTTGATGGTGAATATCTTTGAAACACTCAATTTAATCGACTAAGTATAAGAGACCATATTTGTAGAGCGTACAATTTCCTACAAAAATATACATGACCCATTTTATAAATTTTATCTGTTTACGAGTTACAAAATTCATAAGCAAAAAAGAAATTTGTCTGAAAATAATCAAACTTTAATTTTCAATATTTGTTAAATGGTGATATTTACGATAAAAATGTAGGAGACCTTTTTTGTTAGGCGTTCGATTTCATACAAAAAACTATACTGAATTTTGCTGCTAAATCAATTACTAACGGAGATATGATTTTTTCTATTGGTTTAAGGAAAAAATCGAAAACTGTAATGCGGAGGACCTTCCTATTGAAATTAAGAGCTCATATTTGGTGAGAATTTTTGTCAGGTGTCTAGCAATCCATTTATCTGTGTCACTTGTAAAAAAAAATTGACCCACCCTAATATATACACAAGATATACTCGTATTAATAAAATACAACTGTTCAAACATAATAAACATATAGCTATATGCAATATAATACTAATTACATACAATTATATATCATTATTCTTAATTTTATTAATTGACGGCCTCTATGGTTGAGCGGGCTAAGCCGTTGCCGGCCTACCTCACTGCAACACAGAGGCTCCGGGTTCGATTCCTGGTATAGTAAATTTCGGAAACGTATTTTCTCCGTTATTTACTATGGTCTGGGTGTCTGGGATCGGCCCCAGAGTTGTACGTTGTATATTACCCATAACACAAGCGTAACTTGCTTAATTTGGGGATATACAATACGTGTGTTTGTCTGCCGATTATTATTATTATATTGCAGATATTATTTCCTGGCCATGTTCTTAAATGTTGATAGAGATTTTAATGTTGTTCTCATGGTTAGTTTCACTTCCGCTAGATGGCGATACGGGTATTATTTTTTATTTATGTTTTGACGCTGAGAGAACTTAATTACGTATCCCCCCCCGGGCTCGGAAGGAGGTTACCGGAAGGCGTGTGAGAGTCCCAACGGCCGGTCTTCCAATCTGTCTATAAAATTTATAATAACGCAAGTGATGCCACGGGCCAAATTTAGTTCCATAACACCGGCCCACAAAAGAAAATGGTGTGTAATTTTGACCACACTCACACACATCTATTGTTATGTATTTCGATGCGCTGAATCCGAATCGTAAAAAAATGCGATGAAGATATCACATATAAAAACTTCTTATTGGTAGACGTGAGAGATTTTATAAAAGTTTTCAATTTGTAAAAACGGCCACGAAGACTACCAAATGGGGACATATAAAGTAGTCTAAAAGTGCATCAAGACTCTTAAAGTTTGTCGGTTAATATGCACAAGGTTAGCATAGTCCAAGGTGACAAGGCAATGCCCAGAACAATGGCGTCCCCACAATTTATTATTCTAAGCTGGCCTGTAGTAGTACAAATTAATGCACACATCACCCATTGAAATTAATAGTCAACAAATTACATATGCCTCGTGACGTTTTGTTATGTACTTGTTTTCGAAGTTATTTTCGAAACAGTGGGTGGTATATTTTAGATGAAATCAAAAGAAAATATAAATTTTTAATAATCTTTAGGTATATGATACTTAATGTGATTAATTTAATTTATTATTATTAATTAAGATTCAAATATATCTTTGCCAGATTAATAATGGTTTGTAACATCAAAAGATTAAATAATATATTTGCATAAATTATTTAGAGTCATATTTAAAATAACTTACATTTATTTACATCAAAATAGTGTACATATTACAAACTAATACAATAAAGGAAATTTATCATATTTATGTTGTATTCTACATATAATCCCTCAATACTATAAATAGAATACTGAGCCTAAGTCACCTTCTTCTATAGGTAAGATGCCCAGAACGCTGGCTACGTTTCCTCGTTAGAAAATAATAATTATAAACATTTTCAAATTATTATACACAACTACCATACTAAAATTAGTACACTGAAGAATATTTAATCTGACTAAACTTATTATGAATGAATACTAGTTATATTGTGTTCTATCTATCCAGGGTTGTTTTAACAATATTGGGTGCCGGGGTGCGAAAATTATTATGCGCCTCTCTTGCTATCAGTAAAATACAATTTTACTTTACTTTACTTTATGTTGAAAATATTAGGGTTTCATATTTGTAGACATTTTGTCAAAAATGGAGTCTATATGAAACCGTCATAATCATCTGTGCGTCGGTCTCTCGACATGTGTATAGATAGTTAAGTTAATAGGCGACCGGCTTGCGCTCCCTAGGTCCTTGGGCCCGCACCCCCTGCACCCCCGGGTAAAGTCAGCCTGTATCTATCTCGTAAGATTATCTACTATCTATAATATATTAAATCACGTATATGTGTATATGAATGTTTTGATTTCCTACATCTTTCTCATTCCCGCTATTTGCGCTCTAGCTCTATCTTTCCTTAATGACACTTGTACACACTTCTTCCTTCGATGATAGCTCTTTCACGGTACAGGCTGTCCGTTTATGGAACTCATTGCCACTCAACATCAGACAAGCTAAATCCATAAAGTCTTTTAAACTGATGGTTACTAAATATCGTTGGTCTAAAACATGCTACTGATTCTATATATAGTATGATATATCTTATTTTTGTATAAGTATATTGTTATTTATATTAATTTATTTTTTACTTAGTCTTATTATTTATTGTCTTCGTTACCACTGTTGTCTTAATACTGTCCTTAGTTTAGGGGGTTGCCTGGAAGAGATCGCTTTAAGCGATAAGGCCACCCTTTGTTCAACATTTACTGTACTTAGTTTTAAGTAGCTTATATCCTTGGTCAACATTTCTGTACAATGAAAAATATGCTGAAAACCGAGTCAGGGGGATGTAAGAAGTGAAATAGAACTAATTTAATTTTTTTGTTTCTCTCTTTGTCTGTCTGTTTGTACAGGCTAATCTCCGAAACGACTGGACCGATTTAAATGAAATTTTATATGGTGGTACCTTAAATCCCTGGTCAACATATAGGATATTTTAGATCCCGAAAAATTAAAGAGTTCCCGTGGGATAGTTAAAAATCCGCACCACGCGAACGAAGTCGCGGGCATCAGCTAGTTTAAGATAATTTTTATTCTGATAAATAACATTGTTTCCTCAAAATATACGTATATATAGCCAAAAACATGGCGCTGCATTTGCAAATTATTTTTGGTGCCATCGTTGCAATTCATTTACAAGTCTTCATGACAACGCGAAGGAAGGTTCGTTACTGGTGAGGCCTCACCTGCGACAATGTTAAATATCTTGATTGTGCCCGTATGCGTCTATGAAAAGCGTTAAAATAACACCGTCGTCGAATAGCCACATTAGTGTACATAGAAAGAAAGAAAAATATTTTTTGACTTAAAAAAGACGACGCTATAGATAAAAACACATAATACATCCACATTAAATTAAAAAAAAACAAAAAAACTTGATTCACAAGTTATGTCATATATATATATGTTACCTGTTAATATATGACATCATTAACAATTAAAAACAACATCCCATCACAAATAACATATTACACCCATCCCCACATCTGCCTGAAACAGCCTATATCTGCAAAGCCACGTACTCATTCGCGAGCCAGAACTGTCACCGAGCGTAAATAGTAACGTACTCTAATGTGGACCCATAAATATTAATAGTAAATAGTAGTAACATAATATAGTATAGATTTATAGATGTATAGATAGTAGTAATGAATAGACAATAGTTTGTTTAAAAGGAGTATAAATGTAGTAGACGTAAGTAAAGACTATAATAGAACTTAAGCATTTATATAAAAAGAAAATAAAAAGAGAAAGAAAATAAACATAAAAGAGGAAAAGAATACCCTCTACCTTGAACTGTGATGGATGAGGAGGTGAAAAAAAATATGGACCCCGAAAATTATCTTCACTTGTGACCACCAACGAGCCGCCTTTGGTTGCATACTCATTAGCAAGCTATATCTGTAACCAGATATATACAGTAACGAGGTTCTAGTGTGTACGTGGCTCGCTAGCGTACTGCGTTTTTTTCGCACAAGTTTACGGGTGCTCTTGACGGCGCCGACGCCGCGGCCTTTGATATACATTGTCGTTAAAGTATTTGACTACCTTAGTATTCCAGTTTCTTTACTTGCAACACAGGTGTTGGAATACTTTAATGTCTATTTTTATATGGCAACACTGACTGCAGGCACGTAGCCATATTACGTAATCTACGATACTCCACTACTTCCAACTACGAGTTGAAAATAGTGGGTAGAAATGGTAAATGGTAGTATAAAAGGATAGTACGACGGCCTTTTAGTCAGTCATTCGCCCGTTGTCGTTCGTCGCGCGCGCACGTCTCCCGCTCCGCCTCGGCTGTCCGTTATTCGTGTTCGTTGTGTTCGTTCGTTCACCCGGTCGATCTGTGTTTTTTTTTTCTGTGACAGTGCAGTGAAAAGTGCGTCATCAGGTGGTTTTTCCACCAAATCGTTCGTCCCCCTCAGGGACAATGGACGGCGTGGAGCTCTCTCCATTGCTGTTGGAGGGTTTGCTGTCGTTTTTACGACAGCAATTCCCTCAAGCGCTCGACCAATTTTTGAGGACTCCGGAGTCCCAATCAATGGCGTCCGTTATCTCGGAACTTAATTCCGAGAAACCCTTACACGTGCAAGGGGCCCCCGCACCCGCATCTGCCGCGACCACCGCACCCCCCGCGACCCCCGCCACCGCGCTTATCGCTGACCACCTGCGCTCTGCCTTAGCGCCCGCGCCCCCCGCATCCGTACCCGCTGTGTTACCGGTGCGCCCGCCGCCCGCACCCCCGCTCAACGATGCCCACCGTGTGGCACCAAAATCACGCGCCTCGTTTTCTCGCGGTTCCGCGTCGGGACAACCGCGATCGAGCTCCGCGAGTTCGACGACATCGCGTTCGCGATCGCCCATACACCGCGTAATCGATTCTCGTCGAGAAATCGAATTATCTGCTGACGGTCCGCAATACCTCAGGGATGCCCCTCTTCCACCGGCCGATTAAATCACCCCCATGGATGTCGTGCCTCCCGCGAACATCCCCTTAAACCGCGAGGACGATGACGGTTTCATAACCGTCAATCGCACCAAAAAACGGAAGACCCAGAGGGAGGTCCCCCCCAACCCCGCTCCCACTGCGGGCCCAAAACCAACAGCGGCACCTTCCAGCCGCCCTGGGCCACCTTCACAGCGCCCGCCGCCACCCCTGATCATCCGCGAGAAAGCCCATTGGCTTCAACTCGCTAAGGAGCTGCCAGGTAAGGCAATATCTATAAAAGAAGCCCGTGATACCCAACACGGCATCAAAGTTATGGTCACGTCTTCAAGTGACCACCGCTCCCTAACATCCTTGTTATGTGACCGTAAAATCGGTTACTATACTTATGCCCTGCCGGAAGAAAAACGCCTTCGGGCTGTAATCCGCGGACTCCCACAGGAAATCGAGTGTTCCTACATTCTCGAGGACATTAAGTCCCAAGCTATACCGGTGCACGAAGTGCACCGTATGCACAGAGGTGACGCAACAAAGTCTCCTCTAAACCTAGTATTGGTTGTCCTCGACCTCTCCCCAGAGGGGAAAAAGATCTTCGAACTTGAGAAGGTCTGTGGCCTCTCTGGCCTTCGTGTGGAACGCCCACACGAAAAACATACACTGCGGCAGTGTCATCGTTGCCAACTTTATGGGCACTCTGCCCTACATTGTCAATCCCGTCCCAGGTGCGTCAAGTGCCTGGGCGACCCCGGGACCTCGGAGTGCACACGCACCCGGGACTCCCCGGAGCCACCGAGCTGCATTCTCTGCGGCCAAGCGGGTCACCCCGCTAACTACAGAGGCTGTCCTGCCGCCCCCGACCCAAACGTAAGTTCGGAAAGGGCAACGCCCAAAAGGGACTAGAAAAGTGCCGAACAAACCCGCATTCGTGGCAGCCCCCTCCAGTGGTAAATCACTGGACGGGTCTCCCACGACGGAAGCGTTCCCTCCACTAAGGACGCGCGCCCCAATTTTGGCCGGCCTACCCCAAGCAACCCCTGCCCCCGCCCCCATTTTAAAAGCACCTTCTGGGCCGTCACCCCACCACTCTTTAGCGGAGGACTTAGCCTTGGCGACTAAATTCGCCAAGAACTTGCCTTTCGACCTAGCAGAGGTCCAACTCTTGGCTCGAAAACTGAGACAAGTTGCAGAGTCTGATCAACCCTCCTCCGGGATCAACTCGTGATCGAAATGGATCACGCGTACCTCCTCCAGGTACTTAGGTCGTTATAACTAAACAACCTAGTTAAATTAATGTTACCGGTAACAAATGGCGCATGTAGGTAGAAATAAACCACGCTCATTGACTCTGGCGACTTATAACGCCAACGGCCTTCGAAACCAGCGCGACTTGGTCCATGACTTCCTGGTTACCAATCAAGTAGATATACTACTAGTGCAGGAGACCTTCCTGAAACCGAGTGAAAGAGATCCAAAGATCTCTAACTATCGAGTCACTAGACATGACAAGATAGGCCGTGGTGGCGGCACCCTGATCTATTTCAGAAGATCTCTACACTGCATGCCTCTAGTCACCCCACCACTAGTAGGTATGGAGGTATCCGCCTGCAGACTAGCAATGACTGGCCACCAACCTCTAGTCATAGTCTCAGCATACCTCGCGTGCCAGAAAACCCTTATTAAGAAAGACCTAGAAGCCCTATTCAACTTAGGCCCAGCTGTTATAATAGCCGGAGATCTGAATTGTAAACACGAACAGTGGAATTGCAATACCACCAACTCCAATGGCAGAGCCCTAATAAATATATCAGACAATCTTTTGTTTGATATAATAACTCCCATGACCCCCACACGATACCCCCCCAACCGCGACTGGGGGACCCCAAACACTCTCGACCTAGCATTACTGAGGGGCGTAACTCTTCAGTTCCATTCGATCGAAACGATGGACGATATAGACTCGGACCATCGCCCGGTTATCCTCAAATTAGGACAACAGACGGACCAGACATCTGAAACTAGGACCTCTGTGGACTGGTTGAGACTTGGGGACCTCCTCAAGGCAACCGAATCACAAGACCTGGACCGCATCCCGGACCACATCGAATCCCGCCAAGACACGGAGACGGCGATCGAGGCCCTCACCAGCCACCTTCAATCCGCAGTGCGGAACTCGTCCAGACAGGTGCCAGTGGAGAATGACCGCCACTTATGCCTGCCGGACGAAGTGAGGGTACTGCTGAGGGAAAAGAGAGCCGCCTCCAGAGCTCACGACAGATATCCCACCGTAGACAACAGAGTCCGACTCCGCCAACTAGAGCGCGAGGTCAAACTACGTATCCGGGAAGTCAGGGAACAACGTTGGGACAGAACGTTGAGAGATATCGAACCAACTCACCAGGCGTACTGGAAGCTGGCTAGAGCTCTCAAATCAGATACCCTCACTGTCATACCCGCGCTAGAAAGAGCCGACAACACCGAGGCGTTCGATGATGAGGAGAAAGCCGAATGCCTTGCTCAGAGTCTAGAGCTTCAATGCTCCCCACTACACAAAACGTCGACCAGTCACACCTGACGGAGGTGGACTCCGAGGTTGAACGTAGATCCTCCTTACCAGCGGAAACCACACTCGACCCAGTCACGGTGGAAGAAGTGCAAGATCTGATCAAGTCCCTCAAACCACGAAAGGCCCCAGGGATCGATGGCATTAACAATCGCGTGTTAAAACTCCTCCCCGGCCACTTGATTATAATCTTAGTGAGCATCTTCAATGCCGCCATAACAAACTGCTCTTTCCCCGCGATCTGGAAGGAAGCAGACGTCATCGGTATTCACAAGCCTGGAAAACCGGCTAATAAACCGTCCAGCTACCGCCCAATCAGCCTACTGAGCACACTCAGCAAGCTTTACGAGAGGGTCATCCTCTCTAGACTAAGAGATTTTGCCATCAGCAAACATCTACTACCCGATGAGCAGTTTGGATTCCGTGCCAGACACTCATGCGTCCAACAGGTGCACCGCATCACGGAGCACATACTATCCCACTTTGCCCATCGCCCTCGTCGCCCTATAGGAACAGCCGCACTGTTCCTTGACGTAGCTAAGGCCTTCGACAAGGTCTGGCATAACGGTTTGATTTACAAGCTGTACCAGTTCGGTGTACCAGACAGACTCGTGCTCATCTTGCGAGACTTCCTCCTGAGGCCGTAGCTTCCGTTTTCGAGTGGAGGGAACACGCTCGTCCCTCACCCACTCACAGCCGGTGTACCACAGGGCTCGGCCCTGTCTCCACTACTCTTCACGCTGTACACCAGCGACATCCCAAAACTCCAGATGTAGAGTTGGCCCTCTTCGCGGATGACACCGCACTCTATACATCAGATCACAACCGACAAATGGCTTGCGTCCGGCTACAGGTAGCTGTAACAGAGCTAGGCGAATGGTTTCGCAAATGGAGGATAGAGGTAAACCCGGAGAAAAGCGCAGCAATGTTCTTTTCCCCGGGCACGCTTCGCTCTCCCAAACGCGCTTGCCTTCGCTTAAAAGCCATCTCGCTCTACGAACAAGAGATCCCTGGGCAAAGTACACCAAATACCTGGGTGTCACCCTAGATCAGAACTTGCGCTTCAACGAGCATATCACTATAGTCCGGAATAGAGCGCGATTTGTGATGGGTCGTCTAGCACCCATGATAGATAAACGAAGCAAAATGTCCCTCAGACACAAGCTTACTCTATATAAAACATGCATCCGCCCGATCATGACATACGCGAGTGTGGTATTCGGCCATGCCAAGCCTGCCCTTTTAAAGAAACTGCAAATCGTTCAGAATAAATTCATGCGCAGAGCCGTCGGTGCTCCCCTCTATATGCGTAACATCGACATCCACCGCGATCTGGAGCTTCCCTCCATCAAAAACTACATTACGTCGCTCTCGCGTAAGTATTTCGATCTAGCGCCGCACCATCGAAATCCCCTCGTCGTGTCCGCGTCCGATTATAAGCCTCGACGAAAGGCTCTCGTGCGACGACCGCGTAACATCCTCATGGACAAGGTCGACGATATCACAAAACGGCTGGCTCGGATCAGCCCGCCCGCGGTTAGGACGGCAGGCTGGCAGGCACCGACAGATAGACACAGACGGCGGCGTCGACGCCGCCAATCACGATCTCTCCACGTCCCCGCGAGGGACGCCAGGAGACACAGGCCCCCCATAGGATAGACTAGGCGTGTTGCTGGGAAGTTTCTTTCGCCGTTTCTTCTCTCCCAGCCATAACACGTTGCGAAACGGCAGTAAGATAGTATAGGCCACCGCGAACCGCCGATCCCGGTCCGCCGGGATCCTTCCTCTCGGGCTTTATATTACCCGTCGCCCGCTCTCAATTAGTGCATTGTGTCGCCTTATGGTGGGCATCATTAGATTCATCCCCCTCTCATGGCAACAGTCCAGCCGAGGTGAAACTCCCTAGGGAGCCCCCTCGAGCAAGTTGCCTCCCGGGCTCGAGCGCCTTCGCTTCGCAAAGGCACTCGCCCCGAAAACCCCGGTAAAGTTGTGAGGTCTTCGGACCAACAACATAAAGTCAAGTCCAATAAAAAATAAATTTAGTCAGTCTGAGACAGTGAGTGCAGCTAAGACGTAGGTACACATAAAATTAAGTAGTAAATTCCGCTATGTAAACCGAAGTTGACTTGACTTTAGGCGAATATAATATACGTATAGCGTTACTATAACTATGCATATTTATGAGTAAAAGTAAAATAAATGCTGGAGAATCAATCCAAAGTATTTTTAATGTCAAATATTCTATTTGCCTTGCACTATGATTTTTATTTACCCAGATGAAGCCCCGCCATGACACATGCTAGTACATAATAAAATAATACAAACTCAATCAGTCCTGCATCTAGCAAGCCATTTCAGCCGTGGCCTTGGACATCTATTGTCCGCGGCGTCACCGGCAATGACAAAGGGCGATGCTCTACAGCTGCGCGTGAGTGGTATCACTGAACAACCGGTCAATTCACCTATTCTAATATATGCATAACTAACGGCTGCCTGAGATGGAATCGCCGATTTACAATATTCAATAGAATACAATATTTATTCGCTGAGTGCAGTGATCTGTTGTATTCTTACCTTTGAATTATTATTTCTTTTGTTGTTGTATTGTTTTTTATTGTGGAGCTGTCAAATAGAGACTCTTGTAGGTTTAGGGAGTAGTCTGGCGGCTGACATTTCACACCTTCCTCAGTGAAGATGTGTATAGAGCCTGCCTTCAGTAGTCCCATATACTCCTCGTAGACCTTTTTTTTATTGAATGAGTTCAGCAGACAGCCAGACGGCCCACCTGATGGGAAGCGGTTACCATCGCGTATGGACATTTGCCACACCAAAGGTGTTACAGGTGCGCTGCTGCTCTCTTCAGGGAGACTGGAACCTGGTCACTAATGCCGGAACACAAATCAAGGTTGTTATGGCGGTATACTCTAGACCGGTGGCTGTAGGTTATTATGTCGCCTTTTACGACAGGCCACCCGACCGCAGGAAATTGTATTCTTTCTCCATTCCTGCACGGATAAAAGACCTCCCCTGGGTCCAAGGGGAAGCGTAAATGCATTCCTCCAACGACATAAAAATAGGAGTCGAATCCACGTCAAGTTAAATTCGAGTTGAAGATATGTTACTCATTAAGCTACTTTCCATATTGTTATATCACCACACAAACGTAATACTTTACACAAGTCTGGGTGCTATTGCCCTTTATGAAATTAGATAAAAAAATATGCACAATGCACATTGCCTACACAATTGATAACAATTATTTTTATTCCGTCATTTAGGTTAGATAAGTTGCATAAAACGGAATGTGATATGCTGCAAAATATAGTGGCACATTTTTCATAGATTTATTTATTGTATGTCGGAAAAAGAAATTACAATTATATTATAAATTGAAGTGTCTCAAATTTTAATATCTAATCTAAATTGGATAAAACTAGTGATCGCCCAGTGGTCGAAATTCGACCACAATTAATTTAAATTATAAGTTTAAACATTATTAAGGTGCTGTTGTCAAAGACTATATACTTCTATAATCACAGATTTCGCGAAGGCTACAATTACAAGTGTCAATTTGACATTAATAATAAACAAAAGAGTATATGTGTGTGTGTCAAATAAATCGTAGTGTATGTAATGTTTTTTATCGATTTAATGTATTTATAATGCATAATTTAAAAAAAAAATTAGAATTCTGCACTCCTCCTCTATATAAACTATAAGTGTGCGAAATTTCATACTCCTCTGTTAGCGCAATTTTCGTAAAAAGGGGTACAAAGTTTTTGCTTCACGTATTAT
Organism: Dendrolimus houi; assembly: GCA_039645545.1. NCBI lineage: Eukaryota > Metazoa > Arthropoda > Insecta > Lepidoptera > Lasiocampidae > Dendrolimus > Dendrolimus houi. The sequence continues at coordinate 910,707 of CM077122.1, forward strand.
ATATATGTATATATAGATAAAGTACATAACGAATTCAAAATTTCGAGACCAAAAACCCAATTTTGTCGTCTTTCAATAAATGGTTATATTTTAAGAATCATTTAAGAACCGAAGAAAAAAAAGGTAATTTCGGCGTCTTTAAGTATGACAAACTAATTGTGAAGCATAACTACTCTGGCAAGAATAAAAATAAGTTTTTATTGCGAAAGTAACAAACGGACAGACGGCCCAGGTCATGGAAAGTGATTACCGTCGCCTATAGACCTTTCCAACACCAGGGAAGAAGAGAACGTGTTGCCTTTAGGAGCGGGCACGGGGATGAAATACAGAGATCAAACAGGAGGAATGGAATATAAGGTATGGGATAGGGAAGATTTGATTTAGGGGGTGGGAAGTGGGTCATCGGAACTCTCCAGATAGCCCACTGGAATATGCGTGGCTGTGTGTGTCTGCGTATGTGTGTGCGTGTGTACTACATGAATATGGCTCGCAGCAAAGTGTCCGGAGTCATTCAAGGTGAAACTAGATGAATAGATTGTCAGTTGGTGTAGGTCAAGCCAATGACCACATTTGTATTCGTGTAATTCGGCTCGTTATTTGTTTGTTTTTGGATACAATTCAATGTTTGCATTTAAATTTTTAGATAGAAAATTATTACCCATTTGAAATAACCAAGTTTTATTTTAAATTATGATTTCAATTTGTTATTTCTTAATAAATAATTAACCTAAAAATATAACACATTTTTATACATGGAGTCAGTAGACCTTGAGTTGTGTTCTGTGATTCACATTCGCATGTTTAATATTATACACTTAGACTATACAATAATGATCTAAGTAGTTGGTATAAAGTTAGTTAGGATTGTTTCTACAGTTTACAACTAAAATAGGTATAGTCAAGGTGTCGAAGTCCGTCAATAGGGTAAGTTCATACCCCGCTCGTTTTGTACCTTTTTAAACGGAGTTTAACGAATGGTGTCTTAGCTTTACTGATTGATTTGTTGTCATATTCAAACACGGAAATAATGAGAGGTGTATGGAGTTCCTCCACTGACGGACTTCGCCACCTTGACTATATTGTTACATTTATTTAGTAGCATAGTTGTTCTTGTCATGTTTCTTTGAAAGTTAATCATTAATTTTGTTATGTACCCTCTTATTTCTAAACGATACAATCGGTCATTTCCTTAATTTAATAATAATGCTATATATTTATTTATTCTGTGATTAGTGCCTGATTTGTATAGAGTAGTTTCATAATTGTAATTTGCCATAATTTTATGTAACAATATTTATGTCTAGTATGATACGGTAATTGTGTAGATTATAATTCAAAATCTACTATGGTATAAAGACCGCATTCACTACATTTTATTTTCATGTTGGCAGACGCAATCGATTTATTTTATTACGTGTAAAACTTTAAATATAATATCTATATATATATATATATATATATATATATATATATATTTCTTCTGCACGTGTGTTGACAGTGAACTCCTCCTAAACGGCTGGACCGTATTTGTTTAGATTCACAATTGGAACCGGTAGGTGGCGCTGAGATCGGGTTCTAGAATCCTCCTAATCACCTGGAGCGATTTTGTTTTTGTGTGTTTCAGTGGGCTCCCGGATGGTGTAGATTCACAATTAGAACCGGTACGTGGCGCTGAGATCGGGTTCTAGAATTCTCCTAATCACCTAGACCGATTTTGGTGATTTTGTTTTTATGTCATGAAACAAAGTCTTTTAGGAATTCAAAAAATATGGCGTTACGAAGGTCGCCGGGTCAGCTAGTCTTACATAAAATATTATATAAAACTTCTAAACCATAATGTAATAAATTATTGTCATTCGTAACCTATTTTTTTTAAATGGTTTATCAATGACTTCAATCCGCTATCGGTCATCCCGATTTGCTAAATTTCTTATACTGTAAAATTGTTGAAGGGATGGCGAGGTGTTCTAAAAATGCTTGTCGAGTGTGAAGAGACAGTGGATGACATGTATGTAAGCTGTAAGGTTCTCTGATTATAAGTATAGTGACCAGTTGCTGTTCTTTTATTACCAAAAACCCTTCTGAGTTGTTGCAAGTATTACAATATATTTAAAATAAAGTGCATTCAGGCAGTTTGAAGACAAGGAATGTTAGTCTTCAAGTCTTCATATACATTCACATGATCCTCTGTACTTGTATCAAAACGTACAAATGAACGTATATTTGGTGCTCGTAAATAAGCCTTACGTCACTGCAATAGTTCGTCGACTCGTGCGCAGACTCATGTTCAAGGTTATTTCTATTCCTAATAATGAACGTGTTAACGTAGGTAATGTTTATACATGGTTGTTTTTTTTAATCGTGGTATAGGTTCGCCTTTGTTAGCTATCTCACCTGATGTTAAGTGAAGCTGCAATCTAAGATGGAGCACGCTTACCTAGTAGATACCTATTCACTCGTGACTTGAAGTCCACTGGTTTATATGAATTGGGGAACATAGACTCCGGTAAAATGTTCCACTCAACAGCGGTGCGCAAAAGTAAGGTGGAGACAAAATTTTAGTTCTAACCAATGGTATGTCCACCATGTAACGATGGCGCAAACCCATGCGTATGGTTGTCCGATGATTGAAAGGGCATGGGAGTGCCAATTCGTGTAATTCCATAGCACACATTTGAAAGAAGGACGATTTTGATTTTAAATTATAGAAATTGATGTTTCATTTGATTGTAATAACATCATCATGGATTTTGCGTAGAAATTTTTATTACCTTAAAGGACCTACAATCCAAGTACAAAAAAGGACCTGCAATCCAAGTACAAAAATAACCACAAATCAATGAAATACAATCTAAAAAGATTCTATATTGATTCCCAAAGCGGACCATCGTGCTCACATATGCTGACCTGGGACTAAAATGAGAACCATATATTGGAATGATGATACCCCGCTATTATTATCAAATCAAAACTAGAATGATGATAACAATTACTCGCCTCTGCTCCTATTTTTGATTTAACAATATTGTATACCCGACTCCCTACGGCACGAATAAACCTATGAGGTTTCTGTGCCACAGTTCAAATGTGTTTCTAATGTATATGAATGTAAGCATATTGGATAATAAATTAAAATAAAAAAATATCTATAGTAGAAGATAAATGGGCCCTGAAAGGTTTGGAGAAAGAAACAAACAAATATCTAAACATACAAACAAAACCACACTCTCACATCTGTAGATATATCACCATGATCAAATTAACGATATTTTGAAGAAAGGTCAGGCAAAAAGCGTGTGCGTGTACGTATGAATGTAGATGAAGTGAAAAGTGTTTATCAGGATCGTAACAAGGATCCTTTGTCTGTGCCTACCCCAATGGGAAACAGGCGTGATGAAATGTATGTGTATTTGTGTATTATAAATGACACGGATGTAGGATATTTAGATTGTGTACATATTATTAAAGTTCAAGGTTTTATTCAAAATTTAACAAAATATTTTCAAAGCCCAAATAAATCTATATATTATTAATACGTGAAGCAAAAACTTTGAACCCTTTTTTACGAAAATTGCAACGACGGAGGAGTATGAAATTTCGCACACTTATAGTGTATATAGAGAAGAAGCTACGAATGCAATTTTTTTTTAAATTATGCATAAAAAATACATTAGATAAATAAAAAAATCATTACACACACTACTCTACGAGTACATATATCGTATCGCAATGTGTTGTCACTTCTTAAGGAGAACGAGTAACTAAAGTTTTCAATTTCTGTTATAGACAATATAGAGTTACATTTAACAGAGTAATAAAAATCCTTATAATAATTAAGTGACAAAACAAACTAAAAATTCTGAGCATAACAGTAGTCTCCATAAGTTCCTAATCTCTCTAAAAGAAGACTGATCCACATAACTATAATACTCTCCAAGTAAACTAGTTCAGAATGAATTTGACCTACACCAACACGTGTAACATTAGACTAGTCCTAACCTTCAAATCAGGTCGTCGAACTATTCTCGCATGACGTAAGACTGGCGAGACTGCAGCGTAAAATATTAGCTCTCAAGCATTGCTTTAAAATTCAAGGTTTTAGGTAGTTTTTATTTTTTGTACCAATTTCTCAATAAGCTATTTGAAAAGCTGAATAAAAATAATTGTACACTTATGTACAAATAAGTTTGAACTGCGCAAAAGAGGCTACAGTTTTTAAGTCAAGCGGAGGCCAGCAACTGTTTGTTGGTTTTATAAAGCTGAATCAATTTATTCTCTGAAAATATTTTTTCTGAGCTGTTTAGTTAACATTTACAATACCAAAGGTACTACCAATATGCTGTCGGCCTCTAAAAGGAGTCTGGAACCTAGCCACTAAACGCGAACACAATTTTAGGTTGCTACGGCGACATACTTTACACCGGAGTGGTAGCCATCCAAATGGGCAAATGCGAACAGTGGAAAGAGTCAAAGAAAATGATTGTGACAGTGTAGCCATGTCCATAGACGCCTGATTAATCACATAAAGCCATCGGAATGATTCCAGCGAGACGGTTGTACAGAGTTTCAATAGTTGGAATCTGATAGGCAATAACCAGCTATTCGATAAGAGGCTTCGGAGCCTAGATCATCGACGCAGTCGTAAGTTAGTCGGTATTCTATAGGATACACTTCGGTGAGTATACCGCGGAATTGCACGAATTCATTCCCTACTCATCTTTTAACCACCAGACAAGCAGGCATACGAGCTCACGCCCTCAATATATGGTGGAAATACCAACCAAGCGGACGAAGCACTTTGCATCCAATTTTATATACGTCTGTTTTTCCAGAAACTTGCAATTTAGGTGTCTTCAAACCTCGCGTGAACAGATCTTCTAAGTGAGCATGCGCCTACTGAGAAGGGAACGCGCAGGTGTTCCGCGCGTACCCCTGTTATCTCGTGCAGTTATCGGGGTGGACTATTTGTCCCCGGCCCAAGGAGAGGCCCGCCCACAAACAGGGGTGGACCCACGCCAGCCAGGGTCACGGCGCCGGCACTGCCTTGGTCCCGTGGCGACTTCTGATGAGACGAAGAACACAGAGGTGTTTTAGTAGGTATTCCGGCAACTAGCCGCTGACTCCCACACTACCCCACTGTTATGTCCCAACAGTGGGGTGTCCCCAAACAGTTTTCACCTCTATAAAAAACATGAGCATGCTCCATCTTAAATTGCATTTCTACCTGATATCAGGTACAATATCGATCAAACGCGTACCTATACAATGTTAAGAAAATGGTCCAAAAATCCTCACACATACTCAACTAACGCGTGACGTAGCGTAGAACCTTGCTAAGTCGATGAATGAAGATGATCAGGAAGGCTGATCCCAAGTAGACGGGTAAAGATCCAATGGGATATAACTATCACATGACTTCCATCCCTCTCTATCATATGCTCATACCATCTTAAACCTCTTTCTCCTAATTTTCATCAGAATGGTCCTTGACATATTATGATTTTATATTGGGTAGATGATACAAAACAAAATCTGTTTATAGTCAAAAATGATGCGCCGGAGTAGACCAACCACGTCACTCGGGTTCTCGACCCTCGCTACCAATTTGTTGAGTGATTGAACCCAAATTCACAGACACACACAAATGAACACACGCGATTTGCGTGGCTTCCATGTGTTTACAGATTAATGTACTGAATGATTGTTGATATTTTTCAGCGTATAATGCGCTGGGAACGCTCGACGGGTTAGGTTTTCTACTCTTGTCTCCCGAGCTCAAAATGATCCCATTTACAAGCTGTTTTTATATTGTATAAAAAAATATATAAAATAAAAAATCCTTCGTTTCCCAATAATACATCTCAAGACTCAATAACAGCATTTTTTTCTTCATTTAAAGGATCTATCCACTGTCGGATAAAGGCCTCCTCCATCTTATGCCATGTCATTCGCTCTTTAGCTTTCTGTGTCCATAATTATTCTGCTAGTAACTTTATGTCATCATTCTATCTTCTGAGGTTTCGGCCGCGTTTGCTGTCCATATGGAACCAATGTAGGACTCATCGCTACAACTTTCGTCCTCTATTCTAGCTACATGGCCTAGTTACATACAGTTGAGAGTTGATTTTATACGAGAATAGCAAGTTATGACATCAATCTTAAATCTACAGATAATAAAAAAAACCTATAACTGATACGAATTTGTACAATGCATTTAAAAACTGGAAAAAAGACAGGGGGGCTAATTCGGACCGATTGTTAAAATACAACTTTTAGAATTGTCTGTCTGTTAGAGCAAAAAACTACTAAACGGATTTTAAGGCTCCTGCTGCCGCAAAAGATGGAAAGTGGGATCCAAACGAAACAACTTTTCACACTACATGCATTAGACGTGAAACAAAGTGTGACAAGGGGTGGGAGGGATTCTAAACTTCGTGACGTCACATTTCATATATTATATCGTTATAATATATTTATTTAAGATTTAATACATGACATTAGAAATATTAACGAAAAACTTCAAAACATCTCTAACTCTATCTGTATCAACATAGTGTTTACATTATTAAATATAATATATTCTATCTCATTCTCTCGCAGGCTTAGTCCTATAGATTTATGTGGTTATCTGATTTGGTGTCGCTTTTTCATTTCATCGAGTTTACAAATCACAACGATTCTAAAGAAATTTCATTCGAAAATATCATAAATCTTCACGGTATAAGACGTAACGTGTTTTTTTTCGTAATTTTTCTATAGTTATTTTAAGTTAAGAAACAATTTCACCAAATCGCCTCCAAATTATTGACATGAAACCATGTTACTGCTTCAATTGTTATCAAAACGGGGTGAAAATAATATATATATTTTTATAAAAGAGATAATTATATAATTTGTTTTTTTTAATACTATAATTTTTTCACAATAGAATAATAATGCATCTGAAAAACGACCGTGTCTATGGAATCACCACTATCGCCTGAAAAATCAGTACTGAAAAATCCTCAAGGCCGTTGGCGTTGCTACCAGCCTTAAATGAAATTCTACACCAAGCTAGCGTATATCCCGGGTCGACATAAGATACTTTCTATCCAGCTAATTGATGTTGTTTTCGTGGTAGACACGAATATGGCTAAGAACGTAGCGCTACACTCACGCTTTCTTGGTGCCTCCGTTGAAAATCACTGACAAATACGTCATCGTTATGGCAACGCGAACGAAGTTTTTCAGGTAGTGCCAGTGACAATTATAAAACAGAAATGCGAGAAAATAATAATAATAAACATTATTTCCTCTCAAAACCAGCTAGATTACATTAAAAAAATAGATTTAGTACAGAGTAAATAATTATATTAGTGACTAAAGCCTAAACTAAGAAAGAAATCTTGATTGTGTGAATAATGACTTCTGGCGCCATCTAGTTATGGAGGACTTAAAAGCTTTTTACGTTTATGTTTTTACTGGATTGTTATAATTCCCAGTATTCTTCTTCCTTGATATGTAACAGTATTCATTCAAGTTTTTGATTTCAATGTGAGCGGCTCAATCATCTTACACAAAAAAAGCGCTTTAAATTTAAATTTGAAAAATAAAGCTAGTGTAGGACAGAATTTTAACTTAATAAAAAGGAACTTGTCAAAAATACTAAAAGATTCTACACGCCCTAAGCCCAATGCTGCCCATGCGTCCAAAACAAAAGGCGTCTAAACCTGCGCCGGCGCACGTAGCTTCTATGTGTGTGTGTCTATCGTATACGAAGAATAAAATTAATAGAATGGACAACATGCATGTTTTATAGTGACATTATCAAAATTATGTTTTGTTTTTGTCTGTCTGGCTAGTAGTTTAGTAAGGTTAGGATCTCCTTTGTATGCTAGGTCAGTTTAGTCCTAGACAGTACTCAAACCAAGTTTGATCTCTGATGTAAGTGAATGAAAGTGGCTTTGTCTTTCTAAGTGAAATACAGAGGAGCCTCTATAATCCGCATAGGCAAAAACAAGACGCTGTGCGGATTATCAAGACGTCCGGGTCGTGATCTGCAATGTTATACTTTTTAGCTACCCTCATATTGCGTACCCACTGTTGGGCAATGATAATACCCCGAATTTTGCCACTGGTTATGTTTTCTGTGAAATATAACGAAGAATTCAATTGAAAAGATTTTTTTACAAATAATATTTTTATTTAACTCATTTTACGAAAAAAAGTCCTACATTCGACATTATCGAAAAAGAAATAAAAAATGAGACAAATAAGACAGAAAGTAATATGTACATAGAAATGTACATGTTGGAAATTACAAAGCTGTAATGATGCACACTTGACGCGAAGTTTAAAAAAATCCAGAAAAATCCCATTAAAAAAGTCTATAATAATCTTCTGCTTATAATTTTCGCATTTAATTTTAAAAGCTTGGTCTCTTAAGTCGACGCAAACATAACTTCGTGGCTGTCTAATTCGTTATTTTTCCAAAGTGTTGGCAACATCAACATAACATAAAATTATTTTTAAACTTGCAACACTGTCGTTGCATTTCTTTCTTCTTCCATTGTGGTTGTAGCCAAAGTGCACACGCATTCGTTATGTAAAAGTGATTTATTATAAGTTTTTACCACTAACAGTTTTTAACTTCTACACCTACAATGACCAGGGTATCGCCCACACCATCAGCGTAGAATACAATATATATTATATGTACGGCGAGCTGCGCACACAAAGTAGTGTTAAGGCCGCCCATCTGGATTACTGCGATCTTCTGATTAGTGGGGCGCCGGATTATCGTGGCTCTTCTGTAATTATTTTCATAACTTTTAGATACGGACTTCTGTAGAAGTATTAGGTTAGATACTTTAGCAAGGTTCGTTTATGTTTTGTGTGTTAAGTCAGTTTAGTCCTAGACAGTTCTCAAACCAAGTTTGATCTTTGATATAAGTGATTTAAAAAAAAAATGAAATACATTATTCATAACTTTTAAATAAATGCTTCCGAAGGGGTGTTGGGCCAGTATGGCTTAATAATATTAGGCTCTGTTTTGTATGCTAGGTCAGTTTAATCCTAGACAGTTCTCAAACCATGTTTGATCTCTGATATACGTGAACAAAAGTGTATAATTATGTGCAATAAGGACTTACGAAGGGACCTAACAATTTCAATATTTCCTTTTTAGCTTTTAGCGTTGTACTACTGCTTCGTGTGTTAAACTATGTTTCTGATACCAAACAGGTCATAAGGTTATTTTATCTACTATTCATAATAATATTTTTAGCTTTCCACGTTGATATTTTCCGCGTGAGACTTTATCTATACTGCAAACACAAAATGTAACTATGTAGCACCTGTGCAAAATACAGCACGTCGATGGGCATGACTTGTTAACAGACAACCAAAAGGATTTGTGTTTGTTACGCGACTTCTCCGTCAATTGAGGACCGATTTCAATTTTTTTGGTGGTGGAGGTGGTTCCATTGTCACTAAGTCAGGATGTAATTAGTGGATCGCAGGAAAATCGGGAGCAACCTTTAAATATCATAGGCACGTACAATGATAATATGTTTTTGTGTCCAAAGCTATTCAAGTATTTGGGTAACTAAAAAGCAAACAATACATATTTTATACAACATCTTGACGTCGGTGTCTAGTAAAATATAAAATAATAACAACAAATTTCGTAATTATTATGTTTTACTTTGCACCGGCTTCAATATGTTGTAGAAAATATTTATTTTTTGCCGTTTAGTTACTTACGAAGTCGACTTGTTTTTCGTTAAAAAAATGAGCTTTAATATTGCTTACCAAAGAAATATTTCATGAACAGGTCAATAAAGATCAAGGTGTTTGTTGATTCCTCAGTAGCATAAATGCATAAAGATGCGGTTTACGGGTTGTCCCATCTGTATGTGAATGCTCCGTGGCCAGGCATCGCCGTTTCGTCCTTCGCCTAACAAGGGCATTCGGCCAACAACCCCCTGCTATCGATCTAATGCCCACACGCATATGCTCGTTTCCACTCAGACCACTCTGACTAATGTGCCTTTAATGTTTACGGCCTGGACCCTATATTTTTAATTTAGGTCTATTACCAGTACATTAATTAGAACACGGACTGGAGTTGATTATGCTGGTATAGTTAGGTGGGGACTACCATTGCTTCTGACGAGGCGAAGCTAATCAGTCTCGTCCCGTTGTCGTTAGTGGTTTCATATTTACTTATACATTCTAATAGTAAGTTTGTAAATTGCCGATAATTGGGAAGAAGCTGCGCAGGGCTGAGAGAAGTGGCATGTTCTCGTTTTAGAGGGCAAAACTCACTTTGAGTCGCTGAGCCAACGGACTAAGTAACTTAGGTGGGGAGCGCATAATTAGGTACAATACTTCTACTAATACCCATATTACAAAACTGATTTAGGGACCCTTACCCTAAATTATGATAGTGTTAGATAGAAATAGCCAGAATCTATTGCTATGGCACCACGCTCATCCTCTATGCTAGGTCCTATAAACAGAGTCTAATCAAGATTTGAAGCATGTAGAAGAGGCAAATTCTACTTTGAAGTGATAAACAATAACAGACTTAGTTTATTGTTGTATTAGTTTTACGGTCCTCCTCATGGAAGCTGGTTACAGCTGCTTATGGACGGTTCCAAAACCTATGGCGTTGCCGATATCTAAGAAATTTTTGAATTCTTAAACAATCCCATGTCGTAGCGCAGAGGGCGGGAAGTTCCCGCGAGCGGCCCCTATCTCGTCAAAATCGCCGAACACTATCTTCTCAATCGTAGGTTTGCCTGATTTCGATATTCTGTTAATTCCAATGGCATACCTGTGGCACGCCACTCTATCCTTATAAATATCTATAAGCTAGAAACTCGCAAAATAAATGTTTAAAATTTTGGACATGGACACCAAACAACAACAAACATCCTAGAGAACCGTTGCGTAGTTGAGCGTGGGGGGAGCTCAAGGAAATTGGGTGAGCATCCCGTCAATGGTGAGCTGATATAAAAATGAATCAACCATATTTTTATGAAGTAATTAATAATTTGATAAGAATCTTGTTGATGTAGTGTTATAAAATCAAAACTGTATATATAATATGGAAAATAAAGTATAGTCGTATACAATAAATTGCCATTTCACCTTTTAGAATAAAACACAATGAACCATTGTATTAAAATGATAATTTTAAAACGGCTTGTCAGAAATTCTATTCTTTATAATTAATTGTTCAATTTTAAATAACAGCTTGTCTTACAAAAGTAATAACTAACTCTTGGCGCTCAGCGATCCAAAACGATGGCCTTCGAAGAAAATACGCCACACCATCCAGTGCTGTTTCCTTCCAATTACAGACCTGAAGCTCATGCAGGCCATCCTTCACATCACTCCAGCGATATTAGACCGCGACCAACGTATATCATAATCAAACAAATCTTATCTTCTTCTATACTATAAAAGTCAATTGATTTTCGTTAGTCTGACTAAAATTCAAAAACGGCCTGAGAGATTTTGATGAAATTTTTTATGTGTGTTGACATGTCTATCTTCCATGATCACGGCTACTGAAAAGTGACCGAAACGTTGGAATAAAAATATACAAATTCAACACCCGCGATAGATTTATTATATCACGGTTAGATAGATTCAATATTGTTTATTTAATTTTAAATAGTAAAGTTTTAGATCAAGCCTTGTTAGGGCTAAGCTCAAAATTGGTTTGTCCTTAGCCTATCAAGGGCATGAGTCCATCAACCCATCATATTGGACCTAATGCCCACGCGTATGTATATGTTATTGTTTAGAATGCGACACATTATACTTCTAAATGTAGACCTGTTTGCTTCGTTTAAGAAAATTTTAATATTTAACATAAAAGTACAGTTTGTTTTGCCACATACTTAGTGTAATACATATTTTATTATTATTTTTTCTATATGTCTCGCCATGAGTTGTAAAAACCAAATAAAAGTACTTTCTTTATTTTTTTATTTGTATGGTTATTAGCAATGGTACTAGTGGTTCCATCTATTGTTAAAAATTTAGACTAGTATTTGCTTTATGAAAATTTGTGTAATAACTAATCAGAATAAATTGTATAAAATGTTACATATATTTTTAAATAATGAAGGTATTTTTGTATTAGTCCGTCAACGTTGTATAAATACTGAAAACCCGCTGTGAAACGGGCATTCTTCGTTCGGAAGTCAAATAAAACAATTCTCCAAGCTCTACGTGTTTCGTATAAATCCCGCACTGCTTATACGATGTACTGCCCTAGCAAAATAAAAATCTAAAATACGGTTGCAATGCCACCTATCGGGTCTGTTTGTGAATCTAAACTATCCAGGGATCCACTTAAACACACACAAATATTTTATGAAAATCTTTGAACTCAAGCACTTTTTTGTTCACCACATACACATTAAATCAACATTTGCATAGTCAGGTCAGTTAAAGGCAGGAACAATGGGCGGCTTTGTCGCTTTAGAGTCTACTTTAGAGCGATCTCTTCCAGACAACCCGGGCTATGGATTTGACAAACGTAATTGTAAGTGTATGAAGGTGGTGTGTACATTGAATAAAAACATATAAGCGTATAATACAATATAAATAAGTTAAGTTTTCTTTCATTGTATTAGATTATATTTAGAGAAAACATATATAAATAGGATATATAAATATTACACAATACATATACCTAAAATAAATAAACAATAATAATATTATATATATATATATATATATATATATATATATATATATATATATATATATATATATATATATATATATATATATATATAATACATACATCATTGATATATGTATAGCAACAACAATAGCTATACAATATTATTAATAGTGTTACAAGTTGGGCCACCTGCATACTTATTGTCACATACCGATAAAGAAATGCTGCGCATCTCGTTTATTGCCCCTCCCGCATTCGAAGTACTTTTTTATTACTTCGTATTTAAATTTGCAATTAGACAATAGCCTATTGTTATTGTTTTCGACTTGTTGGCCGTTCGCAGGAATAGATAACCAAGTGTGCAAATTAGTATTTCTCGGAAATTCAGTGCGCGCGGCCGATTTTTTTTTGTACTGTATAGTTAGTATAAAACAATGCCTGAATGGAGGGGTGGGGTAGTCAAGCGACGACTACGGTACGAGTAAGACGTTTGTAGTACTCTCGATTAGCAATATAGACGACGGACTTTGTACGTGTCGAATTACATTGAATCGTGCAGTGTGAACTGGTTGCATCAATCAGTTCTATTTCACTTCTTACATCCACCTGACTCGGTTTTTAGCAATTTTTTCTCATTGTACAGAAATTCGACTTCTACAGTTTTATTATATGTATATATATAGATATATTAAAATATAATGTCGTTGTAGACCACGGACCATATAAAAGGCCCGGACTTTTAGAGGGCTTGCGTGAGGCCATGGGAAGGCCAACACGTAGAGGCCCCTTGACAAATTTCGCCACTGACCGGCGATTATCCCTGTCTACACCATATAAAAATGCACCCAAGGACAAGCCCCGGCCAGTGTAGGACTATTGTGGGAAATGAAAACAAAAGATATCGGGCTATTGGACTGAACTGCTAGTGGAACTGGGGATCTGGGATTATGGGGACTATGGCATTTGCCCGTCGCAATGTTCAAGGTACATTGTAAAAGTGGGCAGACAGAAAAAAATACCCCAACATGGGTGTGAGTGGCTAAGGGCTGTAGAGAGGTGGGCTACAGGTTCACCGAAGCTACTTCCGGCGTTATGTCCTTTATCACTTCCACTTCTGGAGCTTGAGTCTTAGTTCTAGCGATCTCCACTCCGTGCCAGATGGCTAAGGCAAGCAAGGGGGCGGGGGCCTTGCCATGACCCCCGGAGTCAGGTCCGAGGTGTCGCTACTCACCTAAGGCTTCGCCACAAAGCCCCCTGCTATGGGTATATATTATTATATTGTAGTTATAAATAAAATATGAATCTATAATATAATAAAAAAAAAAATTTCAGATGTATTTAAAATTTAATTATGAGTTATATAATTAGGACTTTCAATCACTAAACAAAAATAAAATTTAAACTATAAGGAATAACTAATAAGAAAAGAAGAAATAAAGAAAATATTAAACTAAATTCTTAAAAATAAACTAAATTATAAATTAATATAAAGTATGTAACAAATCGCTGCTAGAGGGAAGCGTGCCCAGAAGGCTGGCTGCATTGCCATGCTGTATGGCAATTCTGATTCGTTGCGCGAAATACGAACCAGCCTTCTGATCACGGGTATCAAAGAGTTTCTTACAATAAATAAATAAATCTGTAAATGGTCCGAGTTTGTACAATGCATTAAAAAAAGATACAATCAGAATGCTAATTCGGATAAGGGGAATCCAAACTTGCAACTTCTAGATTTTTTTGCCTGTCTATCTGTGAGCAACACGTGAAAACTACTGAGCGGATTTAAATGAAACTCTACACAGAGCTAGCTTATTTATCTGGTTAATATTTAGAATACTTTTCATATCGATAATTGACGTAGTTTCCGTGGGATAGATGAATATAGCGAAAAAGGGGCTGCGTTTGCGTTGTTTTTGATACCGCCGTTACATTTCTGTAACGGTAACGCAAACAAAGTTTCGCTGGCACACTGGCATAAAGTTAATAGTGAAATGAAAGTCTTATTTTTTCTTTGAAACTTTTATCAAAATAATAAACTTGAATTGAAACTACTTACAACTTTCAGAGAAGATTGTATAGCATTTTAGTGTTAAGGATTTCAATGTACTAGTACAATCATATTTTAATCTCATTGTACATATATACATACATTATCACGCCTGTTTCCAATGGGGGTAGGCAGAGAGTATAGATCTCCGCTTGCGACGGTCCTGACAAACAACTTGCGCTTCATCTACTTTCATTGACCTGTTTATACATGCACGTTTATTTGAGATGCTTTTTACATGACCTCGTTTCAGCACTTCTGCTATTTGATCATGATGTGTACATTGCAGTCTACTGGTACCAACTCTACCATTCACAATGCTGTCACACTCTTGTTTTGTGATTCTATTACATCCATCCTCTCTACATGCCAAAACCATCTTAACATAACTTTTTCAACTCTTGTTATTACATCTTCTTTCAATCCAGAACGTTCCCTTATTACACTATTCTCTTTGTAAATGAACTAAGACTCTTTACGGGAAATAAAGTTTTAATTTTCTGTATTATGTATCTATTACCTTTTTCCTGCACCACCTACATCGCCTGCTTCAAATTTCTTTGATTTAGGTTGCCTAGCCGAGAATTCTTTGAGCGATAAGGCCGCCTATTGTATTGCCTAGAAAATATTGTAAATATGGTCTGTTTTTGTAATTGTATTTTTGGTGTGCAATAAAGTGTTATGTTGCTCTCTCTCTCTCTTTCTCTAATTTTCACTATAAAAATATATGTGACTTAGTATCAGCACTTTAGCCAATGAATAGTTTCAAAGGATTATTTTTACTATTTTTAGGGCACCTGTGACCGGCGCGTCCTTTAAAACCCTTTTGCTCTGATGACCTTTGTGAGCGGGCTATAAAGGATAGTTTTGTCATGGTAATTTAAGCCGAGAATGCGTGTTCAGGTGGAGTTCTATGCATAAACAATAACTTTAATATTACTCATTGATACTTTACATTTTTGTCTTCTATGATCACAGCTACGGAAAAGTGGCTGATATGTCGAAGTAAAATCAAATAAAACACACAACAACTTACTTAATTTAAAATTAATGACCATGACCAAAATTTTAGGGATTTTTAAACACTTAAAACTAAACTAAATTATAAATATATTAATATAAAGTATGTAACACATCGCTGCCAGAAGGAAGCGTGCCCAGAAGGCTGGCTGCATTGCCACGCGTGTGGTGTCTGCCGATTATTATTTAAATAAAATGTCGTGTTAAAACCATCTGTGGTGTTTATACCGCCACTTTATTATCAAGGGAACGGACGGTCAAATCAATTGAATTTTTTTTATTATGCTACAAACTCACAGCCTCAAAGATTTTGTACGAGCATACCAACTTATGATGTCATAGGTTTGTATAAGTAAAATGAGTCAAATAAGGCAATTATTTCTACAATATAATGAATGATGTGGTCGAAGATGGAGCACGCTTACCAAGACTGTACCTATCCACGCGGGACTTGCAGACACCCAGGTTGTAAGATAGATAGATAGATAACACTTTATTGCTAACTAAATATACAATTTCAAAAATACACAATTACAATATTGTCATCAAATTATTAGGTTTATCATAAACAAACATGCTTAAACTACATATTTTATAAATTAAATACATACAAACACATTTATAATATTATAATATAAGAATTAGGCATAATTATTTAAGAAAAGGTAGTGTTTTCTGTGTGCGTTCTTAAATGTAGGTGATGTTTTGGGCCTCTCTGACAGTAAGAGGCAGCGCAATCCAAAGTTTGACAGCCTGCTCTGTAAAAGAGTTATCATAAAAGGATGAAGTGTGTGCAGGTGTAGTGTAGTATTGTAGTAAATATTGAGAAAGTCAGACTCCGTTTGAGGTGCGCATGATGAAGGTAGCCGCAAAGCGCATCGTTCTTTTATAGAGGGAATATCCATCATACATTGGTGTTTGCGTAGTATCACACCCACCCAACCGACCATAAGAGCAGTATCAAGATAATGATTCCTACATGGCTCTATCACGTCAGGAGTCTACCACATAAGATAATAAAATGTTATTGTAACATTTGTTCTTTTATGTTTATATAATCTTAGTATTTATTATGATATTATGACCGGCAGTGGGCCGGTCACGTTTGCCGCAGGACCGATGGCCGATAGAGCAGACGATTCCTGGAGTGGAGACCGCGTCTCGGTAATCGGAGTGTTGGACGCCCTCCAGCCCGATGGACCGTCTACTTGTGCAAGGTCACCGGTAGGCGCTGGATGAGGAAGTAAGAGGACAGGAGTGTCGCCGTGTTGAGGAGGCGTACGTCCACCAGTGGACTGTGAATGGCTGAAGATGAGTATTTATTATATCATCTGTCCCCGCATGTCTATTTATTTGATTTGAATATTTTTTTATAAATGTAAGTAGAATTGGTCAAGTGCTTATCAATCCCCGCATAAAGAGTCTTATCGACGAATGGAAACATAATACAATTTCCTGCGGCCGGGTGGCCTGTCGTAAGAGGCGACAAAACAAACCACGGCCAGTTGGTAGGGTATTTGCTCGACTGGGTGACTACCACCCCTGATCTAGAGTATGCCGCAATAACCTAAAGTTGTGTTCCGGCATTAGAGGCCAGGTTCCAGTTTCCCTTTAGAGAGCGGCAGCACATTGGTAGCAAGCACTTTTAGTGTTGCAAATGTTCATAGGCGACGGTAACTACTGTTCATCAGGTGCCAAATTAATGGGGGAAAGGATATTGTACCCGCTATGATTGTCCAAGGTTTATTTCGGTTAGCTCGATGTACACGGGTTTCATCACGATTTATTCCTTCACGGTTAGCACGTGTTAATTGTGACAATATGCACATTAAAATAGAAAAACTGCCTAAGCGGTGCATACTTTATCTGGTCAGGATTCGAATCCTGTATTTTGAGTTCAAGACGCGAGTGTGTTAACCACTAGCTACCACAGTTTTTATTTTATAATTTAGTAACACTAAATAACCCAAATTAAGCGTGGCATTTTATTTGACATTTATTCCGACGTTTCGGCCATTTTTCAGTAGCCGCGATCACAGGAGACAAAGATGTTAATAAATATTAAATAAAAGGCCACGCTTAATAGCGTTAAAATGTAGTGTTAATTATGTGTACTAGTCACGAAAACTAAGTAAAATATCAAATACCATGGTAAAAGAAATTTCTATGTTTTCATAGGATGTAGATTCAGAGCTATTTTGGAAACAAATACGTAAAAGGAATCTACGCTTCTATTAGGAAACCAACTTCACGTGTAGCCAGTGCGCCCGCGCACGCCGGCGCCGTTCTCCAGAGTTCGGCCACCGGATCAACGTAAACGTATCCTTTTGGCAGAAATTAGTCAGAATTCCCGAAAAACGCGGCCAACGACCCCCAAACACCTAACTTTAGTATTAAAACCTACCAAATGTTTACATAATACCGAAATTTTTCAAACTCGTTGAAAAAGGGCTCCCGACGCGCACAGATAAAAATTTCGTGTGCCAACCGTGTGTGGGTGACGCACACATGGATGCAGCATAAAAATGCCCAATCGGTACATGTCGCACCACTACTATGAAGGGAGGACGTAAGTCGCATACAAGTGCATAATTCGGTCGAGATGCAAAAAAAAATATTTGGCAATGCGGCCCCTACTTCGCAGTCAGTCGCCTGCCCGCCGGGGTTAGGTTAGGTTAGATTTTTTGGCTCAAAACGCTCGTTAGTACTGATTTTTGGGAAAATGCATTTTAACTACAGCATTGCTAGAACAGCTCCTTCCTTATGTCTCTAAAACAGACAGTCCGTTCCGATTTTTGATTCGACAACTACACTCTAACAGGAATCCTGTACGAATTTACGAATTTTGAACGAGCGCTTTGAAAACCGCGGGAACTGGGCACAAGTATTTTTTTTTAATTTATACATATCACAGATAATGGACGAATTTTTTTTTCTTAAAATAAATCAGAGATTTTTCGTCAGTTCTTTTATTGAGACTATTGTGCATTGTGTCGTGTTGTGTTAATTTTTTTAAAACTTTTATTTTTTTGGACTTTGTGTTATTTTATTTCACGTTCTCTTTTGGTGAGTAATTTATTTTTTATTGATTAATTTTATTTTGCACGTTGTACCTTTTATTTAAACTTAAAAAAAAAATACTAATAAATTGTTGACTATGATAGTATTAATAATTCAATACCAAGCAGTATGTATATTTAAATGACTAATACTCGTAGCTACATTACGACAAAAGTTGAAGAAAACACCACATATTTTTGTCTTAGAGTTATATTTTTTGTATTATTTTTTCTATTATAAAAGGGATGGCCTAGGTTGTAGCACAAGGACACGTCGTTCTATGACGTCAGCAAATAGGCACTGGCACACGAGAAAGTCAGCCATCTTGAATGTGTGTTCTTTTTTGAAGCCTAAGAAGTGCGCGGCGCATATCCGCCATGTTGAGTTGCATTTGAATTTAGAATTCCAAATTGGAAAACAATCTGATTTCTCCTATTTGAATTTATTTCCTCCCTATTTTTGTTATTGGGCTAAATTAAATATTAATTTATTTTTAAAAGATTTCTATAATCTGTAGTGATTTATAGATTGTTATTGTTAAAAATTACATGAGTATTTATTTTTGTAAAATTTATTATCTGTTTAAGAGATATTTAACAATATTTACATATTTACATATTTATTGAACTACGAATAAATTTTACTTTACTTGAAATCCGTTTTCAACTTTTACAAACACATCACTTATAATATTTTTATTGATTTATAATACGTACACAAAATACGATCTCCACGAGACTCTTAAGATACTCTTAATGATTATTTGAAGTTTTTTGCTAAATATGAAACAAAAAACTATCGTGTTAACTGACTCGAAAACATATTTAATGAAGTTATTATAATTTCTAGGGTTTGAGAAAACTTCATTACTACCCGTATAGATATGTATCCATTACCATGTGGCTGTTTTCAGTTAATATTAATTTAATAAACTTCTATCACGGGAAATCTCTCTCTTTTCCAATTGTGAATAGTGTTATAACTTAAATAATCTGTTATTTCATTTCTATAATTAAATTTAAGTTATATAGTTTATTTGTAATTTTTGTAAGCTGTAGGATATATTAATTGTATATTTTAAGTCATACGCTATATCAATAAAAATTAAAATCACTTCCTAATCTATGAATACCGCACTGAATGTTTTCTTAATGCCTATTTCCTTATTTTTAATTAAAAAAAATAAACAGGGTAAACTATACGATCATTGACACCCTATTAATTTATTCAAAATATTAATAGATATTTTTTTATTTAAAAAAAGATCTGTGTGCAAGCCAACAAAAAATAAGTTGTGTTTACTGGTTGTCAGACTATCATTTTCTGGCGTGTTTTTTTCCGCTGAAAACGAATTCGCGGTAAATAAGCAAATAATCGAGAAAAACGCAAATTTGATCGCCTGACCAAAGGAAAGTCGAGTCGTTTTTTTTTAAACAACCCTCCTTAAAGTAATTGCTATAATATGTGCATTTAAATCTACAATAAAATTCTAATCCACATAAAAGAGTTTATGATAAATAAATTTAAATTTCAGTTAAAGGAATGCCTCTCCTTTAAGAGAGCAGCAGCGTATTTGTAGCACCTGTGGTGTTGCAAATGTCCATAGGCGACGGTAACCACTTTCCATGAAGTGGGCCGTCTGCCTGTCTGCTGAACTCCTGCAATAAAAAAAAATAAAAAAATAAAAATAGAATTTTTTACTCGGTGGACGAATTCCTCAATTGTAAATAAATACATTCCTTGACTTATGAATACTATTATTATTATTACTATTATTTTTGACATTTATCAGTATTTTTTTTTCTTTCATGTTCCATGTAACATTATATAATTTAATATAAATATTTGTAAGCTCCCATGTGAGCAAAACATGTGTACACTATAACATATATGCCAACTGTTTAATCATGTTTTATCAAATAAATTTGATAAGATTTCATTTGATTTTTAGTAACAAAATGTTTTTTGTACGATTTCGAAATTAAAAAATACTAAGACTTATTAATCTTGAATAAATTGACATGGTGCCAATCACTAAAAAAATAACAGCCCATAAACGTCCCCCCACTGCTGGGCTCGAGCCTCCCTATAAGGGGAATGCATAGTATACCCGCCACGCTTGTCCAAGGCGGCTTGGCAGGTTTGACACAACGGTTATCTCGATGTGTAGGTTTCATCACGATGTTTTCCTCCACCGTTGTTAGCACGTGGTAACAGCAACAACATGCACATTAGGTCAGAAAACTGCCTAAGTGGTGCGTGCGTTCTATGGTGCCAACATATTATTATACTATTATCATAATATTATTTTCCAATAACATAACAGCGGTCAGTTACAATATTGATATATATATATTAGATATTATGATTGTTTGTCCATTTGAACTTGCGAAAGTCATCGTACCGAATCGGACATTCCTAACGAATCTATTAAAACTAGTTTCGAAAACAAACATCTAGGTATATTTTGAACTAGCTCTGTCCGCTACTTCGCGCGCGACTTTGAGTTTACATTCGTCTTCTAAACCCTGCAAGATTTGTATGGCTCCAATCATTTACAATAAGTTACCTAAAGACTGGAAGATTTAAAGCGTGACATATATGAACAAAAATTATGGCCATTTTTATTAAATAAATGCTATTATGAATTACTGGACCTTATAAATACACTTTGATATATTTTTTATATATGTTAATGTGGTATTAATCTATACATATAATAAAATTGTAGAGGTGAAATTTCTATACAATGAAAAAAATGCTAAAAACCGAGTCAGGGGAATGTAATAGGTGAAATAGAACTAATTTAGATTATTTTCAATTTTTTTGTTTCTCTGTTAGTCTGTCTGTTTGTACCGGCTAATCTCCGAAACGACTGGACCGATTTAAATGAAATTTTGTATGGTGGTAGCTTATATCCCTGGTCAACACATAGGATACTTTTGATCTCGAAAAATTAAAGAGTTCACGTGGTATAGTTAAAAAACAGCACCACGCGCACGAAGTCGCGGGCATGAGCTAGTATATTAATAAAATAATAATTGTAGATAATTAGTTAGTAGAGTAATTGCTAATATTATTATATTATTATTTTATTTTATGACATTCTTTTAATTTATTATTATGACATTGTTTGTAGGACATTTAATTATATTTATTATTGTAATTTTTCTATGCCTAACTGGCCAAACATGATACACATTTACTTTTATACCATCATGCATACTCTGATATGTAAAGACTCATGTTTAAGAAAAAAATATTATTTTAATTCCTTAACTTTTGATTGAAATCCAAAGCAAACTTTCAGAGCTTTGTTTGCCGACAAACTACGTCGAAGTTTGACAAAGTAAATGTTTTCAATATCTTATAAAATGAATAAATTAAAAAAGACATATTTATAAAAGGAAAATTCTAGAACCAGTAATTTATGATTAAGTATCGTATAAAACAGTTTTCACTTAAGTATTATATATATTTTGAAATTTCAGACTTCAATTTTATTTCTAACGAATAACTTTTTATTTGTGGATGAATTATAATTCAAGTAATTTATTGTATTGATGCTGAATCGGTAGTTGGTAAAAAACACACATGTTGGATTAATTGGGTAAAATATACTACTTAATAATCCATAGTTACACTCGTGGCAATAAGTTTGACTTTAAGTTTTTTTTTAAATCAGCAGACAAACACACGCGCTGTATATCCCCAAAATTAAGCAAGTTACGCTTGTGTTATGGGTATTATACAACGGACCACTCTGGGGCCGATCCCAGACACCCAGACTATAGTAAATAACGGAGGAAATACATTTCCGAAATTTACTATACCAGGAATCGAATAATTTCGTCAATTTAGACATTGCCTTTAAGCGATACGGCTACTCTTTGTTCAACCTATATAATATCTAGATTTTAAGACGTCTAGCTTTAAATATAAACTTCTTATTACTAAGTGTTAAAGCTGTATGCATGACCCACTGCTCGAAGGACAAGCTACCAGGTCGTGAAGGATTTTTGGGAACTATTAAGTGCTTACTATAGTCAACCTAATGTTGTTACAATTACCAGAGTCACGTTCACAAGATTTTAAGAAAAATACTCCATATTATTAATAACTAGGATATGCCCGTGACTTAGACCACGCTTATCTCGAAACTCCCGCGGGATTCCCGGAACACAAAGTATCGAAGCATATATACAAAGAATGTAAGCTATCGTTTTAGTGGAAACTGTGTCGGATTAAGTTAATTTTTATGCGTACGAACAACGCGAACAAAACCGCTCTCGGGAAAATTCCCGAGGGATTCTCGGGATAAAAAATATCACACATTTTATTACATAAAATTTGCTATCGATTAGTAAAAAAAAACACATTGGAATTCAATTTTTATTTATTAAGCCATCTTAAATCATTCCCAGAAAAATTTCCGCGGCATTCTCAGGTTAATAAGTAGCGCAGATTTTAAGTCTATAAATTTGCTGTCGATCAGCGAAAACCGCATAGAAATCGGCTCAGTAGTTTTTAGGAGAATCCCGAACAAATAGACAAACCGACAAACAGATAAGAAATCTAAAAAAATGCATCGTGGTCTCCTTCGTTTACATAGTCTATTCCAGTTGTTTTTTTAAATAGCTTCGATGTACAGACACGGCATGTTTAGAATTTTATAATATTATAGATTATAACAATAATTTCATTTTATATGAAACTTGCGTTCATATTTGTTAGTATCCACAAGCTAACAAGTAATTAATAGTAATAAAATTTAAGAAGTAGAAATTTAACAAGTATAGAAGGCCCAAGAAAGGCTGGCTTGAAGTTATGAAGGATGACATGCGTACCAATAGTCTCAAAATGGGGGGTGCTGAAGACCGCGCGAAGTGGAGTAGAAAAAGTAGGGAAGCGGACCATGGGTGTCGGAGCGAAAGCTCAGAACGCAACCGGGATTTAACGCTTGGCTGATGCTGATGAGAAACACCTAAACGCATTTCCAATAAACATAAGAATCACTTAAGCAGCGTAAACATGTAACACTTAGTGAGGGATAGTTGGTACCGCTTGCTATTGAAACGCTTAGACCTGAAGCCATGGGCCTCTTTAATACAATACATCTAATTACCTCTTCAGGTGGTCAGAGGGCTGGTGCTTACGTCGGATAGTATGGCAATCCGCCGCTTTTCCTTTAACAGTAACAATACTTGCTTTGCAACCAGTGGTTACACTCTTGATCTTCAATAATAGTCAGTTCATACTATCAGTTAAAATTTGACATAATCTCCATACAAGTAGTGTCAAAATTGAACCGATGGTAAGACAAGAAAAATAATAAAATCCGGGAGTCAATTACTATTGGTTGAAATATGACATTAATTGTCTGGAGCTTGTGTTAAATTTTAATCGATAATAAGGCAAAAGAACGGTTGGTAAGATATAGAAACGGGCCATGAGTAATTTGTTAGTTACAATTTTGAAGTAAATGCATTTATTTATTCATTCATCAATGCAACGTGATAAAGTACCTAGTAGCCTTCTGGACACCTTACATTTCTAACATACTAGCTGTGCCCGGCTTTCGTTGTCTTGCCCTAAAAAAATAAAAATCTAGAACCCGATTACAGCGCCATCGACCGAAACCAATTATTAATCTGAACAATCTACCGGGTCTAATCGTGAGTCTAAACCATCCCGGGACCCACATGAACACACACAGAAAATTATCAAAATCGCTTCAACCGTTTAGGAAGAATTCAATGACATACACACGAGCAGAAGAATGTTATATATAAATATTTTTGGGCCAGGTCCTTGCAGGCGTCCTCAGAATACCCTACTAAAGATTCATCACAATCTGATCACTGGTTAAGGAGCGTATCGAGGGCAAACATACAAACATTGGTTTTTATTTATAAGATTTATTTATTTAATTATTTATTTATTGAAAAAAAACCAATAGCGCATATCAACATACAAACAACAACAAAAAATACTTATAATGTAGGGCTAATAACAGGTTTTTCTGAGTTCATTTTTAAGCTAACGAGCGAACCAAAGTTTAAAAATGCAATAAATATATACATAAGTGAAAATAAGTATATACTTATACACATAAATACATGGATATATAGATAAATGTAAATATATATATATATATACATTATACATTAACACTGTAATATAATAAAAACATATAGATATTAAGTATACATATTACTTGATAAATTGTTATTTTCATATGATATGGTGGTGTCTGTTCCAACAATTGTTTTGAAGATTAACCTCTTGAATACGGACTTAGAAAACGAAACAAGTCAATATCACTAAATTTAGTGTTGTAAGTCCTAACAATTCGAGTAAATATGCTATTGTTGAATATATAAGATTATTTCAAAGTCTAAAGATGAGACTCCTATAATACATGAAATATTATTCTTAAAGAATTTCCAAATTTGCGAACAAATTGGTTGGTATATCTTATTAGAAGTAAACAAAATTGTTTATGTTTTTAAGCTGTTGGCCAAAAACTCATTGAAATTATGTTTCAGTATTAGTTACTAAGGTGGTCGTTTAACTTTGATTTTCAAATGACACTGTTAGTGCGGCTTGTTTACTACCATTCGTTATACGAATGTATTGTACTAATGCGTCATAAATCCATCTAATATTGTAAATGGAATAGCAGCACGGTTTGTTATCTCTTCACGGCTAAACAGATGAACGGATTTTAATGAAATTTGGCAAGCAGTTGGACTGTATTCTTGAGAAAGATATATGCTCCTTTCTTCTAAAAAAAAGTGTGTGAATTGCATCAAACACGACAGAAGTGAAACTTCAGAAAAGTAGCCTACGAGAGAATGAGATAAGTATAGAGTATAGGAGTATAGGAGTATAAGAATAATTATAAGGTTTATTATTTTTGTAATATTTTTATCAAGCTCAAAAATTATTTTATATTTTAACGCAAAATATTAAATTTCATATATTACATATTTAAGATGTATTATAACGCATATTATTCAGATTTCATGTTTTCACTCTAAACAAAGGACACGAGAGGCTTATCAAAATAGGAAACAAATGCTCTATTTTCAATTTGATTTATGAACTTTAATATATTTCTAACTCTATCTTTATGACCATAGTATTTAAATTATTAAATGTATATTTTAGTGTCGCTTTTATTTCGTTCCATCCAGTTTCAAATCACAACTATTCTAAAGGAAAAACTCCTTCATAAAATCAACATTTTTTATTGTCATACTCTGTTTCTGTGGGCAGAGCTTTTGTATGTCTTTTTGCATACCTTAAGTTTTACTTCTTTCAATGGTGCAAATAGGTTGTGGGTTCTTTATGTATTCATGTTTTCATGTTTTCTTTCTTCCATCTCTTACTTACGTCTTACTTTATTATTTCTAACTTGATATAGTACTATTTTATTTCATTAGAAAACAACCTTAAAGGGGATGAAATACTTTGTGCTCATTTGAATGGTCCACGCATAATGCTGCAACTGAAGAATATACAAATTTATATATAGGTTTTTGATATTAAATAAATAAATACATGGTTCAGCTTCACAGACGCATTTTATTGTATTCCGAAAGTGAAACATAAATACGATTAAAATCGCGGGTAATAGGTAGTATTAAATATATCAGACGCGTTACCTTGAGTGGCTTCACTCAAGGTCGTTTGCGAATTTTCCTACAAGCAATCATTAAAAATGAGCATTACGTTGAGATTTTCCTTCTGCACCAAGACTGCGACTGTAACCAGTTTCCATTAGGTGGACCGCCTGTTTTTGACATTAAAACGCAGTTGTATAAAGATTATGTGGATAAATAAATATTTTGGTCTGTTATTGTTAGTTAGACGAAATATATAATAGAATATTAACTTAAAGGATATGATCTTGTGTCCCAAGATCACTCTTTGTTGTAAGTTCATGGAACTTTTATCTGATGCCTGTCGCGAATGTTGTGAATAATAGATACGCTTTTGACATGAAAATGTCTGATGCTTGTCAGGACAATGGTACCGGGTCTATTCGTTGTTACAATTCAGGGCCATATGTTTTGAAGTATGAGTATAAAAACTGATTACTAGAGTTCAAACTACGTTTTAAAATGAGTGACGAGCCTCCCCCAAAGTTTCAGAATCATTGTTTCAATGTATAGTTACGCTCGTAAAACAAACACACTCCACGTGGGATTGTAATAAGATGGTATATATTGAAAAATCCGACTCGAAGGACCATGGAAAACCTGGATATGCCGGAAAAAGTACCATTTTATATGGTTTATTTACATTTGACTAAAGTACGCAGTCCATTTTGTTGGATGATGTTAACCTGACACTGATCCCATTGCTAAAAAAAGGAATTCTGCATGTTAACCTGACTAAAACAGGTGAAAATCTGAAGGTGCAAGGTCAGGACTATACGGCGGATGCATTAACACCTCCCAGCCATACTCTCGTATTTTTTGCTGAGTGGCTAAAGATGTGTGAGGTCTAGCGTTATCGTGGTGAAAAACCACACCCCTTCTGTTGCTTAATTCCGGCCGCTTTCTCTCAACTTTTTGCTTTAATCTCATCAGTTGTTCGCAGTACAGTTCAGAATCGATGGTCCTGCCTGGCGGTAGCAGCTCATAATGAATAATGCCCTTCCAATCCCACCATACACACAGCATCACCTTGTTGCGAGTTAACCCGGGTTTCGCCACAGTCTGTGAAGCCTGACCGGCCTTTGACCACGATCTTTTTCGCATGTTCTTGTCGTACGTGATCCACTTTTCATCACCAGTTATCAGCTTCTTCAAAAATGGTTCGGTTTCATTACGTCGTAAAGAATCACACATGAGTATACGGTTCATTAGGTTTCATTCAGTGAGCTCATGAGGCACCCAAATATCGAGCTTTTTTCAAATGCGCCAAAATCGTTTGTGGTTAATTTTCAGTTGTCCAGCTACATTGTAACTACTAATATGCCGATCTTGCTCCACTTTTTCAAAAATGGCATCAATTTTGTCCGTAACAGGGCGACCAGAGCGACGTGCATCTTTGATATCAAAATTTCCGAATTGAAAACGCTTGAACCAAATTTGCGCTACTCTCACAGATACTGCATTAGGTTCATAAACAGCACAAAAAATTTTCGCGGCTTGTGTTGCATTTTTACCTTTTTTGTAGTAAAATTTTAAAATGTATCGAATTTCTTCATTAGATTCACTCATTTTAACAATGAGAAAAACAAATGAAAATCACACATTTTCCTATTTTGAATCTAAAATTGTTTTCTTTAAAATTAAAACTTTTTAATGATACCAAAACCAGCCAGATACAAATGGTATAGCCAAAGAGATCTTATTACAAGTTCATACATACTATATGCGAAGACTTTTTCCTCAACCTATTATGTTCTACTTTTTCTTTATCTCGCCAGTAAAGGTTGTATACACATATAACATAATTATATGTCTTTAAAGTTTTGATCATTCAAGTTTGCGCTAAATATCCTGGTCCTCTGTTTCATCCAGCCCTCACTAATTCCTTGCGCGTCTACCGGGCGTGAGGGTGGATTACATTAAATTTACTGCGACGCGGTCTCCACTCCAGGATTCAGTTCCATCGGTCATCAGTCCTACAGTCGTTCCTAGCCCCCTGCCACTTCAGATAACAATTGTTACGACTTATGTCGGCTACCTTAGTTCTCTTACGGACCAGCCCTACTTATACTCGTAGTGTCCATGTCTCGGCACCATATATATATTTTCGTTTGTGAGTATTGCCAAATTCTACAAGTAGATTAGATGAATCTTACAGAAAACCACTCATTTCAGCTGAGTCCTCCTATTGGCTTCCTCCACGAAGTTACTACTTACCTTTTTTTTGATATCGGTAGGACAATGCATTTACATATGCCCTCGGAACATCAGGGGTGGTTTACGGAGGGTATGGGGCTCCCAGGGGCACGCTCCGTACACACCTTCCATAAGGAAGGAGTTGTGATATGCCAGCCGCTATACTACCCACTAAAGCTACTAGTGTCTTTTTGAGGCGTCATGAGTCATATTTTTTATGATAAAGAGGTTCGCTTTTGATCACGATCATGTCCAATATTAGATGATGATGCGGTCGAAGATGGAGTACGCTTACTTGAAAGTACCTTGAAGATGCCCGGATCAGGATACACGGACTCTTGTAGAGCATTCCACAACACTGCTGCGCGCAGGTGCGTGGAAGAAACGATGGCACAGAACAAAACTCATTGTCGTCCGAAGATGGAATGGTCAAGGGGAATTTCGCGTCGACGCAAATCGTCACCATAAGGTGTCCCTGAGAACAGAGCACGCCACTTCCCTGGATGTAACTCGTCGTAGATACGTCCGACCTCAACCCGATGCCACTTCGTCATTGGTAGGTGGTGACCGTAGTGGCGCCTTGGACTCGTTATTCGCCGTCTGCAACGGGGGTCCGCTAGCTCGTCCTCCTTTGCATTTTCAAGACATATTCCTGCACAACTTCAACGGGAAGTCACCGACGTTTACCGGTATCAGCATATCATGTACAAGGCTAGTATACATGTCTTTAATAGCTGTAATATCTATAAAGTATAGATGTTAAGGTTCTTAATCATTACAATGCAAGATGTACATTGCAGCTTGCATCGGCACGAGCTTGCATTTGCGGAAGTTATCTTTATGGCCGACGCCATATCTGGTATTTTACTTATTTTTACCTACATTTAAAAATAAATTAAATATCGTCAATCCTACTGTCCTGAGGAGGTAGGCAGTTAAATATATTCCGCTTACTCAAATTTATCAGTATTCTCAAAACATCTTTATGTGCAAATGTATCTCATACTTTTTTTTTCATAAATGATACTTAAATCTTAGTGATACAACATTAAAACTACAATCTAATCTACGAAATAAGACTAATGAGTAATTTAAATTTGACCTAAAATAACTAGATGCAACTTAAACTCATAATGTGTCCAATAACACGTTTCCTATTGTCTTTATTAAGGAGAAGACACTTTGTTCATGTGTTCTTTGTTAATGTTTAGCACATAGCACTACATTTTATTATTACGAGAGTCTTATGGTTTTCTCCTTTTGAGTCGTCTTAATAAATCTGTATTATGAAGGAGCTGTATGGCCTGGACATTTACATGGTGATGAAGCCGTTGCTGGTGGACTGCAGCGTATTTTCTAATTACGTTATTGACGAGGTCCACTTTTAAGGCTCGATGGAGATCGTCTAATCTTATGCACCAAGAAGCATTGATCATGTCCTTAAATACTATTTTGGAACCTTTGTATCATGTTTAAATTGGTTGGCTTGGTGCAGCCCCATAGTTGTATACCATAGGTCCATACTGGCATTGGAATCTGTTTATACAGGAGTAGGTACTGATAGAACAGAATATTTGCCGAGAAGCAAGCACATTTTTAGTAGCGTAAATCTAACTCATGAAGTTTCTTTTTGACATGGGCTTTTCAGCGTCTAATGTCTAATTTATATATACCGGATGATAGTTAGGCTGTTTGTTTGTAAAATCAATGTGAATAGACTTAGATTCATTAATTTTAATTCGCCTTCTCATACTGAAACAAATTATTTAGATGTTTTTGGTAACTGAACTCAAAGACACCTCAAATATTCGAAAAAAATAATTTGTGAAA
Organism: Dendrolimus houi; assembly: GCA_039645545.1. Classification (NCBI taxonomy): domain Eukaryota; kingdom Metazoa; phylum Arthropoda; class Insecta; order Lepidoptera; family Lasiocampidae; genus Dendrolimus; species Dendrolimus houi. The sequence continues at coordinate 941,215 of CM077122.1, forward strand.
ATACAAATTATAATGTACGGCAGCGAAAGTTGGGTATGGCAGAAGAAGCATGAAAGTAGTATAAATGCAGTTGAAATGAGAGCTTTGAGAAGTATATGTAACGAATGTATGTAATATGATAAGAAATAGTGTGATAAATGACTGATGAATGAATGAATGAATGATGTGAATGTGAAAGATGTAGTGACAAGAGTTGAAAAAGGAATGTTAAGGTGGTTTGGGCATATAGAGAGAATGAATGAAAGCAGAATCACAAAACAAGTATATGACAGCAATGTCACTGGTAGAGTCGGTGCCGGTAGACCGAGACGTACTCACCATGATCAAATTGAAGAAAGGTCAGATAAAAAGTAGTTTAAATAAGCGTGTATGTATGAAAAGATCAATGTAAGTTGATGAAGCGAAAAGTGTTTGTCAAGATCGTAGCAGGTGGAGATCCATCGTCTCTGTCTACCCCAATGGGAAACAGGCGTGACAATATGTATGTACAAATTACAATAACCATAGCAGATCATAAACATTGAATGAGAATGGATGATATATCCGCCAGCTTTGTCTAGTCAGATTCTAGAGATTTCACATATTAGAATATTATAGACGCTTTATCGACATCACGTAATAATAAACATTATAAGGTTCATATAACTGCCGATTATTTATACTTATTACTTGGATTACAATCCACGTCATTAGATCAAAATAAAAGGTATATATAACCACTGCGCAATTACAACGTAAACCTTGGCATTGCGTATTAAGTTTTATTCGTGAAAAAGATTAAGGATTGTAAAAATAATATTGATTTCTGTGCAAATAAGTTGTTATGATAACATTAATAATATATACAATATACAGGTAATACTCGTTGTAAAAATACAAGTAAACGTTAAATAGTAATAATGTAAATAAGACGAGTCTGGGATCTAAGAAACACCGGCTGTGTGGAGCAGGCTTCCGTAATCAAACACGTTACTACAAGGACGATTGGACCTTGTCCAATATGATAATTTATACTTAGCTCCTTGATAATACACATTGATTTGTTATGCAGTAGGTTTTAACCAGACCTTCTTTCCTGTCGCTATCTCACAGTCTCTCTTTCTTTTCAACTTCTCCCAATTATGTGGAGTCGGCACAGGCCGCCCGGCCGCAAGTAATTGTATTCTTTCTCCGTTCCTGCACGGATAATAATAATAGTTTAACATTCGTTTTGTCACGCGACTTTCATCCCTCCTCGTTACATGCTTATACCACCTTAGTATTTTTCCTCTCAATTTTTCAGTCGCAGGTGCAACTTTCAAAGATGTATATATACATACTCATTTTTATTATGTAGGCGAAAATCCCTGTCCACACTATATAAAATGCAGCTAAGGACAAGCCACGGTCAGTGTAGGACTATGAAAACAAAAGGTACCGGACTATTGAGACGAACTGTTTGTGGAACTAGGGATCTGGGACTATAGGGACTATGGCGTTTGCCCGTTGTAATGTTGCAACATAGATGTGAGAGTCTAAGGGGTATGGAGAGGTGGGCTGGAAGTTCTCTAAAACTACTTCTGACTTTAGGCCATTAATCACTTCCACCCCTGGAGCTTGAGTCTTAGCTCTAGCAATTAATAGCGATCTATAAGTAGATTATTATTATAAATTGGAATTATTTTCATTTGCAACATGTTATCAATGCAATTTCGTCCTCAATTTCAAAAAAACCCCATATCGTGGCTCTGTGGGAAATCCACAGCTGGGAACACATTCGATTTAAATAGCAAAAATCAGATGTTATTCAAAGAAGTGTTTGACGGCACTACATAAATAACAAGTGTAGTGCAGACGGAGACGCACTGATACTCGACTTAGTGGGCCTGTAGTCTCAAGGCTGTGTGACTCACAATAAGGGCTTGCAAACTTTTCCTTATGGAGCTGTATGCATATTGTATACGTAGGGCGTAGTAGTACAGAGGACAATTGCTCCTATATTTATTTATCTATAAAATTATTATAGACTAGCTTCTGCCCGCGACTTGGTCCGCGTGGAATAGTTAAAAAGACCCTCCCGATTTTAAAACATTCTTCATTCTGATTGTTTTTAATATATAAATTGTTTTATTGTATGCTGATGATACCGGCATTATAAATACTTAATTAGGTGCATAAGTTGTACAATAAGCTGTTTAAGTAATTAAAGTTTTTTTAACTATCCCACGGGAACTCTTAACTTTTCGAGATCAAAAGTATCCTATATATTGACCAGGGATATAAGCTACCACCATACAAAATTTCATTTAAATCGGTTCAGTCGTTTCGGAGATTAGCCGGTAAAAACAGACAAACAAGAAACAAAAAATTTGAAAAAAAATCTAAATTAGTTCTATTTCACTTCTTACATCCCTCTGACTCGGTTATTAGTATTTTTTTTTTATTTTACAGATATTTGACCTCTACAGTTTTATTATATGTTTATGTATATGTATATATAGATAAATAAATAAAAATCAATAAGAATAAAAAGAAAACTGTTATTGCAATAGTTAAACTAGATATTAACTAAAAGTGATATGACTTAGGACCAATCTTAAATAGGTTTAAAAACAAATCAAAATATAGCCATTGGTAACCCATATATTAAAATTATCTCAAAGGGAATACAAAAGAAATATTAGCAATTTTTATTAATTATTCCGTATTTTCTTAACTTTAAATAATTGTAATATTCGCAATATTAAATAAAAAGATAATTAATAAAATAAAAAATGTGCTGTATAATAAGCTAATAAAAAAAAATTAATGCATGGGATAATGTTATAGTTATTGACTGTGGCCAAATGCGTGTTATTTATAGCGTCTAAAATACGCCCTAATAATTAGCTACATTAGTGTAGTGTGTCATTTATAATTAATTAATATAACAATATCGCATCACAAATAAGGTATAAAACCCATCGCTACATCAACGTGAAAGAGTCAATAATAATACCATTATCCCAGATGGAGCAGTAGGGTAAGATATTTTAATACCTTATTATAATATAATAGTGTTACGAGTTACGGGACTCGGTACACATCTAACCGAACACGACAAGTCCAAACGTGATGCAGAAGGTCGTAACTCAATAAAACGCGCAAAGACACTTATTAGATTCCCAATTGTAGTACACACGTCTTGCTTCGCTCGTGGTTCTCGCTCGACTGTCTCCCCCTCCATGAGGTCATCGCTTTATACTGCACAAATGCAATGCTCCCGTATCTAATTCGGTTCTATCCGCCACACCAGGCCAATGACTCGGCCATTAACTGCCATAAAAGAGTACAATAACAATGGGCTGTTTTCTAATCACAAATTTTAAATATAAAGTAAACAAAAGAAGACGGTCATAAAAGAGTTACAATTAGCTTAAATGCCGACAGGTAATAAATGTGCTTTGTTTCAGATATGCAGATGGATTTTGTTTTTGTCGGCAACTGAGTTGTGACAATAGTTTGTTAGTTCAAGTAAAAAAAAGATAAATCTTAATTCTATTTTTAAAGAAAGAAAAATATAATAAAACTACTTTTTGACGGTTTTGAGCGCGGAGAAGGAGCGGTGCAAGAAACTCTTCGCCGCGTCAATTCTCCAAGCCACAACATATTCCGAAGCGGTGGTAGATTTGGCTTCCATAGAGTAAATAGTAAGCATAAACAAAAATTAAAACTAAATAATTAAAATGAACAACTTGGCGGTAGGCTAAATAAAACTTTAACAATAATCATTGACACATAATCACAGCTACTGAAAAGTAGCCTAAACGTCGGAATAATAAATATCAAATAAAATACCGCGCTTATAACCATTAAACAGTAGTTTTATTACGTGTACTAGTCGCAAAAAAGTAAGAAAATACCATGAAAGGAAAGTATCTATTTAGGACAAGAAAATTCAAAATATATAACAAATTTTATTTTTGTTTTTCAGCTATTGATTAATTTAGTATATCATTTAGTCCAATGTCTAAATTTTCAGCTTTATACTCTTTTATAAATATTATGGCTTAATTAAATGTATATTAAATAGTGGAATATATCAGAAGTAGTATGTATTCACATAGTGGCAATGACATCTTCTGTGTTTCAAAACAAATCAAAGGCTCCGAGTTTGATTTCTGAAATGGTATATTTCGTGAAAGAACTCTCCTATATTTACTATGGTCTGGGTGTGTTTTTGGATCGGCGTCAAATTTCGTTGTAAATCAACCATAACGCCGATTAAAATTAAAATAAAAAACACAGAAATCTATCAGAAAGTTCTCTAAACATGTTTTGTCCTTTTCCACCGAACACGCATAGCTCCGAGCGATATATGCGTATAAGTATACGCATTGAAAATGCCTCCGCTTGCGTTCGCATGCATCTGTAGACGCTTATCGAGGTCAAGGTGGTATTTGTGCAACTTTCGAAACTCCCCCCATACGCCGTCCCCCATCAGGTTAAACAGATTTCCCACAACAGTACACCCATGGTAATTATCAGCTAGTTTAAAATATTTTTTACAACAATTTAGAGAGAAAAGAAAGAGATAATATTTGGAGAAATATCGACGTACTTACATTGCTAACATGTATTTTAAAAATAGAAACATATTTTGATAATTTGTACGCCGCATTTTCAGCAAACAAGGTTTGCACTCACCTTATTGCTATGTCGGAATTATATCCCACACAACGCTGATTTTCAATGTAAACCTTGCTTTTGGCGTAATACAATTTCGTACTTATTTCAAAATACACGTAAATTATAAACTTATACAATTAAAAAAGGGGGGAGCCAATAAGAGGATTCATAGTCGATGGACAGACGAGGCCTGAGACCCAATTCTGCTATTAATATCTCGTCAAAATCGCCGGACACTATCGTCTCAATCGTCGATTTGGCTGATTTCGGTATTCTGTTAATTCCGATAACAAGCCCGTGCCCGTGTCACGCTACTATAAATATTTTTATAAGCGATAAAACTCGCGAAATAAATGTTTAAAATTTTGGTTGCTTTTCAACATTTATTACTGTAACGCCATTTTTACTAATGTTAATACGAATTTTTGACACTATTGCAATCGAATCGTATTTTGAATATCTTCGCAACACCATGATATTGACATTGAAGAAATGGGCTCCTGGAATGGACATCGCCTCTCGGTAAACGTAGTGTAGGACGCCCTCCAGCCTAATATATCAATTCAATTATCAATTTATATCAATTTATTGTTTTGTCATTTTTCCATTGGTACATTTCTAAAGGGCGCCACCACCGTTTCTTGCGTTTTATATCAAACTAGCTGTGCCCGCGACGTCGTCCGCGTGGAATTTATTTTCAAAACCCCCTGAATTTGAAACATTCTTCGTTGGTGCTCCGCTCCTATTGGTCTTAGCGTGATGATATATAGTCTATAGCCTTCCTCGATAAATGGGCTATCTAAAACTGAAAGAATTTTTCAAACCAGACCAGTAGTTCCTGAGATCAGCGCGTTCAATCAAACAAACTCTTCAGCTTTATATATTACTATAAGATAACGCTGCGAAACTTTCAACCAAAATTTTATTGTGCAAAATTTTTTAGGCCATATCATTGAAAAATGAAGATTGTAGTAAATAAGTTTCTATTCAATTTAGGGCCGATTTTTCAATCAGCAGATAAAAGTTGATGGACTGACGATCTGTGTAAAGTTGCCGGTAGGCGCTGGATGATAAAGGCGGAGGATCGAGATGTGTTGCGCTGAATTGGAGAGGCTTATGACCAGCAGTGGACTGCGATTGTCTGACGACAACAATTAGAAGAACATTTTTTGTATAACAACCGGCAGACATAACGTACACATTGTATACGTTCAAGCTGAGCAAATTACGCTTGCGTTATGGGTGACATACCACTCTGGGGCCGCTCTCAGACACCCAGACCAGACAGATAAGGGAAAGTTAATAATTATAAAATATAATAAATAATAATTAATATGCGTTATTTATTATTATTATGCATATTGTTACAATTACCACGTGCTAAAAACGGCGAAGGAAAACATCGTGATGCAACCTGCACATCAAAATAACCAATTTGTCAAACCTGCCAAGCCGCCTTGGACAAGCGTGGCGGGTATACTCTCCGTTCCCCCATAATGGCAGGCCCTAGCCGAGCAGTGGGGCATTTATGGGCTGATATTATATATGCATTATTTAAACAAAAGTTAGTAGATAATCTGAAGAAAAGAATAAAAAACAAATGAAGGTAATTTATTTACTTTATCGCATATCTAATTATATGTTTTGAAAGGAATACGTATCTTAAGAAATCCTTTGTAAACATAATAATTAAATGTCTAAAAAATGTTCACATGCGCATACGCATTCCAAGGTCTTCCGCGATCGATAAATAACACTATGCCGACTGCAATTTAATGCTTGTACTTTGGTCATTGTGAATATTTATAAATATTTTAAATTAGTTTTGTTAACCTTCATATTACCTTTTTATTATTATTAGTGGTTGCCCAGTGGTCGAAATTCGACCATAATTAATTAAAATTATAAGTTTGAACATTATTAAAGTTCTGTTGTCAAAGACTATACTTCTATAATCATAGATTTCGCCAAGGCTACACTGTTAATTTGACTTTAACAATAAACAAAAGAGTATATATGCGTGTGTGTGTCAAATACATGGTAGTGTGTGTAATGTTTGTTTTATTGATTTAGTGTATTCTTTATGAATAATTTAAAAAAAAAATTAGCATTCTGCACTTCTTCTCTATATAAACTATAAGTGTGCGAAATTTCATACTCCTCCGTCCGTGCAATTATCGTAAAAAGGGGTACAAAGTTTTTGCTTCAGGTATTAATATATTGATTAGCAAAACTGGTTATGTTACTAATTTTTACGGTGTTGTAGACATTTTCCAAGAACAGAACCCTTTTGTTATCATACCCGTTCGTCGTCTGACAAGATAGATAATCACATTTTTTCTTTCCTTTTATTACGTCTTTGTCTTACTGAGTAGGCACTGTTTGCTACAACTCTATTAATTATTCTAAAAGAATTTGTGCAACATACTTCTGTGTAATTTAAAAAAAAATTAAAGCTTAAGTTAAACAGAAAAGAGAGAAGGAAAGCGATTTTTCAGCTACACTAGGGGGTGTCTTGCCGCTTCTTCATAACATATATGTATGACCTACATAAATTTTTTCCAGTGGAAGTTATTTTGAATAGAAACTTTTGAAATTCAATTTGATACTATGACATATAAGGACTAGTTGTTCTTGTGTATGACATGTTGTATCTATTAGAAATAACTAGGTTTATATGGATAAAAGTAAGGAAAGCCTATTGAGGCTGTACAATCATGCAGTGTGCCTGTGGGATGCGCTACCTGTGAAAATCAGGCGTGCTCAGTCTCTTCAGGCGTTCAGCGGACTCATGAAGGAGTATTAATTACCTCGGACTCTAAAGTCAATCATAAAATCTTCATATTGCGCATATTTACGTAATTCTACACATTATACTATTATACTATTACTTATACTATTATTATTACTATGATTAGTATTTATATATAAATATCAATATATGTACATTTTTGTCTTATACTTGCCATTGTGTCTATTATACTTGCTGTATGAAATAATATAGTTGAATTACTGAATTAAAAGCAATTTTTTCGTTATTACGTGATTTTATTACTCACACTCAAATTAGAGGGAAAAAAAGTGACGGCTTACGGCCGGGCTACAAAACAAGGTCACAATACGCAGGCAAAGGAACTCATCCATACAGCCTTATAAAAATATAAATTAATTATTGCCAGAACAGTTGCCATTTCAACATTTTATATATATACTTTTTTAATCTAGTTATATCGCAAAATCCACATGTGAAACATTTTTTCTCTAATCCATCCTAAAGTTGTCTGCAAGAAATTTCTTTTAGTGATAAGACCGGCTATTGTCTTCTGTACTTAAACTTCTTGAATTGTATTTGAATGTTATGCAATAAAGTATATTCTATTCTATTCTAAGTCCACGAAATCATTGAAAATTACAGGTGGCCATCATAGATGTAATTGAAATCTCTAACTGTGGCAGAAAACTTAAGAGAAAATGGCCGAAAACTTAAGGTGGTATGGACATGTAAAGAGGAAGGATGAAAGTCATGTGACAAAGAATATATTGAATGAAAAGAATGTATTTATTTCAAAATGGAATCTTACAGATTACTTATTGACAGTCATGAATCTACCACTGCTTCCAAAGAAAGAAGAAGCGGCGCAACAAACTCCCCAGCAACATACCTTTACTTCATAATTATTATTATTTATCTTTTTTTTATGTAATTTAAATACTAATACAAGGTTTATCAAAGTAATTTTATAAATATTTACTAGAAGAGCTTGGTAGCAATCGCTTTAATTCCAATCGGTGCGGTTATCTACAAAATGTTTAATCGTATAATAAGCCATTTCGCACAAAAGTTGCTTTACTAATATTTTAAACTTGTTTACCGAAAGCTCATCAACGTTTACTGAAATTTTGTCAAAGAGCTATATATATACTTTGCCTCACGAAACTATTGTAAAATTTATGGAGCCTACACATGGGAGTTTCTAATTTATTTTTATTCCTAGTATTTTACAATGTACATCATCTAATCCGGGAAAATCCGAGATATTTTTCTTAACATAAAGAACTTTTTCGAAAATATACTGTGAAGCCACAGTTTAAATATTTATTTCGTTGAACTTAATACGCAAGGTGGTGATGCGTTATAGGATAATAGGAGTATGTAGTACACTCACTTGTTTGTTGGGTTTGCTGGTTCGTTTTTGACTTTAGTATTTTTCGTTACACGTTAATTTATTTTAAGCGGTAGCGTTGCAAGACTGGATGACACTTGAAAGCTACGGAAGCGCAGCGCCATAGAACTTTGTTTCTTCCCATTGTGCGTCTCGTTCTCGCGAGTGTTGTGGCGGATAGGACAGACAGGGAGAGAGGACAATGGTAGGATATCAATATATATATTTTCTTTTCTCGGTTAAGTGTATATGGCGCCAACACAAGGAATCCCGTGCTACCATGTTGTAAATTTATAATAATCTGGAAGACCAATGGATTCAAGTGATAGACGGCCTCTGTGGGTAAGCGAGCTACGCCTTTGACGGCCGACCTCACTACATCGTAGAGGCTCCGGGATCGATTCCTGGCATGGTAAATTTAGGAAAGTAACTTTCCATTATTTACTGTGGTTTGGGTGTTGGGATCACATCATCATAACACAAGCGTGCCTTGCTTAGCTTGGGCATATACAATGTGTGTTTTTGTCTGCCGATTATTATTATTATTATTCAAGTGTAAAGCCAGACCAGAAAGAGATGTATGGATTGTGTAAAGGATGACATGATAATTTGTGGTGTGATACATCACGTATGTCACAATAGAGGAGAACGGAAGGAAAAGACATATTGTGTCGACCTTAAATATTTGATATATATATATATATATATATATATGTGTGTATATATATATACATATATATATATATATATATATAACTTGAGAACGATTTTTCCGACTTTGATATGTTGATGAAATTTTTTGTATGTGTTTGAGTGGGTCCCCGGATGGTTTAGATTCACAATTGGAACTGGTAGGCGGCGCTGGGATCGGGTCCTAGATTTTTGTTTTTTCAGGGTAGGACAACGTCTGCCGGGACATCTAGTTTAATCGTTTTGTTTGGCTTTTGTAGGCAAATTACAACTATAAACGTTGTTTACTTCTACGGACTCTTCATCGTAGCTGGAGTATCATACATTAGTTTTACTTGAATTTACTTCTAAATAGTCCTCCCGGTATATATAAATATCACTATTTCCTTTAATTAAATTCATCGTATCAAAATGACCTTCCGATGAATTTATTATAGTACAGAGTGTAGATATATCATGTGAATGTTAAGGACAGCTGCGTATATACATAACAGATCCTGCACGCACGGACGGACGGTTGTGGTGACGTCATACGTCGCGTTTTATAGTACGGCAGACGGTACAACACCAAAACTGGGGACCTCGGAAATAAATATTATAATATTTATTCTTACTAATCCATCTATATTAATATCAAGGTATGTATGTAAACTTTTGAATGTTAAAGTGTTTGTATGTTTGAATGATTCCTCTTCACGGCATGAAATTAAATATTTTTCACAAAACTTGTTGGGTAAGTGTTCTTTTGATAACGAGTATATACACATAATGGAATGGGTTGTCTTTTTCTTATTAAGTGTGTATATGTACACACACATACACATATTCAAAACCATTGATACGTAGATTTAACGATTTAAATTTAAAACGCACACATACACACTTAATTTAAGAAAAGGTTCAGTTAAGTGTGTATGTGTGAAAAACTCGCACTTATTTGAATTAATTGGAATTAATGAATGAATTGGAAGCAAATCTCTAAATATTTCATGATTTAACAGCTACCTACGACGTAGCTTTGCTACGAAATCATAGATTTGTAGTCTATGCTACGCAAGTCTGTCTACGGTATACGTAGCGAACTACGTACAAATCCATTCAAACCAACTTACAGAGTTGTATAAAATAGTAGATTGTTACACGAGAGGTGAAAGTGACATATTTAGGCACGAGATAGTTTGGCGCACGCGTGTATCGAGGGCGCTAATAATTCGAGTGTCTAAATAGAACTTTCATCCGAGGTCAACGCTCTGCTTTTCATTTCGAATATGAGGAAAGTAAATAAAAAGTGATTAGTTATACAAACAACTACTTCTCTAATAAAACCAGGCGGTAAAGCCATATCTAAATCTGATGAAACGTCATCACGTACGTCACATATGAAGCGTCAGGTAATTTTTTTTCAGTGGCATTCTACAAGTCAGCATTTTTTTGTCACTGATGATAATGTTGCTCAAATTTATGTAAATTAAATAATGATTTAGTGAAAAGTAATTTATAAGTGTTAAATGATGTTACAAAATTGTTGATATTATTTTATTGTAATTTATGCCGCGATTTAAGTGGTTGTAAAAAGAGTTGGGACTGAAGTCGCATGTATTGTCCTATTGTTCGCATAGTTTTCTAAATTTTTCGTCAGCAAGGAGAATCGCTTCCCAGGGACAAAAAGTGCTGTTTTTATCCCTATGATCAGGCAACTCTAAGCGTACTTTCAGAATATGAGAAATGAAAAGAATATTTCTTATTTTTATGAAACTTTAATTATAAACATAAAATACATAACAAAATAAACGACCTGGTATATCTATATTATAATCATATTTTCAAAATACTTATCTTTCCCAGATTGAGTTGATACTTGATTAAGATTTCAAAGAAATATGTGATTTCGTATCATTTTAATAAACATATTTTACTAACTTCTGCTCGCGACTTCGTCCGCGTGGAATTGAGGAGAAAAAATCGGGGGATTTTGAAACATTTTTCATTGGTGTTCCGCTCCTATTGGTCTTAGCGTGATGATATGTAGCTTATAGCCTTCCTCGATAAAGGGGTTATCTAACACTGTAAGAATTTTTCAAATCGGACCAGTAGTTCCTGAGATTAGCACGTTTAAGCAAACAAACAAACTCTTCAGCCTTATATAAAGAGTATAAGATTATAAAAATCTTCCAAACACTCAATTCCAAATTATAGCTTGATAATATCCACATTATAGAGTAAATCATAGATAACAGTTTTTATTTTTAATTTATAGCATTAGTTCAGCAGACAGGCAGTCGGTGATGGAACGTAGCTACCGTCGCCTATGGATATGTCACACCAAAGGTGATGCCGCCCTCTAAAGTGGGACTGGAACCTGGCCAGTAATGCCGGAACACAACTCAAGGTTATGGCGGCATACTCTAGATCAGGGTTGGTAGCTATCCAGTCAAGCAAATATCCTACCAACTGGCTGTGGGTTGTTTTGTCGCCTCTCTCGACAGGCCGCTCGGTCGCAGGAAATTGTATTCTCTTTCCTACACGGATGGAAATAAAAAACAATATTATATGAAAAAGTTTGAATGCGTCCTTATAAAATGTCATAATAGCATTTGTAGGGTTTATTTGTAGAAAAGTCGTTAATTTATTTTCGAAAATAATCCGCCCAATGACGTAGGTGTGTATCTTTTTATCAATGGGAAAACTAAAATAAAATATTGACGTCACTCTGGTATTAATAATATTGTTATTTATTTTACGTCTAACACGTGTTTTTTGAAAATACCGTTCATTCCATATGACATTTATACGTGTAACGTAGATTTAATATAAACCACGCCTATAAATATCTAAATGAGTATGACGATTTGACTATTTCCTAATGATAATATTAGACGGATGAATCAAATCGAATTTTAATTATAACTGGTTTTTATGCTTTATATATACAATGTCTTATATGCATATTCTATTTTCTGTCTGTACATATATTTACGACAATAAATATTTTCTTTCTTTCAATTGATTGAATAGCACAGAACTGAAACGCCACGACGGTATTCAACGATATTGAATGAATCATGTTTGTGTTTATATGGATCACTTTGGTTGATTCATTCAAATGAAACGTCTAATATCGGCTTTATGGAGTAGTGGCCTGGTTAGTATGTGTTTTTAAATATAATTCTCCTTCTCCTGACACACACACTTATCAGGGTATTTTTGTTCTTTTTATTTTTTACTACCAAATTTATTTCTGATACATATATTTTATTACAATTTTGGGTCTAAACTAGGGATGGGCCGAATGTGGTTTGAACCGAATACGGACTTCGGCCGAACATTCGGTTACAACAAAAGATTCGGCCGAACTTCGGTTTGATTTCGCTACACTTTCGAAAGAGCAACACGTTATGACCTGTTGACGTCGAGACTTGATAACGCCGTAAATTTTAAGTATGAGTAGGTGGATAAAAGAATAAATACACTTTTAGATCTTTGATTGAAACAAAATCACCATTTCATAATTCTAAATTAATAATTTTTAATTCGTAAAAAGTGATTTTAATCAAAATTAAAGTTGTAATTGCTGATGTCCCTTAGACTTATTTTTTTTTAATTTTATTCAAGTTACGCATTATAATTAAGCAGTTGCACTATTTACTGATGTTTCTTAGAGGAATAATAAGTTTATTTTATTTTTGTTTTAATTTGATGTCTATTTAATTAGGCAAAGACAATCAAGAACTATTTTTTTTTTATCACATTGCACGTTAAAGTTTACATGTTCCTAACTAAAATAAATGACCATGTGTATATAGATGCCAATTTTTATATTACGGTTATGATATATATGATTTCTATTAACTTCAGACAAAATAGTGCAAGTAGGTATTTTACTTTTTTCTTGCACCGAATGATCGGCATTTAAACCGAATTTCAGCCGAATGCCGAAGTTAGGCTCAAGCTGCCGAAATTCGGTTAAACCGAATGTAAAACGAATTTCGGCCCATCCCTAGTCTAAACCTTTATTTATTTACTATTTTATATAATGCTACTTTTTATACTACTACATTTCTTGTACTCTACTTCTATTGAATTTCTTTATTTCCTCTGTATCTATTTATTATAGTATACTTATTTACTGTTTTATATATCTATTTATTTGTCTCTTAATTATCCATCATATGGTTAGTATGTTGGAAAGTAGAACTACCAGATTTGGTTCCCGACAATTTCGTAAACTAATTTCAGTTCTTTTTTTTATTTCAGCACACAAGCACATAACTACATTACCAAGGTAAGCAAATTATATATATACACATATACAACGGACCACTTGGATCCGATCCCAGACATGCAGACCATATAAAATAACTAATAGTTCGTTTATATAATTTATCTTGCCTTTCGAAAAGTGTAGGCGCTCGGCGATCTTTCACCAGGGTTGATCGAACTCCCTGGGACACCCACTCATCAGATCCTGACTTGGTAACAATGGGACCACCTCAGAAGTATATTCTTTCAAATAAAAAAAGAACTTAGAAAATCGGTTCATAATTGTCGGAGAAATCGCTTAACAAACAAACACACAAAAACTATACATTCGAATTGAGAATCTCCTCCTTTTGAAAGTTGGTTAAAAATACGCAGTATAATTCGCTTTGCAACATGTTTCTCAAGCATCTAACATTTTGTGGTAGGTCAAACCTTACTGCTCCGACCTTAGTGCCAAATTAGGTAACGTTGTTGCCTCCCTGGTCTGCATTATTATGCATCGATGCGCCCGATCTGTCTGCGTTGCTTTGGTAATGTATAGAAACCTTTAGGCCTCGAAAGGATGTACTTTTCTTGTAGTATTTTTAGACACCGGCGCCAATAGTGCTGTGCCAAAAATGTAGAGCGAAATAATATCTTCTTAAGTTTTCGCGACTTGTATACATTGTAAAACTACGTTTTAACGGTTAATAGTAAAAATAAACGATCAAATAAATTACCGCGCTTAAAACCGTTAAAACGTAGTTCTATTATGTAGAGCGAAGTATTGCGTTTGAATAATTCCTCTGAAACAAGATAGCATTATTAGACTTACCTTACCTACCTAAACTACCTAGCTTTCATGCCCCACGTGGGAACTGAGCATATAAGAATATATTTTCATATGGTTTTTCAGTCAGATATCGTTTTAATAACTTGTTGCTTTTTGTTTAGAAGTATTTCCCTTGTCTCTATAAAATGTACAATATTATAAAATTGTAAATACGCCGTGTCTGTAGAAGTTATTAAAAAAACCTACTGGAATAGACTATATAAATAATGGAGACCACGATGCATGGTTTTTTTTTAGATTTCTTGTCTGTTTATTCCGGATTCACGTAAAAAAACTAATGGGCCGACTTCGATGCGATTTTCGCTGAACTTACATATACTTTTAATCCTGGGAATCCAGCGGAATTTTTCTGGGAATGTTTTGAAATAGCCAGATTGAAAAAAAATCGAAATACAATACGATTTTTTCACTAATCGATGGCATATTTTATATAATAAAAGATGTGTTATTTTTTGTATCGGGAATCCCGCAGTAATTTTCCCGGGAATGGTATAAATTACTTACATTGCATAAAAATTATATAATTTCGATCCGATTTCACTAGAACGATAGCTTAGTCCTTTGTCAGATGATGCCATACTTTATATTCCGGGAATCCCGCGGGAATTTCCAGTGGTGTTATATATAAGAAAGTAACTTTTATATTTCTTGCGGTTAGTTGTAAAGGACTGTACGGATTTCAATGTAATGTGGTCAGGAAATAGATTGTACCCTGCGGAAGTACATGGGCTGCCTTGTGCCTCAAAAAAACTTTACTTAATGTGTAAAGTAGGGAATACAAATGTATATGGGCAATCCTTATTCCATATTTAGACTTGTTTGGCTTTACTTCATTCAGAAAACAAAAATTAAATGCGGACGATGTCGCGGGTAACAGCTAGTATTTTTATAAAGTTGCGTTTTTGTCTTCTTATCAGGAATCTTTTTACTTCAAATTTTAGTTTAAACAATTTTTATAGCAGGTGAAATAAATTTATTTAACGATATTACCAGGTCCATTTTATTATGTCCCAAATTTAACAGGACATATTTTATAACCTGATCCTATTGAGTGTCACCTTTAAAACTAAACAAGCTAATTCCTACCTTAAGTCTAAATAACAAAGTCTAAATTAACAAACAAAGAACAGAAAGAGATAAAAATTAAAAATAACGCCACAATTGCCTACCTTAATTCCGACCAATGAGAGCTGAAAATTTGGAACGCACCACCAACCGGTCCGCATGAACTACTCAATTCTATTGAGCAAAAATGGGTTTTAGATACAACGCAACTAAGTTTGAATTTGAACAGTGTAGAAGCGAGTTAGGCCGTTTTAGAGTTGGTGGGAAAATCACCAAAATGCAGCGGAAGGTCAATGACCGCCGACCAAGGACAGTGCATCCAATTTTAAATTTAAGCCTAGCGCGCCAATAGAAGGCATCTAAATAAGTCGGCCATCTTGGAGCGTCATTTTACGCGGGAAAGTTTTTTTTAATTGCACCATTTGCATTTTTGGCAGGTATATTTTTTATTTTTCGTCCAACAATGGCGTCTGTACTTATTATTTGGCATAATTAGGGAGCGGTAACGAGACAGGCCTCCAGTTCGTTAAGTTTGAGGTTTATTTAATAAAGGTTGCGTTCGACAGGACATTTTGGCGAGTTTGAGAAAAGGAAATTGTGTTTGCGAGGTTTAAGTGAGGTCTTATCTATGGTTAAATACTTTAAGGCTCTTACAATTACGCATTAGATTAGGTTTTGTTTACGAGACCAGGATTTTTAAACTAGTACCTAAACCCAGACACCATTCGTTATGGCTTAGTCTATTACTTTGCTTTTGAAGTGAAACTTCTTTAGAATCATGATTTGAAACTCGATGAAACGAAAAAGCGACACTAAAAAGAGATAAACACAAATCTATAGGACTAAGCCTGCGAGAGAATGAGATAGAATACATTATATTTAATAATTTAAACATCATGCTCATACAGATAGAGTCGGAAATGTTTTGAAGTTTTTCGTTAATACTTCTTTGGTGTTTTAAAGCTTAAATATATTATAACGATATAATATATGAAATGTGACGTCACGAAATTTAGAATCCCTCCCACCCTTTGTCACACTTTGTTTCACTTCTACTGCTTCTACTGCCTGTGAACTGCACACACATACAACTTTTTTGAAGTGAAACCTCTTTAGAATCGTTGTGATTTGAAACTCGATGAAGGTTAGAAAGTCAATAAGACCGTTGATTAAACATAGATCCAATTTGGACCGAAATCAAACTGATAATAATGTTTTTAAGATTAAAACAGTGATACTTAAGAAGTTTATTTTAAACTATAATATATTGAGGGATGTAGGCTAAAGGAATTATATTTATATTAATAAAAGTTAGAGGAGAATTATCTATGAGTATATTCTCTGAAGTTTCACTGCTACTGTGTGTGAACTGCACACACACACATACATTTTTTTTATAAAAAAATTAAGTCAATTAATTTTGCCTTCTAGGCACACTACCCAGAGACAGTGGTCTGGTCGGGCTGGACCGATTGTAGTTTATAGTGTTTTATTTTAGTGTAATAACTTGTTAAGGGGTTTCTTTATTTGTATGCATTAGTTTTATTTTAATTTTTATGTATAATTCATTTTAAGACTACGATTTTAATTAGGTTTATATATTTTTAATTTATAGATAACTTTCAAGTTAATTTTATTTAAGGGTGTTTACTACCTTATAAATAAATGCAACCCTTTCCTTATGTGCTGAAAGATCAAATTCAATATTAAAAAATAATCAATATTTTATATACACAAATGTTTTTTCCGTAAATGATGCATCTTAGTGATACAACATTAGAATGACAATCTAATCTAGGAAATAAGACTAATGAGTAATTTAAATCTGACCTAAAATAACTAGATGTGACTTAAACTAATAATGCGTCCAATAACATGTTTTCTATTGTATTTATCCGTGCAGGAACGGAGAAAGAATACAATTTCCTGCGGCCGGGCGGCCTGTCGTAAGAGGCGACTAAACAACCCACAGCCAGGTGGTAGGGTATCTGCCCGTCTGGATGGCTACCACCCTTGGTCTAGAGTATGCCGCCATAACAACCTTGTGTTGTGTTCCGGCACCAGTGACCAGGTTCCAGTCTCCTTTAAGAGAGCAGCAGCGCATTTGTAGCACCTTTGGTGTTGCAAATGTTCATAGGCGACGGTAACCACTTTCTATCAAGTGGCCGTTTGCCTGCCTGATGAACTCCTGCAATAAAAAAAATAAAAAAAAATATTAAGAAGACGCTTTGTTCATGTCTTCTTTGTTAATGTTTAGCACATAGCATTACACTTTAATATTATGAGAGTATTATAACACTAACTCAAATGGTTTTGTCCTGGTGGGCTTCAGCGTATTTTTTAATTACGTTAACGACGAGGTCCACCTAAGAAATCACAATTAAATGAAGTGAGAAATAAATTAGAGAATCTAATGCTAGACTGTTATCAGTTGGGGCGTTCCCAAAAGACTAGTTGCATTCCCTCTTTGAATGACAACGCTAGGGCAGAGCCCGATGTATAAACCGGCCGTTTGGTCACGTGTGACATTTACTAGAAATTTGGCTGTGTCGTTAAATCTTGTGCGCCCCAGGGCCCCATGGTCTCGACCCCAAAAGCCTTAGATATGTGTCCATTTCCGATAGTATCGAAGTAGACGTGTTGCCAGGCTTGGGGATAGAATAGGGGGGATAGGACAGAAGGGATGGGATAGATAGAATGCTGTAGATAATATAATGAGATAGAGAGGATGGAAGAGCGATTAAAAAATAGTTAATAGTTAGTTTAGTAATTATTGAATTTTTTAATATTCTATTTGGGTTTTTGAAGACCACGGGTCATAAAAATCGCCCGGACTTTTGGAGGGCTTGCGTGGGGCCATGGGATGGCCAACACGTAGAGGCACCTTGACTAATTTAATGTAAATGTGGCGTGGCACTTGCCGGCGATTATCCCTGTCTATACCATATAAAAATGCACTCAAGAACAAGCCCCAGCCAGTGTAGGACTATTGTGGGAAATGAGAACAAAAGGTACCGGGCTATTAGGGAGAACTGCTAGTGGTACTAGGGGTCTGGGAATATGGGGTTTATGGCGTCTACCCGCCGCAATGTACGGGGAGCATGGAATAATGGGCAGACGGTGACTCGCCACTTCCTACATGGGCTCCAAAAATGCCGTAGAAGACAGGGGCAACATGGGTGTGAGTGGTTAAGGGGTTTAGAGAGGTGAGCTGCAGGTTCCCCGAAGCTACTTCCAACGTTATGCCCTTTATCACGTCCACCCCTGGAGCTTGAGTCTTAGTTCTAGCGATCTCCACTCCGTGCCGGCTGGCTAAGGCAAGCAAGGAGGTGGGGGCCTTGCCTTGGCCCCCGGAGTCAGGTCCGAAGTGTCGTTACTCACCTAAGGCTTCGCCACAAAGCCCCCTACGGGTTTATTATGATATTCTTTTTTAGGAAATTTAATTCCACTTAGAAAGAGTTATTTATTTGTGCCGTTTGCTATCGAGACGCTTGGACCGTGGGGTTCTGAAACCATGAGCCTACCAAAATTTATCGAAACGACTCATTGACTCTTCAGGTCAGATCAGAGGGCTGGTGCTTACCTCGGCCAACGGATCAGTATGGCGATCCAGCGAGAAAACGTAGCCAGCCTTCTGGGCACCTTACCCATAAAAGACTGTGATCTAGATAGACTCAGTATTCTACTTATAGTCTTGAGGGACTATGAGTAGAATTTAATACGAATAAGTTTTCTTGCATTGTATTCGGTTGTATGTACTTTATTGTAATAGATATTATCTCATTCCACTTATAATTATTGTAATTTTTCTAAGCCCCACTGGCCAACATGATGCATCTTTACTTTTATACCATCATGCATACTCTGATAGTAAATACTCATATTAATTAAATAAATAATCTTTGTCTTCGTAACCCCTATTTTATTTCATAGTATAGGGGAAACGGAAAAGGTGGTGGGGAAAGTGGGCTATTAGAACTCCCACTCATTATATGAAACACGATTAGCTCAAGGCCAAGAAACCGTTTCGCGCCGATATTCTGTGTTTACGTGCTAAAATCAGTATATGTTGAAGTATTCCTTATCAATGTAATTACACACCTACCTACCTAGACTACACAAATAGCTATTGGATAAATATTTTTACTCCGTAAACCAATTATTAGGGTAATTTTTTGACAAATTGCATAACATTTTCTTAAGTTTTCGCGACTTGTATACACAATAAAACTACATTTTAACGGTTTTAAGCGCGGTAATTTATTTGATTTTTGTTATTCCAACGTTTCACTGAAAAGTGGCCGAAATGTCGGAATAACTAAAATCCAATAAATTACTGCGCTCAAAACCGTTAAAACGTAGTTTTATTAAATTGCATATGATTGACATTAATGTATATACATATATTGTTACATTTGTAATAGTTGTGTATTTCTTTTTGATAATCTTAAGGAAAATTTGCACGCCTCATAGGCAAAACATTTGAGTCTTTATTCTTATGTCACCTTAAATTAAATGTTTTAAGCAAATAAATGAATTTGAATTTGAATTTGAATTGTATTAGCAAGACATAGTTTGGAACTATGTAATACAAAATAAGTAACCGTACGCAGTAATAAAATGTACGGTTAGCTTTCACTCACTACCGGCAACGCGCGGAAGCACTTACGTGCCAAATGCACAAACCTACTTCACTACACTGATGTAGATGTACATTTAAGATCTTGCACAAGGTTTTATTTTTCTCTCACCTTCTTCCAATGATTTGGGGTTGACGTAAAATGTATTTTTTTATTAAAAGAAAGAGATATTTTTTTATTTAGTTTTTATTAGGACAAAATAGTAAAATATTAATCAATTACGGTGTCATAAAAACGCCATGCTCAGTATAATGCTGGCTTCACAACCAGTGCTGGTCTTCCGCAAGGTCCTTTCAGTAATAATGTGTAAATGCATTACTTAAAACTGCAATTTAATGCATATGAAAGTATATGCGGCACTTATATCAATAAAACAATTTTTATAATTTTTGTATGTCTGTTTGTTTGTTCCGGCTAATCTCTGAAACGGATGGACCGATTTTGACGTGACTATCACTGGCAGATAGCTGATGTTATAACGAGTAACTTAAGGTTACTTTTAAAATTAGAGTTTCACGAAAAATGTTCCACGCGGACGAAGTCGCAGGTAACTGCTAATTAGTTCACATAATCAAACTCATCATTAGAAATAAAAAGAAAAACAAACGAACAAAGGTGACGAACAAGAACAAAAATGAGTATTTAAAGTTTTATTTAGCCAATACTCTTCCGTGATCACGGCTACTGAAAAGTGGCCGAAACGTCGGAATAAGAAAGAAAGAAATTTTTTTTATTTAGAACTACATATAAACCGAAACATATTTATAAATAAGAAAATACAACTAAGAATGAATTAAAGATGCCTGTGCCTTCTCTGGATCTCTTCAGAAGGAACTGTATTTACATGGCCCCTCTTATTTATAACTCTTTGCCAACTTATATTATAAACGTGCCCTCAAGAAAATTCACTATAGTCTTTAAAAAGTGACTAATCGAGGAATAGATAGATAGATAGATAGATAACACTTTATTATACACCAATACAAAAATGAACTTAAAGGCTAAAATTATAACTAGTAATGTACAAAGGGCGGTTACAAAGCGTAATCGCTAAAAAGCGATCTCTTCCAGACAACCTCTGAAATGAATTGAGATGATAATGGCGATGGTGGTATACGTAACACATAGTACGAACTTCTTACATTTTAATAATAACTACATAAATGATATATATGTAGATATTTTATATATTACATAGATATATACTTGATATACATACAATACAAATACATATCTACAGAATATATAAATATTTATAAACGAATTTAAATATCATATTCCAACGACATGTAGTATTTTTTGATCATGGTTTTAAATATCGCTAGCGATTTTGCTTGTCTGATAGTAACAGGAAACGTGTTCCAAAGCTGTACAGCCTTAATAGTAAAAGAATTGTTGTAAAAAGTTGAGTTATGCGCAGGAGTGTTCAATTTAAGTTTAGTAGAAGAGCGTAAATTATGAGAGCACGAAAAGAATACAAAACGTTGTTTAAGGTAATTAGGAGTACTTGGGACAAATAAAATACTATAGAGAAAAGAAAGGATGTGAGTATTCCGGCGAAATCGAATTGGCAACCACTTGAGTTTTTTTCGGAATTCAGAGACATGGTCATAATTGCGTAGGGCAAATATGGACCTTATGCAAAAATTTTGGAGGCGCTCAAGTTTATTAATTTGTTCTTGGGTTAAATTTAGATAGCTGGCGTCAGCATAATCAAGGATAGGAAGTAATAAGGACTCTGCTAGCTTAATTTTGGTGGTAGTAGGCAAGAAGTTTTTCAACCTTCTAAGGGATCTGGATGAGAGATATAGCCGCCGGCTTAATTCGGTGATATGAGGTCGCCAAGACAGCTCACTGTCAAATATAACGCCATGGTTTTTTACCTTATCACTAAAAGGAATTATTGTCCCATTAAACATTACACTAGGTATGGTACTCCAGTCGACCTTATTAAGCATCCGTGAGCTACCGAGTGTTTCTATACTGTAGATGAATTTCTTAAAAAAAATGCTTGACGTTATTATCTATATGGAAAATTGCTTATATATTACCAATGCTTAATTGACATTTTTTAAATTAGAATATTTATGTAAATTTAATTTTTAATTCATTTTGTACACCACTATGTGGTAGAATGTACTGTGCATCTACAACTGTATAACACCTATATAAACATTCTTGCAAATAAAGATATTAATTGATTGATAGAAATGAAGTTCTAAATCGGTCCTAGTTCAGCATGATGCCGGTTTACTCAACCAGCGCTGGTCTTCCGCTAGGGTCGTTACAGTGACTCGCGGATAGACAACACAAAACAAACAAAAGACAAAGAAAATATGATGAGTACTATTGGAAAACAAATACTAATGTAAAATTTAATGCTACAAAGCGAATTTATAAACAAGAACACAATAGAATAAACAACGTAAAGCTTACCATAACAAGTATATGTTTTTTATATTTTGTCCGTTAGTCTGTTGGTTAGTGTGCTCCAAATAGAAATAATAAAAAATAAATAAATTACCGCGGTTAAAACCATTAAAACGTAATTTTATTACAAACGTCTTTCAAATTATCGAAAATAATGAAAGTAATTCTTCAAATTCGTAGTGAAAATTTTCAAAGGTTATTCAACTCTACGAAACACTTAACACGAAACCATTTTGTAGTCAGGTTATATAAATAGTAATTACGTCAGCCTAGTACTGACCTAGCCAACACAAATAGTATTAACGTATAACATCTGCCGGAATCCGGTTTCGTTTAGACGCGAGAAAATGACGCGTTACTTGGCACTATGATTTATTGTTCTTTTATATTGTTACAATTGGGCCACCTGCATATTTGTAAACAAAGCACATGTATTACCCGCCGTCGGTGTTTGAGCTAATAAAATTGAAGCGCTTTTATGACAGTCTTTTTTGTTTACTTATTTATTAGTCGTTGTGGAGAGCAGCCTATTGTACTCGTTTATAAACGTTCGCAGGCATAATTAGGCAGGTGTGCGGATTACAATTTCTGGGAAATTGTGTCGACGCTTGCCAGGTAGACATAATGCATCGTGCATTATAAAGCGATGCCCCAATGGAGAGATCGGTAGTGAAACAATAACCACTAGCGAGACAAGACGTGTGTACATTTGATAATCTATATATTGACGGACTTTGCACGTGTTATTGAATCGCGCCTTACGCCAAGCGGGAACGAAGTCGCGGGCATATCCTAGTAAAAAAATTAAATTGCGTTTTGGGAAACTGCTGGTTCGAATTACAGCCCTCTGTAATTTTAATCTATTTTTACATTCATTATATAAACTAAATTCCACAACAAATTTATTTAGAACAAATCTATCTAAAGTATTGACTCTTTCAATAGGTTTGATAAAACTATAGAATGTATTTTTCACATCACAAGCAGGTTATACATTAAAATATCTTTGAATGCCTTTTAATTATAGAGAGAGAGAGAGAGAGATAACACTTAATTGCACACCAAATATACAATTACAAAAACAGACCATATTTACAATATTTTCTAGACAATACAACAGGCGGGCTTATCGCTCAAAGCGATCTCTTCCAGGCAACCTAAATCAAATAAATTTTATTTTGTAATCAAATCAGATATACAAAATATATTGTGGCATATGTGCATATATATGCCTGTGTATATATGTATACACAGTCGTATATATGTACATATGTAGCAATATATTTCAATATACATAAGTTATAAAGATAATGACTGGCCATATGCGTCTTTTATGTTTGCTTCTAGTCAAACTGGCAAACGGGTCCGCTTGATGGCAAGTGGCTACCGTCGCCCATGGACATCTGCAACAGTAAGGGAGACTTGAGAGCTTCTTCTTACGCCCTGTTTGAAGAGCTCCATATTGTAACCCTCTGGTAACACCGCAGGAAGGAGTTCGTTCCATAGCCCATAGTCTTACTTATAGAGCTAAAAATAACGCCGTTAAAGAATAGCACCATTAGTGTATGCATACTTTATCTGTCAATATGTAACGACAATACCAATTAAAAACAAAATCGTATCACAAAAAACGCATTACACCCATCGCCACATCCGTGTAAAACCGCCTATATTTCTAACAGTATCGCACTCGCCTCCAATAACGGCCTTTTATCTCATTCTGCATATTATAGAGCTATGCTGGAGTTACCATCTTATTTAGTACAGGCTCCGCATTCGGTTTTTATCCATAGTTCTTGTAAAAAAGATTATAATGATATCATGATGGATTATCAAGTGATTTATTGCACTTAAAACTGATGCAGCCTTTAATTACGAAAATAAACTATGAACAGCTTTTCAAAGCAAACACCCGAGTAGTTCAAGCGGCCATATTAGTCATTCCGTAGTGCAACGATCTCTAGTGATGAGCATATGTGTTGTTGAGTTAAATAACTATCGATAGATAAAATCAGCTAGCGTTGTGTGAAGCACATCATCTAGTATAAAGGCAATAATAATTTATTTTAATAATATTTTTTTTAATAATTAACAAAGAACCATGTGTTATGTTCAGGTATTAGTGGTCAGGTTCCAATCTCCCTTTAGAGAGTGGGAGTACAGTAGTAGCACCTTTGTTGTTACAAATGTAATGTACACGTAGACTGGAAACATATTATTACATGGGGGTTATACAAATATTCTGTTTCGACAGAGAATCCCACCAACAGACACGTCCACGTAAGGCGTTTTGTAAAGAGTCAACTTAAGCTATGTTCGTACATGTGTTACAAAATAGAACGGCTTAAAGTAAGGCCCAATACAATTCATAAAAAAATGTATTTCTACCTCCAGGTAGAAATACATTTTATGTATTTCTACACATACATACAATATTTTAGATTTGGATTCCAATCCAAATCTAAAATATTGTATGTATGTGTGTGTGTTTAGTAACTTAGACCACTGCATGAAATTATTAGAATAGTTGAATATTTTCTAGGCTGCTCAATGCTAGTGAGTTAAAAATTATCATATCATGTATAAACCACGTTGATTGATGTTTCTCTGCACGTATAATTAGTTCGATAGTACGTAATTGCTTCGATTAGTTTTCAAATGCTGAATGACTGAGGACCTTTTAAGTTATGATTAAAATATTTATTCCAATAATTGTATTTTAATTTATTAAACTACCTATTTTAATATTATTATTATAATTAATTATATTTGCAAAATGAGATTCATTATAACTGTATATACGTTTTTGAGTAATTATACAGATAGTTAAATATATTATCTTTAATAAATAAATTCTGTTTAGTCGAAAAACGCGTAAAAAGACTTTAAATTCATTTAATACGTACAAACCAAGTAGTAAATATTTAAAACATATTAGCAAAGTAAATAAACATGCATAAAGATAAAAGAAATAAACAAAATAACTGTTTTAAAATTCACGTAGTCTGGCAACACTAAATCATTCATACCGGCCAAATAGTTTGAGAATTAAAATTCTGCTAACAGCCCTAAGAAAAGTATTTATGGCTATCAAACTTTAGAATCTTGAACACGTACAAAATTAACATAAAACCATTATTTGACTTTGCTAAGCTGATATTTGTGAAATTAGCATTTGTAATGTGCATAGTACATTTGTCAGGAAATGACCGGTTCTTTATACTAAAATCTTGAAAGTGTGCACCTATATTATTATTCAGGGTTAAAAGTTTGAGTAATGTGATTATCATTCGTTATCATTGATTTGTTTGCTAAATAGTTAAAATCTAGTCAAACTAATTGTATAACTTTAAATGTGAACTAGCATTTGTGTTTATGTTTTTCGTTCTGCAAATTCTTGATTTTAAATTGATTTACATAAAAATATTCTTTGTAATTTTCAAAACTGTTAATTTTTTTCATTTTATGTTAATAATGTAATTTCAAGATTTTTAATGGCAAAGCATTTGGAGTTACAACATACATTTGTGTCTATACCTAAACCAGATATTTCTTGGAAAAATATAATTTTAAATGCTTGGATTCACTAAAAGCAATTGCAGTAAATAATCTGAAGATTTTCGAGTACGTTTTCGTATTATTCAAGGTACAATGAACTGACGAAATCTGTTATTCAATTTGAGGCATGTTGTAGGTTGTTGTTATGACTGTAAATTAACTACATATTTGTGTAAGTGTTAATAAATTAAAGTACATATCTTGCTTGCTTTAGAACAAAGTCGTTTGTTTTAATTGTGTTTGATTAAAAACAACGTTTCTGGTTTAGCAAGGTAGTAATGCTATTTAATTTATTTTTTTCTTTTTCATTTATTTATTTTTAGTTACACATCGAATAAGTATTGTTTTGCAGCATTAATTTGTAACCGAAATTCTGGGTACACCTATCACTAGTAGCGAACTCAAATATATTTTTTATTATTATATTTTTTTTATACATTAAGTTTAATTGGATATTGTTATATAAATGTACTAAGTGCAAAAAAATATATTGATTTACGTGCTATAAAACAGTTAAACAGATTATGAAATCTTAAACTCAAGTCATATGCATCTCTTTTGCTTACTTAGTGAAACCATTCTCTTGAATATTGCGCAGTTGCCCTTAACAAAGAAGTCTTTGTCTAACAATGAATCATTAATAGGTCATTGTTTTTGCACATCATAATAAAGTGACAACACGTTGCACCTTTAATCTTTTTCATGTATGATACCTACATTTATTGTAATAAGTATTATAATCAGAGTACTTTCAGTTGTTTGATTAAATAAATAAATTACATTCATATTTAAGGTTCATAAAATAGATAATAACCGTAAATACAAGAATACTATTCTTTATTTTTAAAAAATCACAAAGAAATTAAAGTTTTTTTTTGTCTTTTAGCTACATTTCATATAAAGTTAGTAAAACGTGACTTAAACACACTAAACGTTTTACTGAATTATTGAGAATTCCAAAGCATTATGTCGATAAGCAGTCGACCCACTCGCGAATACAGTCCCTCACTATTTCTAGTCCCACGTCCTGTCTGAGTAGAGCTATGTGCGTGTGCGTGGCCTTGCAACTTCGTGCAGTTATCATTCATTTCAACAGTATTAAATCAAACGAATAACCCAAACAAACTTCAAAATATTTCAAATCAAATCACCAGTAATAGAATATAATAGACCTCAAAAATAGAGACAGTAAAGTTTTTCCATTGCCAATGTTTTATTGTTCATTAATATAAATGTTAAACTTCAATTTAACAGTTATTTTTTAATTTGAATACATAAACATTGTGCGTGGTTTTTATGTAATGAATCAACAAGTTATTTTTCTAATGTGAGGGTGACATAATCTAATTCATTAAACCCTCTATAAAAAAATAAAGATTAAAAAAGCTATTTTACATTAATTTCTTCTTTACCATTGCATAGTGCTAAATTCTTAATTAAATAAAAATAAACGATCTCTTTCAAGTATAAATAATCGATAGTTTTCGATTAGTTTAGTTGAACTATCGACAAAGCGCCCACCCATCACTATTTCTAATTTCACGGCCGCACGTCTATGTATGCGGTTTGCACGTGTGTGCGTGACCTTGCCTGGCACTACGTTTCGGCGGTCATTCACCCCGATGCATTTCTGGCCAACCCTTGACTTTGGTAAACATTATGTATTTGTGGTATGAATAGGTTTATGTACTGTAATTGGTATGTATGTAGATAATGTATGTATCTTGAATTATTTATAGTTGAGTTTTCCGGAATATTTGGCTGCACTTCACAGATCTACTGTCCATATGACTAAGAAGTGTCCCATAGTGCCTTCGCCAAAGCAGTGTCTTTATATGTTGCTTAAACATCAACTCATAATTTGAATACTGTAGAAACAGTGTAATTCCGTCACACATGTCCTAAGCAGATTGATGGCTTTCACACATCAGCTACCTAGACATGCATATTTTCTTACTGTGTTTTTTCAATGCATGATTTCAGCAGACAGGTACACGGCCCACCTGATGGAAAGCGATTACCTTCGCCTAAGGACATTTGTAACAACAAAGATGCTTCCAAGGAGACTGGAACTTGACCACTAATTGAACACAAGTTTCTCTTCTCAGTTCAGTCAGGCAAATGCCCTACCACCTGGCTGTGAGTTGTTTAGTCGCCTCTTACGACAGGTCGCCCCAACGCAGGAA
The DNA here is from genome assembly GCA_039645545.1 of Dendrolimus houi. Lineage (NCBI taxonomy): Eukaryota > Metazoa > Arthropoda > Insecta > Lepidoptera > Lasiocampidae > Dendrolimus > Dendrolimus houi. Next base: position 969,686 of record CM077122.1, read on the forward strand.
ATTTTATACTTTCTCCGTTCCTGCATGGATCCAGTTTCCCTTTAGAGGGTTTAGAGGGCGGCAGCACATTGGCGGCAGCTTTGATGTTACAAATGTCCTTAGGCGATGGTAACCGCTTTACATCAGGCGAGCTATCTGCCTGTCTGCTGATTTCATGCAATAAAAAATAACCACGATGAATCTGATCTTAAAATTTAAATAATTATTACTAAATAACACACTGTAAATATTCAACCATCGGAAATGGCTACATACATGCGGCTTATGAGGTCGAGACCATGGAACCATATGGGCTTGCGGCGAACAAGCTTTATCGAGACATAGCCACATAGCATTTTCCTAAGTATTCGCGACAAGCACACATACTGCCACTTTTCAAAGTGGCCGAAACGTCGGAATACTAAAAATCAAATAAAATACCACGCTTAAAACCGTTAAAACGTAGTTTTATTATACAGTCAACAGGTAAATGTCTCACGTGATCAAAAGGCTGATTTATCAGGCAACGCATTAACGTTGCCATTCTAAGGGGGAATTGTTGAACAAAACCTAAAGCTATACAAGCTGATGATGTTACACCTCTTTATGTATGTGAATACTTACGTTTTTTAGTTGACAACAGTTTTAAATTGAGAATGACAATGTCTTTCTATAAGAGTTGAAAAATCTGTTTAATCTGTCTTAATTAAATTTATCTATTATATTGATACTTGAAGCAAAAACTTTATACCTCTTTTTACGAAAATTGCGCGGACGGAGGAGTATGAAATTTGGCACACTTGTAGTTTATATAGAGAAGAAGCGACAAATGCTAATATTTTTTTAATTATGCATAAAATTTACATTCAATCAAAAAAACACAACACACACTACCATGTATTTGACACACACACGCATATATACTCTTTTGTTTATTGTTCAAGTCCAATTATCAGTGTAGCCTTGGCGAAATCTGTGACTGTAGAAGTATAGTCTTTGACATTAATTATTATGGTCGAATTTCGACCACGGGTGACCACTAGTTCTTCTAAATCCATAAAAAATCGTTCTTGCTTCCACTATATAAAACTACGTGTATATTTAAGAGCAATGAAGTCAGACTTTTGGGAACGTTCTAAAATGATAGCGCTCTGACACTGGATTTTGTAAATTAATTTTACTATGTATTACTTTTAGTGTTTAATTATTAATGTAAATTAATGCACACATATATTGATTATTAGCTAAGAATATCCTATAAGGGGGCATTTACAAATTACGACACACGAATTTCATGATTTTCGACCCGTCCCCCTTCCTTCTCACAGCTGGTCACATTCGTGAGACTCCACCCTAGTGTGACATCACATATTTTGTAATTTTACATCAAGAAATTATTAAATTAAAATAGCAGTTCCGTAATTAGTTTTATTTCCATTTAAATTAATCTTTATCAATCAAAACACTATGCATACATAATAAAGTTGGAAATATTTTGAGGTTTTTTGTTAATAGTTCAAGTTGTCCCTTGTCACACTATGTCGCACTTCGTCGGCTAGCCCAAAACTTGACGTGTAAATTGGTTTATGGATAGCCTCTAAGTTACGTTGCCTGGATGAGCTCGCTCTAATCGACAAGTCCACCTATTGTTTTTTTGACTCTGATAATATTGTTACAAGTTGGGCCAAATACAATATCTGTATTTATTACCTGCCGCGGCTTTTGAGCTAATAACGTTGAAACTGTTTTATGACCATCTTCTTTTTGTTTTCTTTGTGTTTGAAATTTGCAATTAGACAATAGCCTATTGTTATTGTACTTGTTTATTGCCGTTCGCAGGCATAATTATGCAGGTGTGCAGATTATGTTTTCTAGGAATTGCGCCGACGGTCGCCAGGTAGACATATGGCGTCGGTGCGTTATAAAGCTCTGGCCCAATGCAGAGAGCAGCAGTCAAGCGACGACTACGAGACGAGTAAAAGACGTTTGTAGTACTCTCGATTAGCGATATAGACGACGGACTTTGCGCGTGTCGAATTGCATTGAATCGTGCAGTGTGAACTGGTTACATCCAGTTAAATTTGTGTTTGTTTTATACGTGTTTGTACAGTTCTAATAACTTCTATAGTAGTTCCAACGGCATTTTTAATTCGAGTCCTGTAGCTCGTAACAATATCTTTGCCGACCTGTTTTCGACTATTAATCGGAAGCCTGCATTGTAACTATTTTCACTTATTGACACAATAGTCTTCACTTAGTAATTACACGTTACTTAGTTGTTACACATTAGTCTTAATACTACAATGGCATGAATACATAAGGATTGAAGGGTTTTAATGCTTGCAATATATCATAAACCGCTCACCGGAACGTAACAGAGTCGCGTGTGACATATGACATTAGGGACATTGGCGCCACCAAATTAACTGTTACAAACCTTCAATATCGAGTACGGAGCGAGCGGTGAGCTTTCAAATAATTTAATAGCAAGCCTATTTTATTATAAATATTTACGTGCCAATCCGCACAAGGATGAATACAATGTATGACAAATGTAAAATGCAAGGAGAGATTTGGGTAAGAAAGTACCAAATATTAACTATTTGGACAGGGTTTCCCCTTTATTGTTCAGCCTTTGATGTGAATATTCACACAGCACAGTAAGCAATGAAGGCCTTTTTTTTATTGGTCTTGACTTCACGAAGCGAAGGCGCTCGAGTCCGCGGGGCAACTTGCTCGAGGGGACTCCTTAGGGAGTTTCACCTCGGCTGGACTGTTGCCATGAGAGGGGGATGAATCTAATGATGCCCACCATAAGGCGACACAATGCACTAATTGAGAGCGGGCGACGGGTAATATAAAGCCCGAGAGGAAGGATCCCGGCGGACCGGGATCGGCGGTTCGCGGTGGCCTATACTATCTTACTGCCGTTTCGCAACGTGTTATGGCTGGGAGAGAAGAAACGGCGAAAGAAACTTCCCAGCAACACGCCTAGTCTATCCTATGGGGGGGCTGTGTCTCCTGGCATCCCTCGCGGGGACGTGGAGAGATCGTGATTGGCGGCGTCGACGCCACCGTCTGTGTCTGTCTGTCGGTGCCTGCCAGCCTGCCGTCCTAACCGCGGGCGGGCTGATCCGAGCCAGCCGTTTTGTGACATCGTCGACCTTGTCCGTGAGGATGTTACGCGGTCGTCGCACGAGAGCCTTTCGTCGAGGCTTATAATCGGACGCGGACATGAACACCGTCTACACGCCACTACGCCTTTTATACGAAAATGCTACCCTACTTTTTTTGTTTTTATTTAATTTATTCATGACCATAGAATCTATGTCTTTCAGTCGGAAACATGTTTAAAAAGAACTTATGTTTAGCACAGCTGAACTGTAGGTTATCAGCTTGTTCCATTCAACGGAGTTCTTGTGACAACTCAAAAGGCCACATTTGACTATACAGTTCACATTTCTCACAAAACACATAATAACTACTCAAAAGCTATCAATATTCTACAACTATTGTTCATTTTAGAGGAATTTTACACATTTTTAGAAAATAAAATAACAATAAGTTGCCAGGATCATAAAAACAATTATAATAATTAATTACTGATACACTAAATTATCTAGATGATAATTTAGTGGGCTTATAAAATTAACTAACCAGTAGAAAATGGTAATTTAATTATAAATCGAATCATCTGATAAATAGACTAAAAATATTATCTATGACGATTGTCTATGTCATATTAATATACACTATGGTTCTCATGACTACTGTGGTGGATATCTTGTAACATACAGAAATGTTATTTTAATACTAGTTTACGTTTTATATATATCTTTGGCTTTTGACATTAATTTATGTTTATATTTGTTTATTACCTGTCCTTGGAATATATTATGATGATATTTAAATGTATGTAAATATATATTTATCTATAAACATTTATATATTTTTGTAGATACGTATTTTTATTAGGGATGGGCCAAATGTGGTTTGAATCGAATACGAACTTCGGTCGAATATTCGGTTAAAACAAAAAAAATCTTCGCTTTAATTTTGCCAAGTTTTTTCGAAAGCGACACGTCGTTACTTGTTTATTTCGTGACTTGATAACGCCTAATCTTTGGCATTTTTAGACCATAATCTGCCTCTGATCAATTTTAAGTACGAGCAGGTGGATAAAAGAATAGATTTTTAGACCTTTGATTGAAAAAAAAACATTTTATAATTCTAAATTCTTAATATTTATTTCGTAAAAGTTATTTAAATTAAAATTAAAGCTTTAATTGCTGATGTCTCTTAGAAGTGTTTGTATTTTATTCAAATTACGCATTATAATTAAGCAGTTACACTACTTACTTATGGTTGTTAGAGGAATAATAAATTTATATCAGTTTTGTTTTAATTTGATGTCTATTTAATTAGATAAAAACTCTTTAATTAAGAAGAGCTAATTTTATTTAATTTTTTTTACCTTGTAAGTTAAGTTTACATGTTCCTAACTGATATAAATGACCATAAATATATAAAGGCTTAATTATATTTTACGGTTATGATAGGATATGATTTCTATTAATTTCAATCAAAATAGTGCAAGTAGACATTTTACTTTTTTTTTGAACCGAATGTTTGGCATTTAAACCGAATTTCGGCCGAATGTTGAAGTTCGGCTCAAGTTGCCAAAATTCGGTCAAACCGAATGTAAAACGAATTTCGGCCCATCCCTAATTTGTATGTTATGTATATTAAGTATATATCTATTTAATATATAGAACATCCGTATATACTGCATTTATATATTTATTACTAGAATGTAAGAAATTGTACTATGTATTATGTATACCACCATCGTCATTACAATCTCGATCCATTCCTGGGGTTGTTTGGAAGAGATCGCTTTTTAGCGATAAGACCGCCCTTTGTGCATAATGAGACATACTTTTAGTCTGCAAGTCCTTTTTTTGTATTGGTGAACAATAAAGAGTTTGATTGATTGATTTATTTATTTTTCTTGACATTGTTTTATTTCTGTATTTTAATATAATGACTTGATTGATGTAAGTTTATATTATAAGAATTGTTGTGATTTTTTGTTTTTGTTTTTAGATTGTCGTGTGCTCAAATATTTGTATGGCCATGTGTAGGTCAAATACAGTGAGAACATTTGACTTTGTTACCGCCTATGTATAATTATTACCTATATTTTTACAAATAAAGATTCATTCATTCATACATACAAATGTGCGCTAAAATGTACTCAATGAGCATTTAATTTATCACTAATGAATCAACAATTAACCTTTAACCATCGTTAAACTAAACTTCCTAAACTAAACCAAACATTTCAATTAACTCGATACAAAGCCGTGCGAAAACCGAAACGCGTAACCGCGAAACCGCTCAAACACGCGTTAGACATAGACAATATTTGTCTGCGACTCGTCTAGCCGGCACCAGTTAATGTTGACCCGTGGACGCCTATTGAATTGCACCGTTTTGTAGTAGCTGTAGTTTTGATGCAGGGGAGGTAGTAGGTCAACTATTCTGGATATGTTATGCCGTCTTTACACCGTTACGGAATGATACGGCGAAGAACTTATAGTTCGTATTGAAAACGAATACTTATATAAGAGATAGATAGATAGAAAATCTTTGTTATTCACCCCATTAGTACGTCAACATAAATTATTTACAGCTAAAATTTAAAACAATGGGTGGGTGTAGGCTTATTGCCTTATTGCTCCCATCAACAAGATAAGTCATTTTGAAAATACATAATCTAGTTCAAGTTAAAAGTTGAAATTACCTACATTAAATTTAAGTACAGATTGATCTAGTATATTAATTTAAGCCATTCTAATTGTATGATACTTGACTTATGGAAACAAAATAATCGGAGTTCACGATCAATAGAACAAACTAAAAAGTATTTATTACAATATTTCTGTAATATTTATTGTATTCTTAGTACAACCGTAGCTTCCTATGTTTGCGATTAATATTAAAATATAGTAAGAGTTTCTTCATCTAACTATCTTCAGTTTTCTACTCTATACTTTAACCATTCATTTATGGATGAAACAAATTGAAAATACATTAACAAACAAGCAAAAAAACTAACAATTTGCTATTAAAATGTAATGCAGATCGTGTCAGTGTAAATGCAGAATTATAGTGTGTGATCCTGACCTACTGGCGCTTGACGATAGTAGCCGTCTCTAGGTCAAGGAAGGATAGACGCACACATATGCAACTACACTAGTGTGTGCTGTACACACTCATGCGTTTTGTTTGCGATTGGTTAGACATTGGTATTAGAACTATTTGTTGTCTATAGAATTTGTGCATTCGGAATTTGAATTCTATTTGTGATCCTTCGACGTTTGCTTCGATGAATGGCTCGGTTGCATTATTCCTACTTCTACGGCAGTAAGTAGAAAAGTGGGCAGCGCGAGCATGTGAGCGCAACTTATTGAAACACATGATGCTCGCGCTGCTCACTTCCCTCGCTACTTTCTTGCTTGCTGCTGTGGGTGTGTTTAATGAACACGATGGATAAGGGTTTGTTATTCAATTTGATTTATTCAACCAAACTAGATGAATTTGGCTAAAGGCACAAAAATGAAAGGGTATGACGTTATTTCATGACACTGAATGATTGATATTTACGTTTACATGGATTGATTTGATGCTGCGCCCATATTGAATAATATAAACGAACCGTCTAATATCAGTTCAAGGAACAACGCCATCCAATAATATTGCACGATTCAATATTATACTTATCATTCAATCACTTGACTTACCGACGGTTAAATTTTGATATTACTTGTATGAAGTTATATCAAATTTTAACCGATTGTAAGGCAAATGAAAATTCGGTAAGATATAAGAAGCGACCTTTGGTTGCTTCATCAAAATTGAAAACAGAAAAGAAATGTCTAATATTGGTTTAAGAAAGGACTATATTCAATAGCATTGAATGATTCAATTCTATGTCGACTTAAGCAACTTTGGTTGTTTGGTTCAAATTGAAGCGTGTAATATTAGGTTGGAGAAAAAGTTTCTTCGCATTTTATATAAAAATTCAAAAGGTTTTTTTATAAAGTTTATTTACATTTGACTAAAGTATGTAGGTGCCATTTTGTTGGATAACGTTTTGCCATCTTGTAGATAGGGACGTGATCCCATTGCTATAAAAATTTTGGGGCTTCTGATCAAAAAACTGCGACAAGTCGTTTTGGCACTCCTCTCGTGATATTAACCTGACACTGCCTAAGGAATTCTGCAGAGACCGAAACAGGCGAAAATCTGAAGGTGCGAGGTCAGGACTATACGGCGGATGCATTAACACCTCCTAGCCCAACTCTCGTAATTTTACTGAGTGGCTAATGATGTGTGAGGTCTAGCGTGATCATGGTGAAAAACCACACCGCTTCTGTTGATTATTTCCAGCCGCTTTCTCTCAACTTTTTGCTTTAATCTCATCAGTTGTTCGCAGTACAGTTCAAAATCGATGGTCCTGCCTGGCGGTAACAGCTCATAATGAATAACGCCCTTCCAATCCCACCATACACACAGCATCAACTTTTTGCGAGTTAACCCGGGTTTCGCCACAGTCTGTGAAGCCTGACCGGCCTTTGACCACGATCTTTTTCGCACGTTCTTGTCGTACGTGATCCACTTTTCATCACCAGTTATCAGCTTCTTCAAAAATGGTTCGGTTTCATTACGTCGTAATAAAGAATCACAAATGAGTACACGGTTCATTAGGTTTCTTTCAGTAAGCTCATGAAGCACCCAAATATCGAGCTTTTTTGTGTACCCAGCTTTTTTCAAATGCGCCAAAACCGTTTTGTAGTCAATTCCCAGTTCTCCAGCTACACCGTAACTACTAATATGCCAATCTTGCTCCACTTTTTCAAAAATGATACCATTTTTGAATTTTGTCCGTAACAGGGCGACCAGAGCAACGTGAATCTTTGATATCAAAATTTCTAGATTGAAAACGCTTAAACCAAATTTGCGCTACTCTCACAGATACTGCATTAGGTCCATAAACATCATAAATTTTTTTCGCGGCTTGTGTTGCATTTTTACCTTTTTTGTAGTAAAATTTTAAAAGGTATCGAATTTCTTCATTAGATTCACTCATTTTAACAATAAGAAAAACAAATGAAAATCACACATTTTCCTAATTTGAATTTGGAATTGTCATCTTTAAAATTAAAACTTTTTAATGACACCAAAACCAGCCAGATGCAAATGGTATAGCTAAAGAGATCTTATTATAAGTTCATACATACTATATGCGAAAAGACTTTTTCCCCAACCTATTATTATCAGATTTAGAAACATTCAATCAAAGAAAATACTTGAGAAAGTTATTATTAATATCAAGTATGCAAAATGTAAAAAAGTATCAATGGATACAAATACATACGTATATACAAGCCACTGGTAAGGTCAGCAGAAAGGGCAGAGTGTTTCTAACAAAGTAAAAGCTCCAGTATAACATGACCTACCCTGTCTGCGCCCTTCTAACAAAAACATATGGTGGTAAAATCACTGTTTGAAAGTTAGAGCTCTATGTCCCTGGTCGGTAGTTTTACAAAAACGGCCAAGGGCCCTTAAGGAGCTTGACTAGAATCGAAGGGCGGAGGGTCGAAAAAACTGGATTGGTTTAGATATAAACGTATATCTGTATATATTTGTTACTATGCAGCTAAAGCAGTACATATTGAAAGTAACAACTTAAAGCGTTCTATAGATATCTCAGACAAAATACAGACGGAGCCAAAAACGTTAAATGAAAGAAAATAATTTTATTTAGGACAGTTAAACTAGTATAAAAATAATTGTTAACAAAAATAGACTTAAAAACAAAATTTGTCCTAAAAAAGGCATCAGTCGCGGCATAATGCTAGTCTGTCGCCCAGTGTTGATCTTCCGCTGAGCCCATAAGGTGTCGTCAAGGGAGACATTATATCATTACATCTCATAATTACAGCAACTGTATAATCTTAGACAAATATATAAAGCTGAGTTTGTTTGTTTGTTTGCTTGAATGCGCCAATCTCAGCAACTACTGGTCTGATTTGAAAAATTCTTTCAGTGTTAGATAGCCCATTTATCGAGGAAGGCTATTATAGGTTATACATCATCACGCTAAAACCAGTAGGAGCGGAGCATTAATGAAGAATGTTTCAAAATCGGGGAGTTTTGAAAACAAATTCCACGCGGACGACGTCGCGGGCACAGCTAGTGCAAATATATATACAGTCAATAGTATAAAATATAGTTTAGTAGTTAATAGTATATATATATATATATATATATATATATATATATATATATATATATATATACAACTATATTAACTATTAACTTATCTATAAATAAAATTGAAGTGTATGTTTGTAATGTCAAAATACAATATGGGGCTCTTCAAAAAGGGCGTAAACTGATATTTAAAGTCTCAACGAGATAGGTAACGCATCGGCTCCCTTAGTGTTGCAGATGTCCATGGGCGACGGTAGCCAGTTGCCATCAAGTGGACCCGTTTGCCAGTTAAGCAAACATAAAAAAGTGGAAGTATATACGAAATTATATCAAAAAATCAATTTTTAAAATTTTATTTGTCTGTATGTTTGTTCTGGCTAATCTATGAAACGACCGGACCGATTTTGACGGGACTTTCACTGGCAGATAGCTGATGTTATAAGGAGTAACTTAAAATAATTTTATTGTAGAAAAAAAGATTGAAACGCCCACGCACATGTCGCCGCCGCCGCCGGCACCGCATAGGAAAGCAAATTAAATAAAATTAAATTCCACGCGGACGAAGTCGCGGGTAACAGCTAGTGTAGTATATCCGTGCAGTTAATAGTAACGTATTTAGTGGAAACTATTTCAGCCCGAATGACATTCTATTTCAAAATCGACATCCTTTAGCGGGCTTCACTTTGAGAGTTCGAGACTCCGTTTAAACATATGTGTAGATTGTGTAGGTATACTAATGTAAAGTGGATATTTTGTGTACCAGTGTTGATAAAGTAGACATATATAATACATTTTTTAATGCCGCACTTCACTTTAGAAAGAAAGAAAGAAAGAAAAAGATTTATTTAGAACTACAGTAAAACTCACTTAAACTATTAAAATAAAAACCATAAGTAAATGTAGTCCTAAATTGGCCTTAGCTCAGCAAAACTACTGGTTAATATAACCAGCGCTGATCTTCCGCTAGGGCCATTAGTGACATACACGAACACAGGCAAACAAAAAAAGATATGAAGTGAACAAACACGAATAAAAAAATTAAAAAAAAAGAATTGAAAAAAAACCACAATAACGTTAACTAAATATTAAATACATATTACTTACATAAATTGAGATTGGTACCTATTATACATAAAATTTAAAAAGAGCGATATAGAACAACTTAAATTTTTTTTTTTTTTTAATGCAACATTTAACACACAACATAAGTAACATAGCCAGGATATATCAGGCATGCCCTCCACATGCGCACCATCATATAGCACTAGTATCATGAATAAGATCAGCCTGGCGCACTTGATGGTCATATAAGAACTTTTTTAGTTTGATTCTAAATCCATGAATACTTTTTATATTTTTTATAGGGGGTGGGATATTATTCCAGCATTTGGAGGCAGCATACCTGAAACTACCCCTAAAAGCTACTGTGCCATGCCGTAGCGTCACAAGCTGCGTAGCACATTGCCGCAGTGCGACTGATCTCTGAGAACCGAACCAGGAGAGCTTTCATACAAATACAGTGGAGCTCGGTGTTTAACAACTGTTAAGCAAGATGTAGTTTACGGCGATGCTTTATTTTTAACATCGAGCATCGGTTTATAAAAGGCGTCACATGATTTCTAAAAGGAATGTTAAAGCAAAAGCGTGCACATGCGTTCTGTACTCGTTGGATGAGTCTCTGTGTTCTTCTCAGTAGCCGAGGACCAAAAACTATATCGGAATAGTTAAGCTCAGACAAGACTAGTGACTCAACTAGTTGGATTCTTAGACTCTCATTTAAATGTGGCCGAATCATATACAATGACTGATTTGGCTACATGACTTTCGGATCTGAGTTCACTGTCAACGTAGAGACCTAGGTTTCGCGCTTCGTAAAGTCGTTCAGTAGGTACTTCATCAAGCATAACTGTAACTGTTGGATTGAGGTTTATTAAATTATTTTTACTCCCAAAAACGAGGTATCTGGTCTTGGACGGGTTTAACACTCAACGATTCTAGACAGATCTTCGTTTAATTTAGAAATAGCACAGTCTACGTCGGCTGGTTTAAAAGAAATATACATCTGAGTATCATCAGCATAGAGGTGAATTTTGCAATTGTGTATTTGGTGTATGATGTCTGCCGTATATAAAATAAAAAGAAGAGGGCCCAAAGATTGATCCTCGAGGTACTCCTCTACTCATCTCTACTTTTCAGAAGTAGAAGAACTTTATGGTTACGCATAACGTGTGTATTTATCTTAGAGAAATGTTCAATTTTTTAAGTGTAGACAGCGAGTGTTTTAATGCCTGTAACAAATAAATAAATAGAAACTGGCAAGAGAAGTGGTCACAGCGAGTATCAAGTTTCCAAAAAAGTTATATTTGCATGCTCGTGCTGTTTATTTCCCTCGTCACTACCCTACTTGCTGCCTTGAAAGTGGAGGTAGTGTAAACTAAGTATTATTAATACGGAATATCACTGAAAGAGGAGGATTAAACCTTGTCAATATATCAAATTACTCGACCATAAAAACCTCATTGGTAAAAAAAGTTAATTTAAAATCTCGAATTCGGAAAAACGTCCACTAATTATTGAACGCAACCACTTATGTACTGCAATGACCAGTTTATGTACAATTGTGTACACTTGTACATTATACTTAAAAACACATAGCCTATGGATGTGTGCGACTGTACGTAGAAAAAAGGTTTTTTGTCTATGTGCCAAATAAAAATGAGAATGTAATGCGCGATTGTACCGCCCGTTTATCGGTAACCGAACACAATAAAACGGGATAAGGTCTAAATTTATTTTTTCAAGTATAACCTTTTGCAAAACAAAGAGAGAAGTTTATCAGTGTTTGAATCCAATATATGAATGGATTTATGTGAAATTACGTACACATTTTACTAAACATACACATGTCTAATTAGAAGAAATAGATACTAATATTATAAGCAAGCCTTTAGCAGTCGTACCTGTACTAAATGGTTTTATATTTGTTTGTTATACGCATATGTAGTACGTGATTCTTTTTATGTTTGTTTATTGCTTTTATTGTCATCTTAAATAAATCAAGTTCCATGTATTATCGTATATACACATTTAAGAGACTGGAAATCGTTTTTATGGAATATAAATATGTAATTTACGTGATAAAACCGTGTGAAAACTCCAATTACCTCTTTCATTTCACGTTTATCCATTGTTGTAACGCCGCATATCTTAATGTTCATATCTGATATTGTAATAAAAAATAGCCTTGCAAAGTAAAGAGTAATTTTTTTGTTGCGAAGCTGGAACTCCAGGTATGATGCCAATGTTGCCCGCCTTTAGGGTAGGATAGAGAGAGGTCATATTGAAGGAATGAAATAGAGCAAATGGGATAGAGGAATGGTTTAGGGTCATGGGGAGGGGGAAGTAAATAATTGAAATTCCCATACATCGTTGGAAATACGATTAACTCAAAGTTAACCGTTTTACGCCGATATTCTGCGAAAGCGTGGTATCAGACTGATAGAGCTGATCCAGCGAGCTGTAATCAATATAATGATTCCAGCTTTATCACGTCAAAATTTTAAGCGTGGCTATTCAAGTAAACCATGTCTGTATTTACACTTTTTAGTCTTAATACTTTAAGTTATTAGTAATACGACTGACTGGCATTATTAATATTAATATCATAAATATAATTACAAACACTGATTTGCTTGAATCGCCACACACAAAGCCACTCAATGCAAACGAGTGCGCGATGCATTCTGTTTAAACATTTATTAACAAAGAATAGAGTAGACCTACGTAGGGCTTCATAAATTTTAAAGTACATGTCCAAAATGAACCTGTACTATTATAAAAATATACTTTGAAAGTTGTTCTTATTTTGATATTCTAATGTAAAATTAAATAGCAAATATTGGTGCATCTTCTTTAAAATACATATATATGAACTTTAGAACAAAATTTTATAGAATTGTCATACGTCATAAAAGATTCCCAATCAATATGATATATAACATATTAAAGTCGTAGAAAGATGATTAAGCGGTTAAAATTGTAAAAAATATAAGAAGATAAAAGTGTACCTAGGCAGATAACAACAGATAAAATTAGATGAAGATAAATTGAACAATTAAGCCGTTTAAGTAAGCGTCTCACAATATTATTACAGTAGAACTGTTATAATTATGAATGACATTAAACTATAAAGAGAATCCATTTCGTATTGAACAATGCGTTCAGCCTATTCCGGCTTTGGAAGCAAGGTCGCCGAGTCAGCTTGCAGGTGTCCGTAGAACTAACAAATAATGTTATTACTCATGTATGTACACATAGGAAGCCATTTTTAAGTATTCAGGTAAGAATAGCCTTTATTTGCAACAGTCAATTTTTCAATGGGTAATTATTAGTGACATGAAGAATTCACTATAGAGTAGGTAACAAAGTATAACTTACCGACGTCCGCATTATGACTTACATTATTAATTTATATTTATTATTGTTTATACATTTTTGCATAAACTCTTACCAATTTCTACCAGTATTCTTTACATAAAGTGGGATAAAGTTATCTTCTTTATTTCTATGATCTATATCAAAGGATGAAGGGCTATTTGTTTTAGGGGATATTTTGAGAGATACTTAATAAGATGGGGTTTTTTCACCCTAATGTCTCAACTTCAGGAAATATAAAGAAACTCTTTTCCAATTGAAGTCTACCGATTTTATTATTATTCATATATGGCTCATAGTTTATTAATAATAACTTTTCAGCTCCTTTGAAATTTTAGATTTCCTTCTGAAACATTTTCAATATGTCACTTAAAACAAATAACATTTTACTCTTCGATATTACATAATTATATTGTAGTAAATATAGAAGAACTGGAGTATTTTTTTTTTCAAATTTCCCACACGTAATTTTTCATATTAAATTACTATTGTCATCGCTCATTCAAATAACCCGCGGTAGGAGTAATATCAGAAGGAAAATTATTTTAATAATTCATACAGCAGTATTAAAATAGCTTTCCTTACAGTATTTACATAGTTTCAAATGTATATTAGTCTCAATTACAATTCGTACCATGTGTTCAAGGTAAAAGAATATATGTACTGAAAAAAATCCGAAAATCACTTTAAACAAACACGGCTACCATACGTTAGCGTGAAATCCATATCCTTAATCTATTCCAGTTGTTTTTTTTAAATACCTTCAATTTACAGACACGGCATATTTAGAATTTTATAATCTTATTTTATATTACAAGTAAGAAAGGTATTATTGTAATATAAGATAATCAATAGATTAATAAACATAACATTAACAATTCTGATAAAATTAACTGTTTATCAGTTTCATTGATGCCCGGTTCCTATATCTTACCGAGCGTTCATTTGCCTAGTAAAGCAAATTGTGTCAAATTTTAACCGATAGTAATCGGTTAAATTTGACATAAGCTCCATACATCTAATGTCAAAATTCTATCTATGGCGGGGAAAGTGAATGGTTAGTAAGATATAGGAACCGGCCATGAAAAAACCAAACCAAAATAATAATTTTATTACTTATCCTATTTTCCTGTTTTAAAATGGCTGACATTCGAAATTTAAATGAAGTAGCAATCACAATTAGCGCACGCGTACATATGCATAAATTAACATACACACTCACACAAAGAAAGGACGAATAAAAAGAGTTGAATTCAAAAATGTGTGAAAGAATTACACGCACACATGCATAGTTACCCACAATTCAATATCATTGGTTTGTACTGATAGCAAAAAAAGTTCATTGCGCTTTATAATTGTATGATAATCAGTAACTTTTAAAACTTAATGTTTTAAAGGCGAATAATAATAATAATAATATGGGAGTGGACAGTGAAATTAATTGAGATAGAATAGAACTTTATTTTTTGCCCACAAGAAAGTAGTTTACAGGAGAACTAACAATATTTTAAGTAGTACAATCGGCGGTCCTATCGCTTATAGTGATTTCTTCCAGACAACCTTCTGAAAATAGATTTGCGTAAAAACGGGAGTCGGTATCCAGTGCGCAGCATAACTCTAAGTATTAATAATAAAATATGACATGACTACGGCAACGCATCAGCATTGACGTCGAACGTGAAATGTCGTTAACATTTTGTACGCTCCCCGCCGACAGCGATTTGGAGTCAAGTTTTTACTAGTTTTATGTTATTTTGTGAGTATAGTTTTATTTACTTATAGTATAGTTTAATTTGTAATAAAGTTTAGTTTTTTATGAATGTAAACAGTTCTTTTTCCAAAGAGAAATATAAGTATTAATAATTGAAAAAACCACAAATATGACATTAAATTAATAAAATTATAATTATATATACACTGAGGTATTTTTTATTATCTGACAAAACTTCTCAACCTCATAGATTTTGTACATACTTATGACTTTATATATATATATATATATATATATATATATATATATATATATATATATAAATCATCATAATTATAATCTGAGCGTTAAATCCCGGTTGCATTCGGAGCATTCACTCCGACGCCCAAGGTCCGCTTTCTTACTTTTTCTATTCCACTTCGAGAGGTCTTCAACAACCCCCGTTTTGAGATCCTTGTTACGCAAAGTCATCTTTCACAACGTCAAGCCAGCATTTCTGGGGCCTTCCCCTTCGACCGGGACCTGGGGGAGGCTGCATGGCTAGATATTTGTTCCTCACATAATTAGTCGGTCTCCGTAAAACGTAACCGTACCAGCGTAAACGACACTCTTGCAATTTGTCTGCTATGTCACGGCCGTGAAGACTGCCGTGGATACGGGAATTCATGACACGGTCTTTCCGTGTGTCTGCACACATCCAGGGCAACATACTCGACTCCATTACATGCAGTTCTTTCTTGTGTCGCTCAAGTACAGGCCACGCTTCACTGCCATACAAAAGGACTGGTCTAATGACGACTTTATAAATATGTATAAGTAACAGAACTCAAATAGTGCAATAATTTTATTGTTTAAACAGTAATTAAAATTACTTCTATCATGATATTTTTTAAGTAAGATGTCAATATGGTGTTTTAACGCCTTTTTTTGTATGTAAATCATGTTAGAATTGATTGTAACGTGTGTTTGCATCTCTTTTTAATGAAACATATACTGAAACTACTTATTACTTGTGCTACTTCGGCCATACTAACATTTCAGTTATTTGAAAATGTTTGTTATACATTCTCAATAAATTTTTTATTATTTTCTTAGACATGTTGGAAACACCACTGGTGTTTTCAAGGCCTATATCTTACTAAGCGTTAATTTTTTTACTAGTAGGTAATATTAACATAGCCGTAAAAGTGATGTCAAATTTTCTTCTAATGATAAGGCAAGTAAGGTCTAGGAACCTGTTATGTTATATGCATATAGAAAATAGTAAACACTTTTTATCGTGTGGCCTATTATCGTCAATAGAATTTCTACTGCACTCTAGCTATAAAAAATTTAAGTTACATTTCAACTAACTGACGTTTCTAGAACTTTCCAATAGTTACTTTTATCTACCTTTAACTTAGTATTTTCTTAAGTTTTTGCGACTAGTATATATAGTAGTAGTTGGCAGTGGGCATAATAAAACTTTAACAATATTCATTCACTGTTCACATTGATTGACATTTGTCTACCTTGATCACGGCTGTTGAAAAGTAGCCGAAATGTCGGAATAATAATATAACTCAAACAAACTACCGCGCTTAAAACCGTTAAAACGTGATTTTATTATACCTTTAACTTATTTAACTTTGACTCTTTAATTTTGATGGAAAATAATAAAGTTTTTTTTATAACAAAACAATTTAAATTTAATTATGGAGAAAGTTTCATATATGAATCTGTTTTGCTACCATTATCGTGCAACCTGTGCCATGTCGCACATGCAATCGTGTTCTCGATAATTTTATAAGAAGCGATTTATGAATCGATTTCACAACACAATTCATTAAATATTGCAACGTATTCAGATTGACTGATTCAAACAGGTGTTTCTGTTTTTCTTTATTTGTTTATTCCCTACAAAATTAGATTATGAACAGAAAATTTACTTAAAATTATCAAATAAGAATTTGTATATATACAATAAACATATAATATACATATAAAAATAAAAATCTGTTTATTCTTATGATGAAAATATTACTTTATGGTTAATCTTTAATCATTATATTAATACGTCAAGCAAAAACTTTGTACCCCTTTGTATGAAAATTGCGCGGACGGAGGAGTATGAAATTTCGCACACTTATAGTTTATATAGAGAAGGAGTGCAGAATACTAATATATTTTTCAAATTACCTATGCATAAAAATACATTAAATCAATAAAAAAAACATTACACAGACTACCATGTATTTGATACACACACGCATATATACTCTTTTGTTTATTGTTAAAGTCAAATTAACAGTGTAGCCTTCGCGAAATCTATGTTTATAGAAGTATATATAGTCTTTGACAACAGAACCTTAATAATGTTCAAACTTATAATTTAAATTAATTATGGTCGAATTTCGACCACTAGGTGACCACTAGTATATATTACTTTATACCAAATTTGTATTTAATTATATAATATAGTTATTATATATTAATTAATACTACAGAAAATAGATGTATATGTGTAATGTAAATAAAATATATGTGTATATATTTTTACTTAACAAATAGTGTTGCTGTATCTGTATTTTTTACATATACTATCTAATTGGTAATGTACAAACTCATTTTCTAATTATTTCAAAGGTAGTTCAAGACAAATATCTAGCTTTTTGATATTTTTAACTTACGGGATGTGAACTTACTCTGCCGTAACACAGTTTAAAACTAGTACGGGGAGTAATGATTGTCGCATAATGTTAAATTAAGCACTATTGTACATTGTACTTGTTTAGCTTATAACTGGAGACCAATAAATTCTTTAAGTTCAATTCTTTAATAATAATAATACACAGTTCTTCTCTTCTATTTAAGATCCATCGTGAATCCTGTACGATTTTTTTAACGTTTTGAATACTAATTTTAGCAAAAATGAAAATCTTATACAAGCGTTTTGTTTATATAGAATTTAGGGAAAGCTGACATGTGGATATCCCTAAGAGAACCAAGGTAACCGACATAGCTCGCAAAATTAACGAGTTGAAGTGGCAGTTGGTCGGTCACTTATCGCAGAGCTGATGGCTGATGGAGCAAACGTGTCTTGGGGTGGAGAACACGGCTGGGTAAACGTAGAGTTCCGTGGAGCGACGACCTGCGTATGGTCGCCAGCTGGGCTGGGATGAGAAAGGCGGGAGACCGGGATATGTGGCGCAGACCTGGGGCAACTTACGTACAGCAGTAGACATTGATTGGCTGAAGTACAAGTACTTAGTCATTTCATCAGGCTTTGAAAAAAACACAACGATCTTTCGTGAAACTAATATATATCTTCTCTCTATAATTTGAAAAAAATATATTTTTGAGATATAGAATAATATCCATTGCAGTTTGTATATAAACTGCAATGGATATTATTCACCTCTACAGAATCTTCCAGACCGTTTTCTTTTAATTAAAATTTAAGTCTAAGAATTTGCTGTCGATGAGTGAAAACCGCATCGAAATCAGCCCAGTAGTTTTTATGTAAATCCCGGACAAACACAAACAGACAAGAAATCTAGAAAAATGTATCGTGTTCTCTATAGTCTATTCCAGCTGTTTTTTTTAAGTACCTTCAATGTACAGACACGGCATGTTTAGAATTTTATAACATTACAGATAGATATCAAGGGATATATATTCGACATCACTCAATACATCATATCATATCATGAGGGCCAAACTTTAGCGTGCAAATACGTTCGCGGGCCGCGTTTAAAAGTATTTAGTGCGTTTTAAAGTAGTGATAATATTTTAAAATAAATTAGTTTAGAATAATTGAGAAGCAATAAATCTTTTGATGTGTTGCCCGTGAGGCGGCAAACATCAAAGGATTTGATGTTTGCCGCCTCACTGTCACTCCGGTGAGTATAAGTACCTAATGTAATATTTTTTTAATTGAGTTTTTTCAAAATGTCTCGCGGGCCGGTTGTTGCCCATATATGAATCTAAACCCTCCCGGAATCCACCTGAACACACACAAAAAAATCACCTAAATCAGACAAATGAAAATGATTTTTTTTATTGATGAATATCACTTTTTAATACTTATTATCCTATTCCGAACGTAGACAAACCAATAACAACAAAAATCATAAAAATTGGTCCAGCCGTTCTTGAGTTATAAATGGTGTATCTAACACGACTTTTTTTAATATATATAGGTAGAGAACATTAAAAACGCGATGCAACATTTTTCAATAATATTAATAATCCACACAGAAAAAGATCCATAGCTGTAAATGACTGTCTGCGCGCGAGTACTTATACATGTATATAAAATAACACATGTGCGTTTCTGCGTAAGAGTGTGGTCTCGTTTGTATTTAGGTCAATTGCGAAAATAAGTTTCTTTCTTTTTGTTACTAAGTCGAGAGTTCGTAGTTTTCCTTTTTATTTATTTATGTTTTATGCCTTAGGCGCCATTGGCTACATTTATTTCTGTTGACGGCCATCCTGTATAATTTTATTATTGTGTTCATGTATTATGTGACTTATGATATCTACTTGTATTATCATTATATTAATACGTGAAGCAAAAACTTGGTACCCCTTTTTATGAAAATTTCGCGGACGGGTCAGTATGAAATTTCGCACACTTATAGTTTATATAGAGAAGGAGTGAAGAAAGATAATATATTTTTAAAATTATGCATAAAAAATACATTACACACACTACCATCTATTTGACACACACACGCATATATACTCTTTTGTTTATTGTTAAAGTCAAATTAATAGTGTAGCCTTGGCGAAATCTGTGATTATAGAAGTATAGTCTTTGACAACAGAACCTTAATAATGTTCAAACTTATAATTTAAATTAATTATGGTCGAATTTCGACCACTAGGCGACCACTAATTATCTTTAACTGCGAATCTGGCAAAGGGGCACACGGACCACCAGATAGTAAGTGGTTATAGTCGTTTAGAATACCAGGGGGGAATCAACGCGATCCCAGAAAGAGGATGGGAGAAACGAGATATAGAGGATGGGATTCGGGAATGAAATAGGGAATATAAGGTAGGGGAGGTGGCCAGCGAAACTCACAACCATCGTCGTTTCGCTTTGATATTCTGTGAGGGCGTGGTTTCACATCTATCAAACCGCCCCTAAGAGCTGTAACGAAGATAATGATTCTAGCATGGCTCTGCCACGTATAAATCATTCGTCTTCTAGACGGCCCACCAGACGAAAAGCGGTTACCATCACCTTTGGACCCGCGTAACAGCAAAGATGTTACCAATGTGCTACCGCACTCTAAACGGAGACTGGAACCTGGCCGCCAATGCCTCAACACAACTGAAGGTTGTTATGTCGACATACCCTAGACCAGAGGCGGTAGCCATCCAGACGGGCAAATACTCTACCACCTGGCTGTGGGTTGTTTTGTCGCCTCTTATGATCCCGCACGGATAGTTCTTCACTGCTGAGGATTATGACTTTGATGACAGTGAACAATTGCTCTCTTCCACCAAGACCTGTTCCGAGCACGGTGGAAGGCCGAGTTTAATAAAGTGACCAGCTGAGCAGCAAACTGGTCAATCTACGTATTAGCAGAAATACCGCGAGGTCTCTTGCCTTCAGTTTTCCCAGTGACCACAAGTCTCTGAATATTATTTGGGTACTTTCGGGCTATGTGGCCAAAGTACTTCGGTATACGTTGTCGACATGCTGATAGCCTCTGGTGACCTTCAGTCTCGATCTCTTCCAGTATGGAGGCATTTGTTCGGTGACCTGTCTATGGAATGCTGAGTATCCGATGCCAGCACCACATCTGTGTTGCAAATGTATAAATTATACATTTGTATATACGGAAAGTGAAAATAAGGATAGTCCAAATCAAATATCGTTTCGGAGAAATTGTGGCAAAAACATAATTATATATATACATCATGCGCAAGAGTGCATTCGTGGAAAACGACTAAGAATGCTTTATTACCGATTTCACAACATAACTGTAAGTTTAACCACTCATGTTCTGGCTTATTCAAGGTTAAAATTCAAGACGTTGTTATAGTATAACCTATATAATGGTCAAAGAGTTGCGAGAACTTTTAGGCTGTTTTACTTTTCAGAACCATTTTCAAAATTTATAAAAAAAATCTATTTGAGAAACGCATGCACATTTTTTGTCTACTGTTGGCATCTTCTTTTCAGCAAAATTTACTTATAACAGAATAATCACCTCCTTCCTATATAACCTAAATATTACATTGCATTATATTTGAAAATAGTTCCTAAATATTTTCTTTAAGTACAGGACATAATAATCATAACAAAATATTAGATTTTATTTAATTTAAAAATGAATTGTTACTAAACTAACTCCCTATTTTGGTGTCAGTTAAAGACCTACAATTTGGCTGAGATTTGTGATACATAACATACATAGATATGCTTTGGCTGGTGCTTATTTGTTTGAAGAATATATAATAAAATTAATTTCAAGTTAGAAAAGTTTAATTTATTATAATAATATATATTAAATAGTTAAATAATATTAAATTATAATTAATATAATAAAATACTGATTTTGGTGAGTGTTCATAAAACAGCCACGGCTACGTTTTCCATCAACTCGCCAGCTGTCTAATTGTTATCGAATAAAACCCAAAATCGACAACTAACGAGTTCACGGCTTAGCCGTCAGCCGTCGGCAATCGGTTAACAACTCATTCGCCTATTAGCCAAATAGCCATCAGTTGGTTTTTTGGCCGGCTATTAAACAATCATTGGCCAGATG
Source organism: Dendrolimus houi (assembly GCA_039645545.1). Lineage (NCBI taxonomy): Eukaryota > Metazoa > Arthropoda > Insecta > Lepidoptera > Lasiocampidae > Dendrolimus > Dendrolimus houi. Next base: position 991,856 of record CM077122.1, read on the forward strand.
ACCAAGTTTTTCAAATTTCGGTTGGTTACCCATTGCTAATAACTAATACAAACTAACTTGATATATATATTTCATTACAAAAAGTTCCAGCGTAAAAATGTTACTAACTCATCTTTGCAAGTATACCCAGCTGTGGCGCGTGGTGGAAATTCGGCTAGGGTAAGCCGGTTGAAATGACATACCGTATGATGCAAGCGCCGAATACACCGCTGTTGAAAAAACGTGTAACTCGCTATGTATTTTCTTATTACAATCAGAATTTTTAATTTTGCAATCTTACCGCATATTTTGAAACAAAAGCCGGTGCGCGATCGGGTTATGAGTTGCTATCTCATCCAATACTCGTGGAAAGCCGTCGAAAAATAGTAATACAGTTAATAGAACGACACTCTACGGCAGCATTCAGAGGAAGCTTCCGGTATGCAGCATCAAGATGTTGTAATAATATCCCTCCACCTATTAGAAATGTACCTTCAATTTCATTGTTTAGGATCAAACTTAAGAAATTTATAAATACTTATCAAAACGCACAATGCGAGGCATGACACAAGTGCTATATGAATTTAGGAATTTATTTATTATAATTTATTATAATTTGGTTAATTTATAGATATATGTTATTTGTTTCGTTGTGTGTGTAGCTACAATGTTTTAATATATGTATGTGTTATTTAAATTATTGCTTTATTATATTGTTTTTAGTCTGCAATTCATTTACCTTTATTAAACTGCATTATACTATATATATTGTTATTGTTATGTGTGTTGTATTGTCTACTGTGACCTCACTTTATGGTCCCAGACGGAAGAACAGCGCTTGTCTCTGTTGGCTAGCATTATGCTGAGATTGGGTCCAGTTTAGGACTGATTTTGTTTCTATTGTCTTTTTGTTTCTATTTGTATTAACTTAGTTTTGGTCCTAAATAAAATATTTTTCTTTCTTCTTATAATATATACACGAATAAAAACGTAAGCCCCATAAAATTCACCGCGTTTTCGACCTTCTGGTCGCTAGTTATTTTATAAAAATACTAGTAATAATATTGTTTGAATAGAACACGTAAACGCCAGTTAATACACGACGATTTAGACCCTTTGGTCGCTATTCGCTAGTTTCTTAAAAGTAGGCTTTGGGGAATCGAGTTGTGTGAGGTCTACACCAATGATGCCCAGCCTTTTGGACGCTAAGCGAATAATTATAACCAAGTGTCTTTTTACAATAAATATCGAATTTTGTGACAACATTGTAACTCCTTCTCTCTCTATCGGGCAGTTATTTAAACAAAATTATAGTTCCCAAAAGGTCAGATTCGGTGGCACCAATTAAATTCACCTCCAGGCAAAACTTTGAGTCATATATTATTATTTCATGTTCTTAATTCTTTAAAATACACAACCAATTTTAAGAAGTAAAAGTTTTTGAGACATACGTAAATTGGGTAAATCTAATTTACATGCGCTTACGCATGTGCTGTGAAATCTCTGTACATTTTTGTTAATTAATTTCTGGTATGCGAAACCTTATTATTTTTCGGACGAGTAAGTATAAGTTATATAAAATACATGAGCGTAAATATTGTTTACCATTGTATTTAGGAACATTTGATTATAAATTACTAGTGAGCCCGGCAGACATCGTCCTGCTTTGAAATAAATAAAATCCAGAACCCGATTCTAACGCCATATACCAGATCCAATTGTGAATCTAAACTATCTCGATACCTACTCAAATACACACAAAATATTTCATCAAAATCCCAGAACCCGATTTAAGCACCACCTACCGGGTCCAACTGTGAATCTAAACCATAGAGGGAACCACTCAAACACACAAAAAATTTCACCAATCCAGTGACGGTAAGCGTTCATTAATTTCCATTTGGTTCGCTAGGATTTTTAAGGCGGAATGGGGTTAAATATAGAGTATGAGTTTGCTCCGGCTGAGTAGCCATTCATATCCTTCCAGCAGGTCCAGAATACAGAAAAGCAAGGACGCAAGAATCCGGCTCGAAGGATCAAACCTGGTTTAAATCCTTCATCATTCCAGTGACGGTAAGAGTTCATTAATTTCCATTTGGCTCGCTAGGATTTTCAAGGCGGCATCGGGTTAAATAAAGAGTCAGGGTTTGCTGCAGCTGAGTAGCTATTCATATCTTTGCAACGGGTCCTTGACTCTATATTTAACCTCAAGCACAAGGTTGGTTCTGCATGGAGTACTGTTCTCATCTTTGGGATGGCTCAGCCAAATACCAGTTGGATGCATTGGAATCAATTGAGAAAAGAGCCAGGAAGCTGGTTGGCAATGACCGTATTTTTTATGCTCAACTTCAGAGTCTAGAGCATAGACGCAAGGTCGCGGGGCAAACTGTCTTCTATCGGATACATTTCGGGGAGTATTCCTTAGAATTGCACGAGCTGATTCCTCCATCCTCATTTTACCATCTGACAACTAGACGCACCAGTTTACGCCACCTTTACATGGTGGAAACACCACCAGTCAGAACCAAGCGTTTTGCTTTATGTTCAACCTGATGCCACCTCGCAAACCCTAGCGAACCAAATGGAAATTAATTAACGCTTACCGTCACTGGAATGATGAAGGATTTAGGCGTGATTTGGTCCTTCGTGCCGGATTTGTGCGTCCTTACTTTGCACAAATACTACACTAGTTGACCGGGGCACAGTTGGTACTCGACGAACGACTTTTAGGCACAATTCAGAAGGTTTACGGTCGAATAAAGATTTTGAAAATTTTACCGGGACCCGGTTTTCCAGGAATGCAGTTTCCGAGCACAGTCTATACTAATATTATAAAGAGGAAAGATTTGTATTTTTGTATATTTGTAATAAATAAACTACTGAACCGATTTTAAAAATTCTTTCCCCAATAGAATGCTACATTATTCCTGAGTAACATAGGGTATATTTATTTTAAATAATCGAGTTCTAAGTTTTCTATAGCAGGACAAAGTCTGCCGGGACCGATAAAAAGCCTACATCTTCTGGATTAATAATGAGTACTCTACACTGAGATAACACGACCTTTTTAAGAAAACAATCTATCACCGTTGCAATATATTTAGCACATGACCTCCTATATTTTGACATGCTGTACTTAATATTCTTACATGAGCAAGCGGCGAAACGAAAAGACAAAGGTCAATATGTACTGGTTTTTGTAATTCCTTGATCGATCCAAATCGATTTTTATGCAACACAACAGTTTAATATATTGCTAATTATTTGTTTTAACGACGTTATTGAATGTATGTCTTTTAGGTAATCAGAGTTTCGTTTTAAATATGGCATATTATATATTTGAGATACTAAACTAAACGAAAAGTCATGGTAGCACAATGGTTAGCGCACGCGTCCCAAACTCAAAGGGCGCAAGTTCGAATCATGGCCAGAACGCATCCACCACTTAAGCAGTTTTCTGACATAATGTGCATATTGTTACAATTACCACATGCTAACAATGGTGAAAGAAAACATCATGATGTGCAGGTTGCACATCGAGATAACAGATGTGTCAAACCTGCCGAGCCACCTTGGACCAGCGCAGCGGATATACTATCAATCCCATATAATGAGAGGCCCAAGCCCAGCAGTGGGACATTTATGGGCTGATTATTAATATATATGTGTGTTTTTGCATATAAGTATAATTTTTACTGATTTCACTTGCACTATATTAAAGCTTTGGGAAATTTAAAGAAGTAAAAAGGGCCTATAGTAAATGCTTATGTAAGTATGAAGAAATTAGTAGTAAGTGGGGATCTATCGTCTTATCTACCCCTGTAGCAAACAGCCGTGATATTATGTATATTTAAGCACTATCGGGAGTATTATTTGGATGTAATTATAATAAAACTACATTTTAACGGTTTAATTTTTAATCGGGGTATTTTACTTGTTTTTTTATTATTCCGATGTTTCGGCCACTTTTCAGTAGCCGTGATCACGGAAGACAAATATGACAAGTATCAATGAAGTATTGTTAAAGTTTTAGTTAGCCTACCGCCAACGTGTTCATTTCAATTATTTAGCTTTTATTTTTGTTTATGATTATTATTAACTCTATGGGAGTCTAATCAAATTTACCACCGCTTCGCAACATGTTGTGGCTTCAAGAGAAGAAGCCGCGCAGGAAACTATTCAGCAATATGCTTAGATCTAATAATTTTATATAATCTATATTATTGTAAAAGTGTAGTCTTTTATTTCTTACATTTCTTGCGTTTGTCTGTTTGTTCGGGATTCACGTAAAAACTACTGAGCCGATTTCAATGCGGTTATCACTGATCGGTAGTGAATTCCCGGACTTAAAATCTGCGCTACTTTAAATCCCGAGAATCTTACAGGAATTGTCTTGGGAGGGGTTTAAAGTAGCCAAGTTGCAAAAAAATCGACTCCGATGTGAAATTTTCACTGCTCAATAAAAATCTTCAGTAAAGTAATTGTAGTTTTGTATGCCTTTCGTAACATTACTTATCCCGAGTTTTACGGGAATTTCCGGGATTCATGTATTTTCATACTAAAAAAATAAATTATTCTGCTGAAAAAAAACAATGATTTTATATTTAGGGGAATAAGTGTAGTCTTTGTTACCTGTCCAATTTGGACAATTAAAACAAAATGGGTGGGAGGTAAACTGAAAACTAAATTGTCAATCAGGTTCGTTTATGTTCCGGTGCACACAGAAAGAGCTCACAGTGCCTTGAGGCCTGGCAGTTGGTTTTTACTGGGCTTGGGTTTTAATAGTTTTTATGATCGGATCCCAAACAGGTGCTACTTGTCAACCATCTTCTCTATTATTAATTTTAATTCAATTTTTTATGAGATATCTGCTTCCAAAATCAAGCAATGATGTCTGCGTAAAAATATTTTTAGATTGTAAAACTTAAAACTATTTTAATAAAAATTATAAGACTCGTCTAGAAATACCATAATATTTTCGTTTATAATTTTTATTAAGTAGAGAGTGAATGTTACAAAAAACCCCTCGTTGTACGTCAAATATCAAATAAAGAAGAGAAGAGAAGAAGAAAGAAAATATTTAATTCCAATTGCGACACACACAACACAAATAGATTAGAAAATATATTACATACAAAAATTGAATACCGCGAATTTAGAAATTAGGTTGGCACTCAGTATTTTGCTACGCTGAAGCATGGCCCGACGCAGCACTAGTTTTCAGGGCCTACCTCCAAAATCACATAATTATTATCATAATAACATAACACTTCTTGGCCATTTTTATGTCCAGCATACAAATTTAATCTAAAGTAATTAAAGGTCGATAATAGATAGGGATTTTAACAAATAGCAAATTATGAAGGCTAGGCGTGTCGACATTTTCAATTTTAAAATACCTCCGCGATATAACGTAGGTCTGTATTTTTCGGCAATTGTGTACACCTGCACGCTAGTCTAGGTATACTATCAATTTTTAAATTCTTAAAAATAGTTATTCAAGTATTCTTAGCTTGGGGTTATCAATGACGAATTTTGCCAGGTGGTAGGGTATTTGCTCGACTGGATGGCGACCACTCCTGGTCTAGAGTATGCCGCCATAACAACACAACAACCTTGTGTTGTGTTCCGGCATCAGTGACCAGGTTCCAGTCTCCTTTATGAGAGCAGCAGCGCATTTGTAGCACCTTCGGTGTTGCAAATGTCCATAGGCGATGGTAACCACTTTCCATCAAGTGGGCCGTCTGCCTGTCTGCTGAGCTCCTGCAATAAAAAATAAAATAAAATTACAATTTCTTTGTTTTATATCAATATAATGCTTGTTTTTTAATTGATTTACTATATATTCAATGACGTTTTTAACACTTTTTTCTAATTAGCATTTTAGCAAATATTTTGCTAAATCAAAAAGAAATTTAAAACAATGTATTAAACTTAATATATAATGATAATGAGATTAAACTGTATAAACGACGAAGGATAACTTAAAACTATTGAATAATAAATTAAATGTTCTAAATATTACATGTCCAGACAGTTATTCAAATATAAATGACATCATTCCCCTGCATCGAATGTAAGCGTTGATACTGATGTGCCACTTTCGATTCGGATGCACGATATTTGGGTCAAAGACTTAAAACCGTTTATTGTTTGCATGTTAGCACAAAGGGTATTTTTATTATGTGAAAAGCTCAACAGAAATCTGTGTCAGGGTGCATTTGCATGCTTATTCTAATATTACTCTTACTAACTTACCGAGAGAGACTGATTATCTTAAAGAACTTTTTTGTAGTAATATAGTTTAATAGTTATTATTAATTATAATGATTAGGTTACAACACTCTAATAGTTAATTTTTTTGTTAATTTTTAATGCTTGGTTCTGAAACATAATTGAGCTAACATTATTTAAGATCAAAGGACTATTTTCCAAATTTAAGCGTGACTAAGATACAAAATCAACAAAATTCGTGACCCGCAGTTGACATTATGTTTTTTTAACTATCGTCTCTTTTAGTTATTTCGTTAAGCATTGCTACAATGATCGGAAGAATCATAATTGATGTAAATTCAGTATAAGAATTTATACTAGGTACATACAAGTACATACGATACATACAACGAGTATATACGAGTGTAGACACAGGACAGATTTAACGTTAACAGTAAACCGTTAGCCCAAGAAAGGTCTGAGATGTCTTTGTAGTGTGAAAGCTTAATTTGCTTCGGAGATATGTGGGTCAGGGTATCGACATTTGTGTATGAATAAAGAAATAAGGTAAACGTGATTGAAAAGATATCAGATTTAGGGCGTAAAATGTGTTGCAATGTTTGTTACAAAACTTTACGGATTGATGGGTGACTGATAGTATAACGATTAAGGATGTTGAAGATATGTATAAAATAAAAATATGAAAATGAACTATAATTTAAATGATGATGATGATTTTAATTGATGCATATTATTAATAATCACTCTTTGCTCTCGGGTAATAAAGGTCTATACATTAGAATAAACAAAATATTTGCGGTTCATACAAATAGAGGTAGGTAGATGGATAGTTTTTATCGAAAACCAATACAAAACAAAATAAAACTTTATTGAGTTGTGTACAAAGGTGATCTTATTGCTTAATAATAATCTCTTCCAGACAACCGGAACATAAATAAATTTTATTAATAACTGCGATGGTAGTACATAATAATAGCACAATTTCTTACGTAGTATTTTCTTTGTATCGAATGAGAAGTGAATCTATAGGCACATTTTCATTATGCCAAATCTTTAGAAAGTTACTAGTATAAAAACCACAAAGTTCACATAAATCTATTTTACAAGTAACTGAGTAGTACGCGATTTTATCACGAAGTTTTCTGAAATATGCGTTAATATATTTAAATATTATGCAAATTAAACTGTTATATGAAGACATTTAAAATCACTATAGTAATTATAAAAAAAATAAACGTCAGCAACCAAGATTGTGTGCAGTTGTACACTGCAATGTGACCTCGATACGCACACACACAGAGAATGCAATCGCACACACGCGCAACCGTATCAATGAGTGTGTTCGAGAGCAACACAAGGATATATTACACAGCGTGTTGTCTTTTTTGTTTTTCTTTTATTTTTATGCGTTAGTTCTTGACAGGCAAATAAATTTTACTATTGTATTTTCAACTTTAATATATTTTTATTAGCTCTGTAGTTCAGAACAATACCTAACTATAGGTCGATGTTTGAGATTACATCAGCTCATAATAGTCCCACTACTGGGCTATTACCGCCTTTTTTATTACTGGAGTACAGCAGACAGGCTGACGGCCCAACTGTGATGGAAAGTAGATATCGTCGCCTATGAGCATTGGAATACTAAAGGTGCAATCAATGTGCTGCCGGACTCGTAGATGGGACTGGAACCTGGTCACTAATCTTCTTCAGCCTTCTTCAGGCAACCTTGCGCAGGTCGTCAGTCCACCGGTCTGGAGGGCGTTTTACGCTACGTTTGTCGAGACATGGTCTCTACTCAAGGACAGATTTGCTCCATCGGCAGTCGGTCCTGCGACAGACGTGACCTGCCCATTGTCACTTCAACTTGCTAATTTTGCGAGCTATGTCGGTTACCTTCGTTCTCTTACGGATATGGTATGGACACCGGAACACAACTCAAGGTTGTTATGGCGACCTGCTCTAGACCAGGGGTAATAGCCACCCAGACGGGCAAATGCCCTACTACCACCAGACTATGAATTGTTTTGTCGCCTTTTACGACAAGCCGCCTGGCTAAAGGGCACCTTATGGTAATGGGAAGTATACATCACTTCTTCAACATTGACTGGGATTTAAGGAATTAATTTGAATTAACAGATTATAAAAATACAGCTTTTAGAATTTTCATTTGTCTGTTCGAGTGAAAAGCACTATAAGAATTGAAATGCCTTACGTATATATATGCCTAAGCCACTACGCTACCAGAACTTAAGACTGTAAACCATTTACATTAAGAATATTAGACAGGTCGATCACCCCTGTAGTCTTATAGTAAAAGCTTTGGACCTCTTAGTTCACTACGGCGAGCTCCCGTGTTCGATTCTCGGCAGGGTAAATTCTTAATCATTCTTAATCCAACATCTCTTTATTCATTCTGTTCTGGATCTAGTAACATAGTTCGTTATATGTATAAAGATATACTGGCCACAATACAGATAAAGGAGCATACAATCAACTGAGATAGTTTTTATCATCTTAAAAAACGTCGTAGCTTCGCGGATTTTGTACAAACTTATGACTTCATAAGTTTGTGTTCGTAAAAAGAGGCAAATGGCGCATTAATTTTATTATTTAAACAGTAAATAAAGTTATTGCTGTTTCATAACTTTCTTATATTATTAAAATAATATCATTATTATTTTAACGCCTGTTGTTTTATATGTAAATAATATTACAATTGATTGTAACCTGTCCGCATCTCTGCGCAACACGCTTAGTTTGAGTAATGTTGACATTAGACAGGCCAACCAAATTGAATCAATTTGGTTGAAAGGCATGGAACTGAAAGAACACGACGTTATTTAGTGAGATTGAATGATTCAAGTTATTGCGAAGCTGGTAAGCAGGCAGACCGCCCAGCTCATGGAAAGTGGTTGCCGTCGCCTGTAGATGTTTGCAACACTATGGATGGAACCAACGCATTACCAGCTTTTAGAACGGGATAGAAGGAACGAGAACAAAGAAAGAAAATGTTTATTTCTAAAAATGCGACACACAGATATGATAAAAAAATATTTAAAAATCAAAATTTTGTTTCGCAATTGCGATCCCGCAGTCGTCACTATTTTGCTGTGCCGAAACGTAGTCCTGATACAACACAAATTTTCAGTGTCAACCAGGAGGTGGGCACTGACGATGATGATGATCGTGATGAATCGCAAGACATTTGTGATAGATAGATTCCTATCTATCTATTGAAAATAACGAAATGATGGTATTGGAATAGATTAATAGACAGCAATAGATCATCTAATATTTGCTTAATATACAGAATATTAACAACTGATGCATAGTAGAGAAGATTGGAGGAGGCTCCACCGACAAGAGCACAGTTCTTGAATGACAGAGATACAGAACATTTGTTCGTCTGCCAATATAAAAGACAATCAACAACAAAAATATTTGTGTGTGCAATTCACACAAGGCAGAAGTGAATTGCACAAGTCTTCACAAAAGTAGCCTACGAGAGAGTGAGATAAATATAGAGTATCAAGAGTATTAGGATAATTATACTGAGTGGTCGAGCATCAAGATCTCTTTCCGTTGTGGTGGATGGAATGGCCTGCACGGATGGGACCGAGGAGCGTTAATTAAAAGACGTGTTCACAGCAAAATTGCATGTTTATTATTGACTATTAAATATAGAGCTTATAAGGTATACAACATACCTATACTATAGACCATTGATCAAGCAGATAATATCAATTTTCTGGATCTTCAAATCGACAAAGGTCTCCAATGGAGGACTCACATTGATAAATTGTGTGGGAAATTTAGTAGTGCATGCTATGCACTTAGTTGAGTATCCTGCGTGACACCCACTGAGATCACGCGCGCTTGCTATTTTGCGGTCTTTCATTCTGTCTTGCAATATGGCGTCGAATTGTGGGGACTTTCCGCTGATTGGCTGAGAGTTTTCCGACTGCAGAAGAGAGCAGTGAGAATGATAGCGCATGTACAGCGAGACGTGTCAGCTAGACCTTATTTTAAGGATCTCTCCATTCTGACGTTGCCAGCAATTTTCATTTACCAGGTTACGGTATACGTCAGAGTGAACATGGACACTTACGCTGAACGTGGCAGCACGCATTGTTACTGCACTCGGGGCAGGGGAAGGCTTTCGGCCATATCATGCTCGCTCTCTAAGACGAGCAAGACGGTATATGTAATGGGACCTTTAATCTACAATAGACTACCTCTCAATATAAAAGAATCCGAAAGTCTCGGTTCTTTTAAGAAAAGATTAAATAAAGAATTTTTAATTTAAAAATTATTTAATTATATTGTGTATTTTTTCTTTAATGAAAATTGTAAATGTAATCGATATAACGCGTACATATAATTTTATATTATTATACTATATCAATACTTATGACTTATGACTTAATTATAAGGTTTAATATTTTTACCAAGCTTAAAAATTATTTTGTATTTTAATCCAAAATATTACATTTCATATATTACATATACTTTGGACAAATGACACGAGAGGCTTATGATAACTAAAATAGGAAACAAGGAACTTCAAAATATTACCAACTCTATCTTTATGAGCATAGTGTTTAACTGATCAAATATCTCTTTTTAGTGTCGCTTTTATTTCGTTTCATCGAGTTTCAAATCACGACGATTCTAAAGAAGATTCACTTCAAAAACCGTCTATAAAACATTCAATACAGCCTGTATAATAAATTAACACCACTACAAACACATAACCCCTCCCATTTTAAGATAGGCTCATAATAAAATGTGGCCTTTTTATAACTACCCTTTTTCTATATACTATATATTGAGCGTAATCTGTATGTATTATTTGTGAATCATATAAGCCTTTATTTATTTTATATACATTTAAATTGATAAGGATTATAGGTTTGTCTGTTTCAATTGACTAGCTTGTGACTTTCATCTCTTGTTATCTACGGAAAAGATTAACTTAAAATATTTTTTTATTGCATGACTTCAGCAGACAGGTAGACGGCCCACTTAATGGTAAGTGGTTACCGTCGCCTATGGACATTTGCAACACCAAAGGCGTTACAAATGCGCTGCTGCTTTCTTGAGGGAGTCTGAAACCTGGCCACTAACGCCGGAACACAACATAAGATTGTTATGGCGGCATACTCTAGACCAGGGGTGGTAGCTATCCAGACGGGCAGATACCCTACCACCTGGCTGTAGGTTGTTTTGTCGCCTTTTACGACAGGCCGTCCGGCCGCAGGAAATTGTATTCGTTCTTCGTTCCTGCACGGATAAAAATATCGGCGTGAAACGGATATCCCTTCTACTTTATCCCCTCTATCTCTTCTTAAAGGCTGGCAATACGTTGATTACACCAGGGGCCCGATTCTGCTATTAATATCTCGTCAAAATTGCCAGACAGCATCATCTGACTCGTAGATTTGCCTAACTTCGGTATACTGTTAATTCCAACTTTATTTTTATAGAAAGTAAGGAAAAAATAATTGTCGTAAATCTATGTAAACACAGAAATAAGAATACGCGTAATAAGACGTTATACATTTAAATCAAGAATATACAATTGTAGTCAACAAAACACACAAAAAATGTAAGTACATAACATTTACGCCAATGAGGCTAGAACTCAGCATTATCCTGCGACAAGGGCTGACGTAGCGTTGATTTTCGATTCCAGCCTTTATTCAAAGAAAACAATGACCCAAGCAAAAGTAATAATGTAACTTCATACAAAAGTATTAACAATAAAAATTTACATATAACAAATCTATAATTAATTAAATTTATGTTGCACTAAACTAATAACAATAAAATATAAAATGAAAAAAGCATGAATTATAATCTCCGCGTAAGGCAAGTACCTACTCGTACCTTTAAATAAAAACTTATTTATTTTTTTAACTATTCCACGGGAACTCTTTAATTTTTCGGGATCAGAAGTATCCTATATGTTGACCAGGAATATAAGCTTCCATCATACAAAATTTTATTTAAATCGGGCCAGTCGTTTCGGAGATTAGCCGGTACAAACAGACAGATAAACAATGAAACAAAAATTTTTAATTAAATCTAAATTAGTTCTATTTCGCTTCTTACATCCCCCTGACTCGGTTTTTAGCATTTTTTTTTCATTGTACAGTAATTCGACCTCTACAGTTTTATTATATGTATAGATAATTATTTATAAGCGAAAATTCAAGAAATAAATATTTAAGATATTGGTAGTTTTTTAATATTCATTTCGGCTAACGCCATTTGTGCAATTTTTATCTGGTACAATTTTTTTTACAATTCTACCGTCTCTAAGTTGCTTACCTTTTTTACTTGAATTTAATTTATAAAAGTATTGATTATTACACGCTTGTTTGTTTTTAATATATTGTTGAAGTGTGTGACATTTGTTTGATGACTTGTTGTGTTCAGATGTCTCTTAATTTACTTATAATATATTATTAAGTCTGTCTTATAATATTGTTACAACTTAAGTTCCGACGAAAACAAAATCCACCTGCATATCTTTAAAAAAACATTTCTATTACCAGTCGGCATTTTAACTAATTGTATTCCTTTTATGATCGTCTTATTTTGTTCGCTTATTTATTGGTTATTGTGTAGAACAGCCTGTTGTACTAGTTTATTGCCGCTTGCAGGTATAATTAGCCAGGTGTGTGCGGATTACGATTTCTAGGAAATTACGTCGGCGCTTACCGGGCGGGCATATTTGCATTTGTGCAGTATTATATATATTTGGAGAGAGGAGTCAGACGAGCGGGAACCACGGTCAAAGCAAGACGTGTGGACTACAATCGGGAATCTAACAGTGACGGAGTTTGCGCGTTTTATTGAATTACGACTTTCTGCATTACGTTTGGACATTTTGTTTCCGATTATATTTGTACCTGTGTTATACGTGTTTGTATAGTTCTAATAAACTCTATAATAATTCCAACGGCATTTTAATTGGAGTCCTGCAACTCGTAACAATACTTATTCTAAATGGGTAGTGTTTCTGTATATCTTAAAATTAAATAATTCAAATCTGAAATAAAAAAAACTACTAATAAAAAAAGCTACTGCAGTGTAAGAAAGTTCCTTAATATAGGTGATAAGATAGAATGTTAAGTGTTTAAATATATATATAATATTTGTACCATATTACTATCATTAGAAACAAATGTAAATTTAAATTGATTATTGTTTAGTATTTTGTTAAATTTAAGGTTATATATAACTACTAGAGTTTACTGCACCGCGGGTCAACCTCTAGTGCGTATCTCTTGTTTAAAGAGCAGGCGGTACAGGTTACATTGTATTATTTTTTTATGTGTTTGCCCCCAGAAGATACATTTAATTTTATATCGCGAACTATACCATCCCCCATATATCTGTAAACTACATAAGTGACAAAACTTGATAAAAATGACAAAAGTGAATCAAGTGGATCAAGGAGACCAAGAGTATCAAAGGTACCAAGGGGTCCACGTGGTCCAAAGGGACCAACGGGAACAACGGCACCAACGGGACCAAGTGGATGAAATGGACCAAAATCACAAAACCTGTCCTAGTTTCCGGGATAACCTTTCCATAAATCTATCCCATTATCCGGGATTAAAAGTATGCCTTGGCCACCCTCGGTATTTAAATTACATATGTAGCGAGTTTCAGCCAAATCGGTCCAATAGTCTTTCCATTCAAGGATAACAAACCGAGAGACAAATATATTTTTATCCCGGAAACTGTCCCATTTTTCGGGATAAAAAGTATCCTATGTTCATCCTCGGTATCGAAAATATATATATATACTGAGTTTCAGCCAAATCGGCCCAGTAGTTTTTTCGTGAAAACGGAACAGACAGACGGACAGACGGACAGACAGACAGACTGACAGACGGACAGACAGACAGACAGAGTTACTTTCGCATTTATAATATTAATAGGGATAAAATTGAAACATTAGTAATAATAATTATCTGTAAATAAATATTAAAATAAGTATGTACTTATATAATATTATAATATAAGTTTCAAAAAATTATACGCCGAACCGGCAAAAAACATGTTATCATCATAAAATAATAACACCTATTTGTATAACTAACATGTTTTTTTAAATAAATTATTTGATTTGATTTGATTTAGTAATGTCGTGTAGAGTGCTTGTGCAGTGTTTGCTTGCAATTTACCAAATATTGCTTGACATAAGTTATACAAATCTAATATTAGTCCTATTGCCTGGTGTGTTGTAGTCTTTTTGTGTCTGGGTGGTTGGTATATATTGTTGTTGGATTTCGTGTATTGTGTTCTGTTAAGTGTTTTACTATCATTTGCCGCGACGATATCGAGAAGATATTGTGGACTTAGTAGAAAACGAATTTTTGACAATATCGTAATGGAATCTTACTTAGAGTATATTTGCAACACCATGATATTTCAATAGCAAAACTAAGCCCCTGGTGTTGCAAACGTCTGTATGCAACGGTAACTATCTTCCAGTATGGGCCGTTTGCCGGTATACCAGCGTCGCGATATTTTTGTTTATTGAGGTTCATTTTAACTGACCAAAGAATAAATTGAACATCAAAATATTGACTTACCACCAAACTGTCCCTCAAATATTTTTACGTTCAAAAACTAGTATGAATGAACACTCCGCATGCAGATGCATTTTTACGAAGTATCCGAACGAACACGTGTCTGAAAACTGCTTTTTTCATAAAAAAAAAATAAAGCAAGAAAAAAATAGCGCTCGGCCAATCCGAAAATAGAACTCTCACTTTCGGTCGTTGCAATTTTTCCTTTTTTTTACGTCGAGCCCGATAGAATAGTGACGGATTTTTTCCACTTTCGTTTTCGGTGCTAGTGATGTGCGGATATTAGATTCGGATATCGCTCGGATGACGGAAACTGTAAAAGAAATTTCCTGTTATGGGGAAAAGGAAAAATATGTTTCATATGAAGCACTTTGTTTTTATTGGAGTACAGCAAACAGATTGTGAAGGCAAGTGGTTAACGTCGCCTGAGGGTATTTACAACGCCATAAGTAATACGAAATAACTACTTAAGGAGGGCGCTATAAAATTTCTTTAAGGCCGGCAACGCGTCCGCGTTGACAACGCCCCCGGTATTGCCAGCGTTCATAGAAGCGGTAAACATTTTCTATCGGGTCGTCTGTCTGCCTGTTTGTTAGCTTTTGGAAATACGCTACAATGTGGGTATCTTCAAAAAGGGCGTAAATAGATATTTAAAGTCTCAATGAGGTAAGCAACGCATCGGCTCCCGTAGTGCTGCAGATGTCCATAGGCGACGGAAACCACTTGTCATCAAGTGGATCCGTTTGCCAGTGTAATATAGCAACAACAAACGAACACAAAAAAACCTGCAGCCAGCTGAGAAGGAATTTTATTATTACATTTTCATTTATAAAAAGTATTTACAACAATTTTTCCACGTTGCACTTTTTACGACTGAAATACAGTGAATACATTGACGAACCTCCTGATGATAAGTAGCTACCGTCAACTACGAATAGTTGCAACACGTGAGGTGTTATCAATGAAATATTAGTCCAGACGAAATTTTATAACCACTTTTAACTAGTATTGTTAGTGCCTACAATAGTAGTATCATAATTAGATAATTTTCTCAATAATGTTATAACGTGCCAGCAACGGTGAAGGAAAACATCGTGATGAAACCTGGACATCGAGATAACCGATGTGTCAAACCTGCCAAGTCACCTTGGATAGGCGTGGCGGGTATAAAGTCCGTTCCCCTATAGAGGGAGGCCCGATCCCAGTAGTGGGACGTTTAGGGGTTGTTATACCTTATCCCGAAACGTTAAATTCAAATTGTTTTTTTCTTAAATCATGAATGAAGAATACTAAGGAATAACTTGTAACTCATCCTGCAATCACAATTGGCATCACTATTCCGTTGAATGCATGAAAGATACCATGGAGCTCTTACTATATACTAAGGATATAATTCTAAGTTTCCTTACTTTGAAACCTAAGAAAACTTAGAATATTTGAAATTCGAATTTTCGGATATGGTTGCACCTTTTCCCATCCTTACTCAATAGTTGCTCGTAAAAAACGCAAATAAAAGCAAAAAAATATGTGGCATTTTGCGTGGCCGTTTCAGGGTTATGCAGATTCTCTTTTTTGGTCGTTTTTCCGTGTGCAGAGGCATTTTCCTGTGGGAATTTTTCATAAACGAATTTTAGTACTGGCACTTCATAGATCCGATGTGTGTATATTGGATCTATTACATTTTTCATATTTACTATTCCAATGCATTTTTTATTTGTTCAACATGTGGTTTGCCATTTTTAAACTTTTGGCCAGTGCTTTTAATACTGAATTAGTAACAATTTCATTATGGCATTTTTTTTTAAATTTGTGACGTTTACAACTAATAATTTTTATTTTAAGTGTTTGTTAGCATGTGACAGCGAAACTTCATTCGCGTTGTCGTGACGAAGCGACGTTTATCAGTGAAATGCAACGGTGGTACCAAAATATCACGGTTTATCCCACGGAAACCACGCCATATCCCGGAATGAAAAGTATCTTAAGTGTTTATCCGGGATATAATGTGTCGAATTTCATTTAAATCCGTCCCGTAGTTTACATGTTATGGTCAAACCCTAGGAAATATCTCTTCTTTACTTATATAAAAACTTAATTGGGATTTTTTAAGCTTAATTAGGTATAATATCTAAATTATTGTTATTTAATTATAATTTTTTTTTTTTAAAGTATGCACAATTTCTATATTTTCGTTCAAACCTTAGTTCTAACATAACATTTCTATATAGATATATAAATTATTTTTATAGTTACAAAACGCCGAATAAACAAATTTTAATATTCTAAACTATCTTACAAATTAAACTACATTATAAAAAAGAAATGTTAAATTAAATACTATAACTAAATAATTAATTAATATTAAAAATTATTATCAGTAAAATATATCTCATGAGTATGTATGTATTTATCTTAAAAATTTATTTATTCTCTATTTAAAATTATTATAAATTAAACCATACAATAAACTAGAAAAATACAATTAAATACTAAAACTAAACTACAGTATGAAAAATAAACCTATAATTAAAAACTAGAACTAAACAAAAAAAGGAGGGCATAATTATAGATAAAATATTGGTCCCAAAGCACTGTCAATTACCGGGAACGTTCCCAAAAGGCTGGCGGTGTTATCACGTTGAATAGCAATACTTAGCCTTTGAGCAAAATAGACGTCAGCCTTTTGGTCGCGTGAGAGGTCTGTTAAACGTTCGGCGACAATTTGTGTTAACCTTAATCTCTTAAAAATTTGATATATGGTTACGAGCTACAGGACTCGAATTAAAAATGCCGTTGGAACTACTATAGAATTAATTAGAACTTTACAAACACGTATAAAATAAATACAAATAAAACTGGATGCAACCAGTTCACACTGCACGATTCAATGCAATTCGACACGCGCAAAGTCCGTCGTCTATATCGCTAATCGAGAATACTAGTAAACGTCTCACTCGTCTCGTAGTCGTCGCTTGACTGCCCACCCTTCCATTCGGGTATTGTCTTATATCAACTACACAGTACAAAATAAATTGGCCGCGCGCACTGAGTTTCCGAGAAATAGTAATTTGCACACCTGCGAACGGCTAACAAAGTCGAAAACAATAACAATAAGGATTACTTCGACGCTAATGATGTGTAGTGTGTAGTGCAGTGTGAACTGGTTGCATCCAGTTTTATTTGTATTTGTTTTATACGTGTTTGTACAGTTCTAATAAATTCTATAGTAGTTCCAACGGCATTTTATATTCGAGTCCTGTAGCTCGTAACAATATATTTTAAGAATCTATAAACATCTGTAACACTGTGGTTTTAACGCTTTCGCAACAACGTCCAACAAAATGAAAAGATAGATAGATAGATAGATAACACTTTATTATACAGCAATACAAAAATGAACTTAAAGACTAAAATTATATCTAGTTGCATACAAAGGGCGATCTTATCGCTAAAAAGCGATCTCTTCCAGACAACCCCAGGAATGAATTGAGATGATAATGGCGATGGTGGTATACGTAACATATAGTACGAACTACTTACATTTTAATAGTAAATAAAATATTGGTTGAAATGATTTACTGTTGAGGATGTCAAAGCAAGACAATTCGCTAATGTCCACTGTGCGAGACTTTCCTGTCATCTGAATGAAAATTTATTCGTATTCAAACCACCTTCATATCTTCTAGTGATGATGTAGCCTTTTTGTTCCGACCTAGTTCCTCTTTGTTTAGAAAGAAAGAAAAAATATTTATTGTCGCGAATGAATGCACATAAAACTAAAAATAAACTAAATTAACAATATACTTACTGATAAAACATAAATCCATTAGAATTATATAAATATACAACTTTAAGAAAGAAATGTAAATAACACTCACCGCAATAAGGCTGATTTTCAGTACCAGCCTACATCAAATCACAAGTGACCCAAAACAAAAACTTCTTATTGTCCTTATAAAGCAAATTTAAAAACATTTTTACTTAAATACTAACAACAAACAAACATCTCCTATAGTCCACTTATTATACTTTCGCATAATAAATAACAACTATTATAAGTTTACCTACACGGATACATTTTAAATAGAAATATAAAGAAATGTAATAAATTTTAAAATAATATGGAATGATAACAATTGAAGTTAATCAAAAAGTATGTCTAAACGTATGTATGAATTTCAGAAATAGGAAAACTATGATATTATATAAGAATGTAAAAAAAAAATATCATAATCAAAGTAGAATAAGCATCTATATATGTTATTATTATCATATAAGTATAATTATATAGTATAAGTTTAGTCTTATGGTTCATAAAATGTCTCTTAGCTCGGTGTGTCGCTTGACATAGGCCTCCTCCAACTGCTTCCATTGCTCTCTGTCTGCCGGGACTCTTGTCCCAGGGCCAGGCGAAGATCATCTTCCCATCTTCTTAGTGGACGTTCCGTGCTCCAGATCCGTTATCCATGCAGGAACGGAAAAATGCAATTTCCTGCAGCCGGGCGGCCTGTCGTAAGAGGCGACAAAACATCCCACAGCAAGGTATTTGGTAGGGTATTTGCCCGACTGGATGGCTACCACCCTGTTTCGGCATTAGTGACCAGGTTCCAGTCTCCCTTAAGAGAGCAGCAGCGCATTTGTAGCACCTTTAGTGTTGTAAATGTCCATAGGCGATGGTAACCGCTTACCATCAAGTGAGCCGTCTGCTGAACTCCTGCAATAAAAAAAAAGATTAAACAGTTCCTCAGAACACTCTCCGTTATACGGTCGGTAGAGTACGCAGAGGGACGCAAAATAAAGTTATTAGTGTATTGTGTCTGTTATTTTCGTAAGCAACAAAGTGTTATATCTATCGACCTATCTGTATATAATATTATACCTTTAGAGAAAAATGATCTAACGAATGCTGGAAACTGCTGGAAAATCCATTGCATGGTTTAGGAGGAGTTATCAGCTTTAAAGACAAACAGACGCGAAAAGCTACTTAGTTTTATTTTTTTATTCAGCTGAATCAATCACGCGGCGCAAATATTCAACTCTCTTTAAATGTTATTTGCTTGTGTCGTTGGGTGTCAAGACGTTTGAACAGGTCCTGACACTATCAGCCTCTACAAGAAGCTGAAAGAAACGCATGATCGACTTTTCAGCTGATCAGAAGGCTGATTCTTACATCTTCTGGGAACCATACCCATAGAAGAGGATGGCCAAACCAATACCAAGGCTCAATATTCTACATTTCTTTTATTGCATGAATTGAGCAGACAGGTAAACGACCCACCTAATGGAAAGCGGTTACCATCGCCTATGGATATTTGTAACACTAAAGGTGCTACCAATGTGCTGCCGTTCTCTAAAGGGTGACTGGAACCTAGCCACTAATGCCGAAACACAACCAAGACATGACACAGACACAACTAAGACATGACACAGACACAACTAAGATATGACACAGGCACAACTAAGACATGACACAGACATAACTAAGAGATGACACAGACACAACTAAGATATGACACAGGCACAACTAAGACATGACACAGACACAACTAAGACATGACACAGACACAACTAAAACATGACACAGACACAACTAAGATATGAGACAGGCACAACTAAGACATAACACAGACACAACTAAGACATGACACAGACACAACCAAAACATGACACAGACACAACTAAGATATGACACAGACACAACTTGTTATGACGGCAAAATCCAGACTAGGGGTGGTACCCATCCAGACAGGCAAATACCACCTGGCTGGGGGTTGTTTTGTCGCCTCTTACTACTCTTTCTTCCATTCTAATATCAATTAATTTAATTAATACACAATAAATCTATTTCTTTAACCTCAACTGGGTTAAGCAAACATTAGTTGCGTATTAATATATAACTAAACTTAAAAACATAAACTAAAAAAATAAAAATCTAAGATCCGATCCCAGCGCCACTTACCGGTTCCAACTGTGAATCTACACCATCCGGGGACCCATTCAAACACGCATAAAAAATTTCATCAAAATCAATAAATTCGTTCTCAAGTTATGTGCGTACATACATTTCTACGGTTCATTTGTATTTATATAGAAGATAAGCATTAAGATTTTTTAAACTTTAAATAGAACTAAAAAACGATGTAGTAGTAAAAGTTATTTTAACAACAAAACATAAACTTTATAGTGTTCAGGCTGCGATCGCTTTTTTTAAGTTGTCATCAATTTGAAGACTGTGGGTGTAAGAAATATCACTGTACCAGCATTAAATCTTAACGAGCACTTAAACTAAACCCCCCTTTTGAATTTTCGGTGACACGCGTTTCGTCTTTCCTTTATTGCCTGAAGCAGACAAATAGGCAAATAGGACCCATTTTCCATCAAGTAGGCTGATGGAAAGTGGATACCGGCCTCTATCGACGTCACATCAGGGGCGTCGACAACGCGTTGCGAATTTCACCTAAACCTACCTTTTCGAGGTTCCACAGGATACGGTACTAGAATCTATATAAATAAAAGGAATCGTAGAAATGTATGTACGCGTATAACTTGACCTTGAACTTGAACGATTTTACCGATTTTGATGAAATTGTTTGTGTATGTTTGGGGAGTCCCCGGATGGTTTAGATTCACAATTGGAACCGGTAGGAGGCTCTGGGATTGGATCCTAGATTTTTATGTTTTCATGGTAGGGACAACGTCTACCGAGCAGTTTTTAATAGTTTTGTTTGGATTTTGTAGGCAAATGACAACTGTAAATTTTTTTACTTCTACAGACTCTTTATTGTAGGTGGAATATCATACATTAGTTTTACTTGAATCTACTTTTAATTAGTCCTCCCAGTACATATATATATAGTATATAGTAGTATATAGGGCACTAGTGTTTCCTATATTTCTTTATGGTGCCGAAATGTGGACTATTAGAGAAAGTGAGAGAAAGAAGATAGACGCTTCAGAAATGTGGTGTTGGAGACGAATGCTACGTATAGCCTGGACACAGTTCCGAACCAACGTCTCAATCCTAGAAGAACTCGACATAAAACAACGTCTCTCTTCCATTGTTCAAGGTCGTATTCTCACTTTCTTTGGACATATTACACGACTAGAGGACAAGTCGGTGGAGCGACTTGTAGTCCAGGGCAAAATGGAGGGCACGAGGTCGCGCGGTAGATCACCAATGCGCTGGACCGACCAAGTCAAAACCGCACTAAATGGTCCACTCCACGAATGCACGAGGAAAGCTTAGTACGAGAAGAATGGCGACGAATTGTGAAGCTTGCCACCACCTCTGTCATGAGGACCACGACCACTCTGCTAAGAGCGTGACGAAGGAGAAGAAGAAGAAGATATATATATATATATATATATATATATATATATATATATATATATATATATAAATATCACTATTTCCTTTAATTAAATTCATCATATCAAAATGACCTTCCGATGAATTTATTGTAGTACAGAGTGTAGATATATATTATCATGCGAAAGTTAAGGATAGCTACGTATATACATGACACATCCTGCACTCACTTAAGGGTCCCCGAATTATTTAGATTCACAATTGGACTCGGTAGGTGGCGCTGGGATCGGGTTGTATGATTCTCCTAACCTCCTGAATCGATTCTGATGATATTTTCGTGTGTTCGAGTTGATTTAGATTCACAATTGGAACCAGTAGGTGGCGTTGGAATCGGGCCGTAGAATTTAATTTTTTCATGGCAGACAACGTCTGCCGGGACATCTAGTATAATATTCAAATTCAAATTCAAAGTTTTTTATTCAAAATAAGTTCCACTAGAGAACACTTTTTGAAGGTCATATATATAAGTTAAAATTTAATTTTTCTTCCTATTCTATGTATACCATATTTCTAAATATAAAAGCAAGCCCGCTGGCATTGGCTTACTACATAATAAAAATACAATGAATTGTCCTTAAAATCTTATATACACTTGCCTAAGTAAACAATAACTGTCTTAGTTATAGTTTACGTAAGTAATTATATTATATAAGTGAAGTAATAAAGTTACTATAAGTTTTCTCGTATAGTACACATAATCAAAACGTAGTCATAATTATGTAACTATCTTCATAACAGCTTTCCAAGTATAAGAAACAACTGCTACGTCAAAGTGTCTCGAAATAATTACAATATCACACAATTTCAAAACTAAAACATAACTTCTAAGTAATAAATTTAATAAAAATTACAACATTAAATCCCCACATCTGCATAGGAAGAGGAACTAAGCGCGTCACGTAGCCCTCTTCCCCCTAACCCCACACGCTCCCCGAATAAAATAACAGCACACTAACACAAATAAGTAATAAAGTACGGCAGTAATATAAAACTAAGAAACATCAACATCTTGGGGGCCCCCGTTCTCCCCAGGGGGGTAATTCTCCCCCTGAACTTACTAAAATACTAAAAACGGAGATACAGGGGGGCAACCCTCCGTTTCTTATGCAAGAATCTTATATTTTAACCTAAATGTTGGCGCTACAGATTCGTGAGGCGAGTTTTGAATTACAAAAGGTCTGCACTGTGTTTTGATTATGGGGGGGGTCTTTTAGTTTTACTGTTTACTTCACTGTTGGTCTTATATGACTAGAATCATCTATATACATAAAAATTGATTGCTGTTCGTTAGTCTCGCTAAAACATAAAAATGGCTTGAGCGATTTTGGAGAAATTTTATGTGTATTTTTGAGTGGATCCCGGGATAGTTTAGTTACATTTGGAACTGGTAGTTAGCATAATAAAACTACGTTTTAACCGTGACAACTTTCCAGTGGCCGTGATCACGGAAGACAAAGATGTCAAGTGTCAACGAGAATTGTTAAAGTTTTATTTAGCCTACCGCCAACTTGTTCATTTTAATTATTTAGTTTTAATTTTGTTTATGGTTACTATTTACTCTATGGGAGCCTAATCTAATTTACCACCGCTTCGCAACATTTTATGGCTTGAAGAGAAGAAGCGGCGCAAGAAACTCTTCAGCAAACATGCCTAGCTCTAATAAATTTATATAATATTAAAATTGGTGGAAGGAAAATTCCGGCCCTTAAAACCGTCAAAACGTAGTTTTATTATGTATATAAGTCGCGAAAACTTAAGAAAATATTGTGTGAACCAGTATGGTAGGTAGCACTTAAATCGGGTCCTAGATTTTTTTCCAGGCAGGACATCATCCGCCGGGCCCATTAATTGAAGAATAAACTAAAGTCTATTTCAAATAGGACGGTATAGCTGACACTTACATAAAACGTAACTTGTAGCAATTATTTATTTATTTAATTTTAGGAAGGCTTACAAACTAATACATATCAATTATAGTAAAAAAAAGTAGTATATAAAAAATAAATGCTGATAAAGCCTCCACCTATTGGTAACAACACAGACATACATACACGATTCCTAATTATAATATAGTTACTAAGTTTCTGTCTTTCCAAAATATTCTTGAGCCAGTATTCGTTTGACCGAATTTATACTAGTGCAGTATAAGTCTAGGTTCAATTTTACTACTATTTTGTTGAAACAATTTGAGCTTCGCAAGATAAAGGCGTTTTGTCTATAGTTAGTGGTCACTAAAGGTGTGTGAAGCAATCCTCTCTGTCTAAGACCAAGCTGATTAGCCCGTATATATATTTTTAAAATTAAGCCTGGACAATCAATATCGCCTCTAGCCAACTTCATCAAAAAAGTTATATCATTTAAATTGCGTCTAACATTTAAAGGAAAAAAAAATATAAATTATCAATTAAGATAAAGTAAAATTAATAAAATTGTCTTAAATTTTCCTACGAAATAAATATTATTTTTATATATTTAATCCTCTTATTATTTAATAATAATCGTATATTTGGAATCACGATAATTATTCTCTATTTACGTAATCTACCATACCATCTTATTTGAAACAGACTGTAAAACTGATATTAGACGGATCAATTATAACTTTCAATTTTGATGAGGCAACCAAAGTGATCAATGTAAAAATATTGTTACAAGTTGGGCCACTTGCATACCTATTGTCACATACCGACAAAGAAATGCTGCGCAGCTCGTTTATTGCCCCTGCCGCATTCGGAGTTATTTTTATTACTTCGTATTTAAATTTGCAATTAGACAATAGCCTATTGTTATTATTTTCGGCTTTGTTGGCCGTTCGCAAGAATAGATAACCAGGTGTGCAAATTACTATTTCTCGGAAACTCAGTGCGTGTAGTTAGTATAAGACAATGCCCGAATGGAGAGGTGGGGTAGTCAAGCGATGACTACGAGACGAGTAAGACGTTTGTAGTACTCTCGATTAGCGATATAGACGACGGACTTTGCGCGTGTCGAATTGCATTGAATCGTGCATTGTGAACAACCAGTTTTATTTGTATTTGTTTTATACGTATTTGTACAGTTCTAATAAATTCTATAGTAGTTCCAACGGCATTTTTTTTAATTCGAATCCAATAGCTCGTTACAATATTTTACTCTTTTTTATACTGGTTTATCTTTTCAACGTTTACATAAATAATTGAAAATGATTTTTTTGTACAAAATCTATATGTGGAAAAAATTTAACTACAATTCCAAAATATGCATTTTAAAGGAGTGTCGATTAAAGAGAGTTTTATAGGAACACCATCGTCCAAGCCTTAAAATCTCAGCTGCGTTTGGAGTGTTCGCATCGAATCCCTTCCCGAAGGATTCCCTTTTCTACATATTCTTCATATTGTGCGGTCTTCGGCATCCGTCAGTGTGAAATCATTGGTACACGTATCATCTTCCACAATGTCAAGCTAACATTTCTTGGGTACATTTAAAACCAAAATTCACCGTATCAAATATTTTTTTTTTTTAAACGAGTTCAGCAGACAGGCAGACGGCCCACCTGATGGAAAGCGGTTAACATCGCCTATGGACATTTATAACACCAAAGGTGCTACAAATGCCCCGCTGCTCTTTAAAGGGAGACTGGAACCTGTCCAATAAGCCGGAACTCAGGTCAAGTTTGTTATGGTGGCGTAATCTAAACCAGGGGCCCAATCTTGCTATTTCAATTTCTTCGCGTTGCAAAGATATTCAAAGTACGATTCCATTGCGATGGTGTCAAAAATTCATATTCTACTATATCCACAACATCATCTCGATGTTGTTGCAGCGGAATATTAGTTTAAAAAATTGCTATTAACATTAGCATAAATGGCGTTAGCAGAAATTAATATCGAAATATTCTATAGGAATATATTTTGACTTACATGTCTAACCCTCAAAAAGTGTTCTCCGTTGAAACTTATTTTGAATAAAAACTTTTGAATTTGATTTGAAAAGCTACAAAAACTGTAAACATTTATTTCGCGAGTTTTCACTTATAAATGTTTATAAAAATAGAGTGGTTTGCCACGAGGACGCCATTGGATGTAACAGAATACCGTATAGTAAACCTACGATTGAGACGATAGCGTCCGGCGATTTTGACGAGATACTAATAGCAGTATTGGACCCTAGGGGAAGTAGCTATCCAGGCGGGGAAATACCCTATCTATATCTATCATATAATAAATCTTATGCGAGTGTCGATTTTATACAATAAATTCAAAAAATCATATCAGTAGGCTAATTCAGACCAGCGGATTCGGATATGAAAACTATTGAACGAATTTAGATGAAAATTAACAAAGAGCTAGCTTACAGTAGCGTGGACTTCATACAATATATTCAAATTCACATTGAAATTCAAAAGTTTTTATTCTAAGTAAGTTCCCTCTTAGAACACTTTTTGAAGATCATACATATAATATGTTAAAATTTAAACTTACTTCCTATTCTATATACACTGCTTCGCAACGTGTTATTGATGTTAAGAAGAAGAAGCGGCAAGAAACTCCCCAGCGACACGTCTAGCTAAAAATTTTTTTTTCTTTTTATTTATATATTATATAATACATTCCCCGTGCCTGCCTTTAAGAAACTAGCGACCAAAACGTCGAAAATGCCATGAATTTATTGGAGCTTACGTTTTTCATTCGTGCATATATTATTACTGTATTACTATCTTTTACGCTCGGCGACTTTTCACACGTATTGGATGAAATAGCAACTCATAACCGGACCGAGCACCAGCTTTTGTTTCAAAATAAACGGTAAGATTGCAAAATAAAAAATAAAAATTGTAATAAGAAAATATATCGCGAGCTAGACGTTTTTATTTGTAAGTGTAAGTTTTAAACTCACTGTCATCAATTCTGTACTTTTTTGTATGCTGATTGTGGGGCCTTAATTCTAATTCTAATTTACTAACAAATTCGTTGTCATGATAACGCGAACCAAGTCTCGCTGGTAGTACTAGTCTGTACTAATATTATAAAGAGATAAAGCTTGTTAGTTTGTTTGTAGGAAGTAATCCCTTGAACTGCTGAACCAATCTTGAAAATTCTTTCACTAGTAGAAAGCTATATTATTTCTGAGCGACATAGGCTATATTTTATTGTTGATTAAATATTATTTTTAATTTTTTTAATGACGCATAGCAAAGAGCACATGGGTTAGCTAGCATATAATAAAGATAATAATATACACATAATTACAAATCGTTAAAATATTACAGTAAAATCCTTTTCACATACAACAACGTGACCTTGTAGGAAAAGATTTAGATTTAGTTATTTACTTAAATAAAAATCTGGTGTATATTCTTCATACTTTAATAAATCAACTAATATCACGTAATATTTCAAAATGAAAATAACAACAGAATATTATTTATTAGGTACTTAAGTATGTGTATTTTTGGCCTCGAAGTTATAATGGACTCTATAATATCTTTAAATCTTTCTACGAAATAATACATCGTTATTTCAAAAAATCAATATTCATGGAGTTCATCGCTACTATCTGAAAGAGTATATTGCGATTATTTTATTATGGTTTAATATTTAAACTATGGTACGGTCACCACACACCTATGGTGTCGTAAATGTATGTAGGCGACAGTAACCGCTTTCCATCACCTGAATCGTAAGCCTGTCTGCTGTACTCTGATAACCAAAAAGAATAGGCTAAGACATTTTAAAAATTACCTTTTTGGAAATATTTTGCTTTAGGTTCTCGTGTATAGGTACGTATTTCATTTCAATATCTTGCAGAGATAAAAAGATGTCTATAGAAAGTCAAAGCCCAATGCGAAAGAAATAGCCAGTACAGATACTATAGATTTGAGAAGTTAAAAGGTCAAGTATATATGAACAATGCATTTACTATCAACTTTATAGATAATAGATTTTATTGCAGTAAATACGGGACTGCAAGCTTTTGAATGAATAATTTAAAAAAATATACATGATCATTTTTTACATTCGAGACTGTACGTCCCAATATCTAAGTTAAAGTAGAAGACGCGACACATAAAATGTAGAACATTTTAAGGGGTAAAAACATAAACATATGTAAACGCGGAAACGTCTTGCACCCGCTTGCGAACATCAAAAACTCTAATCAAAACATTACGAGCCCCCACTGCCGCCCACCGCCCCCCACATTAAGCTCGAAAACTTTCAAGAGGCCTCCCCATCAATATTCTTAGAATATAATCAATTCTTAGAGAGAAAGAAACAGTCTCACTGTATTGATAAATGAGCGCCCCTTCATATTTCCGCGTTTGCCCCCCGGGGGGTTTAAACCCCCCTTCTTGGGGGGCATCTTAGGAACGTGCAAGATAGTAAGCACCAGGGTTGTCGAGGCTAATGAACTTTTAAGTTTTTAAGGGGTCGCTCTTAAGACGTTTGCTAAGATGCTTTGCTTTTTTGGGTGTTAAGGGAAACTTAGGGTGGATTGTGCATATGAAATAGTTATATGCGTATTTTATAGGGGTAGTTTGACTTGTTAGCGGGGGAAATGATACGAGTAAAATTAATATTAATTTTTCGAATTAACCACGGAAAGTATAACAAAACGAATATGAACGTAATCTCGATATTAATCAAGTGTTATAATGTTTTAATTATATTAAACACAGATAGGTTATTACATGAAAAACATTCTTTTCCTATATAATATTAAACAAACAATTAATATAAACAGCGTTTCTAATTTAGTTTGGATAAGAAGAAGTAAACTTTAACTATAAACTTTTTTTTATTCACCAGCGAATTCTTATCTAAAAATTTATCTTATTGAAAATACTAGAGTCTAGCATAACAAACAAAGAGACAAATATATTTTTATCCCGGAAACTATCTAATTTTTCGGGATAAAAAATTATCCTATGTTCATCCTCGTCATCGAGAATATATATATACTGAGTTTCAGCCAAATCGGTCTAGTAGTTTTTCCGTGAAAACGGAACAGACAGACGGACAGACGGACATACAGACAGACAGATAGACATATAGACAGACAGAGTTACTTTCGCATTTATAATATTATTAATTAATTGATATTAATTGGGATAATCTATTTCTAAAAAATGTTGCATCTTAAGCCTGATTTACGCTGTCATTACCAGTTAGTGATGGGCAATACTAAGTAAGATTTGAACTGAACATCAAGATCTTTATCGATTGTCGACGTATTCGAATCGATGGCCGGCCGTTAGATGAGATTACTCGTAATACACATCGATTCATCGGCATGTCGGATGATTATGACGTCCGAGTCGAAAATGAAACCGTCAACAATGAGTAAAACCATCGAGAGTTAGCAAATCTTCTTTTCTTGTAGCTAGTAGGCCGTGTATTTGCGCGATTTGACGATAAAGCACCTTTTTTGCATACGAAGATGCAAGAGTCTCTAATTCTTTCAGTCCAGCTCCTCTAGCACATCCCTCAGCTCCTTAATGTTACCCAAGTTCTAGCTTTTGAAGGGTCTGGTTCATCCAAATATTTCGCCGTGTGAATTGCCATATCTCTCCACTTTAGCAGGGGGTAGTTTGTTTCTTCTGCTTCCAGACAAATTCAACATAAGTGGTCGTTGAGTCATCCAGATGTTTATTAGATATCAGCTACCCCCAATTGATTCCATATAGCGCTGTATCGTTGGAATTATCGACGATTTTATTCTGATAGACGGTTTAGAGTCCTTAGTTGCGACAAGAGATGTTGGCTCTTTAAGAGCATTATACCATCTGTATAATGTGAAGTGCTCTACAAGGTTGTTTGAACTGGAGCCTATATTGCTATTTTATCACCGCACCTCTGCTGACAACTGGGAGTTCTTCCTAATTTCCCTGGTATCGAGCTATCGAGCATATCTGGTGCCTTTATGCCATATCTGCAAGTGGTGGTGGTCCGAGGTATTTTCTGAAGCGAAGCTCTTCAAACAGGGCGAAGCTAAATGAATTTTTCAAGTCCTAAAGAGATAGTCAACACTATCGACTTTCTTGATAGCCACTATTCACTAGCTGGACTATCTGTCAAGTTGCAAACCTTCAAAGATAAAAAGAAATCTTTAAATAATTGGAATAATCGGCTCTGCCGACGATTGGGAGTTCTCTCACATTTTCTCGTTGCTCGATAGTCGTTGGCTATACATGACGTTTTTATGCCGTATGTCTGCAAGTTGTGAAATGAGCTCTTTCCGAGGCTTTCTCTCAAGCGGAGTTTTTCAAAGAGAGCATAAATAGATTTTTAAAGTCCCAACAAGTTAGGAAACGCATCGACTCCCTTGATAGCCACTTTCGAGTAGAAAAACTGTCTACCAGTTCGCTTACCTGCAAATATAAAAAATTGTTTGAATAATTCGCATAATCGACTATATCGTCTCATCATCGCACATCGCTAAAGCTAACCCGTAATCAATGCAAATTACACATGTGTGGCAGCCCTAAGCAACGCTCGGCGAGGCCTACGCCGCACGGCACCGCGCGGGTGTGCGCGGCGCGGCGTAGGCGCTAGTGCCCCCGCGCTTCTCTTGTACAACTTTTTAGTAAGAACCACGCGAAATGAGTGGATAAAACATAGGTAGCTTCACTCGAATAAAAGTTGTACATTTTAAACTAAAATTCGCCTGAGACTTCGTCCACGTAGGTCAGGTAAGATTGATTACAATTGTTTCGCAATATTTAAAATCAAAAGGACATTTCCAGTAGGGTAATATATTTTTAGTATGAAAATACATTAATCCCAAAAACTCGTAAAATAAATAATGTTACTAAAGCATATAAAACTACAACTGTTCTACTAAAGATGTCTAATTAACACAGAAAGAATTACAGTGACAAAATTGTATTGAAGTCAGATTTTTCACTCTGGCCACTTTAAACCGTTCCCAAGAACATTTACGCGGGGTCCCCGAGATAAAAAGTACCGCAGATTTTAGATCTGACAATTTGTAATCGACTAACGAAAACCGCATCGAAATCGGCCCCGCAGTTTTTATGTGAATCTTGAACAAACAAACCCAAAAAAAAGGAAGTGCACTTTTACAATTTTATAATATTATAGACTTGTGCAGGTATTAGACGGATCAACTAAATTGAATCAATTTGGTTGAAAGTAACGGAGCTGAAAGGGCACGACGACTTACAATGTCATTAAATGATTCAAGTTTAGTTAGTTATATTGATATGGAGCACTTTGGTTTATACGTTCAAATTAAAAAAAAAAATGAATCGTTTAATATTAGCTTAGAACAATTTATTAATTGATTCACTAGTTCTGATGTGAAAGCATAACATATATTTTACTGTCTATAATATTGGAATGGATTAACAAATGGTTTAGATAATATTCGATAAAATTAAAATAGCGTAAGGCTGTTTGTTGTTGTTTGCATTCGAAAATGCTTTTACATTTGAACACATTATATTGCAGAAATCTCGATTTACTTATATTACTGGATGGACTGTCTTAAGCTTATTAGATGAAAATATGGATTTCTTTGTTGACGTAATAATAATCAACAAACAAACACACATAGTATCCCCAAGCTAAGTAAATTACGCATGGGTTATAGGTAATATACAACTGATAACTATAGGACCTATATCAGACACCGAAACCATAGTAAATAATGGAGTTTGTTTTTGAAATTTACTCTGCCAGGATTCGAATCCGAGATCTCTGCGTTTCAGTAAGCTAGACAAGCAAAAGCTTGGAACACCGAACCAAAAAA
Source organism: Dendrolimus houi (assembly GCA_039645545.1). Lineage (NCBI taxonomy): Eukaryota > Metazoa > Arthropoda > Insecta > Lepidoptera > Lasiocampidae > Dendrolimus > Dendrolimus houi. The sequence continues at coordinate 1,023,800 of CM077122.1, forward strand.
CTCGTCCAAATAAATAAAAATATATGACGTAAAACAACATACACTTTCAATTAACTGCATAAAAACAATATAACCCATAAAATATTAATGTAAATTTTATTAATCGGCAGACACCCACACATATTGTATAATGTTACGCTTTTGTTATGGGTAATTATGCAACGGACTACTCTGGGGCCAATCCCAGACACCCAGACCATGGTAAATAACGAAAAAAAATCGTTTTCGAAGTTTACCATACCAGGAATCGAACCCGGAGCCTCTACGTTGCAGTGAGGTAGGCCGTCAAAGGCTTAGTCCGCTCAACTACAGAGACCATCAACAAAAACACTAAACTCAATTTGTTTCAACTTAAAATCGAACCTAGACTCACCGTACCTTTAACCATTGCACCACTAAGCACCCAAGTCCTGCTCTTATTTTAAACAACTACCGCCTTTATAATACATCCAGTTTCGCGACTAAATATCGCGAATGTAGAGGTATACTCCGACTAAAAGTATTTGATACTTACAAGAAAATATTTAAAAATAGTTCCATCACAATTAATAAAATTAAACACTTGAGTTTACCACGTGCTTCAGAGACATCAACGCTGGTGCTATATTTAATAAACATTTGCATTTTATATTTATTCATATTTTATTTAACTTACAAAGCCAGCAGTAAGTACAGTAGTACAATGGTAAAACTTATGGTATTGCAAATATTCATAGGCCACGGTTACCACTTTTCATCAGATGGCCGTCATCCTGTATGCTGTACTTCATCAAAGAAATCTATTTAATAAAATTAAAGTTGAAATGATTTTTTTTTGTATTCATTATATTCAAATATGATGAAAACATCTTGGCTGCTTCGAAGCCATAAATAAACATCGAAAGAAAACAAAAAACTTTCACATTTACTTACGATACGATTTGCTCTGATGCTTACGTAAAAGTAATGTTTTTAAAACAAAGTCATTACCGACATAATAAAAGCAATAAGCTTAAAATGTATCAATTACCAATCTGTAATCATAATCAATACCATAAACCCAGAAAAAGTAAAGAATCGTGTAAGCGGAAGTTACTCACACAAAGTATCAAGCGCAACCAATCCCAGTACTTCCGCGTGCCGTATTTACAAGTATTGTAAGTATAGAATTATATATTTTATAACGCCTGCTGCCCCCATCCACCCACACCCCACTCGCGAACTAAGTCTTTGCGCATCTTTCTATCCCCCTTTTTGCTTGCTTCTTTTAAACCACCCGTCGTATGAACCCCTTCTCCCCATTCGACTAATTTTTGGGGTACAAGTGAAGAATTATTTCTTGCTAACTAACACTCGTATTAAAACGAACCCTATCTCTAAAGAATTACAGTCGAAAATAAGATCAAACACGCACACAGTCTCAAGACTGTATCTTTTCACTTCGAAAACTAATTCTGCATTAGAAAATGGAAGCAAGTGCGTAGTACGACTTACCGATTTTGATACTTATGCTCTGATGTATAAAGCATCGAATCGAGTTCTATGTGCAATAAAATTAGAACCGTTTCGTCAAAAATATGAAATTAAAATCTTCATACTAGCGAAAGAAGTTTTAGCATCTTTGTTTTAGAGTGAGAGGGGGAAGCTGCATTAGTCTCGCTCTTTCAAGGGGGAGAGGTGGGTAGTTTGGAGTAAAAAGCTGGTTTCTTGATCAATGCTCCGCGCATTCGGAATTAATCATAACCGAGTATTTTCGTCTATGTGGAATGGAAGGAGGTGGGGGTTTCGGGAAATCGTATTCTAAATGAAAATACGCTTCTTCCTGTTTACATTTTGTAATAAATTGTTTTACTCCTTATGTTTGGAAAGGAACTGTTATTTATTATTTAAGACCGCGTTGCTGCGTTCGGTGTCATTTTATGAAATCCTAAATATAAGTTACGTAAACTACCTTCCTTTTATTCCTCTTAAATATCACAAAAATTACACTGGTCAACAGTGGTTTTGTTGCCCTAGCTATTATAATGGCTTCGAATAATTTTATCTCAACAATTAATGAACCTGTGATTTATTTTGGAATATTGACTGTATATATTTTTGGTTTTTATTTCCATATTTATACAACACTAAAACCAGTAAGTATGAAGTAAAACATTACAATTATATACATCATTATATTAATACGTGAAGCAAAACTTTGGACCCCTTTTTACGAAAATCGCGCTGACGGAGGAGTATGCAATTTCGAAAACTTATAGTTTATACAGAGAAGGAGTGCAGAATGCTACTACATTTATTTAAAGTTATGCATAAAAAATACATTAAATCAATAAGAAAAACATTACACACACTACCATGCATTTGACACACACACACACATATATACTCTTTTGTTTATTGTTGCCTTGGCGAAATTTGTGATTATAGAAGTATAGTCTTTGACAACAGAACCTATATAATGTTCAAACTTACAATTTAAATTAATTATGGTCGAATTTCGACCAATGAGCGACCACTAATATTTATTGAGAAATACTCCTAATCGTTTTGTTTTATATTTAATTAATGTATATAGACGTAAAAAGAAAGAACATTTGGTGAAATCTATCTTTTACTTCAGAGAGACACCTTCTATAAGATTTTCTTCTATATTATTTTTGGGAAAATTTCCGTTATAAATAAATACCAACAGTAATCTGCCGTCATGTAACGGTCCCGACTACCCTGGTACCTTTCCACCATCACTATTAGATCCTGGTAGAGGTGCTCACCCTGTTCCACACTCAAATTCTCAAAATTACCAGGAAATCTAAACCATGTAAATGTGGAGAAAGTATAACTTTATGCTCATATTCAATATAAGAATCTTAAGAACCAAAACCAATTCAGTATTTCCATGAATATATTCACAGATCGTGTACTGGACATTATAAAAAGCTGCAGACATATGGCTACCATTATTTTTTTTAATTTTGTCGACCTGTGTTATACCTACTTGTAATTGCTTTTACTTCTATTGTACCAATTTATATTATAAGATATACCATGCATGATTGACATCCTACCTAAAATTTGACACTCAATCAATTTATCCAAGACTAGCTTCTGGCTGCAACTTCGTCCGCGTTACAGTATAGTTAAAAAAGTAAGTTAAAAAAACCCGATTTTGAAACATTCTTCATTGGTGCTCCGCTCTTATTGGTCTTAGCGTGATGATATATAGCCTATAGCCTTCCTGGACAAATGGGCTATCTAACACTGAAAGAATTTTTATAATCAGACCAGTAGTTCCTGAGATTAGCGCGTTCAAGCAAACAAACAAACAAACCCTACAGCTTTATATATTAAGTATTTAAGATATTAATATTAAGATATTTTAATATTATTCGTTTTGTAGCCGTTAACGTTATTATTATCATTGTATGGCAAAAAACAGTATTAAGATTTTTTATTGTTTTGAATAAATTAAAAGGGTGCCAGTCATAGGGGAGGTGCCAACTTTAGTATGGCTTCCCCTATAATTAGTGACAGTGTCGCCGCACGATTTAACAAGAGAAATAGGTTCACACCGGTCATGTACGAAAGCAGTACGCTCGCCTCGGCGTGTACGCGCAATATAATTTATTCACTATGCTATACACTCATAGTCTACGGCCGACCGACAATATTTAAAAATCTACTACGGAACGAAAACCGACCATTTACCGCTACAAATATGTAGCTACATTATGAACCATACGTACGCATCTAATGTTTGTCTAATTTGGTTGATAAATTTTATTTCTTACTTCGAATAAACACGTATACGCGAACGAGGTAAGTTATCTTTCTAGAGTTAATAGTAGGAACAAAAAATGCTTTTATTCATATATTCAATTATCCGGATGCGCCACAACGACAATCCGGATGTCTTTCAACAACAATTAGTCCGGTTAATCGAGTTTCCACTGTGATGTCAAAGAAATCTGTGTCATCACAGAGAGTACACGAGAAACCTGACGCGCGTTTTGACATTTCCTGGATGACCATTCCAATGCCATATCAATCCAATGCCGTTAAAGCGGTGTGTACACCGCTTTCAGTATCTACGACAGACCACGGCCTTACACAGACCGCGTAAACCAGAAGACAATTATATTTCAGTTAGAAATCAACTTATTGTCTTTTGAAACTACTTAAAAAGCCAATACTTGGCACGAGCTCGCGGTTTTTGAGCGCACAGACAATTAATCTAGTAGGCTATGCCAACTTACTGGATGGATTGTACATTCTTAGGTTTTCTTTATTATTTACCATTGAGCAAGAGTTAAAATTAAAATCTACCAGTAATAATATAACTTTGTAAAACTCCTAAATTCTGCATAACAAGACTGCGCCACGTGTAATCCACTATCTCTTTTGACTTTTTACTTGAAACATGTTACACCTGAAAATAATTACTGAAGCAAGTCTTCGAAAGTTAGACTCGTAACTGAAAATTCGATAGGAAGACTAAGTTCTAGACTAAGGTACAGATGTGTAACGAAGAGGAATGAAAGTCATGTGACTAAAAATATATCGAGCTGGAAGATTAATGGATAGAATTGTAAAGGTGGGCCAAAAAGAGATGGAGATATAATATTATGTATACTAGTCGCGAAAACTTAAGAAAATATTAGACGGATATATTGTATAAGGGTTAACATTTAGTAAAGTAAAATAAACTTGTAAATAAGTAAATTAGGAGAAGGTGAAAGAAGAGAATCATTGAAGCTAGAATTTTATTACTCTGAATATGTTTAGATCACATAAATTAAAAATTAAAAATCTTAATGAGATTCCATCTAATGGTGACTGAAAATGACTACAGAAATCGAAACAATGGTGTATTGTTTCGCTTCAAAAATCTAGACTGCAAAATTAGTTTTAACTTTTTAATAATTTGCATGTAGTACTTCACATAATCTGTTGGAAACTAGATTGTAAAAGAATGTCTTATTAAAAACAATTATTTTCTTATAATACTAACACATAAACATAGGTTTAAAATAGAGAACGGCATGACCTTAAATCTAACATATTAGTACTTATATGGAACGCCTGCCAAAAATGTAATAGCAAATGCATTTTATTGCTATAACAAAACATGTAGGCGCCAAGTTACGCCGAATCTTATGATTATTACATATCTCCATCTTAGTCATGTTATTAAACTCGTGACATTAAAATAAACAAATGCATCTTTATTTATATTATCTATAGTTGATTTCTTATTTTTATAATTACAAACAGGAAATTTTCGTATCTGTCGTAAATTGTGATCACTACTATAAAACAAATATTTGATTTCTATAACATTATTATTTTTAACTTTATGGGATTATAATAGCATACGTCTCTAATATGAACGTGCCAATGTCTAGGGCTATATAGTCATTTTGGCAAAAACAAAATCCTTACAAAGTAGTCATGTCTGTTCCCCTGTTTTTGTGTGTTAAAAGAAGAAAGAAGGAGAAAAAGACTTTCCCGAATAAATAAATACAGAGAGAGTGCATATTAAAAAAAAGGCGGCAACCTTAAGCAACCGGTGACACAAATCCTGCTGAACAAGAAAATGTAATTAGACTTTGATTTTAACGATTATTGCTTAATCTGTTTTTTGCACATCAGACAGATTGACGGCTCAACTGTGATGGAAAGTGGTTACCGTCTCCCATGGACATTAGCAACACCAGAGGTGCTGCCAATGCGCTGCTCGGCCTCGAAGGGGAAACTGGAGCTTGGCGACTGATGTCCGGACACAACTCAAACTTGTTATAGTGGCATAGTCAAGACCAGGGGTGGTAGTCATACACTCGGGCAAATTCCCTACCACATGGCTGTGGGTTGTTTTGGCGCCTCGTACGACAGGCTACCCGGCTGCATAAATTATTCGTACGCTTTCTCCGTACCTGCACGGATCAAAATCTAAAACTTATATACTTAAGAAGACTAGTGGTCGCCCGTGGTTGAACTCGAATCGCAGATTTCGCCAAGGCTACACTGTTAATTTGACTTAAACTATAAACAAAAGAGTATATACGCGTGTGTGTGTCAAATACATGGTAGTGTGTGTAATGTTTTTTTTAATGATTTAATGTATTTTTTATGTATAATTTAACAAAAAAATATTAGCTTTCTGCTCTACTTCTTTATATAAACTATAAGTGTGCGAAATTTCATACTCCTCCGTCCGCGCAATTTTCGTAAAAAGGGGTACAAAGTTTTTGCTTCACGTATTAATATATAGATGTTTACATGCCTATCAAAAACACTCCTATACCATGCACTTTAACTATCAAACGTTTCCCGAAAATAAATAACAAGGAAATAACCCAATAAATAACTTGTTGCTAGCATATCAGTAGCAGGAACTGTCATGTCAGATGTTACACCACCGAGCTCCAGTAAAAGGCTCTATAAAAATATACCTCTCACATATTTCTTGCATACATCTACTTAACATATGTACAAGGTGTTCTACCTTATCGTATCAGAATTAAAGACGATTTTTGCACAAATAGGGGTGAGTATGAAAACTATTTTATTTGCCAGTAACATTTGCTCACTCATGGCCGTAATGATAATGTATTTTCTATGCTTTAAGCGTGTGTTTTTTCGCATGGTTTATACCAATTTGTAAATATAAAATCGCTTGCGTATCCTTTGAGTATTTCTTGCAAGATGGTTTTAAATTAGATTGTCAATTAGATCATTTTCACTGCTAATTTTTTAGAAAGAAAGGAAGCAAAATTTGTTTTTTACTGCATGAGTTCAGCAGACAGGCAGACGGCCCACCCGATGGAAAGCGGTTACCATCGCCTATGGACATTTGTAACCCCTAAAGTGCTACCAATGTGCTGTTGCTCTCTAAAGGTAGACTGGAACCTGGCCACTAAAGCCGGAACACAAGTCAAGGTTGTTACAGCGGTATACCCTAGACCGGTTGTAACCATCCCGACGAGCAAATACCCTACCACCTGACTGTGGCTTGTATTGTCGCCTCTTATTTGGTTAACCAACAACAAACAGCGAGACACATTGAAACGATCTGTTTCTTGATGGTACGTACATTGTTACCCAATTGGTGCAGTTCAGCAAATGCGAGGCACGGTGCCTAACGCTGGTTTTCAACTGTTTTTATCCATGCAGGTACGGAGAAAAATCGTAATTTCTGCGGTGGAACGGTCTGCCGTAAGAAGTGACAAAAAAGCCTCCAGCCAGGTGGTAGAGCATTTGCCCGTCTGGATGAGTACCGGCCCTGATCTAGTGTTTGTCGCCTTAAAAACCTTAAGCTATGTTCTGGCATTAGGGGCTAGATTCCAGTCTCCCCTTCGAAGCCGACAGCACATGGTATCAACTGTGATGTTCCAAATGTTCATAGGCGACGGTAACAACTTTCCATCAGCCTATCAATAAAAAATACTGGCTGAACTAATCTTAATTAAATTTAGCAAGGAATTGGTCCTGGTTCAGGAGATAGGTAGAATACCTTTTAGTTAAAAGAACCATCTCGACACATAATCTATATATATCTATATACGTGAAGCAAAAACTTTGTACCCCTTTGTACGAAAATTGCGCGGACAGAGGAGTATGAAATTTAGCACACTTATAGTTTATATAGAGAAGGACTGCAGAATGCTAACTAATATTATTTTAAAATTATGCATAAAAACACATAAATCAATAAAAAAAACTTACACACATAACCATGTATTTGACACACACAGACAACATGCATACTCTTTTGTTTATTCTTAAAGTCAAATTAACAGTGTAGCTTTGGTGAAATATGTGATTATATATATATATATATATATATATATATTTGATAACAAAACCTTAATAATGTTCAAACTTATAATTTAAATTAAGTATGGTCGAATTTCGACCACTAGGCGATCACTAGTAATAAATAATCGGCAGACAAACACATACTATACATACTCACATTAAGAAAGTTACGCTTGTGTTATGGGTAATATACAACGGACTACAATGGGGCCGATCCCAGACACCCAGACCATAGTACATGACGGAGAAAATTTGTTTCCGAAATTTGGCAAACCAGGAATCGAACCCGGAGCCTTTGCGTTGCAGTGAGATAAGTCGTGAAAGGCTTAACCCGCTCCACCACCAAGGCCGTGAATATCGATCTATCACGAGATATGTATGTCAAGTTCCATTTAAATCGAATGTTTTCTAAAATATATCCCTAGTCAGCACTTATTCATATCTATATTGAGTTAGAATAAGTGTTGAAAATAAAAAATAATCTTCTTCATGTACGTTTTAATGAAGAGAACTATTTTTTATTTTTAATACGTTATCAGCACGAAGCTCTAAAATTTAGCTTAGCTCATGTTGAGAAATAATTGAAAACAAGTATTTTTATTTTATTTGTAAAGACAGGTAACAAAGGTTGCTATGATAGTATGAAAAAATATTTAAATACAAAAGAACAAATATTATAAACCAGTATTTACAACAGTAAGCTTATAAGCTTCCCAAGAACCTTAAAGAAACCTACACACTTCACTAACTGAATATAAATAAGACAGACATATATATTGCTAATGTATATTTTAAACATAAAACATATTTTGAGAATTATTTATTATTTTATCTAATCATTTAAAACAATTTTCGTATAAAGAGCAGGCGTTAAAATATGTCGCCAGTATATTATTTTTCAAATATCAAAATAGAAAATATTTTTAATTACTGTTTGAACAAGAATGAGTACTCTATTCGACTAATTAAATATATAACGTCATAACGTACTAAGGTACAAATTACAAGGAGGCTGCGGTGTTTTATAACAGCGTGATAAGTGTTTGAGTTAAGTTGACTGTCAACTATACTATTCGAAATTAAAAAATAAAACGGTAACAGGAATTATTTTTTGGGTAATTGGCACTCCTAGATTTTTAACCCACTTGAAAAAAAGGAGGTACATAGTGTAATATTTTTTTATGTATGTTCAGTGATACCTTATTTGTTTCTGAACCGATTTTGACGATACTTTTTGAATTAGATTCAATGAAGCTTCAAAATTCTCCGATATAAATTTCATTGCTATTAGACTTTGGATTCCGAAGATATGCTAGAAAATTCTCTAAAATCGGACAGAAAATATGTTATTTGCGTTTTTTCAGCCATAACTGTTTTGTTTCTGAACTGATTTTGATCATTCTTATTGCGTTGGATGCAGTATAGATTTAGGATAATCTCATATACATTTCATTGTTATTGGATACAATATTATAGGTAACTTAAAAATGTAAAATAAAAAAAATCTAATAATAAATAAACCGACTTCTATAGTGACTACAAAGCATAAAATAAATAATTTCTACATCTTGAAGAGGGTGCCAAGTAAAACATACAAAAACAACAACTTTGCAAAATGCACCGACTTCAAGATATTGTATAAAATATTTATACTATGCTTACTTAGTCACTACTAAAGTCGGTTTCTTTTTTGTTAGAATTTTTTGTAGTCTAACTACTTTAGAATCGTGATTTGAAACTCGATGAAACGAAAAAGCGACACTAAAAAAAGATAAACACACAAATGTATAGGACTAAGCCTGCTAAAGAATGCGATAGAATAAATTATATTTATTAATTTAAACCCTATTGCTCAGACAGGGAAATGTTTTAAAATTTTACACTAATACTGCAAATTTCGTGTTTTAAATCTTAAATATATTATAACGATATAATATATGAAATGTGACGTCACGAAATTTAGAATCCCTCCCACCCCTTGTCACACTTTGTTCTAATTCTACTGTGTGTGAACTGAACACACACACAATTTTTCATCGGTCATAGGCTTGATGTAAAGTATGTATAATGTATTACTACAGTATGAAGAACGTTTCAAAGATTCTCTCGACAACGAAATAAGTTAAAATCCATCCGCTCTAAGCTAACAGATAAAGCGGCGGCGTAATAGCAGCAAAAAAACGGGATAAGGGAACTAAACATTCACAAACACACCCGTATGTGGGGAATAATTTAAAAATACGCAAAATACGGCCACTTCACTTCTAAAAAGGGGGGAGTGCGCCGCCCCCTGCCCGTGGGTTTTGCGTATTTTTCGGTATGCGTGGCAGGTGGCGCCACCTCGCGGGGGGTTCGTTAAAAAGCGCCCGACTACGTACTAATATAAAAGTTGCGCCTACCGCGTGTAAGTAGTGGGAGTATGAGTTAGGTGGCCCGTGGGTGGCTGGGGGCGACCCACCTAGTTAGACAGTTAAAAGTATGCGGTATTAACAGAACGGAAATGAATATACGAGTGGGTACGAGTTTTCGGGAGGCTGGATCGCGGGTTAGGAATAATGGGAGGAATTTTTTTCGGGTCTTTCAATGCTTAGCTGGTTTAGACTTGCTAGAGCTAGGATTGTGGTTTGAAATCATTGATTAGATGAACGAGTCTCTTATATTAAAGTCTTCTACTTTATATAATAATATTATTAACCAGCTGTAGTCGTCGATATTACGTCGGATAGGAAAAATACCCAAATCGTATAGCTGCTGATTGATCCCAAATATTATAGGCGTTAATGTATTTAAGAATTTAGAATAAGACATATTATTATACAGTTCAGATGTAATGTAAAACTCATTGTGACATAGAGATAATAATTATATTAGCATACAATAAAATCGTGGTAGCGCACTCGTACCAAACTTAAAAGGCGCAGATTCAAATCCTGGCCGGAACGCATGCATCACTTGGGTAGTTTTCTGAACTGATGTGCATATTGTTACAAATACTATGTGCTAACAAGGTTGAAGGAAAAACATCGTGATGAAACCTGCATGTCAAGATAACCGATGTGTCAAACCTGCCAAGCCGCCATGGGCAAGCATGGCGGGTATACTGTCCGTTCCCCGTTAGTGGGAGGCCATAGCCCAGCAATGGAAAGTTTATAGGCTATTATTATTTTATTATTGTAATAAAATTGTAGTAGAATAAATAGCATAGGAATTGGATAAGTATTGACATAAGAAGAAAACTGTGCCCTTGCCTCTAGCACGCCCTCCGCCAGATATCTATCTATCTACTATATATATACCTACTATAATAAATCTGTAAATGGTTCAAGTCTGTATAATGCGTTTAAAAATGTGAAAAAAATCAAGGTATCTCATTCGGACCAGCAGATTCCGTAAATACAATTTTTAGAATTTTTGTCTGTCTATTTGTCTTTCTGTCTGTCTGTCAGAGCATGGCGTGTAAACTACTGAACGGATTTCAATGAAACTCGACGTAGAGCTAGCTTATATCCCAAGGCGTAACTTAGAATACTTTTTATCCCGATAAATGACGTTGTTTCCGGGGGATATTCGATCATTCCGATCGTATATTTCTTTGGAAACTACTAAACGTATATGAACGGAACTCGATATAGCCCGAGTTAGCTCGGGCTTATAGCCCGAGCTAACACTTAGGATACATTTTATCCCAATAAAGGACGTCGTTTCCTTAAAATAAAGGGATTAGCAAAACAGTACGTCATTCATTATATTACTTCATATCAGGTTGGCTTCGACTCGTCTGTATATTTGCTGGGCAGTTATATACACTATATGGACTTAGTTTCTTTATTACTGTAGTGAATTTAACATGAAACAGTAAAATAAGTTTTTATGTAAGTAACATAGAGTTACTGCCTAGGATTTGATACTCAGCGTAGCCGTGGGACAAACTCTAGTATTAAATAATAATATAAAAATTATATGATATACAGGCAACATTTTTCAAGTAGGCCTTCAGGGCCAAATTCTAAACTATAAGAAATACCAAAAAACGCTCAAGGGAGTCTCGAGGCCGATTTTGACGAAAAATAAAGTGGTGGCATTAGATTTTTGAAAAATCAATTAACCTTGTCAGAAATTGAAAGATCTGACTTTTGAAAAAATAAACACAGCCTATATTATTATATCAAATCATAGTGTAGCTTGTAAGGTTTAATTTTTGTAAAGCAATGTCAAATGGTACACCTAGGAAAACGACGGTTAAAAAAGAGAAGATAAACACCCAAATCATTTTCACCGTTTACTTACAGTATTGGTAGTTACTAGATTTTAACAAATAAAAAGGCAGTTAATAGATTCAAAACAATAATTAAGAATTTTTGTCTCCTAAAATATAGGTCAATTCTAATTTGCGAGCAAGTAGTCAATTCACACCTCCAATCATATACCATGTATACTGTATTATTACATTGTGTGTAACATGTCGAGCCTTAAGTATATTTTTTGATGGAAAAGGTATTTTAAAATATGATTTTGTTTTGAGACTTTCTGTTTTGATTTCAGACCCTGCTGAGTTCAGCAGGGTCTAATCTAATTAAAACTGAAAGACTTCAAACAAAGTAATAGTTTAAAATAGCTTTTGCAACAAAAGATGTACTTAGGTCTAAATGTCGCTTAAGATAAAATGGCGGTAAAGGCTCGATGTAATCATTGGTGCAGTAAATAAAGGCTTACAATACATATATTAATATTGTTACGACTTAGCCAAAATTCCACGAAGCAAGCCGACAAATGTGAATGCGCACTTGCCGGCCATAAATCCCGAGTTTATTACCTGCCCGTATTTGCACTTCTTTTGTTTTCTTTGTGTTTAATATTTGTAATTACAAAAGCCGTCTATTGTGTATTTTAAACCTCTCTGGTAGGCAGTGGCCAGGTGTGGTTCTAAGAATCCATTGTTTACACGGTCGTGACATATTGTAAGCTGAGTATATAGGGATGCCCGAACGGAGAGATCGGCAGTCAAGCGACGATTACGATACGAGCAAGACGTGTGTACATTCGATAAGCGATATAGTGACGGACGTTACGCGCGTTAAATCGTGCAGTTTGTACTAGTTATGTCCAGTTATATTTGTACCTATGTTATACGTGTTTGTATAGTTCTAATAAATTCTATAGTAATTCCAACGGCATTTTAATTCGAGTCCCGCACTCGTAACAATATTTTAAAAACACATTTTTTTTAATGTAACTTAGTAAAACATTCTATTTACCGATAAATTAAATTGAAAAACTAATATTATTCTTATAAAATTCATTAACTTTTTTAAGGTTTCCGCCATGTTGGAACGGAGTAATTGCTAAGCATCGTATTACGTTCCCCATAACTCAATCCAAGCTCTAAAACGAAGGAGTAATTCATCTGTGAAAGGTTGATTACAGCTATTACTTACCAAATATTATATTCATATTGACTAAGTTTCGAATACGACTTCACTCGTCTAATATAATGAAAATAAAAGTATTGCATAGAAACAAAAAGAAAATAAATAAAAACTACTAATTGCATTTTTAATTAATGTGTACTCTTTAATAATAAAGAAAGTATACAATTTCCTACGGCCGGAGTAGCCTGTCGTAAGAGGCGATAAAATAACCCAAAGCCAGGTAGGGTTTTTGTCCATCTGGATGACTACCACCCCTGGTCTAGAGTATGCCGCAATAACAACCTTTAGGTAGTTGAGTTCTAACAGTGGGTGTTGCCGCATTGGTAGAATTTTCGATATACAAATGTCCATAGGCGATGGTAATCGCTTCCCATCAGGTGGGCTGTTTGCCTATCTGCTGAAATCGTGCAATAAAAAAATTGCTTTGTGGAGCTAAACCGTGGCATCCCTTCGAGGTACTTGCGGAAGATCAGCGCGGGTTGTGAAACTAGCTGGTGCGCCGACGAAGTTCTGGTTATAAATTTCTTCCTCCCCATCCTGGCCATGAACAAAAGAATAAACTTTCAAATGAAGAATGCGCAGAATAAGACAATCATTCATGTTTTGTGTTATGGGGTATATTAATACAACGGACTACTCTGGGGCTGATCCCAGACCATACTAAACTATTTAATTAGTAAATATCAGTATATATAAATATATAGTATAACCTCTGTAAGTCAGACTTGAAGGGAGACGCCAAAAATTTTCGTTATAGAATTTTCGAGTTAGGAGGATTCCGATTTAGCGAATTTTGTAAGGAAACATTCGATTTGTATAGGTCATTGTCGGCATATACTTATAGTTGGTTTTCAAATAATCGAGTTGTAAAGGTTGTATAATCAAAGATTGCTATGTTCGAGATACTGGGGTACAATTTATTTTTACGAGTTATAGAGGGAAAATCAATATGTAATCTTCCATTAAATAATTATGAATTCAGTAAATAATGTAGTCGCTGTCGATAATAATTAGGGTAGTCTGAAGGAGATCGCCTTTGGCGACAAGACCGCCCATTGTACATTAATGTATTTGCAATAAAGTTCTTCATTCATTCATTCAATAATTATTTCGACTTATTAGGATTCAGATTTCGAGCAACGGAGGTTTTGAGGTACAAGGGAAGGGAAACACATTTTTTTTCGATTTTAGGAGGTTTTCGTCTTATCAAGGTTTGACTTAAAGAGGTTCTGCTGTACTTAAATAAATAGAAAAAATACGTAATATATGTATTTTTACTGTTTAATTAACTATACTGGAATGCCTCCTATTATATTAATGTACTCTGTGCTGGAATATGCCATTGAAACTTCATTAGCGTTGCCATGGCGACCTATTTGGTAGTGAATGGAAACTGCATCGCGTTTTCTTTATTGCATGAGTTCAGCAGACATGTAGACGGCCCACCTGATGGAAACCAACGGTGCTACAAATGCGCTGATGCTCTCTATAGGGAGACTGGAACCTGGCCACTAATGCCGGAACACAACTCAAGGTTGTTATGGCGGCATACTCTAGACCAGGGTTGGTAGCGACCCAGACGGGTAAATACCCTATCACTTGGCTATGGGTTGTTAAGTCGCCTCTTACGTCAGGACGCCCGGCAGCAGGAAATTGTATTCTTTCTCCGTTCCTGCACGGATAAAATCTTGTTGACTATATTTGTCTATCCCACCGAAACGTCGCCATTTACCGGGATAGGGAATGTTCTAAATGTTGAGTCAAGACATAAGCTGGCTCATGTTGAGTTTACAGGTATACATACAGATATAATATGATAGATCACACACAAATTTCATTAAAATAAGTAGAACAAATGGTCTTTCAGGGAAACTGTTGTGACATCTATCTATCTACGTATACTATAATAAATATGTAAATCGTTTGAGTTTCTACATTGAGTTTAAGAATATGATAAAGATCAGGGGGGATAATTCGGACCAGGAGATTCCAAAAATGCATTTTTTAGAATTTTTGTCATTCAGCCTGTCTCTCTATCTGTTAGAGCATCACGTGAAAACTATAGAACGGATTTAAATGAAACTCGACACAGAACTAGCTCATATTCCAGGGCGTAACTTATGATACATTTTATCGCGATAAATGATGTCGTTTCCATAAAACAGACAAAGTAGCTAAATAGATGGCGCTGCAATCGCGTTTTTTCAATTCACTAACAAATACCTACGTTGTCATAGGAAACAAGTCATTCATTGTATTACTTCTCAAATCAGGTTGGCTTCGACTCATCTCTATGTTTTGCTGGAGAGTTGTTTAGACTATATTGGACGTATTTTCTTTGTTATTATTATATGTATAAAACGGATTTAAGTTTTTGGGTAAGTAAAATAAAGCTACTGCCTAGGGTGTAAAATGTGGCGCAAACGTGGGGCAATCACTAGTATTACATACATGTATGTAAAAAGACGACCAAAAGGACATGAACACTATAGTACTAGTGGTCGCCTAGTGGTCGAAAGTCGACCATAATTAATTTAAATTATAATTTTGAACATTATTAAGGTTCTGTTGTCAAAGACGATACTTCTATAATCACAGATTTTGCCAAGGCTACACTGTTAATTTTACTTTAACAATAAACAAAAGAGCATATATGCGTGTGTGTGTCAAATACATGATAGTGGGTGTAATGTTTTTTTATTGATTTAATGTATTTCTTATGTATATTTAAAAAAATTAGCATTTCTGCACTCCTTGTCTATATTAACTATAAGTGTGCGAAATTTCATACTCCTCCGCCCGCGCAATTTTCGTAAAAAGGGGGTACAAAGTTTTTGCTTCGCTTATTAATATAATGATTACGGTGGATACATTACAGAATAAAAAAAAAAAATATTTAATAAAAATAAAGCTAATATATAATATCTATATATTTTACCAATAGCCCCCTTAAACTTTTATTTCATGTTTTAAAACAAACCGCCAAGCATACCGCAAGCAAAATGTTTGCACTAAAATTGTCCAAAAACAATCCACGCATGTATAAACGAACTTTCAAAAGAATGTGTCTAATGACAAATTCTCGGAATAAAAAAATCTAATTCACGCACGGATCCGACCGCCACCCCTTTCATCCCCCGACACCCCAAACAGGGGGTGGGTTAACACAAATGTGTACATATACGCAATTTTTGATCAATACTTAAAAATTAACCCAGCCTCCTGTAGTTTTTAAAATTATTCTGCGCATGTCATGATTTTTAATCAGGCCCCCCTTTCCACCCACGGACGTACATATGTATTATTGTTTTATATATGTATGTTTAATTATATAAGTACAAAGAGTTCGAATTGTGCTTTGTGAGCGTTTAATGTTCTGTTTGTTCCTGTATGGAAATTTTGAGTAGCAAGTGATGATGGTTAGTATTTAATTATTAGTCCATTTTTCATTAGCATTAGTTATTGTGATGAATATTACCTAAGGAATCTTTTGACTTTACTTAAATACTTTTAATTAATGAAGGAAATTCTAACTTGTCTCTTAGGTCCTCGGAAAATTTGTTACTTATAACTCCTCTGCATACCAACTAGCTTTTATGACAAATCTTTCACAGTCCAAGTAGTTCGTCTTTGGAACGCGCTGCCTGTATCAAGCTAGCCAAGTCACTGCACATTTTTAATAGACTTGTGAAGGATTATTATAGCTCAAATAGCTCAATTTAGGGATGCAGCAGCAGTTATTGTCAACCTTTTCTCGTTTTATATTTATTTATGTAAGTGTATTGATAATATTTTATTTATATATATATCATATTAGTATATAGGGTATAAGATGAATAATACCTAAACATAATACTCGTAGTTTTTGTCATCTATACTAGCTACCCTGGTAACTAGTAGTCGTGGTAGCGTACTGGCTAGCGCACGCATCCCGAACTCAAAGGGCGCGGGTTCGATCCTGACCCGAACGCATGCACCACTTAGTCAGTTTTCTGATGTAATGTGCATATTGTTACAATTACAACGAAAACATCGAGATAACCGATGTGTCAAACCTGCCAAGCCGCCTTGGTTAATCGTGGCGGGTATACTGTCAGTTCCCCCTATAATGAGAGGCCCGAGCCCAAAAGTGGGACATTTGTGGGCTGATATTATATATAATTATATTATAACTAGCTACCTAGCTATAATTAATACGATAGCTCTATGCTTTACCTAAATATATCTTCTTATTTACGCTGGATTTCTAACTTACTATATACTACAGTATCCTGAAAAGACTACTCAATAAACATGATTTCTCACTGACCTGGTAATTTATTAGGAGGACCAGTGTCATTAGTTACTAAAATGGATAAAGGCTAAAGTACTACAAATATTAGATTATTTTCGCGTAACACTTTTTCCTAACTTGACGATTTCTGCCAGTTCACTCTACTGTGAGCCGAATAATACAATTTCGGTCCAACAAGCTTAAGAAATATTGTTATTAAGGTTGCCAAAGTCTGTTTATTCCGATAGCTACCACGTGATTGTATGTGATTCAAACTTCCATGTGACTAGGTACCTTCTAGATCAGTGCTCCTTACTAGACCTCTCTGCTCAACATTAGGTGAGATCATGCCCGAAAGGTTCACTGTCTAAATCATAATCTAACGAGTTTAGATTGATTTCTTTTGTTTGTTCACCGCTTTGTCATTTTTTTATCCTCCTAAAACACATTTTGTATGAAAATTGAGCTTGCACAAATTATTTAGCTAACCGTCTTATTTCTTTAACCAATTTCAAGTCTTAATTTATACAATTAATATTTTCTTTTAAATATTTTTACCATTAGGCCACCTGCATATTTGTAAACAAAGCACACTTATTACCCGCCGGCGTTTGAGCTAGTAACATTAAAGCTCTTCTATGACTGTCTTCTTTTGTTTACTTTGTTTAAAATTTGTGATTGGAAAAACAACCCATTGTGTATTGTAATCTTTATGGTAGTGATTAGCCAGGTGTGATTCTTGGAAAATTCAGTCCAAGCGGTCGAGTAGACATATTGTATTTATACAGTATAAAGCAATGCCCCAACGGAGGGGTGAGGCAGTCGAGCGTTAAGCACAAGTGAAGCGAGACGTGTGTACTACATTCGGTAGTTTATTTAGTGACGGTCTTTGCGCGTGTTATTATATCTTGTACCTGTGTTATACGTGTTTGTATAGTTCTAATAAATTCTATAATAATTCCAACGGCATTTTAATTCGAGCCCTGCAACTCGTAACAATATATTATTGCATGATTTCAACAGACAGGCAGACGGCCCATCTGATGGAAAGCGGTTACCATAGCCTATGGACAATCGTAACACACGTAGGTGCTACCAATGTGCTGCTGCTCTCTAAAGGGAGACTGGAACAGATTGTTATGGTGGCATAATCTAGCCCAGCCATCCAGACAGGCAAATGCCCTACCACCTAGCTATGGGTTGTTTTGCCGCCTCTTACGACATGCCACCCGGCCGCAGGAAATTGTATTCTTTCTCCATTTCTGCACGGATAAAAAGTCGGAAAAATCAGATACATCTCTCTGAAAATAATTCTGATAGCGTCCATGATGGTGAAATAAACAATTTTATATAAACATTAGCGGGAGTCATGTGCTAAAGGAAATAATCTTCTTAAATATTTCTACCTGCCGCCAATAAAGACCTGGTTTTATGAATAACATAAGCTTTGAACAAAAGTTCCCTTGACCGACTTTTCTGACCTAATTTTACTCAAAACATTAAATTTGTAATTCCCTTCACGATTTTTTTTAGCAAAATACATATTTCCGGTTTCCTTGCTTCTGATTTAGATTTCAAATATTTTATTATTTATCTATAATATTATTAAATTCTAAAAATGCCGTGTGTGTCTGTACATTGAAGCTATTAAAAAAACTGGAATACGCTATATATACGATGGAGAACACGATTTCTTGTCTGTTAGTCGGTTGGTCTGTTTGTCCGGGATTCATGTAAAAACTACTGGGCCGATTTCGATGCGGTCATCGCTGATCGACAGCAAATTCTACGTAAAAATCTACGTTAGTATAAATAGTAACGTAGATTTTTAGTCTATGTATGTGTTTTTCCAGGATAAATCCTGGAAATCCTATATCCTGGATTGATTTAAAATGGCCAGATTAAAAAAACATAAAATTCTAATGTGATTTTTACAATGATCGATAAAAAAAATTATGTAATAAAAATGCGGTACTTCGTGTCCTGGAAATCCCGCAGGAATCTCAAGTCAAGCGTGGATGAAGTCGCGGGCATATAGTTTTACATATATATCTTCCACTTTATGGTAGAGGTATCAGTTGTATGAATTGTCTGACAGAATTATATTTTTTAAATTAATCAAGAAAACCATTTTTGTGTATTGTTTTTCGATCTTGATTAATTAAGTTCTAGTAGCTTAAACTTTACCAGTAAATATCATTAACTAATTTCTATCAGTGTTATGCTATTCTCTATGAAGTTATTAATACAAAAAAAATAAAGAAAGAATTATGCGTACTTAATTCACCTATATCGTAATAAAATCTATCCAAAAACGTAGTACTAAAATCTCAAGTGAAATGGAGTGTTTAAACTAGTCATATATAAGTGATAAAAATATTTTTAAATTATTATCCAGTTTAATATATGCCTTTCTTTAGTCATAATCAAGATTTTTTGTAAAATAAGAATAATGAATTTAAAAAATTAAAACAAGCACCTTAGATCATAAAACCTTGTAAGAAAATTAATTATCATAATTAAGTAAATCAACAATGGAGCTCGATCAGTATAAACTGGTTTCACAAAGAAAACGTTGAGAAAACTCGCTACGGGCGACGACGTAGCCGCGTAGTACTACGCCGTAGCTCCCGGGGCCTACGTAAAAACAATATTTTGTTTTAGTCCGTTAAGGTATTATTACACTAGTTCACTAAACATTCCATATTGCTAGTAAGTTTGTCACACTGCTTTTTCTGTTTATAACAGTCTATTTAAACTTGGAAACAGTATGAATTTGCCCTTTGGAATGATATAACCTGATTTAATTCATGAAAGATTGTTACTAAAGTGAGTAGTAGTATATATAACTTTTTTTTACTTAAAGAGCTACTTAGATGAAGTTCACATCTCACGATACAGTTATATAGATGAAGAATATCTTCGTTAAATAGATAACTTTGAGTTAATAATTTACTGTTCTATTAAATATAATTAAAGTAATTATATATCGTATAATATGTATACCACCTTCAATACATTCAATCCGTTTTTATTCCTGCCTCAGGTTGTTTGGAAGAGATCATTTTTTAGCGGTATGACACCATTGTGCATATTTAGAATATTTTTAGGTTTTCTGTTGACTAATGTACAATGAAGAGTTCTATCTACCTAATATTTCGGGAGCAAAATTGTCATGACTTACCATAATATCTCTTGCATCATTTTTATTAATTATTTTCTTAAACATATACCTTAGTATTTAATAAAACAAATTTTATGTTCGATAATAACGACTAAGAAATTTGTCAAAAAGTTTTTATTATTGTTGATATGCTTCTTACATTTATGTAAACAACATGTTTGCCTACGTGTTTCCTTAAACATTTTCATCTATTTTAAGAAATTATGAGTTTTAATAGGTAAATATAATCTTAGACCATATCTTTGTTCTGCATAGGGCGAGATCATGGTTAAATGCGAACCTATACTATGTACAGTCGTGGTATGAAAATATTAGCCAATTTTCAAATTGATTAATTTAACGTTCCGCGAGCACATGTTACCTTTTCTAACAGAATAGACTGTTCCACAGAAAGTTATGTTTAACTATTAGATAATAAACTTTATAATTACTTAAAACAAAGTCGTTTGGTTTTCTTTCTTGTCTAAGAAGATTCTTTAGACATACTTGTCAAACCTCTTTATTGGTTTTAATATCTATGTTAAGCGTAGTGAGTACATCCTCTTTGTTTCTTATTGGAAAACTCAGCCTCTGTCATAGTCATCAACATTGCAATATTCTTTTTTCATGTTTCTATATTTTATAAACGTAATATTTATTAAAATGTTGGCAGTGTTGTTTTTTGTACTCGTGCAAGCTAAAGTCGACTTTGGGGTGATGAACATTTTCATTCCACGACTGTTCTATAAAAAATCTAAAACTCTTCACTGTTCAGCACATATATAAAAAAAAACCAATAATTGCATGTAAAAGCAGAAAAAATAAGCGCCCTTATCCATTATATAGTTTGACATAACATATTTTTTTCCATTTATACCCAAGGCTAGACTGTTAAGTGACAAGTGTATAAGCTCCTTTACAATTCTAATTTTATTATTGAGCCTTGAATGAAAGGTCTTTTCAGGTTATTTTTAAGTTTTTTCAGGACTAATCCGATTACTTGAAACGCTTAATTCATTCTTTGCTTACTACGTTTTAACGGTTTTAAGCGCGGTAATTTATTTGATTTTTATTATTCCGACATTTCGGCCACTTTTCAGTAGCCGTGATCACGGAAGACACGCTGAATAAACCCAACCACTACATCAAATTCGATAAACCATAAATGCTCACAAAAGAGGATCGTTTCATACCTAGAATGACGCGTGAGGCTATTGAAATCAGAAAACACCCAAATTTCAATATAGAAGATGGTTGGCAAGTACCACCTGCTTGTGATCCGATCATGAAAACTATTAAGACCCAAACCAGCAAAAACCAACCGCCAGACCTCAAGACACTGTGAGCTCTTTCTGCGTGCACCGGAACACAAACCAAGTTGTTTGATCATTTCTTTTTATTTTACCTCCCACTCATTTTAATATTATATAAAATTATTAGAGCTAGGCACGTTTGCTGAGGAGTTTCTTGCGCCGCTTCTTCTCTTCAAGCCACAACATGTTGCAAAGTGGTTGTAAATTAGATTAGGCTCCCATAGAGTAAATAAAAACTGTAAACAAAATTAAAACTAAATAATTAAAATGAACTAGTTGGCGGTAGGCTAAATAAAACTTTAACAATACTCATTGACACTTAACATCTCTGTCTTCCGTGATCACGGCTACTGAAAAGTGGCCGCAACGTCGGAATAATAAAAATCAAATAAATCACCGCGCTTAAAACCGTTAAAACTTAGTTTTATTATGTATACTAGTCGCGAAAAAAAGAAAATATTCTATCATTGCTATTTAAAAAAAATCATTCATTTTTATTTACTTATTTTGTATTCAACTTTAAATATACTTTTAGGTTGATTTTAAGGGACCGCTAACAAAGTCGCCTGAACTATAATTGTATTTTATTTTAATTGAAGTTTATCATAGAACACACAAACCAGAGGAAATAACAATAAAGTCGTTTTCGGATTTAAAACATTGTACCTCATAAAATGGCAATAGGCTAAAATTTTATTTGAAACTGGCTGTGCCCGCGATTTGGCCCGCGTGCAGATTTTTTCGCGAAACCCTAAAAATTTAGCCGAAGTTACTTCATATAATATCAGCTATCTGTCACTGAAAGTCACCTCAAAATCGACACGGCTGTTTTCGAGATTAGTCGAAACATCCAGACCGCAGACAAAAATGTAAAAATTTGGTTTTTTGATATATTTATTTTCTTATACATTTAGTAAAAAGCTGTTATTCTGACATTACAAATAGACACTACTCCAAGATAAGTCGTTAAGTTGAAATTCTGTCTTTTCATAACTAGTAATAATCACTCAATAATAAAATCCTAGGACAATAATAATTTACCTAAAAGTATAATACAAATTTTAACACTGTACAGTTTGTACACTTGGATTGTAGTTTATAAAGGTAGTTTGCTGGCAGTAGTTGTTGAAATACTTTATTGTTGTAGGAGGTCAAATTCAAATTCAAAAGGTTTTATTCTAAATAAGTTCCACTGGAGAACACTTTTGAAGGTCATACATATAGGTTAAAATTTAATTTTAGTTCCTATTCTATGTATACCGCTTTGCAACGTGTTATTGCTGTTAAGGAGAAGAAGCGACAAGAAACTCCCCAGCAACACGTCTAGCTAAAAATTGTTTTTCTAATTCTATTTATATTTCAAGTTCTTTTTTTATAAGTCTTATACAAAAGTATGTTATAGAATTACTTTTCGAAGAGTTGTAGCAAACAGTGGATACTAAGTAAGACAAAGGTCGAAGAAATAGAGCTTCCTTGTGATTTAATTTGATTGTGATGATTGTAATATTGATGTAATATTAATACCTAATAGATTTTAATTATTAATTATAAAAATAATCACAACAATTTACACCCTCTACAGGCAAAAACATGTGATCTTATGAAATGTTCCTAGCGTCTTTTTTATGTACCATGTTTTATGCAATAAATGATGATTTGATTTGATTTTGTTTTAATTTGAAACTACAGAAATTTATTGTTCCGGTAGTAGTAGTACTTGGATGCTGATCCCTGGAGTTTCCGGTTCAACTTTATACCAAATAAAATCATATGTTACTTGATTAGCAAATCACTCACAAAATAATTATGAGTATAATAGTTATATACATATTGCTGCAACTGAAGTGTTCCGAGAAGCCGAAATCCCTACAATCTTTTTCTTAACTCCTGTTTTATTACCCTTGTTATTTAAATTATCTGTAATTCTTTTATCATCGCCTTAATTGTCCAATGTGATTTGTTCGCGCTAATTTTTAAAGTAAGTAACTCTATTTGTTGATCGCTAATCCCTTTGTGTTTATGGCCGGCCTTCGTGAAAAACATAAACCGTTCAATTGTTCAAATTTCATAGTAAGTTCTTAGAAGTCATGCAGTTTTGGATTAAAACGTCGTATATGTTTATTAAGAGGCCATGTCTAATTTGCGAATGTATAAGGTCGGCCAGTTAAGACAGAGCTAGTTAAGTTTCAACTACGATCGAGGAATTATTCAGTACGCAATATACATTCAGCGCGGAAAATTCACGTCGACAGACGCGCGTTTTTTGTTATTACGATTTTCTGCCTTACAGTTTGGACTTGTATTTGCTTATGTTTATAAGAACTGTGAATTACATGTAAGTACTTCTAATAAAGTGCGTGATCTTTCAAAACAACATTTTAATTGATATTCCACAAACAGTCTGCAGTGTCAACATAAAGCTGTACATTGAGCCGTGCATCTCTGCCTCTACATCAAATACAAGCTATTTGAGCTTGTAATTATTGCAAACAAGCGAATATTAATAATTATACAAAACTCCGCGATTGTATAGTTCGTTAGAACGGGATAATGATAAAAATGTATCGCGCTCTGATGGTGGTACCTCATCCCCCACCGAATTTTTCGCCTCCCGTTCGTTTAGCGAGATTCGATCCCGCAATCAGGGGGCCTGGGGGGCTTGGGGGGCATTTTTTGGACCCCCCACCCCCAACCATCGTAAATTGGAGCATATAATTTTTATTACAACGGTGTCGTGTGTGCTGTTAGAGGAATCGTATATAAAGGAAGTTTATTTCGCCTCTGGGTAGGTACAGTTCCTTTTACTGTAAAAAAAATATATTTTCTACACCGGAAAACAACCTCATTAATTTTTGATAATAACGATGTATACAGTATATATAGCCGCCACTTTGTACGCACGGAACTTATACTTTACATATACGATACGATTAGCTGAATGCTAACCATTTCACGCCGATATTCTGTAAGAGCGTGGTATCACACCGATCGAGCTAGCCCAACAAGCTGTCATCAAAGTAATGATTCCAGCATGGCTAAAGATAGATAGACAGATAGATGACACTTTATTGTTCACCAAAACACAAATTACAAAAATGCACAACAAGACAATAGTTACATACTTGGCAAACAAAAGGCGGCCTTATCGCTAAAAGCGATCTCTTCCAGGCAACCTGAGACTAAATCACAGTATATCTATATGTTAATACGTGAAGGAAAATCACAGCAAAAAGTTTTTACTCCTTTTTAAGAAAATTACGTAGACGGAGGAGTATGAAATTACGCACACCTATAGGTTATATAGAGAAGGAGTGCAGAATGCTATTTTTTCTTAATTATGCATAATTAATACATTAGATGAATAAAAAAACATTGCACACACTACTATGTATTTGACACACACGCGTATATACTCTTTTGTTTATTGTTAAATTCAAATTAAAAGTGTAGCCTTGGCGAAATCTGTGATTATAGAAGTATATAGTCTTTGACAACAGAACCTTAATAATGTTCAAATTTGTAATTTAAATGAATTATGGTCGAATTTCGACCACTAGTAACAATAAATAAAGCATAAACGGGAAAAGACGCGGTGAAAATCCTATTACAGTAAAAAAAATATATCTAATATTGCCTATAAAAGCGAAAGTTAAAAACATACAAAAACACGGAACGATTCAATGGCAACTTTCACTTTCACCGGAAAATTTTAAGTTAATAAAACATACACGAATACATTTTTGATGAACATTCACTTTTTTGTATTTTTTCTAACTGCCTCGTCCGACAGCTTTGTTCCATCTAAAATATTTGGGAAAATGCCACTAAAACTGCGGGAAACGCACCATACTCTCAGTTTCACATTGGTTTATTAAAACATTTTTTTGTGCATTCTTTGTGGGTTTTGTGTTTCACTCCAAAACCAAACAGCGATTTGGAGTCAATTTTCTACTTATAGATTTACTAGCTGACCCGGCGAACTTCGTACCGCCATATTTTCTGAATTCCTAAAAGACTTTCTTTCATGACACATAAACAAAATCACCAAAATCGGTCCAGGTGATTAAGAGGATTCTAGAACCCGATCTCAGCGCCACCTACCGGTTCTAATTGTGAATCTAAGCCATCCGGGAACCCACTCCAACACACAAAAACAAATATCATCAAAATCGGTAAAGTCGTTCTCAAGTTACAGGCGTACATACATTTCTACAATTCATTTTTATATATGAGATTTTGCAAATTTAGTTTAACTTAATATTTTAAAATTTTGTCAAAATGTCGCGAAACGTTTAGTAGACCTCTCACGCGACCAAAAGGCTGGCGTCTATTATGCTCAAAGATTAAGCATTGCCATACAACGTGGCAACGCCGACAGGCTTTTGGGAACGTTCCCGGTAAGTGACAGTGGTTTCGGACCAATATTTTATTTATAATTATACCGTCTTTTTTATTTAGTTGTAGTATTTAATTTTAGGTTTATATATATATTAAAACTTGTTTGTAAAAGCTATTATAGTGAATAGCATACGAGATAGATAGATACATTTATCAGATAACGTTGTCTATTATAAAATCGAGTACTGCTTCAGTATAAGATGTTATAGTACCTTCCTCCAATTGTTGTATAATTTAATTTATAATTTAATTATAAAAGTAGCAAATAAATAAATTGAATATTTGAATTGAATGAATATATTTAATTATGTATATCTATATTAGTTTATTATTATTATTATTTAGTTAAACCACCAAATACTATTTCATTTTTCTTGTAATGTCTCTAATGGAATATTCTAATGGAAATGTATTCATATTAAATGTCTAGGTTTAAGTTATGGTGAACAATAAAGAGTTTTCATTCATTCATTAAATTGGATTGTAACTTACATTACCATCTTGCATATGCAAACATAAACTTACATGTAGATACGTGAAATGATTTGTAATACTCAATTAAATTCACATTTAAAAGGTTATCTTCAAACCAAGTTCCACTGGAGATTACGTTTTTCAAGTTCATAAATATAAGATAAAATATCTACTTCATATTCTATATACAATTGTACAACGCTTCGCAACATGTTATCGCTATACAAGGAGAAGAAGCAGCAAGAAACTCCCCACCAACATATTTAGCAAATTTTTTTTACTTCATATTTATCTAAGTATCTCAGGCACGTTTTTTTAATAAGTGCAAAAGTATGTACAAATAAATCATATTATGCTTGTTTCAATGAACCATTATATTAATGCGTGAAGCAAAAATAGCGCAAAATTTTTGTACCACTTTGTACACGAAAATTGCGCACACTTATAGTTTATATAGAGAAGGACCTATATGCAGAATGCTAATATTTTTTATTGTTATGCATAATAAATACATTAGATCAATAAAAAAGAACATTGCACACACTAACATGTACTTTTGTTTATTGTTAAAGTCAAATTAACAGTGTAGCCTTGCCGAAATCTGTGATTATAGAAGTATAGTCTTGGACAAGAGAACCTTAAGAATGTTCAAAATTATAATTTAAATTAATTATGGTCGATTTTCGACCACTAGGCGACCACTAGTACTATAAAGTGTCCATGTCCTTTTGGTCGTCTTTTTACATACATGTATGTAATACTAGTGATTGCCTCACGTCTGCGCCACATGTTACACCCTAGGCAGTAGCTTTATTTTACTTACCCAAAAACTTAAATCCGTTTTATACATATAATAATAACAAAGAAAATACGTCCAGTATAGTCTAAACAACTCTCCAGCAAAACATAGAGATGAGTCGAAGCCAACCTGATTTGAGAAGTATGTTCAAACTTATAATTTAAATTAATTATGGTCGATTTTCGACCACTGGGCGACCACTAGCTAATAGAGTTATAGCAAACATACCACACACAACAAAGTCAAAAGAAAAAAAATTCATGATGGTTATTTTTTTTTAATTTTAGTGTGTTACTCATGAGTAACGTATTAAAGTTACATAGTGCAACATATTCCTAATAAGTTGAGTTAACACAAAATGAAACGTGACTCAGAAACTTGAATAAAAACTTGGTGCGAGTTCCTATGCAAATGCAGTTTTGTCATTTCGATTTTCAATACAGCAATATCCCTTTTTAAGCAAAGTATTTTTTATATTATTTTTGAATTTGATGAAGGCCAGGTATACTATTTAATTAAAAAGAAGTAATTATTTCCTTTCCCAGAATCTATATTAATATTATAAAGAGATAAAGTTTGTTTGTTGGATGTAATCTATTAAACAACTGAAGTGAATTTGAAAATTCTTTCACCATAGAAAACTACATCATTTCTGAGTAAAATAAGTTATATTTGATTGTAATTAATAATATTTTTTAATTTTTTCACAGCAAAGTGTGCACGGGTCAGCTAATATCCTATAATTTCTTTCCTACCTTTCATTAAGATCCTTTCACCAGTTTAGTAGTAAATAGGCAACAAACACACAGTCACTTTCGCATTTATACATATTGTCACGACTCAGGTCCCGACAAAAACAAAATCCACCTGCATATCTGAAACAAAGCACATTTATTACCTGCCGGCATTTAAACTAATTGTAAGTCCTTTATGACCCTCTTCCTTTGTTTACTTTGTGTTTAAAATTTGTGATTAGAAAACAGCCCATTATTATTGTACTCTTTTATGGCAGTTTGCGGCCGAGTCATTAGCCAAGTGTGGCGGATTAAGCCGACTTAGATACGGGGGCATTGATTTTGTGCAGTATAAAGCGATGACCTGATGGAGGGGGAGACAGTCAAGCGAGAACCACGAGCGAAGCAAGACGTGTGTACTACCATCGGGAATCTAATAAGTGACGGATTTTGCTCGTTTTATTGAAATACGACCTTCTGCATTACGTTTGGACTTGTTGTGTTCGGTTATATTTGTACCTGTGTTATACGTGTTTGTATAGATCTAATAAACTCTATAGTAATTCTAACGGCATTTTAATTCGAGTCCCGTAACTCGTAACAATATATTAGTATGGAAAGATAATTATTATATGTACGGTACAGTAAAGATACTTTTTCCTTTTAAAGTCAAGCAACATACTTAACAAGACTTGACTTTTAAGAAATAACAAACATATTTAACCATAGTAAACGTACATAAATTGGAGAGCGCCCAGTATCGACAAATTAGCGCAGGGAGGCGTTTCTCATACGATACGATATTTTCTTAATATTATAAGCGAACATTTCCATCCTGCTTTTTTATTTTTCTCGACAATATTAGTACAGATAGGACAATGTAGGTATATTAGAAATACCATTGTGTAGGGTATTATAAGATTTCAAAGCGATACTTGTCTATACAGCGGCGACTGGATTAACCGGACTGATTGTTGTTGTGATTGAAAAACCGGATAATTAAATACATAAAGAATGCAATTTTTGTATGTATTGTTAAGTCAAGGTAAAATAATGAAATAGTAGTAGACTTAAATATAGATCTGTATAGCATAACTATAAATTCTGTTAAGCGCAATTTAACACAATTGTTTTTATAGAACTAGCTAAAAATTTTGTTATATTAATATCCCTCGATATCGGGTATGTGTATATTTTTGAAGTGATAACTTCTTATGAGAGGGTAAACCGCTTCGTTACGTAACGCGTTACGGCACCAGTCTCTCTGGCTTCCCTTTCTCTCACGCACACGGCAGCGGTAGTTAGGCTCCTCCTCTCTCACTCTAACTCACAGCGCTAGGTTTCTCAAGTTAAAGAATTTCAATATTAAATAGTTCAACTTAGATTAGTTTAAGTTATCACTTTTGTCGGTCGTCCCGAGACGCACACTGTCTGTTTTTCGTTACCAATAGGTGGAGGTATTATTATCAGCATCTTTTTTTTAAAATATTATTGTTACTATATTTTGTATGTATTAGACTGTAAGCCTTCCTAAAATAAATAAATAAAATAACTCTTCTCCTCCGCGTACAAGTGTTTATTCCAAGTAACAGAAAAACATTAGACATACATTTTCATACATACGAATGTACCGATATATTTTCTTAAAATACTAAAATATTGCAATCTTAATTTATTGCCAATCCGGATGATGGCGAATCCGTATAATTTAAGTCCGGTTAATCTTGCCTTAATTTTGCCAGGTGGTTGGGTATTTTCCCGACTGGATGGCTGCCACCCCTGGTCTAGAGTACACCGCCATAACAACCTTGAGTTGTGTTCCATCATTAGTGACCAGGTTCCAGTCTCCCTTAAGAGAGCAGCAGCGCATTTGTAGCACCTTTGGTGTTGCAAATGTACATAGGCGATGGTAACCGCTTTCCATCAAGTGGGCCGTCTACCTGTCTGCTGAACTCATGCAATAAAAAAAAAATCTAGTCTCCACTGTACATTATTGAAGGTGCTTGTTAATGCCAACATAGATTTAATTTTAGAACAAAATATTTTTTCACATTTTGACAATTTTTGACATAAGTGGATGGGTTTTATCACTTTGTCCGATTTTGATTGGCTTAATTCAAGAATCAATACAACAACCAACGCTAAACAGTACTCTGCTACCAGTACATTTTTGTACATGGTCCTTCGAGCCGGATTCAAAGGTTATTGAACGATAGAATAGAACTTATTTATTGCGAATGATGAATTTGCTGTTTGTCTAGAGCAGTGTGGTGACACAGGTCGCTCCAATTGGCGGGTTTCGTAGTACAGTAATAGGGTGTAAAGGTTTCTTCAAAATATATTCCTTCACCATCAATATGCGAAGATTATATACGCGCATTAAGACAGACAAACAGCCAAAAGCAATTATTATATTACGCCGATTTAAATACTATTTCTCTAAGACGGTGTACTGTAACTAACGCTGCAGGCTGCGTACGGCGTAACGTTGTACGAGATCCACGAATGGTAATGAAAGGATATATGGTGACAATTATCTCGTACTGTTAATAAATACTAATATGTGAAACGTACCAATCCATCTTCTATAAAACCTGAGATACAGGATATTTATATGCAAAAAGTGATAAATAAACTCTCAGTCTTATATTTTTTAAATACATTTCATTTCAAGGTTTTCTTATATCTATCTATCTATAATATTATAACATTCTAAATATGCCGTGTCTGTACATTGGAGCTATTAAAAAAACAACTGGAATAGGCTATATAAACGATGGACAACACGATGCAATTTTTTTTAGATTTCTTGTCTGGTTGTTACTTTGTTTGGGATTCACGTAAAAACTACTGGGTTGATTTCGATGCGGTTTTTGCTGATTGAAAGCAAATTCTTAGACTTAAAATCTTTTTATACTTTTGATCCCGGGAATTTTCCTGAGAATTAAATGGCTAATTCCAATGCGATTTTTTTACTGATCGATTGCAAATTATAATGTAATAAAATTGTGATATTTTTTATCCCGGAAATCTCGCGGGAATTTTCCCGGGATCAGTTTGAAGTTATTTGAATGCATACAAATTAGGCTATTGCGACACAGCTTCCAATAAAACGTCTAAAAGCTTACATTCTTTTTTTGAAGCTAAGATACTTTGTGACCTGGGAATTCCGCGGGAATTTCAAATCAAACGTGGATGAAGTCGCGGGCATTTCCTAGTATTAAATAAAGTTGCTTATTATTAACCACATTCATTTACTTAATCCTACCAAAACTTATTCTGATGAATATAAACAAACTTAACAAACAAACAAAACTAATTTAACTTTGAACACCAAAATCTAGAATTCAAATGACTTGTCTACATTATTTCTTTATTCTAAGCCAATACGAATACGTACATTAGCGTTGTATGGATGTATGAAGTTACCCCCTAAATTATTTCGACATATGCAAATTTGTGAGCACCTACAGATGTTGGCAAAGATTTCTTAATAAAACAGAGGGAACACTTTTATGATATCAAGATTTAGTTGCTTTACTTAATCTACCTACATAGGTGATAGTACGTTTTCTTGTTTTTGAAGTGAAACTGTCGTAGAATTGTTGTGATTTGAAACTCGATGAAACGAAAAAGCGACACTAAAAAATAAACATCTAATCTATAGGACTAATCCTGCGAGAGAATGAGATAGAATACATTATATTTAATCATTTAAGCACTATGCCCATCCAGATATAGTTGGAAATGTTTTGAAGTTTTTCGTTAATACTTTAAATTTTGTGTTTTAGAGCTTAAATATATTAACACGATATAATATATGAAATATGACACCATGAAATTTAGAATCCCAGCCACCTTTTGTCAAACTTTGTTTCACTTCTACTGCGCGTGAACTGCATGCACACACACATTTATTTTTTACATATTTAAGGTACAAAACAATTGTCTCTTTAAAATAAATGGAGCCTAATTAATTAAGCGTTATAAATACTTTCAGCCGTTTATTTTTTATTTCAAAATATCAGCTACGCTTAGAACCTATAAGCTAAAGAATGATATTTATGCAAGTATCTACCAGTTCAAGTTTTATAGCTCATAGCACAAAATATGACGTATTAGGAGACTTTTTACAAATATAATAAAATAATACAATAGATAGGATACGCTATATACAAATAAAAAAAATGTATGAGCTCTTCTAATTAATAGTATAATAAACACATTAATTTATAAAATGAAATAATTAATCAAATATATAAGTCGGCGTATACGTATTTAAAGAGTATTATATATATTTTAGGGACCATTTTAGGGCTTCTTAGAAGGATTTTCTAACAGGCAAAATATAAATTTAAAAGCTCCTGACTAAGTGTTATGGTAACATTTACGTCATAAAATTTTATCAATAGAAATCTATGATTCGGCAATAGGTCAGATTATAAATCTAATTATACTTAAACAATATTTTAAAAGTTGTATAAAAACAGAAATAATATATTTTATTGCAATTAAAGTCAAATTATAAATTTCAAAAACCCTGTATTTGTTTCAACGTAGGCTTAGATTTATCTAATATGTAATACCTGTCTGCGGCACCTTGATCTTTGCGCACACACCTAGAAAGGCGAGGCTCCCAAAAAACGAAGCGGCGCAGTTGTAAAATTGTCTAACTACCCTCCCCCCGCGCTCGCCCCTTCCACATCCGGCCCCGCGCGACTTGCGCTCATTACGGCGCTTGCGTGTGTGGTAAGGAGATCGCGGGTCGCGGGACATATTCGAAGACATAAATGGGTCTTAAGACTATCGAAATATTTATTTAACTATTTGTCCAAACCTCATCCGACAAATGGTTTTTGTGATTCTTTGATTAAAATTTTTTGATGTGAAACTTCTTTAGAATTGTTATGATTTGAAAATCGATGAAAGGAAATAGTGATAATAAAAAAAGATAAACACATTTCTCTTTACCTGTTAGTATTAATTTTCAATTGAAACAACACTTAAAAGATTTCAAATGAATTTTAGCTCTATCTGTATATACTTAAGGTAGATATTTTTTTATACGTAGATCAAAAGAAATTATGCGGAACAGTGCATTGAATTTTGAACTTTAAGATAGCGATTTAAAGTGTAATTTAGGTTGAATTTTTTGAATTATAATATGTTGACGGATAGGTTAGGACAGACAGGATAGGCTAAGGGAATTGTATATGTTCAAATAATAGTTTAAGCTGTGCATTAACACCGCTAGCTTTAATTTATCACACCAGGTACTAATGTACTAGCTGAAGCTTATTAAATTTATTTTACTATACAATAGTATTAATTGTATTTAATTATTTAGTTATGATTTTAGATTAGCTAAATATTATATTATATTCCTCGTTTGTCAACTCGTGCTTTGATTGTAACAAGAAAACCATTCTAAAATTAAATTTCGTAAACGTATAATAAAAAAGTTGTCTTTAATTTATGTTTAAAATTTCATCATATTTCGTACTTTTAAATTATTAAAATTCTCTTCTGGTTTATTCTATGTTAGATAACTATTTTAATTTTAGCACAAATTGTTCAATATACACATAAAATTTATTGATATTTTAAAATTAGAATTTACAGATGTATAATTAAATTACATCACTTTTATGTCCAGTCAGGTTCTATATTAATGATAGGCTATAATTTTATTTTATGATTAAAATATCAGACCTAACTGTTGCATTCAAATATACTTCTGTGTTTAATTTAATAATACTTATAATATATAGTGGAAATCATGAGAAGGAAGCAATTTGTGTTTACTTTTTTCAACATCGAAGTACAAAGTTATAGAGTCTCTCGGTCTTTTTCATAACACCATATAATCACATAAAGTTTAAAAGTCACAAGTGTGAAAATCTGTAGTTAGGAAGAGATATCTATCTAGACAACCATAAAAATATATTATACATAGAATCTATCAATGTTAAATAGAAATCTTTAACGACTTATCAAGACTCGATTTATTATATCTTAAGATAAGCCCTCAAACCCTTACCACGTGTAACTACAAAACCTCATCTCACAGATCGCGATACTAACGCATGTTCATCTCTTTCTAGTTTTGAAAAACCTCCTTTGCCCCCATTTTAGCCTCCCGAGACCCCCAAAAAGGGGGCTTAACCCCTCTCCTAATTCCTTACATATTT
Source organism: Dendrolimus houi (assembly GCA_039645545.1). Classification (NCBI taxonomy): domain Eukaryota; kingdom Metazoa; phylum Arthropoda; class Insecta; order Lepidoptera; family Lasiocampidae; genus Dendrolimus; species Dendrolimus houi. Next base: position 1,058,368 of record CM077122.1, read on the forward strand.
AAATTCCACTTTCGAGCGTTCCCAGCGAGTCTTCATATTGTCTCCATATGCTTTTCGTACATTATTCTCATTTTAGAGATTTTCCACACGAATTAGTCGCATGTTTTCTTAATAAGTTGATTCTTGGGATTTATTTGGATTTTATTGAAGAAATGTTGAACAACGAAATATATTGTACAGTAATTTTTCAAATTATTCTAATATAATATACTCTTCTGTTCCACTGTAATTTGATTAAGATTAAATCGAGACCCATGAAAAGAAGGATAGCGATTCTTATTCAATTTATAATTCTATTTCGATTCAGCGAACTTAAACCTTGTCTATCATATTGTTACGAGTGCGGGCTCGAATTAAAATGTCGTTTGGAATTACTATAGAATTTATTAGAACTATACAAACACGTATAATACAGGTACAAATATAACCGGACGCAATAAGTCCAAAGGTAATGCACATTTAAATAGCACGCGCAAAGTTCGTCACTATATACTTATAACTTATCGAATGTACACGTCTTGCTCGTATCGTAATCGTCGCTTGACTGCCGGTCTCTCCGTTCGGGCATTCCTTTATCAGCTTACAATATGTCACGACCGCGTAAACAATGGTTTACCAGAATTACACCTGGCCACTGCCTACATAAAGGATTACAATACACAATAGGCGGCTTTTCTAATTACAAATATTAAGCACAAAGTAAACAAAAGAAGTCCAAATGTGGGCAGGTAATGAACCGTGCTTTACGGCCGGCAGGTGTGCATTCACATTTGTCGGCGTACTTCGTGGAATTTTGGCTAAGTTGTAACAATATAATAACATTTGCACGTTCTGTTATTATATCATCATCCTTTAATAAATGACCTAAATTAGGTCGGCGTTTTTGGATTGAACTCGAAAGGTGGTGTATTGATGTGCAGTTTTCTTTAAACTAGAGATCTAGGCAGACGTTGTCCTGCCCAGAAAAAAAATCTACGACCCAAGCCCAGCGCCATCTACTGGTTCTAACTGTGAATCTAAATAATTTGGGGACCCACTCAAACACACAAAAAAATCGGTAGTCGTTCTCAAATTATGCGCGTCATACAAACGTTTCAAAACAAAGTACATACTTAAGGACATGGTCAATGCACCTTGATACATAAGAATAGACGATCTCCGTAGAGACTTAAAAGTGGACCTCGTCATTAACTTAATTACATTATTATTTTTTATTGCTTGAGTTAAGCAGACAGGCAGACGGCCCACCTGATGAAAAGCGGCTACCATCGTCTATGAACATTTGTAAAACCCAAAGGTTTTACAAATGTGCCAATGTGCTGCCGCTCTCTAAAGGTAGGCTGGAACCTGGCCACTACCGCCGGAGCACAACTCAAAGTTGTTATGGCGACATACTTTAGACCAGGGGTGGTAGCCATCCAGTCGGGCAAATGCCCTACCACCTGGCTGTGGGTTGTTTTGTCCCCTCTTACGACAGGCCGCTTGGCAACACGAAATTGTACTCTTTCTCCGTGTTTTGCACCGATAAAATAAATATGCTGAAGCCCAACAGCAACGGCTTCATCACCATGTAAATGTCGAGGCCATCCAGCTCCTTGATAATACAAATTTATTAAGAAGACTCAAAAGGACAAATCCATTTGAGTTAGTGTTATAATACTCTGATAATAATAAAGTGTAGTGCTATGTGCTAAACATTAACAAAGAACACATGAACAAAGTGTCTTCTCCTTAATAAAGACAATAAAAAAGTTATATCTAGTTATTTTAGGTCAAATTTAAATTACTCATTAGTCTTATTTCCTAGATAAGATTGTAATTTTAATGTAGTATCACTAAATACATCATTTATAGAAAAAAAAATGACTATTTGACTACAAAACAAAAAAGCATTAAATAGAACATGCCTTATATCTCAGAAATCACCCAACAAATTGTAAACTCTATATACAACCTCATAGATTTTTAGTACTAACTTAGTGGGGGTACAACATGCAAGATTTTGGAAATTATGGATTTAAACAACAAAGTTATTATTTTTCAAAACCTGCCTAACGGTAATACACCCTACGGTGTTGTATGGTAACGGTAATATACCCTCTATTTTTCAGGAAACCTATTATAAAATTGAACAAAGATTGCGTCCGATTTTACGAAAATTGTGTAGGAGAGCTGTTAAAAAAGCATCTCGAAAATGTATGGCAGCCGTTCCATAACATAATTTTTAGTTGTATCTCGCATTTACTACATTATTATGTAACACCATATAGAGTACACCTCGTGAAATTCTATCCATATCAACCTAATAGTTCTTGAGCAGACTGACTGTGATATACACAGATAAAGACTTAAAAACTCTCTACTATCAATCCACTGAACACCTCTTGTATATTCTTAAATGGCTATGGTGTTTTCCACTACCGAGGTTGTTTCCTAATCCCATCCATGATTCCCTGACACTATTGATACAACATATGGATCTTAACATTCCCTGAACCATTCACTGTCACTCAATCATACAAACATATCTTTACATCGCCTATGCGGATTTACACAGACAACACATCACACCTCAGCACTTGAAGGGCTCACTCTAACACAATTACTTATAATAATTATTCTAGTATTTTTTCTTTTTTCTCTTAATTAGCCAAATATCAAGACCAACGGGTTGATCCTGGTGACCTGTACTACAGGTTTCTTTATAACCTAATTCAGGCACCAGCCTCTTACTTACTGTTGTTGTTTTAAGTCTCACTGTGTACTTAAAGACGAAATACAGAATTATGTTATAGTAGGAAAGTTAGATAGTAGACAAAAGATATGAGCTCGGTTTTCCAAAAAATGGCCACGTAGCCCTAAAAAAACACTCGTTTCTATTAAATGTGGAAGTACTTGAAAACGCAACTCTCCTGTAAGTATGGATGTAGGTCTAGAATCACGCAGATCGTTCCGCAAACCATTTCATCAATTACTACAATACAATACAACAGTCGTGGTAGCGTAATGGCTAGCGCACGCGTCCCAATCTCAAAGGGTGGGGATTCGATCCTGGTCGGAACGCATGCACCACTTAGTCAGTTTTCTGACCTAATGTGCATATTGTTACAATTACCACGTGCTAACAACGGTGAAGGAAAACATCGTGATGCAACCTCCACATCGAGATAACCGATGTGTCAAACCTGCCAAGCCCCCTTGTCCAAGCGTGGCGGGTATACTGTCCGTTCCCCCATAATGGCCCGAGCCCAGCAGTGGGACATTTATGGGCTGTTATTATTATATTATAATTACTATAATTACAAGAAATGTAATCGAATTTCTAAAATAATGGGAACGTATATTCTAGAAACATGTCAGAAAACGTCAACCATTTTGGAAAAAACATTTCAGCAACTGTACAAACACTATTTAGTTTTATTCCTATTATATCTAATAGTGTCGGACTTTATGACCATCTGTTTCAACTTAGACGTTGTTAAATATAATTTAAAACACAATGACACACGTACAAACATACTATATTATATGTAAATTTAACGTACATATTGAATATTTAACGTCATGTGATATGACTAACACATTAACTTAATGATTCTATTATGTATTAATCTTTTACGAAGTAGGTTAACATTTTGATTTCATTCATAAACTTGATTTTTTTACTTTACAATTATTTTGTAATATTTTTTGTTATTATATAAGTTTAGCAGACAGGCAGGCGGTCTTTATAACATCAAAGGTGCTACCAATGTGCTGCCGTTCTCTAAAGGGAGGCTGGAACCTAGCCACTAATGCCGGAACACAACTCAAGGTCATTATGGCGGCATACTCTAGACCAGGGTTGGTAGCCATCCAGTCGACTAGAACAATTAAATACGGAAATAGTGATATTTGTAGCATGTAAAAACTCTAAAAACGTGTAACTTGGTAGACGTATTCTTTCTCTTCATATATCTTGGTCTTCCGCCTTCCTCATCCAGCCCCTAGTGGCGACATTACTCAGGTCATAAGTCCACCTGCCTGAACGTCGTACACTACGTTTACCAAGACCAAATCTCCACTCTAGGAGACGTTTGGTCCATCGGCCGTCGGTCCTGCGACAGACGTGACCGGTCCACCGCCACTTCAACCTGCTAATTTTGCGAGCTATTTCCGTTACCTCGGTTCTCTTACTGATGTACTCATTTCTGATTCTATCTATAAGAGAAACAAGTAACATCTACCCGTGCGCAAAAGGTTTGCCAATAGTCTCACGATGTCACACTTCGACGATCCTACGACCTTCTGCATTACGTTTGGAATTGTTGTGTTCGGTTATATTTGTACTTATGTTATACGTGTTTGTATAGTTCTAATAAACTCTATAATAATTCCAACGGCATTTTAAGTCGAGTCTAGCGACTCGTAACAATAGAAATCTAGTTAAAATGGTAGTCATAAAATAAATTATATAATATATACAAATTAAAATAAAACTAATACTTATAAAAAATAAACAAACAGCGCAAATATGGAACCTTGGGAAGAGGTTACATATTTGTGTCGTTTGGAGTTGAAATATTAGGTCATTAGGTCCGTTGGGTCCATCGGCAAAGAGTTTCAACAAAGTTTGCAAGAAACTCTTCTATGCCACCAGTGATCAGAAGGCTGGCTCATATTTCGCCCAACAAATAAGCATCGCTATACAGCGAGGCCATTCAGCCAGCCTTCTGGGCACGCTCCCACCTGGCAGCGATTTTTACAGTCTATAGTCGCTTATACTATTTATAACTTAGTCTATTTTTAGTTTATAATTGTATCTTTTAAGTTACTTCATGTTTCCGTGTTTTAATATTATGAATATTCAGAACTTATCTAAAATAGTTTGTATACATACAAATAAAAAACCCCTAACAAATATATATTACTAAAAGAAAACACTATAAACTGCAATCGGTCCAGCTCGACCAGACCATTGTCGCTGGGTAGTGTACCTAAAAGACTAGCAGCATTACCTCGCTGAATGCATACACTAATTTTTTGGGCGAGGTAAGCTTCAGCCTTCCGGTCTCCTGTGCCTTCGATCAGCCATTTTTAGATATTTTTAAAAACCTTTTGGGGGCACTTGACCCCCACGGGCCCAACGTCTCCACTCCAAACGGCTGAAATATGTAACCAATATAACCTTATTTACATATTAAAATCTTCTCTTTCTTTTCCAGATTGTACTATCCAACTTTTCTTCTGTAAGGTAAGTACATTTCAATATTATTTGTTCAACTGAAATAGTACTTGACTCCTTTCAGCATCGCCACCTGAATAAGGGAGCGCACGGTGAAGTCAACTGAGATACTTTTAACTGACAAAATATCGAAGCATCATAGATTCTTTACAATCGTACAAACTTATGACGTCATAAGTTCGTGCGTTCATCGTCTGTCCGTTTGTCTGCAAGCGAAAAATTATTTTTTTGAAGTGATAACTTCTTATGGGGGTTAAACCGCTTCGTTACGTAACGCGTTACGGCGCCAGTATGTCTGGCTTCTCTTTCTCTCACGCATACGGCAGCGGTAGGCAAGCTCCTCCTCTCTCACTCTAACCCACGCGCTATACACATAAAATTTAAGTAATAACCTAAGCTTTTCTCAAGTTTTCTTCTTGTTAACGACGGCCTCCTTAGAGCTCACATATTTGAAATATTTTTGAATTTAAACAATATTGGTTGCTAAGTTGCAATGATCAAGAACGTGTGTAAGAAGAAATAACCTCGAGTAAAGTGCATTTCGGAATCACAGCACGTTTTCTTTCTGGTATTCATTTATATACCTATAACTACAGTCCGCTGAGCCTTTTTCACTTCTTATATGATATAGGTATATTAAAAATCAATTACTGTTCGTTAGTCTAGTTAAAACTCAAAAACGACTCGACCGATTTTGATGCAATTTTATATGTGTTTGAATAGTTCCCGGAACGTTTTAGATTCAAAATTGGAACCGGTAGGTGGCCCTGCAATCGGATTCTACATATTTATTTTTTTAGGGCAGGATCACATCTGCCGGGCCAATTAGGAATATAATAAAAAATTTAGAGTTGTCGAGTTTGTACAATTAATTTAAAACGAGAATAAAATTAGGAGAGACCAATTTAATCTCGTTTTAAATTTAGCAAATTTCGAAACTGCTTTTAGTAGAATTTGTATTCGTCTGTTATAACAGCACTTGAAAACTACTGAACGCATTGAAGTGAAATTCGACACAGAGATATCTTATATCCCGGGTCGACACTTAGGATACCTACTTTTTGACGTCGTCCGTGAGATATACGCATGTAGCTAAAAAGAAGACGCTGCAATCGCCCTACTTTTTCTTACCGCCAACGCGGCAGCCTGTAATTGCATTATTTTTTTAGCAAAATATAATCTATACATACATATCATAAAACTGTAGAGGTCGAATTTCTGTACAATGTAAAAAAATGCTAAAACCGAGTCAGGGGGATGTAAGAAGTGAAATAGAACTAATTTAGATTTTTTTCAATTTGTTTGTTTCTCTGTTTATCTGTTTGTCTGTCTTTTTGTACCGGCTAATTACAAAAATTGACATGGCTCCGACATGACTGGACTGATTTAAATGAAATTTTGTATGGTGGAAGCTTATATCCATGGTCAACATACAGGATACTTTTGATCCCGAAAAATTAAAAAGTTCCCGTGGGATAGTTCAAAAAACTTTCCACGCGGACGAAGTCGCGGGCAGAAGCTATTTAATATATACTATTCATTGTAACTTCTTTGCCTTGTTTCTTATGAATAAATTATTTATTGCTAAAATGTACATATGTGTACCTCCAAGATGTTACGCCTTAATAGTAATCTTGTCTTAATTACTATTAAGGCGTAACATCAAAGAAAGAAAGTACTGTTTTATTTATTTTATTTTATTTTATTTTATTTGGGGGTGTAACAGCTGTAGTCTTACAAACTAAAGTTACAGAGATATGTAAAGAACTGCTATTCATAAACCTCCACAGGAAAGTAGATTTGAAGTAGAATGTAAAAAGTTCACAAATGCTTTGACCCGAGTCACTAGTTAGTTAGTTGTATCAATATAGGACATAGTTGGGGGAAGTAATTGCTAACGCGCTTACTTTTGATCTACGACCAAAACCGTTTTGGATTGTTATTAATTGAAAATTCGATTTATTTAGGACAAATACACACTTTGGCAATACTGAGAGAAATACAATAAAGGAAACAATATAAGTCCTAAAATTTGACCCAGACTCAGTGTAATGCTGGCCACTAAGACCAGCGCTGTTCTTCCGCCTCAGGTAGAGTCACAGAGTACAATACATCACAAATAGTATAAAATCATGGAAAGTGGTAACTCCATGGCGAAGCAAGCTTCTTACCAGCCTTTAGGGCGGGATAAATTCAAATTTAAAAGTTTTTATTCAAAATAAGTTCCAGTGGAGAACACTTTTTCAAGGTCATACATATGAGTCAAAATTTAAATTTACCGCCTATTCTATGTACACCGCTTCACATTATGTTATTGCTAGTCTAGCTAAAAATTGATTTTCTTTCAATTTCTTGTTCTATTTATATCACAAGGTCTTTTTTTATAAGTTTTATACAGAGGTATATTACAGAATTACTTTGCGAAGAGTTAATGACAAAGGGAATAAAAAGGGGGGCCGAAATAAAGGATCAGACAAGAGGAATAGGACGGAGGAGATGGGATATGGGTTTGGAGTAGGCCCTATTCCACGTTCTCTTGCATGAATATAATTAAAAGAAAAGTAAAACAAATGAAAATTTAGTCGTGTTTGAAAATTAAAACAACAAGTTATGAGCCTTTATCCAAACTTTCTAAAACCATGCAAAGCCATCGCTCCCATTGAATTTGTTTGCTCAAATGTATAATAATAATAATTCACTTCACTTCACTTGGTGTTTACCCGTGTTAATTTGGTATTGCCAGGTTTACCTGTGTCTTTAGAAAAAAATTGAAATATAATAATAATAATAATCGGCACACAAACACACACATTGTATATCTCCAAGCTAAGCAAGTTTCGCTTATGTTATGTGTATCCCAGACACCCAGACCATAGTAAATGACAGAAATTTCGTTTCCGAAATTTACCATGCCAGGAATCGAACCCGGAGCCCCTGCGTTTCAACGAGTTCGGCCGGTTAAGACAGTCCGCTCAACCACAGAGGCCGTGAAATATATGTTAATGTTATTTTTTATTTTTAAGTACAACTTACATTGTTTAGTAAAGTTTAAACTTTCTACTTGAATAACCATGTAACGCTATCGTTCCCATCGAATTCGTTTGCTCAATTGTTTGTTATTGAAGTACAAGTCAGTGTTGTAAGTTTAATTGTTTTAATTTTTTACTTAAATAATAAGTGATTATCTAATAATACCATATACAATCTAATTTGTTGTGAAAAAACACTACTTATCTTATACTAATAGAAGAGTTTGTTTGTTTGATTGAACGCGCTAATCTCAGGAACTACTGGTCTGATTTGAAAAATTCTTTCAGTGTTTGATAGTCCATTTATCGAGGAAGGCTATAGGTTATATAACATCACGCTAAGACGAATAGGAGCGGAGCACCAATGAAGAATGTTTCAAAATCGGGGGGGTTTTGAAAACAAATTCCACGCGGGCGACGTCGCGGGCACAGCTAGTATATAAATAAATAGATTAGATTTTTTATCAAAAAAGTTTATGTGTGCAAGTACTATTTATTGTTAGCAAGAAAATAATTTGTGGCTCTTTAAAAACTTTGAAATTTTGTAAATTGTAATTTTTAACTCTTCCGACTCAAAAGGTTTCCGACCCCTGGAATGGGGGATGAAATAGGGAAGATACGTTAGTAAAGGGGGAGAGGCTCATTGGAAACCACTCCTCGCATAAAACACGAATAGCTCGAAGACAACCGTTTCACGCCGATATTCCGTGAGAATGTGGTCTCACATCAAACGAGCCGGCCCTAAGAGCTATAATCAAGTTGCATTAAAATTAGATGTTCAGTTAGAAAATGTTATTAGTCATATCTTTATCATTCTCTTATTCGTTTATAGTATGATATCTTATATTTATTAATTTCTTCTTGAGGGACTTTTTAAACTTTATAGGCTGCGCTCTTAACATTTCTGGAAGTTTATTAGATATGTTTGGCGCCATGCAGTAGACACTTTTGCGCGTCATGTCTGTTATACCTTATTCACTATAGTTACAAATCTTAAATATATCCTCGTTAGTCAACCATCAATCCCGGTCCTCCGTTGTTCTCATCCAGCCCTCGCCGGCGACCTTGCGCAGATCGTCGGTCCATCGGGCTGAAAGGCATCCTACACTATGTTCCCCAAGACGCGGCCACCACTCGAGGAGTCGTGTGCTCCACCGCCACCAGTCCTGCGACAAATGTGGCCGGTCCACTGCCACTTAAGCTTGCTAATTTTGTAAGCTATGCGAGTAACCTTGGTTCTCTTACGCTTAATTCTGTATTTATCCGTAAGAGATATTCCCAATATAGCGCGCTCCATAGCCCTCTGAACGAACTTCATATTGTGAAGCAAAGCCACTATCAATTTTCACGTCTCAGCACCATATGTTATGACGCACTGCTCGAAGACTTTCGTCTTCAATCATTGCAGAGTGGTCGACGTAAAATAGTACTAATATATAATATTGTGACAAATTTGGCTTCGACAAAGACAAATGTCACCTGCATATCTGTAAAAACACATTTTATTACATGTCGGCATTTGAACTAATTGTAATTCTTCTATGATCGTTTTCTTTTGTTTACTTATTTATTGGCATACGTTTCTAGTTATTGTGGAGAACAGCCTATTGTACTCGTTTATGGCCGCATCCAGGTATTATTAGCCAGGTGTTGCGGATTAAGTACAAGCTGATTCTAGGAATCTATGTCGACGATACGATAAGGGCATATTTGCATTTATGCAATATAAAACGATGGCCTGATGGAAATTTGTACCTGTGTTATACGTGTTTGTATAGTTCTAATAAACTCTATAATAATTCCAACGGCATTTGAAGTTGAGTCTCGCACTCGTAAAAATATATTAAATAATAATAGTACTAATAATGTTAAATGTTACTTTACAATACCATGCTATATATACCCTAAAAGGGTTCATGTATAATTATGTCTACGTATCTACATTAAGCACTGAATAAATGAATTGAACTGAATTATATGATGTAAGTATGTAATTTAGTTAAAAAATTCCAAGTGCTTTGAAAATTAAAAGCAATTTAGTAAACGAGACTAATAAAGCTATTATTGAAGGCAAAACAATTAACGTGTTAAAAAATGCTAGCATAAAGTAATTGCTTTGAAATTCGCCATAAAGATTATTAATTGTTACATTTGTAAAAATGTTTATTAGGATTCGTGGACACTAAAAATTTAAATAATTAAACATGACTGAGTAAAGACCCAACGGAGCTTTCCGAATGCCGCTCGACCTAACTAAATCCTTCTATTGAATACCTATATATTATTAAATACATATATACATTTGAAACTGTATTTATAGAGCAGAAAGTCATCACATGCATAAATGTACATAATAATCAGTGTCGAAAATGTTAGAGTAGGACGGGCAGAGTGTTGGGACGACCAAAAATGAAAAGTAGTAATTTTTTCAACCAATAGGGGTATTATCGGTAAAAACTACGGCAAATGAATTTATTATACCCACGGGGGTGGAATGGGCAGGGTGGGAACTGCCCCCGGACTACCGATATCAGTTTATTTTTAATATGTACCTGTATTATATTAAATATGGATGTGTGAAAAGTTATTCGCAGTTTTAGGGAAATGGAATTTTGAAGGTGATGGAATGAAGGATTGTATTGGTAGCTCAATAGCAACCGTGTTACGATGACTTTGGATCCTGGTAATAAAACAGTTTTTATCCGCCTTCAAATTTTTTATATATATTCAGCCATAACTTTCGTCGCGTCGAGCAGTTGGTTTTATGTAAAACAGAACATACGAGTCATGCCGCGGCAGCGGCCGGCGAGTTCCAGAACCAACTGACATAATGTAGTCAGACAAACAGACAGTCGGATGTACTTGAATAAACACGGATTCATTTTCTACCCAAAAGACTACGTAACCTTAAACAGGAAAAACTGGTAGCTTTTGCAAAGAAAATTCAGATATTGAGGAAGCTTAAAACTATATCATCGAATTAAACTGAGCTTCGAAAATACGCTACTAATTTGCGAGAGTATAAAAAATATTTTTTAATTCTAAAAGTAAAAAAGTCCATAAATTTTCCACTTATTACTTGGAGCGGTCTACGCCGCGACGTAGAACGTAGCAGCTACGAACGAACTACGGATTTGAGTAAATTGATAACTCAGTATTCTATTAGGTTGTAGCATTTTGTTAAATTTTGTTTTTATTTATATTATAAATAAAAATAGTCGACTTAATTCAAGTAACTATAAACAATATAAAATTTCACTAGTGTGTTATATTTGACTACAATCAGGGTGTTTTATTATGTATGTTTAAAAATATTGTCCTATCCAAGGACTAATTCTGAATTTCTATATCTTACTACCCAAATGATAAAAACTATACTAGTATAATATCCATACAACCCATGTCACATTTCTACTAGTGGTAAGGTAAAAGAGTAGATAGTAAGAAAGTAAAATGTAATCATGTATACTTACATGATTTATTATACAAAATATTAAATAAAAAAACATGTTGCTGGGGAGTTTGTTGCGTCGCTTCTTCTTTAACAACTTTTTCCTACCCCTGTTTCCAAAACTAACTACGGCCAAAATGAATATAAGCGTCGTTGTACAAATATCTACAAGAAATATTATAGTGAAATATACATTTTAATTCTTCTAAACATATATCTCCTGCTGTAATCGACTGGCTTCACAGTCACCTGTATGGCCGCCGGCAGCGGGTTCGCGTCGAGGATGATTATTCGTCATGGTGTGTACTCACTGCTGGTGTTCCTCAGGGCGGCGTGCTTTCTCCCTTATTGTTCGCTGTTTTTATTAACTCCATCTCTAATCAACTCACTTCAACCTATCACCTCTATGCAGACGATTTACAAATTTATACACAATCACCGGTCACCACCTTAGACAAAGCAGTTTCAACTATAAATATAGATTTTGAACACATCCTGCAGTGGGGCAAGTATTTTGGGCTTCATATGAACCCTGAAAAAACTCAAGTCATCGTCATCGGTAGCTCACGGATGCTTAATAAGGTCGACTGGAGTACTATACCTAGCGTAATGTTTGACGGGACAATCATGCCTTTTAGTGATAAGGTAAAAAACCTTGGTGTTATATTTGACAGTGAGCTGTGTTGGCGACCTCATATCACCGAATTAAGCCGGCGGCTATATCTCTCATCCAGATCCCTTAGCAGGTTGAGGAACTTCTTGCCTACTACCACCAAAATTAAGCTAGCAGAGTCCTTATTACTTCCTACCCTTGATTATGCTGACGCCAGCTATCTAAATTTAACCCAAGAACAACTTAATAAACTTGAGCGCCTCCAAAATGTTTGCATAAGGTCCATATTTGGCCTACGCAATTATGACCATGTCTCTGAATTCCGAAAAAAACTCAAGTGGTTGCCAATTCGATTTCGCCGGAATACTCACATCCTTTCTTTACTCTATAGTATTTTATTTGTCCCAAGTACTCCTAATTACCTTAAACAACGTTTTGAATTTCTTTCGTGCCCTCATAATTTACGCCCTTCTACTAAACTTAAATTGAACACTCCTGCGCATAACTCAACTTTTTACAACAATTCTTTTATTGTTAAGGCTATACAGCTTTGGAATAAGCTTCCTTTTACTATCAGACAAGCAAAATCGCTAGCGATATTTAAAACCATGATCAAAAAATACTACCTGTCGTTGGAATATGATACTTAAATTCATTTATAAATATTTATGTATTCTGTAGATATATATTAAGTATATATCTATATAAGTATATATAAAATATAATATATATATATATATATATATATATATATATATATATATATATAATTTATGTATTTATTATTAAAATGTAAGTAGTTCGTACTATATGTTACGTATACCACCATCGTCGTTATCATCTCAATTCATTCCCGGGGTTGTCTGGAAGAGATCGCTTTTTAGCGATAAGACCGCCCTCTGTACACAACTAGATATAATTTTAGTCTTTAAGTTCATTTTTGTATTGGTGTATAATAAAGTGTTATCTATCTATCTATATATAAGTCATCAGTTGTTAGTAAAGTTATTAATAAGCTTCAAAATGAATGTAATGTTTGTATTTAGATTTAATTATTTAGTTGTTTTTAGTTTTCCCGTTAGAAGTGTCACAGTATTAGATAGATTGAATAATTCATTTTAGTGTAGTGTATGGGCAAATAGCTATTTATGTTTCTGTTTTTGTCCTAGATCATAAGTATCCATTTTCGGTTTACATTTTACGTATTGTTACAACTTAGGCTCCGACAAAAAAATCCACGTACAGTCTGTATAAACACATTTTATTACCTGTCGGCATTTGAACTAATTGTAATCCTTTTATGGTCGTCTTCTTTTGTTTACTTATTGTGGAGCACAGCCTATTGTCATTAGTCAGGTGTTACGGATTACGAGTACAAGCTGATTCTAGGAAATTCTGTCCACGTTGCCGGGCGGGCACAGTGCATTGGTGAAGTATAAAACGACGGCCTGATTAAGAGAGGAGGCAGTCAAGCTACGACTACGATACGGGCGTGACGTGTGTACATTCGGGAATCTAATAGTGACGGACTTTGCGCGTTTTATTGAATTACGACCTTCTACATTACGTTTGGATTTGTTGTGTTCGGTCATATTTGTACCTGTGTTCTACGTGTTAGTATAGTTCTAATAAACTCTATAATAATTCCAACGACATTTTAATTCGAGTCCCGCATAATTCGTAACAATATATTATCTATATATTAATAAGTGAAGCAAAAACTTTCTACCCCTTTTTACGAAAATTGCGCGGACGGAGGAGTATGAAATTACACACTTATAGTTTACATAGAGAAAGAGTGTAGAATGCTAATTTTTTTAAAAAATGTACATAAAAAATACATTAAATCAATAAAAAAACATTACACACACTACCATATATTTGACACATACACGCATATATACTCTTTTGTTTATTGTTAAAGTCAAATTAACAGTGTAGCCTTGGCGAAATCTGTGATTATGGAAGTAGAGTCTTTGACATCAATTATTGTGGTCGAATTTCGACCACTGGCGACCACTAGTTATATATTGTTAGGCTTTAAATTTGTGGAAAGTCTGTACGATACTTATAATAATAAATAAAAAAAATAAAAATACGTGTGTAAATACATATCCTTAACAGTAACCAAAAGCCCTTTGGAAGCGTCAATAGAGTATCAATAAGTAACCTGTAAAAACACATATTTAGACGAACCATTTCTATCTTTCAATTTAGATGAGTCAACCAAATTGATCCTTATAAACACCTTTAATTGTTCAATGTCATTGCATGTGTTCGTGTCCGTTCGTTTGTGAGTTTTTTAAAGAAATTGAATCAATTTTTCTGATATCAACAATAAGTAGATTATATTTCGAAATATATTCATTTCAATATTTATAGAAACCCAGCACAATTTTTTTTATTGAATTAGTCTATTATTTTGGAAATATGAATACTTTATCTATAAAATTCTAAAAGTGTAAAAGTGTAGGTAGTCACTTATTTTTTAGATTTTTTGAGTTCGTCTGTTTGTTTGGTATTCACATAAAAACTATTGTGGACCGATTTTGAAACGATTTTCGTTAATCGAAAGTAAATTGTCAAACTTATAATCTGCGGTACCTTTTGTTCCGGGACTCTAGCGGGAATTTTCCTACAAATGGCTTAAAGTGACAGATTTAAAAAATCTGATTCCAATACAATTTTTCACTGTGTCTGTTTCTATGTGTATTAGACATATTTAGTAGAACAATTGTTCTGTATGCCTGTAATAACATTAGTTATTGCCGGTTTTTACGGGAGCTTCCGGGATTTATGTATTTCATACTATTTTTGAGTATTGCCTTGCTAGAAATGTCCTTTTAAAATTTAAATACTGCAAAACAACTGTAATATATGATACCTACCAAGGTAGACGAAGTCCCGGGCAATTTCTAGGTACAGATAATTGTATAATTTTAGTAGTTACCTGAATTCCCATAATCTACTAAATATAACTGAATTTACACCCTGAAAAAAGTTTAAAAATGAAATTAACTATAAATGAAGGTACACCCTTCTAACCCAATGAACTAAATAAAAAAAATCGAAGGAATAGATAAATATCAAAACATGATGCCGTGACAAGTTCCTATCCTATACAAATCGGTCGCAAATCATCGAACAAACGTTTTCTGTACACAGCCTTTGTTTCTACTAATAAAAAAAGTTCTAATAAACATGCAACTAAGCTACGGGCTTCCGGCAAATAAAACATAAAAATATATCCTATTTTCATAGGGCGAATTCACCCCCTGAGGGGGATGAGTTCACCCCCCCTGTTCTGCGCAAAAACCCAAAAACATCGAAATGAAAATGAGCGTGGGGGCTCCTTTCTGTGTTGGTAATTCATTTTTAACTATAAGCTTGTGTGAGTTTTAAAGTACAGTCGGTTGGACATTGTTTTGTATGACTTTTTTTATTTGCAGTTTTGAGTTGGAGTCATGTCTTAATGGAAGAACAATACTACTAATTATTTCAATATGTTCGCTAGCTATCGATTATTTTTTAGCAATTTGTTCAAGTCTATATGGAAAGAGATGTCATTTTCGGTTGATGTGCCAAAATAGATATTTTCGGAACACTCTCCGTTGCAGAGATGGTAAAACAAGCAGAGGCGCGATGACTTTCCGAAAGCCAAGCGATTCGAAAACGCCTGTTATTTACATTTTAAGATTTACAGATTTCTTTGATGTGGTAGAGCCATGTTTTAGTCATTATATACATAGATTACATCTCACTGGGTAGGCTTTACCGCTGTGATACCACGCTCTCACAGCTTATCGACATGAAATGGTTACCCTTGAACTAATCGTGTTTCGCACTGTGAGAGAGCTATACTTCCCTTATTTCATACCCCATATGTCGTCCCCTATCCCATATATGCTATTTCACCCCCCCAATCTGAGATTAAATCAGGGGCCTAATTCTCCTAATTCAATAAGTTAGCGTTGCAAAGATATCCAAGGTACGATTCCATTGCGGTAGTAGTAGTAAAAATTCACGTTCTCCTAAATCCACAATATCTTCTCGATGTCATCGCAGCAGAATAATAATGGCGTTAGCTGAAATAATAATAATAATCGGCAGACAAACACACATATTGTATATCCCCACATTAAGCAAGTTACGCTTGTGTTACGGGTAATATACAACGGACTACTCTGGGGCCGATCCCAGACCTCCAGACCATGGTAAATTCGCTTCCGAAATTTATCATACCAGGAATCTAACCCTGAGCCTATGCGTTGCAGTGAGTTGAAATGAATATTGGAAAGCTACCAAAAATTTTAAACATTTATTTCGACAGTTTTCGCTTATAAATATTTATAAAGACAGTGGCATGCCACGGGCATCGAAATCAGGCAAACCGATAGTGTCCGGCGATTTTGAGGAGATAATTTTAGCAGAATTCTAAGGCCTCACGTTGGCATCGCTCTTGGTGTAGTAAACGTCCATAGGCGACGGCAATCACTTCACGTCAGGTGGACTGTCTGTTTGTTTGTTTACCCACTTCCAACAATTAAAAAAAAATGTATGTGTGTGCAGTTCACACGCTATAGAAGTGAAACAAAGTGTGATAGGGGGGGGGGGATTCTAAATTTCGTGACGTCACATTTCATATATTATCTTATACTAATATATAAAGCTGAGGAGTTTGTTTGTTTGTTTGATTGAACGCACTAATCTCAGGAACTACTGGTCTGATTTGAAAAATTATTTCAGTGTCAGATAGCCCATTTATCGAGGAAGGCTATAGGTTATATATCATGACGCTAAGACCAATAGGAGCGGACGTCGCGGGCAGGGCTAGTATCGTCATAAAAATTTGACGTACTAACGAAAAATTTCAAAACATTTCCAACTCCATCTATATGAATACAGTATTTAAATTATTAAATATAATGTATTCTATCTCATTCTCGTGCAGGCTTAGTCCTATAGATTTATGTGTTTATCTCTTTTAGTGTCGCTTTTTCGTTTCATCGAGTTTCAAGTCACAACGATTTCACTTCAATACCTGAAAACATTCTTAGTTTCTTACAGTTAGTCTCTAATGTCGATTGTGTTTTTCTATTTTGTAACTTTACCATCTGCATGCGACTGTACATCCGCGAGTTCGTATTGTACCTCCTCCACACAAGCACACGCACTAGCGCGAACATAAAACGCAATTTTGTATTAGATTTAATTTGAGTCACACACACCGCGTATGTGTGTGTTCGCTCCAACTGTTCCTGCTTCCTACGCACAAATTGATTACGATCGTCGTCGAAAAGAGAAATTTGCATACACGGGGAAACGCGCGTTTTTATAGATATATAACCGCATATATACGCTGGACGAACTGAGAATATCCAATACTGAGAAACTATTGAACTATCAACTAATTTCATACTCAATGTGCTAATGTGAAATTAACTGGACTAAATAGTCATGAACTATAGACTCCTTTCATTGTAATTTGGTGGCCTATTACGCCATATGTTGCATCTGGCGTGATGACTATTATGAAAAATCACTACAGTCCATAGCTCTTACTTCGTGTCCGCAGTCATTCTGAGCATTCCAACGTAAAGACGTCGCGATTTTGACGTCAATTAACAAATCTGTCTAATCATACGTTTGATGCCGAAAGCAACGTCCAGCCTCGGTTGACGTTAGACGCCGCTTTCAGCATCTGTGATAGACCTTCCTCTCTTTTTTCCTTCACCATATCCCAATTATTTGGGGTCGGCACAATATGTCTTTTCCTTCCACACTCCTCTACTCTGACATACATCTTCTGTCACACCACATATCATCATATCATCCTTCACACAATCCATCCATCCTTTTTATGGTCTACCTTTACATTTGTACCCATCTATCTTGAAGTTTAACATTTTTTTGTCACGTAACTTTCATCCCTCCTCATTATATGCCCATACCAACTTAATCTTCTTCCTGTCAATTTTTCATCTGTGACAGACCATGGAGTTAATTAATGTTTTTAGTATGATGACGTATTTATTTTCATTTTGATACAGATTGATTTATGTGCTCATTGGCATAGCAGTAGAATAGAGAAGTACCATTAATCAGTTAACAATATATAATACTTTCAATTAAAGAAGAAATATTAATTACTCGGGAAGTCTAGATCTTAAGCTGGTGTATACTCTATGAAGTATTGGCATTGGTTAAAAGCGTCTTGGCAATCGTTCTTGGGCTGCTCCTAAGAGACAAGGCGACCGCGAGGTGCATGCGTGAATCGGCTGCATGTGCACAGTGAGGGGAAGGTCGGCTGGTGGCTGGTGCAGTCTGTCGGCGGCCTCCGCCCGCCGCGGCGCCTCGCGCCCGAATGAGAGGCCGATTTAAAAACTATACGAACCCGCGCACAGCGTAATGCCACCCCCCGCGTAATGATTTTTTGGCGATGAATTTATACTCCCGCGCGAGCGGTGCCACTTTTTCGACCCCCCAACCGGGGGCCCACCCCCCACTCATTAACGCAACCCAGATATGCAATTCTGATCTTTGACGTGGAGGCTGTAGTGCCGGCGCCCGCCTCGACGGGAGAGGTGCCCCGTTTTGTTTTTTCCCGCCCGGTTTCATTATTGATGGCATCGGTACGGTAATGCGGAAGCATGTGTGAACGTTACATTACAAAAGGTGGCCGCCGTTCGTGTTAATATTGCAGACTGGCCGGCCCGGACCGGACGGATGGACGGGTGGACGCGTTAAAAAAAAAATAGTTTAATTAAAAATAATAAATTAAAAAATAAATAGATTTTATGTTTCAATTAAATACTCCGGGCTTATTAGTTTTAAGTTTGTGCAGTGTCAACTATCGGCACGCGTCGAAAACTTTCTGTGGAACTTTGGCTGAAGTTTTTCACGTGTGTGGACATCGACGCGCGAAACTTTCGACCGGTTATATTTTTCGTTGATTTTTTTGTTCGCTGTGTTCCCTTGCCGCCGCTTCGGACGTTGACCTGTTTGGTGTTTGTATTTGTTGATTTTTTTAATTTGCTATCAACTTTTTGGCGAAGACGGTGTCCGGTCGGGTTCAAAGGTAAGTTTTATTCAATTCGAATCGAGTTTGGTTATCTTATTTAAAGTAAAAAGGGTAATTAATTTATTACACTTTTTAAATTAATTAAGTTGTTTTTTAAATTTACTACTTAATTAGCCGTTTAGTTTTGAAAATAGATTTATTATTTTGTACAATATATTTTAGATTAATTACGTTTGATATTATTTTAATATAAGTGAAAGGGGAAATTTTTAAATAATTGTTTACAAGTTTATTCTTTAGTTATCTCTGTAACTTTAGTTTGAAACTACAGCTGTTAGCCCCCCAAATAAAATAAAATAAAGTAATTGTAATTATTTTTAAAAGAATGCAATTTACTCTAAAATAATTTAAAAATCTTTATTCTGCAGTCCAAAAAATTTCATCATCATCTGATTTTAATTGGATTGAACAAATTAATTAATTATTGTAAATTAAATTTAAATACAAAATTAAATTTTCGATATAAAGGTATATATTTTCGAGTACGGTTTATTTTATTTGTAATTATAATTTTTAAAGAGTTTAAGACTGCAATAAATTATGAATAAAGAATTTCACTTATGTCTCCTCATATTTAAGTAACTGTTAAGGCAATTCAATAATGTATTTTAACATCACAAACTAAAAGGTATTCTATCACAAAAAATATTACTGATTTCTACACTTTTTCCATGAGTATTTCTTTCTTTCTTGTATTTATTAAAATCACCTGTTACCAAAGTCTTGCCTTATACCATTTTGCATGAACTTCGACGTCCACAATTGGGTATTTGACATACTTTACAATAAATGCTAAACACAACATACATAAAAAGTGCGTATTTATATTTAAAAACATATTTAATTTTTTATTTAAAAACACGCCCTTTTTTATATTGCGTTTAGCATTTATTGTAAAGTATGTCAAATTTTTAAAAGTAATATTATAGCAATGTATTTTTACCTTGCTATCATACTATTTTTTTTTTATTTCACCATTAAAATTATTTTAATTCCTGTTTAATCAATAAGCTATTTGACTCATTACAATTATGACGTCGTTACGCAGTACACCCTTACAATCAAGGAGGCTGTGACGTTTCGTATGATGATAAAAAACTTTACATTTCACTGTCACATACCCTATTGTCAGTCCATTTTAATAATTATTATTAATAGTTAAATCGGCAGACAAAAACACACATCATATATATCCATATCCAAGATAAACTTGTTACGCTTATGTTATGGGTAATATATAGCAAACAACTCTCAAGGCTGATCCCAGACACTCAGACCATTGTTTACAATAGTACAAAGAAGAAGATCGTTTACGAAATTTACTATGCCAGGAATCGAACCCGAAGGAGTAGGTTAAGCCTTTGCCGGCCTAACGCAGAGGATGTTAAGCCGGCAAAGGCTTAACCTACTCAGTCACAGAGGCCGTTATTGACTCACATGTAATACTCCAGGGCGTCCCAGATCTCGTTCCAGAAGCTGCTCCATCGATGCGACTTCTACCATCGTATTAATAAAAATGCGCATTTGTATTGTTTATAATTATTGCACCGATGAGCTATTTGGCTGTAATACTTCCTCTATCATTTACATCGCCAAAAACATCTGATCTATTCAATCCGATTATCCAATACAGAGGTGGTCTTATCAACCTAATGAGACTAACATCGCTGGAGCGTTAGATGGCCAGTGACTCAAACTTACGTCTCGACTTTAAAAAATATTCAATCTATATTACTCGATCAGTTAAGGCGATATGAATATATGGTCTGTTCTATCAAATCTCCAACGCAGCAATGGTCCTATTAACCAACCTAATGAGACAAACATTGCAAAAGCATTACATATCCACAAAAAGACCGACATATTTGTGGACTTTAAAAAAATGTTATATCTTTATTAGTCGATTGTTTACAACCATATAAATATATACGACATATTTCAATGCAAGCATTTTATCAACCTAGTGGTACAAATGTGACCGGACCCTTAAATGTCCAGTTACTTACTCCCCGACTACAAAAATATTATGTTTATGTTATCATAAATTAAAATAATTTCACAAACAAATTTACATGACAAAGTTGACTTAAGAAGACTTCCTTTTAAAGCGTATTCCAAAAATTGAGATTTATACTTTATTGACTTCTTAAAATCAATAGTATTGTTCAAATTCAACAATTAATAAAAACATTCTTACCTAAGTTATATATACATATCAAAATGTGCTAAGATCCTAAAGGGGTCTTCAGACATGACCATTATTATGTTAATGTTCCTAAAAGTGAAGGGCCGAGCTTTTCTGCAACCATTTTTGACCTCAACCAAGAAAACATCTTGCATATTAATTAGTAGTTTGTCCCCTTGAGTGATTAATGTCCGAATCATTTTTTTTTTTTTAATTTAAGTTAAATACACACTAATATTAGCTGAAACATAATCTAAAACTAAGGAAACAATAATATTAATTAAATTTTATAAATCTAAAATATATATACAGCTTAGCATAAAAAATTGTTATAATGAAATTTACAAACAATATACGAGTCCCAAATCGCCGTCAATTGAGAACGTTCCCAAAACGCTGGCCGCATTTCCTCGTTCTATGGCAACGCTAATACGTTGCCCTAAATACAGGATAGCCGTTTGATCACGCGAGACTTCTATCAAACGAGATGATTGGCCTCAAAAAAATCTATTGGCTTCGAGACCCCATGGACCTAGAGTCTAGACTCGGAACGTCACAAATAATTATGTGAATCAGTAATCAGGATAAGTGGACCCCAAAATAGACTTTGGGATCCAAAGCGAACGCTCTGAATACAACTGGGATTTTACGATAAGTAATAGAGTAATTGCCTTCAATTCAATTGAAATACTTTATTTCTTCTTATGAAACGCCTAAGTGTAGGTACAAGATTTCGTACGAGCATAACAAGATATTACGTCATTTCTTTAACGAGTAAAATAGCGCATTAATTCGTCGGCATCACTTGTATTGAGACCATCGGTACGCATATCATCCTTCACAAAGTCAAGCCAACATTTCTTGGGCCTACTCTTCCTTCCGGTACTTGGCGGAGGCGGCATGGCTATTTTCGTTATAGCCTTTTATAACTAATATTTTTAATAATAACAACAAAATAATAATATATTAACAATCCCACAAACATCCCACAGCTGGTCTCGGGCCTACCATTTACAGGGGCACGGATAGTATACCCGCCAAACTTATCCAAAGCGGATTGGTTGATTTGACAATGTACCCTCAATAGGCAAATTAGGTCAGAAAACTGCCTAAGTGGTACATGCTTTCCGGGCAGGATTAGAACCCGCGCTCTTTGGATTAGGGACGCGAATGCGTTAACCACTAAGCTACCTCGGCTTTATTTGATTAGGTATATTTTTTTAAGAAAAACAAATCCAACTTCAATACAAAAAGTAAAAAATAATAGGCTATAGAATTATATTTATATTAATAAAAGTTAGAGAAGAATTATCTGTGAGTATATTCTCTGAAGTTTCACTTCTACTGTGTGTGAACTGCAGACATACACAATTTTTTTAAAGCTATAAAGTTCACAACATTTTTGTCCAAATCCGTATAGAACTCGAAATAATAGACTATGCTAATATCATAGACAAGATTGACATACTTCTAGAACACTGCGTTTATAGCACGTGCGCAAAATGAAATACGTTGACATAGATTACTTATTAGCACAGATAAAAAAACTGCTAGATAAGATAAACACTATTTTGATATCTTACGCGGATAGTTAGGAATTTGCACTAGGATTGTTTCACTGTGTTTATATTATATACAATATTTTGTATTGTTCAAACTCGAATAATTGCGACTAGAGCGATTAAATTTCAAGCAGATATTACACGATTAATTTCTCTTTCAATTTGGACGAATGTATCAAAGTGATCTATATAAACATAGACCTGAATCGTCCAATGTTATTGAACGTCGTCGTGTCCTTCAGTTTCTGTGCATTTCTACCAAATTGATTCAATTTTGCTTATCAGCATTACAGGCACCGTTTTATATTTATTTTATACTAGCTTCTGCCCGCGACTTCGTCCGCGTGGAATAGTTTAAAAAAAGTAAGTAAAAAAACCCCCCGATTTTGAAACATTCTTCATTGGTGCTCCGCTCCTATTGGCATTAGCGTGATGATATATAGCCTATAGCCTTCCTCGATAACTGGGCTATCGAACACTGAAAGAATTTTACAAATCAGACCAGTGGTTCCTAAGATTAGCGCGTTGAAGCAAACAAACAAACAAACTCTTCAGCTTTATATATTAGTATAAGATATGTGGAGAATACAACACTCTGTGACCAGGGGCCTGTCTTACGAGGTGATAAAATACCCCACAGCCAGGTGATACAGTGTTTGCCCGTCTAGATGGCTACCACCCCTGGTCTAGAGAATACTGCCGTAACAACCTTGAGTTGTGTTCCAGGATTAGTGGCCAGGTTCCAGCGACAGCATATCGGTCTTACAAATGTCTATAGGCGATGTTAACCGCTTTCAATCAGGTGGGCCGTCTACCTGTCTGCTGAACTCATGCAATAGAAAAAAGACACACTAAGAGAGTTTAAACGACTATTAATCTAAAGTAATTCATATATCATCATCCCACCGTTAAAGCCCAGCTGCCTTCAGATGGAGAAGCAGTCCGAGGTTCATATTCCGTTGTTACTTCTCCACTTCATGCGGTCCTCAGCATCCCTTATTGTGAGGCCACTAAGACGTATGCCATACTTTAGGGGGAGCCATTCACAAATTAATTACGTCACACGAATTTTATGACTTATTGACCCCTCCTTCGTCCTTGTCACAGTTGGTCACATTCGTGATACTCCTCGCTCGCTAGTTTGACATTACATATTTTGCAATTTTGCATCAAGAAATTATTGTAATATTAATTACAATTAATACGTGAAATAAAAACACATCAAAAACTTTGTACCTCTTTTTACGAAAATTACGCGGACGGAGGAGTATGAAATTTCGCACACTTATAGTTTATATAGAGAAGGAGGGCAGAATACTATATTTTTTTATAAATTATGCATAAAAAATATATTAAATCAATAAACAAAACATTACACACGCTACCATGTACTTGACACACATACGCATATATACTCTTTTGTTTATTGTTAAAGTGAAATTAACAGTGTAGCCTTGGCGAAATCTGTGATTATAGAAGTATATATGGTCTTTGACAACAGAACTTTAATAATGTTCGAAGCTTATAATTTAAATTAATTATTATGGTCGAATTTCGACCACGGGCGACCACTAGTTAAATTAAAACAGCAGTTCCGTAATTTGCTTAAATATAGATAGATAGATAAAATATTATATAAGTAAAATTATACTTAATAGACATATATAAATACACCTACTGATATTACATGCATAAATACATACATATACATGTATATATATATATATACAAAAATATACGTAAAAATATCAAACATCACATGTTGCAGGTAGTGCTTTTTTGTTATGTTCTTAAATATTGTTAGTGATTCAGCTTGTCTAACAGTAACAGGTAGCTCATTCCAGAGTCGAATAGCCTGTACAGTAAAAGAATTATTGTAAAAAGATGAACAATGTTTGGGAGTATTGAGTCTAAGATTCGTAGAAGGTCGTAAATTGTGAGAAGAAGAGATGAATTCAAAGCGTTCTTTGAGATAATACGGGGTTGTGGGGATAAACAACACACTGTAGAGTAGTGAAAGAATATGACTATTCCGGCGGTATATAAATAATATATTAATGAACATAATATGTTAATGAATATATTATTAATTATATAATATATTCATTAATATATTATATTTTGCGTTGTGACGTCACGAAATTTAGGACATCTCCCACCCCTTATCACACTTAAAATGTGACATAGTTGACGACGATTTCAAACCAAAATTTCTTAGGCCTATCCTCCTAGGAGATGCCATTGTTAGTTTTTCCCACACACCTGATTTCCGTTATATTTGGCCGTACCAGCGTAGGCGAATCTCCCGTCTGCTAGGTCATGAACATGAAGACTGCAGCAGATGCGAAAGGTCTTTTTGCATCACTCCAGCAAAGCAACTTTTGTTTATCCTAATATTGATTAATCGATTAAACGAAACTCGAACGAGGAACAAACAAATATACCTTTGAAAAAGCATAAAAATAACAGGAGCGTGATTCATAAGTATAGCTATTCCTCATGCCTTTGCCTCCCAGACATTAGACACAAAAAAGTTCCAGACAGAAAAAAAGTAGCTGTCGCCGCACATTCGTGGTTTTTGATTAGCATATAACATTCGTGGAAGTACGCGCACACGTTAGAAGATAAAAGTGGTTGAACTATAAGACCTTTTTTTATCAATACATAGGTTAACTTATGACTAAAGCTCTTAATGTATTTCAACAGTTTCAATATAGAACAGAATATATACCCCTAAATTTAAAAAGTCCCAAAATTCTACATTTTAAACCATAATACGTCGATATATTTTTCGACAACTGTACAAGTGTCACAAAGCTACGAGACATTTACCTTCTTTTAAAGCATGCCTTTGCACGCTTTATTTAGCTAGCCAGCGGGATTATACATTACTATTTAAACTGGACCCATATAGCCCCAAATTGTAGATCTTTAATTTGAAACACTACGTAACTAAGTACGGAAATACACAGCCCTTGCACAAAAACATTAAATATACTGTAACTTAATATCCATTTTGTTTTTAAATTATTTGTGTTCTAAAAACTTTTCAAATGTTCAAGTTTCAAGGTCCTTCTAGAAATACCCCGCGGTATTACGAATTCGCCGATTATAACTCAGACAAAAGCAAGTGCAGGAACGGAGAAAGAATACCATTTCCTGCGGTCGGGTGGACTGTCGTAAGAGGCGACAAATCAACCCTCAACCGGGTGGTAGGGTATTTGCCCGACTGGATGGCTACCACCCCTGGTCTAAAGTATGTCGCCATAACAACCTTGAGTTGTGTACCGGCATTAGTGACAAGGTTCCAGTGTTAAGAGAACAGCAGCGCATTTGTAGCACCCTTGGTGTTGCAAATATCCATAGGCGATGGTAAGCGCTTTCCATCAAGTGGGCCGTCTGCCTGTCTGCTGAACTCCTTAAATAAAAAAATAAAAAGTGACAAAAATATCTTTTCAATATTTTTTAACTTTATCCAGAATTGAACCCCTAACTTTTGCCAAGGGAGTCAATCTGGTTAACTGTTAGACCTATAGAGACCACAGATCGCATCCATCATTATAAAAGAAATTATGACAGTGACATGAAATATATAAACGTAGGTATGATGCTGAATTACCTTTAAGTTAGTTTGCCTTGAAGAGATCGCTTTAGGACATCTATTGTATTGCCAAGAAAGCGACTAATAAAATTCTATCTATCTATGAAACTGCACAGAGACAATATTCATATTTAAGCCACCGTTACATGGTGGAAACACCCCTAGTCAGAACCAAGCGTTTCGCTTCATCTTTTCTAGTGCGCACTGCCGAAGAGTGGAATAATTTGCCGGAGTCTGTTTTTCCTGACAAATACAATCTTGAGGTCTTCAAGACACGAGTGAACAGGTATCTTCTAGTTAAGAGTGCTCCATCCTAGACTGTGTCATCACTCAACTTCAGGTGAGACAGTGGTCAAATGAAAACCTATTTATACATCCATAAAAAAAAACTTTGAAAACTTATAGTTTTAAAGGACGGAGACTTTTGGTCCAAGAAATGTAATGATTTAAAAAAGAATTATATTTGTCAATTACAAAATGGAAAACGTCAGTCCTCAATTCTATTTGAAAAACGAGAAATGTTAAAAATAACATTACAAATAAAATAAGTTATTCAAAAAAAATTATTTCAACAAATAATGAAAACGTTTACACCAAAAGATTAATTTATTCAAACTAATTAAACCCACTACAACTATAAAAATAACAACATAATAAAAAGAAATCTTTAAATCGCAATCGTCTTTGTACAATTTTGGTCTAATAATGTATGAAATGTGTATATGTCTCCTTGAATTTAAAACAAAATATAACATAAAAAAATAGTAACATACAAAAGATATCGCGCGTGGTCACATTCGCGTTATTGTATTATCGTCAACATTCGCGCTATACTCGCGCACAACTGCAAGGTCTTGTGAGCAGCGGTGAGCTTGCAGCATCCTAATCGTTGCAACCGACCCCTCGTCTAGTCCAACTGGCCCTATTGTCCATTGTAAAAAGAAATAAAATAACCATAGACTCACCTCATTCGGAAACTGGATTGCATTTTTAGAAACGCTAAATTGTGTTTACCCTAATTTAATATGGCAGAATTTGAAAACGGTTGCTGCAGTCATCGTCATAGTAAAATAATTGAATGTATTTATATACTCACTGTGGGCGTGACTACATTTTTTTTTATCAATATTATTACATATTAATATTTCTTAATAATTTGTCGAAAAAAATATTATCCCCAAAATATTTTATTACAAGGTCCTACACTGACGCCTACGTTATTTCCCTACTCCATCTGGGATGATGTTACTGTTAGTAAGTGTGCAACGCAGGTAGTGATGGGTTTAAGGCGTTATAAGTGATGCGACATTGTTATTAACTGTTAGTGGTGTGAAACATTGTCAGATAACGTATTTATATCCAATAGCTAATCATTAACGGCGATATTTTTAACGCTATAAACAAGGCGTATTTGACCACAGTCATTAACACAATATTATCTCAGCAGGGACATTATACAGATTAATAAGTAATTTTTATTGTTTATGGTCTTAATTTCAAACTTCAGATCCATGATATTTTTACTACAAACCAAGTGGTTCTAAATTTAAAAAATATGTTGTACAAATATTTGTTCTATGTTTTTTTTTTAAATAGCTGCTTAATGATTTAAACACTTTTTAAATTTTTATAGTAAACAAATACAATTGCAATTAATATACAATGAAATACAAAGAAACACACAATCATATTTAATATCAATAATTTTAATTTGCACGAAATATCTTTTCCCGGGATAATAAACAAAAACCGGTGGAAAGTGTTCGTAACAAAATCAAAGTATTTAATCATTTTTAACTTCTGTATACAGTCATAGACAGGGAATTCTGTAAACAACTTCACGAAATTAACTTTGAGGAATCTAATACCAGTTAATTAACAAATTATTTAAGAATAACCGGAAAATTCGATATTGAAAACTGTGAAAATTATCTAAAAGCTTATGAAAGTCATTACACTTTACTAACTAATCTATTCATACTTACTGCATTTGTTTTGGAGAAAATATTTTTTATAAATAGCGTATAGACCTACTTACTTATATATACTTGTTATGATAATTCTTTTACGGTGCAGGCTGTCAAAATTTGGAATATGCTACCTCTTACTGTCAGAGAGGCCAAATCATTACCAATATTTAGAAATTTGCTCAGAAAATACGACTTGTCCACAAAAGCTATGTCTGATTAACAGAATATAATCATGCTAACACATTATTATTATAATAACTTATGTATTATTGTATATATATGACTATGTATGTATTTGTATATTTCTTAAACTAGTTTGAGTATTTATGTATCTATTGCCTTTTTCCTGCACCACCTATATCGCCTGATTCAATTTTTTTGTTTCATTTAGGTCGCCTGGAAGAGATCGCTTTGAGCGATAAGGCCGCCTGTTGTATTGCCTAGAAAATGTTGTAAATATGGTTTGTATTTGTAAATGTATATTTTGGTGTGCAATAAAGTGTTATCTCTCTCTCTCTCTCTACTTATATTTATATAACTATTTGCTATAAGACAAAGAAGAAGACTTAACTTTAACTACTCCTAATTAATTAATATAAGTTATATTGTACTCTAGCTATAATTCCTTTAGAACTTATATAAATATTTTAAATGGAAAAGAAAGTCTGTTACCGTTAGCTAAACGGCTGAACAGATGATGATGAAATTTGCAATAGAGATAGATTGTATCTCGAGAAAGGATTTAAGCTGAGGGTAGCCAAAAACCATCCCAAGAAACAGAATTGAATGGGGTATTTTTTTTAAAGGAAACCCATTATTTACCCATAATATATCCCGATATTTACCCGGTCAAGATTCAAACCTGTGACCTCTGATTTCCAGTAAGCACCCCAACGTTCATATTATTCATCATTACAGGATGTCATGTTGCCGGAAACCGAAAATATTATATACAGAATTAAAACTTTTAAATTGAAATTTAAATCAGAAATGTTTTACAAAAAAAACTACCATAAATCCAGTCATAAAATTACATTTGTTGTTATACTTGTACATTACATACCATATGTACAAGTAAAACGAATCAAATAGGGGAATTATTAGTTTTAGCACTTAACTAAAATTATTTCTATGATGATACTACAAAAGTAAGATGTTATAAAAATAAAGATGGTACTAGAATTTATTGTGAGACGACTTCGCATGTCTATACCAAATAGGTTTGCTAAACACTCCACAGACGCAAAATTTGAAAAAAGAATAGCGAAATACAGTAGTACCGAACGCATCGATTCAAGTCACCCCCATACGGCAGACTAGAAAATAAAAAAAACTGACAAACTCATTCCGAGTCTTTCTAATCGCAAGGCACGCACGCGCGGCTTTTTAATTGCATCCCCACCCCCCACCCGGAAAAAAGGGACGATGGATTAGCATACAGCCTTACGAGATACAGCGAACACCCCTTCAGTCTCTCCCGATATGGCCCCGTGGCCCCCGCGAAAAAAATTAACGTAGGCTGTTTGGATACGGAAACCTTTGCCCTAAAAAAGTTTCAACATTTATTTTTTTCTCTGTTCCATATTTGAATTAGCATTTTAAATAAAACATTTATGGAACAAGAGATGTTTTAACGCCTCTAACGCCTTTATATTTAATTCTGTTGTAATAATCAAAACTGTTTGTCATTTTTTTCTATGGAATCAAACCAACTATATATTTCTGTAAATACTTTTTGCACATACTCTTAAAAATAAATATATTAACACTTTTTAGATTATTTCTAATAATTATGACAATTATTCGATAGTATAAAACTTGCCCCAATTTGCTTAATTAGGTTTAATCGTTTTGTAAATAAATAAAACTTGAAGTCAAAACTCGTTCGATACAAACAACAAAACTTTTCATCCACGACAAATCCTTGGTTTGCCGTCAGTCTTACCTAAAATTTTATAGAAGTCTTTGCTTGAAGATAGTTTTAAAATTGAAATATTTATAGATACTGGACACTGGCTGGATACACAAATCGTTTATAGGGCTATATTTAAAAAACTATATGAACTTTTAAACAAAGAATATTACGATCGTTACGTGTCAAGAAGCGCGCCAATTTATCTGTCAACACCACATCGTGGCAATGCCACCGGATTCATCCCTCGATGTCGAAGGCTAGGTTTTCGCGGGTGTTTTCCCCCGGCGGGGGAGAGGGTTTCTTTTGGGGGGCCGCGGCCACACTGCGTGCGCGCTTCAGTCGGCCGCAGCCGGCGCGCGTGACACGTGCAACACACTATCACACCAAGTTGCATACGAATATGAGCGCGAACTTTTTTTTAAGTGAAAAAAAATAACAAAAATTCCAAGTGCTTTTCTCTAGTGTTGTGACTTTTGTGTATTAGGATTTTAGAAATTTGGTAAGTTTTTTTTAATTTTGCAGACTTATCATATGTGACGTTAGGACTGGCAATTTTGGCGATAGCACTGGGAGCAAGGTCGTGCCATGTTGATAAAATTATTTGCACAAAAAAATGTGTTAGAGTTATATGGATAACCTCATTTTGTTACAACGTAGCTATTGTACTAGCGCAAACACTATTTAGCTATAAATGTATATTTAAAACTCATTAGAGTAGCCAAAAACATTCTTACAAACATAACTAACCTCATTCTTTTAAATTCATTTTGAAATTGAAATAAACAGAATTGCAACTTTTAACCGTTCTTTATAAAATATAAATATAATTAATCTGAGGTTAAAAAAATTATCATCGTTGTTTGAATCTCGTACAGATGGGTTAGAAATTATAATATAATAATAACACATGTTTTATATCTATGAACACAATTTTTTTATACCTACTATTTGCAATGAACGAGAATCATTTAAAACAAGTTTTTAAGTGTTTTAAGAAGCTCGTGGGGTCTATCAAATAAATTATTTTCAACTCGAATATATACTAAACTAAATAATTTAAGGCACTATAACGCTCAAACAGGGCAAATATACAAGTATTTCCAATTTGTAGCGGAACATTAAGATATTAAGTAAGCAACTTTAACAAACTACTCATGTCATTATATCAACAGAGGTCGATCATATAACATTTTATTGTGTAGAATATATAAAATTAAATTTTTCATTGTATTTAATACTCTCATTTTGGGCATGTAATCCAAAAGACGGTGACCTAAGCTCAGCATTCTAATTTTAATTTTAGGAGATTATAATTAGAATGAAATATAACTATTATTGATTAATTAGGTTTAATTGTTAATTATATTTAGTTAACAGGCTTTCTAACTTTTAATATATCTTAATACATTTTTTTCAAACAACAATGCGCCGTTACACTCGTACTTGTACCTACTTATGATGTACATAAGTAGGTTCGCTTATATATAAACTACGAAGCCGCGTCGTTCTGTAAGCTTATAAACAGTACCTCAGTTGATTTTAATATTCGATCTCCTATTATAGCTTAACTAGGATTCGCCCGCGACTTCGTTCGCGTTTTATGGGTACCAAAGATCATAGTTGTGTTACTAATATTCAAAAGTAAAGGGTATTATTACCTAGGAGGAAAATGAGCTATTTACAATGAAAATACAAAAATTTTGGAAACTCTCGTAAAACCTGGAGTTAATAATGTTACTAAAGACATACACAACCATACCTGTTCTATTAAAGAGTTTTAACACATGCAGAGAGCAAGTCATAAAATCATTTATCAAATTATGAAAACTGCTTTAAAATAGGTCTACTCCAAATCCCCTGGTATTTATTAACGGGATATAAAGTATCGCAGATTTTAATTCCAAGAATTGGCTATCAATCAGCGAAAACCGTAAAACACAAATCAAACACAAAAAACCTAAACAATAAAATAATGCACTTTTATAATACACTCCACGCCTTATGCCTATTACATGGGCTGGAATAGTTAGAATCTCGGCTTCTTAAACACAACAAATCATTTTTTTTGACCTAATGTGTATATTGCAACAACTACCAAGCGCTGACGGCGAAAGAAATTTTTAGCTATCCCACGGGAACTCTTTAATTTTGCGGGATCAAAAATATCCTATATGTTAACTAGGGATATAAGCTTCCACCTTACAAAATTTCATTTAAATCGGTCCAGTCATTTCGGAAATTAGCCGGTACGAACAGACAGACATACAGATAAACAGACAAACAGAGAAACAAAAACATTGAAAAAATTCTAATTTAATTATATTTCACTTCTTACATCCCCCTGACGCGGTTGTTAGCATTTTTTTTCATTGTACAGAAATTCGACCTCTACAGTTTTATTATATGTATAGATTGCATGAGTTCAGCAGACAGGCAAACGGCTCACCTGCTGGAAAGTAGTTACCATCGCCTATGGACATTTGCAACACCAAAGATGCTACAAATGCGCTGCTACTCTCTTAAGGCATACTCGAACCTAGCCACTAATGCCGGAACACAATTCAAGATTGTTATAGCGGCATACACTAGACCGGGTATAGTAGCTATCCAGACGAGCAAATTGTTTTGTCGCCTCTTACGACAGGCCTTTCGGCCGCAGAAAACTCTATTTTTTCTCTGTCTATAAAACTAACACGTCGACATAATTAATCTGTGAAACGCGCCAAGCCGCTTTAGATTTGCATGCCTCTAAAATATTTAAGGATCTCAGAAAGTTGCACCCGTGACAGAAAAGTTGAGAGGAAGTAGACTGAGGTGGTATAGACATGTAATGAGAGGGGATGAAAGTCACGTGACAAAGATTATGTTAAACTGCAATATTGATGGGTACAAATGTAAAGGTAGACCAAAAAAAGATGGATGGATTGTGTGAAAGATGATATGATGATTTGTCGTGTGACAGAAGATGTATGTCACAATAGAGGAGTGTGGAAGGAAGAGACATATTGTGCCGACCCCAAAAAATTGCGAGAAGGTGAAAGAAAAGAATTATTAGTGATCTATTAAGATGAAACTATAAAATTGCCATATGAGTGTCTTTAGAAATCGATAATAGAGCAGTATTTAATAATATTTACACTACTCATGTTAGTTTAACTAACTTCTGACAGTAATCTGAGATAGTTTAAATTCAGCCTATTATTGATGTATAAGATAGCATAATAAAGCATAATTTTGAGCACTACTAATGACATTGGGATCTAGTTATCTATGTAATCTATATTCATAATATTATAAAATTCCAAAAATGCCGTGTCCGTACATTGAAGCTATTTAAAAAAAACAACTTGAATAAACTATATAAACCATGGAGAATAGGAAGGAATTTTTTCTTGTCTGTTTGTTCGGGATTCACGTAAAAACTACTGGGTGAATTTCGATGCAATTTTCGCTGATCGACAGCGAATTACTAGACATAATATCTACGCTACTTTTTATCCTAGGAAACCTGCGGGAATTTTTCTGGGAATGATTTGTAGTTGTTCGGGTGCATAGAAATTAACTTATTCCGACACAGTTTTCACTAAAACGATAGCTTAAGTTCTTTTTTAAATGCTGCGGTACTTTGAGTCCCAGGAATCTTACCAGAATTTCAAATTAAGCGTGGACAGAGTCGCAGGCATATCCTAGTATTTTATAAACTCACAGGCTGCCTACAACGGTATTATTTATCCTATATGGGGAAATCACAAACACATTAGGTAATTAAATTTTTTACATTAGAGAATTGTATTTTACAATGCACTTCTTTCAGAAGAAGTTCATGTTTAGTATATAAACATAGTAAGTAAGTAAATTTCGGAAACGTATTTTCTTCGTTATTTCTATAGTCTGTCTGTGTGGGATCTATTTCTATAGTGGTCCGTTGTATATTACCCATAACACAAGCGTAACTTGCTTAATTTGGGGATATACAGTGTGTGTGTTTGCCTGTCGACATTTAATTTAAAAAAAAAAACAAAATTATATTATTATTTAGCAGCCTGCAAGTATTAATGCTATTAATGTTCATAAAATAATATTTGCAATGAAAGATTGCTAATCTGGTTAATAAGTTCCTCACATTTTCCTTCTTTATGTGGTAATTGTAACGTCGGGCACATTAGGCTAGAATGTTCTACGGTCAGGACTCGAACTTACATCAGTTAAAAAAAATGTTCAAGTAAGTTACACTGGATTTTTATTAAGTCATACATATAGACATGGAGAAAGAATACTACTCTTTCAAATTCGTCATCATCCTAGCGTTAAACTCAGTTTGTGCCCTAAGCCCGCTTTCCCACTATTTCTTCTCCACTTCGCGCGATCTTCGGGATCCCTATTTGTGAGAGCATTGGTACGCATGTCATA
This sequence comes from Dendrolimus houi, assembly GCA_039645545.1. NCBI lineage: Eukaryota > Metazoa > Arthropoda > Insecta > Lepidoptera > Lasiocampidae > Dendrolimus > Dendrolimus houi. The sequence continues at coordinate 1,093,409 of CM077122.1, forward strand.
CTTTACGACGTCAGACAGAGTTTCTTCGGCCTACCCCTTCGACCGGGACCTGGCGGAAGCGCCATGGCTAGACATTTGTTCCCCACATAAGTAGCCGGTTTCCATAAAACGTGGCCTTGCCAACATAGGCGACACTTTTGCAGCTTAGCTGATAAGCTGTCAGCATGTCATGGATATATCTAACGGGGTTGCTCCACGCGACTCCACACATCCACCACAGTATATTCATCTCCGTGACACGCAGCTCTTGGCTTGTGTCGCTCAAGTACAGACCACACTTCACTTTCATACAGCAGGACAGGTCTAATGATACATTTATAGACCTGTCCTTTTAGCTTAACCGGCATTTTGGGGTCACAAATGACACCAGTTCTTTCATGTTATAAGTACATATCTATCCGTGTAGGAACGGAGAAAGAATATTAGGCTTGATTCAGACTATGTTGCCATTCATGGTTCCATCTCGCTCCAGTCTCAACCCGTTCCCATGTCCGACCAAATATTATTTAACATGAAAGAATCAGTGTATTTTCATTACCGTTTCGCTCTAGTTTCGATACGATATCGCGCCCGTATCGGCTCGTCGAAAATAAATAATATATGCCTAATGCAAACAAACTGACAGCCAACTAGTTTATACACAGGGAGTTTTGATCAGACCGAGACCGGGACGAGATTGAACCGTGAACGGCATCATAGTGTGAACGGAGCCTTATTCCTGCGGCCAGGCCACCTGTCGTAAGAGACTACAAAACTAACACCCCTGGTCTAGAGTATGCCGCCATTACAACCTTGAGTTGTGTTCCTGTATTAGCGGCCAGGTTCCAGTCTTCCCTGAGAGAGCGAGAGACAGTATTTTGGTAGCACTTTTAGAGTTACAAATGTTCATAGGCGATGTTAACCAATTTTAAATCAGGTCGTCAGCCTGTCTGCGGTACTTCAGCACTAAAATAATGAAGTCTACTTCTTACTCTATGTTATCGGCTTAACAACGTCGCAGTTTTAAGAAAAACAAGCGACCAAAAACTCCCCAGCAATGCGTCTAGCTTATTTTCTAGTTCATTTTTTGTCTACTTCTTGCTTTTTCTTTCATTGGAATGAAAGTAGAGTTTCTTCACCACTAATAGTGTGGGATATCATAGTGATTTATTCTTCTAGAATAATTAATATATTTTCCAGAATAAATAAAAATAATTTTATAGTGTTTTCTTAAATTTTTGTGACTAGTGTCTAATAGTGCACACACCCCAACTTGTATGATAATTTTCTCTTTTATTTTAGCTCCCACCTTTTTCAAAAGCGTATAAAATTATTAGAGCTAGGCATGTTGCTGAAGAGTTTCTTGCGTGGTTCTTCTCTTCAAGCCACAACCTGTTGCGAAGCGGTGGTAGGTTAGATTAGGCTCCCCCCATAGAGGAAATAATAAACATAAACAAAAATTCAAATGAATAAGTTGGGTGTAGGTTAAATAATTACTTTAAAGGTACTTCTTGAAACTTGACACCTTGTCTTCCGTGATCACGACTAATGAAAAAAAACCGAATGTCCAAAAAAATTCAAATAATGTCGCGCTCGAAACCGATAAAATGTAGTTTTAATCAAAATCTGTATATACTCGTCTTTAGTCTCTAAGAAATACACATATCTTATTCAAAGTTATATATACATATAACTTTTACAGTTCCAACTTACAAGCTTATATCTTACGGTTTTTTTGTGGTGTTACTGTAAATGACTGCATTCTCATTTTTCCTTAAAATAAAATAATAATTGAGTTAATTTTAGTTTCAATTAGCAGAATAGAAACCTATTTCTATACACATGACTAAATAAAAGCTACGAATTACATTGATGTAGTCATTTTTAATTTATCACAACGAAAACAGAATATATGAAATAGTTATATGTTATATACATATAATGTTGATAGTTTGTTTCAGTGTAAATCAGGTGAAATTACAGGTAATAATGGTAAAAAAAAATTAAACATCAATTAATGGGTTTTTGATTTGTTCTACGAGAAATTGCCAGGTGGTAGGGTATTTGTTCAACTGGATGGCGACCACACCTGATCTAGAGTATGCCACCATAACAACCTTATGTTGTGTTCCGGCATCAGTGACCAGGTTCCAGTCTCCTTTAAGAGAACAGCAGCGCATTTGTAGCACCTTCGGTGTTGCAAATGTCCATAGGCGACAGTAACCACTTTCCATCAAGTGGGCCGTCTGCATGTCTGCTGAACTCCTGCAATAAAAAAATGAATTTTTGTTGAGCACTTTTTTTACCACCGGACAAGCAGACGTACGAGCTCACGCCACCGATATATAACAAAACGGAAAGACCAACAAAGCGGACGAAACGCTGATGCTTCCACTTTATCATACGCACCGCTGAAGACTGGAACTCTTTACCGTCGTCTGTTTCCCGTGAACAGGTATCTTCTAGGTAAGCGTGCTCCACCTTAGACTACATTTCTACCCGACATCAAGTGCGATGGCAGTCAAACGCGAACCTATTCAATATATAAAAAAAACTTTATCAAAGTTGTAAGTTTAAATAATAGGTTTTTTATAAGCCTAAATTATTTTTGTCCAAAAAACAACTGTGAAATGAAATGTATCTTCTCGATTAAACACAATATATCGTTGTTTTGCGTCAGTCAAAGACATACTATTTAGAGAGGGATGTATATGGTTATTTTTATTTTATTATTTCGTTGTTTTGTTAGGGTGTATCATTGTATAATTCTTATATATATTTTGTTTATTAATGTAATAGTTCAAAGTTACTCACATACTTGGGGTCTTGGGACATATGAGATTTTGGAGGTGGGCACTTTTCAGTGCACAGCACTGGTGAAAACCAGTGCTGTGCACTGAAAAGTGCCACATGTTTCGGCATAGCGAAACACTAAGTGCCAACCTCATTTCAAAAATTGCGGCTTTCATTTATTGTTATTATCTTATCAATTCGTATTGTGCGAGTCGCAAATGGAAATATTTTCTTTCTTTCTTTCTGGTGAAATTATTTTATGCCAAGTAAGTCATAAATCTAAAGTTTTAATAATTAACTATCAACATGTAATTGATTAAGTCGTGGGAGCGTAATGGCAAGCGCACGCGTCCCAAACTCAAAGGGCGCGGGTTCGATCCTGACTGGAACGCACACACCACTTAGGCAGTTTTCTGACCTAATGTGCATATCGTGTTACAAATTACCACGTGCTAAAAATGGTGAAGGAAAATATCGTGATGCAACCTGCACATCGAGATAACCGATCTGTCAAACCGACCAAGCCGCCTTAGACAAGCGTGGCGGGTATATTGCCCGTTCCTCTATAATGGGAATCTCGAGCCCAGCAGTGGGACATTTATGGGCTGTTATGATTATTATATGTAATTGATTTCATGTAAATTTATGTTTTAAATAATAAAACCGTTAATAATAAAATCATTGTATATAGAGGCGATAAATGGCACCAAATATCAATTTGGTGCCATTTATCCCCTCTATCCCATTCTTCCTGTCTGATCTTTCTATCCAATCCCCTTTACCTCATTGCTTCTTTTCCATCCTAAAATCTGGCATCGCATTGGTTTAGCCCCTAGCAAACGTTTATAAACTAAGGTTACCACTTTCCACCAGATGGGATGTCTGATAGTTTGCCAGCTGTTTGCAGCACAAAAATCATCTATCGGTGTACGGATACTATCAATAAAGATTTCTTCTACCATACCTACACATACATGGATGTATGTAAAAATTTTAGCTGATACATACAAAGAAAGAAACCAATTACCGCCTTATACATAATACTCATACGAGGTTTATGGGCACCGTATAGAGGTCAAAAAGTGTTATTCATATTAGCAGTTTTAATGCGGTTATACATAACACATTTATTTAAAAAAATAACTGGTCTATAAAGCTCGTATATGTATCTGAATGCCCACTTATTGCTAATAAGATATTATATATCTCAAAATACATAATAAGTGTAATAGCATGATTATATTGTGTTAACTTTTATTCAGCACACGTTTTCGCGGGTGAACGAGATTGCCCGAGCCTGTATACTAGTCACTTATACTACTAAATTTATACAACCAAAAAAATTACTTACATTCTACTACATATTATTTTTATACTAAACTATACTAATTTATCTAATATATTATATTTAAATACTACTTCTTTTATAAATAATTACAAATATTAGGTTCATTTGGGTATGGTTGGATTGTGTTGAGTAATGTTGGAAATGATTGGCTTGTGTTGGGAATAGTTGGCCGGAGAGGAGGGACGCGCCTCGATCCGCGCGCCCTCTCTCACCTCACGGTGAGGTCGAAGAGCCGGAGAGACCCAGAACTCCGGCTTAAATGGTGAGGCCAGCCCGCAAAGGGGCCGGCCGCCGTCCGGGCTGGTGGTGAATGCTCGAGCGAGCCCACAGCCCGGACGAAGGAAGTATCCCTAACCGCGACGTGGCAATAGCATCTCACACGTAAGGTGCTCGTGCCACCTCGACCTGGCGAATCCCACACACTGGGCGCGACCTTTCCCTTTCGCGCGGCTCATGGTCCTCAAACGGATTTCCCCTGTATAAAAAAAAAGTGTTGGGAATAGTTGGGAGTTATTGGGAATTTTTGGGAGGGGATATAGCTATTTGCGGACAAACAGTGCTTTCTGAGTATATTTCTGAGTGTTGGTAAGGATTTGTCCTCTCTGAAGGCTGTAAGAGGCAGCATATTCTAACTTTGACAGCCTGCAATGGAATGTTTGAGAATTATTCAAAAGCTTTGTAATATAATAAAATAATATAATAGTTATTAATAGATAATACTCATTGTAAACATCGTTTAGCCTTAACCTTAAAGAGGTCAGTCATCGTTATGCCTAGATATCTGTACCGAATGGTTTTTCCTACTACTTTAGTTGTATGAGGAAGTTTCGGCTGAATTTAGTTACTATTAATTAGAATAGGCGTCTACATTTGAAATACTTTTATTATTATTATTTTGCAAGGAGAAATCCGGTTTATGATTTACCGCGTATGGGATTCGTCACGTTGGGGTTGCAATATCACCTAGGTCCTATGATCAATTGAATACCCGAGTCGCAGATACCCCCTAAAACACCTCGGTGTTGTGGTGTTCTTCACTGTATGCCAGGGCTAGGGGAAAGTAGAGGCAACACCAACTCCACGTGCACTGGCAGACGGGGTCTCTTGAGCCTCATGCGCCGATGTGGGAAGCACAGCTCTGTTAGTAAATTTAAACCGCGCATTCCGTTACGTCCAGTAAATTGCTGGTTTTCTAAGCGTCGCGTACACCATAACTTTAGGTAAAATATATTAGAGATGGATTAATTTGTTATTGAAACATTATACTTCCTTATTTAATTTAATAGATTGTTGAAAATGGCCCCGAAATATAATACAATTCGCCCGAACATCTGTGTTTGTTCGCTATGCAAATAATAGTTTTCAAATCAACCTTATACACCACAAAGCTATGTAATATTCATTAAATACATAAGTAATTATAATTTATGTCTCTGTTAAGGTCATAATAGAATTACAATTAAATCTCACGTTTAACTTAACTTTGATACCACACTTTCGCAGAATATCGAAGTGAAACGGTCACCCCTAAATTAAACGTGTTTCGTATGATGAGTGATTGTTCTAATGGGGTATTTCTCCCTTCCTCTATCTCTTTATTCCATTCCCCCCCCTTTTTTTTGTAGACTCAAGGGAAAATCTTTTCTTGCGACACCATCCTCGGGTCTGAAAGGAGGCTCTAAACCAAGGACTCCGTGGAACTCTAGAACGGCCGTATTCCCAGTATGAGCTAAGCGGAGGACAGGGCGATGTTGATTGTCAAACTACCCACTAAACCTAACCTGCGCCTCTCTCCTATGTGCTTTTACGGGGTGCCACAGAAACTAGTTTATAAACACTACGTCTGTGACACCCCAACGTTTGACTTTTCACTTAGGGTACCTTGCGGGTGAGGGTACCCTCTTCATCAACCCCCTGTGATGGATACGGGAGAGACAAGTTGCGCGTAGCGACGCCTCCGACAGCGCATCTGTTTCCTACGGATGGGGTCCGCTGACGCGTTCTCCTCCCTGTCTCGTCCGGCCGCATCTTTCTGGGCCGTTACTGATTTACAGTGGGAGGCAATGGCCTACCACCACTCTTTACTACGGAAAATGGCCTCGACCATGCTCCCCAAAGTCATATCCCCAGAAAATACAAGCCCTTGGCAGTGAAATCAGTTACATCAAAGGTGCTACCAAAGTGCTGCTTCTCTCTAAAAGGACACTGGAACCTAGCAGCTGATATTGGAACACAATTCAAGATTGTTATGGTGGCATGTTCTGGACCAGGGTGGCAGCCTTCTAAAGGGGCAAATGCACTACTACCAGGCAGACAGGCCTCCCGGCAGCAGGAAATTGTATTCTTTCTTCGTTCCTGTACGGACAGAGGATGGTGTGGCTTATCAGGTGATCTCTAGAGCTCGGTTTCGGTACGTCAATAGATCTGCTAACATAAGCACTAACCAGGGCTATTAGCAAATTTGAATTATAGCAAAGTGTACCCTGACAAAAATATTTTCATTGTAGGTACTTTTTGGAAATAGGAAGTGCACTGATTATACTCGGCTGTAGCATTATCGTTTTGTTTGCAATACTATAATTCAATTGTAAAATTAATTTTATTATTATTTTTTATATAAAAATAGAAATAGTTTACAAGAATAAATGTCTAAGCAGGGGCAAAAATTACATACACATATACTTGGTGCTGTAATAGTTGCGATTTAAAATTCTTAACGAAAAACTGTACGTGGATCAACACAAAATTCGTAGTGTGGCGCGAGTTGCATTCGCACGACTATTTTATGTACTAGCGGTCCCGGCAGACGTTGCCCTGCCCTGAAAAAATAAAAATTTAGAACCCGAGTCCAGCGCCACCTACCGGGTATAATTGTGAATCTAAACCATCCCGGGACCCACTCAAACACACATAAAATTTCATCAAGTCGTAGAACCCGATTCCAGCGCCAAGTATTTTGTTTAGATTGACATTTTTAAATTCGTAATATCTTTTGATGATGATTTGCGTTAAATTTCAGAAAATCTAACGCGTGTTAACGGTAATCGTTAATCCATTAACACGTGATAAAAATTGCATATTATAAAAACTGTTGGTTGTGGAAGTTAACAGGTTAGAAACAAAAAAAAAGACTGATGTAATTATTAGAGTGTTTAATATAGGCATGTTGACAACAATGTTTTTTCATTCATTTTGAATCAAGGTTTAAAATTTATTTTATTAAGATAGACTAGTTGCGTTCTGGACAAAACACTAACTTGACGAACTAATTTTAAGACGATTTGATAGTAATGTTACATGCCGTCAAAGATAAACGCACAGCTGCCTGTCGTAAGCGCAGTTTATTGTCTTCCCGGATTTAGGAATTCTTTTTGTTTAGAATTTGTAATTAAGAAAATGCTATTGTTTTCCTACTTGTTTTATTAAATTCATAATCTTTTGCAGATATGCAGGTGGATTTCGTTTTTGTCGGAACTTAAGTTGTAACAATGTATTCTAATTAAAAGAGCACAGGGGAGCCTAAGTCAGCCGCTTTTCGAAAATAGTTTAGTGAAATTGACGCGTGACTGGAACTACTAGTAACTGTATGAAGTTGGAAACAGTTCAACTTCATATTTACATTTGTCATGTTCGCCATTCGAATCAGCGAAAGCAGCCGCTTTAGGCCCTCTGGTGGTAAAATACCTTGTCACCTAAAGAACTCACGGCATGCATATGTTTGCATTATTACTAGCTTAGATAGTAAACAAAAAATATGATGCGAATGGTATGTACAAGGTAAACATAGTTTCTTTTCCAAGTGTATTTCTAAATACTCGGTAAGCTTGCTAGTGGTACTTCAGCGTTATCTAGGTTCAATGCCTGGCAAAATGATAAAAAAAAAATATTATTACGTTATGTCTATAAAATACTAGATTTTAGTAGTAACAGCCGCGTTTAAGGGGCTACCCAAATGGAATTTACTATCTTGCTCGCACTTTACTACATTTACGAAGATATAAGTTGAAAGAATTTACTTACGACAAATCTATATTCTACAAATCTTGACAATAACATTAAGAATGATTAAAAAAATATTTAGACAAGATATCATTAAAATAGAATATTTTTTTATATACAGAAATGTATTTCGATTCAAATTTGATTTCTGTAAAATATATAAAACAAATAATATATAAAACAAATATATAAAAATAGTAAAACTACGTTTTACCGGTTTTAAACGCGATATTTTATTTGATTTTTATTCCGACATTGCGGCCACTTCTCAGTAGCCGTGATCACGAAAGACAAAAATGTCTAATGTCAATGAGTAATGTTAATATTATTATATTATTTAATTTTAATTTTTGTTTATGGTTTTAATTTACTCTATGGGATCCTAATCTAATTTAGTAGTCGCGAAAACTTAAGAAAATACTGTAGTTTCAGAATTTATTTTCTTTATTCCATTTCCGTGGAATGTAATATTTTATCCAGCTTTGTGATTAAAATAAAAATAATAACTTAAATAATTTTAAACTAACACCTGCTACCTAAAACCGGTTAGTCGATAATTTACAATATTAAGTAATTAATTAACACTATTTCCTTTTGTTATTAGGCAAACATAAATTTTAATAATATTACGTGGTATCAGGAATTCATGTGCATTTATTATATATATTATATATATTATATTATAAATGCATTATATAAGCATTGAAGAATAATGTTCTATTTTAGTGTTCCTTTTCCATAATTATGATACGGTTGTATACACCACGGTTTAATATTTAAAGAGGAATCTCATTTTTTAAAGCATTTTATTTTTTATTTATTCCAGCAAGGAGTAAACTTCAAAAAGCTGCAAGTTTTTTTATATTAAATATGTTGAAATTTGACCACGATCACGTCCAATGCCGGACGATGATGCGGTCGAAGAACCTATTCACACGAGACTTGAAGATACCCAGATCGTACTTTTCTGGAAACACGGAACCCTGGTAGTGCATTCCACAACTCTCCCGTACGCAGGAGGGACGTGGAGGCGAAACGTTTAGTTCGCACTGGTAGGGTAGTGGTTTTTTTTTCTCCGTCTTTTGCCCGGGAGAACAAGCTATGCCCGAGTCTACTACAATTTATTTATTTATTATATACAAAAATGTACATATACTTGTATATTCTTCCTACTTAATTTTAGGTACGTAGATGTTGTACTACCAGGGAGTTTTAGGTAAGAGGAAATTGGATGGATGGGGGGGTTGAGGTCTGGTAGGATGTTGTGATTTATTTATTGTTTTTGACGTTTTACAGTTTTCTTATATATCTAATTCTCATCCGTTCAGGAACGGAGAAAGTCTTGTCATAGGTGATCCACTTTTCATCACCAGTTATCAGCTTCTTCAAAAATGGTTCGCTTTCGTTACGTCGTAATAAAGAATCACAAATGAGTACACGGTTCATTAGGTTTCTTTCAGTGAGCTCATGAGGCACCCAAATATCGAGCTGTTTTGTGTACCCAGCTTTTTTCAAATGCGCCAAAACCGATTTATGGTCAATTCCCAGTTCTCCAGTTACATCGTAACTACCAATATGCTGATCTTGCTCCACTTTTTCAAAAATGGCATCAATTTTGTCCGTAACAGGGCGACCAGAGCGGCGTGCATCTTTGATATCAACATTTTCGGATTGAAAACGCTTAAACCAAATTTGCGCTACTCTCACAGATACTGCATTAGGTCCATAAACATCACAAATTTTTTCACGGCTTGTGTTGCATTTTTACCTTTTTTGTAGTAAAATTTTAAAATGTATCGAATTTCTTCTATAGATTCACTCATTTTAACAATAAGAAAAACAAATGAAAATCATACATTTTCCTAATTTGAATTTGGAATTGTCTTCTTTAAAATTAAAACTTTTTAATGATACCAAAACCAGCCAGATACAAATGGTATAGCCAAAGAGATCTTATTACAAGTTCATACACACTATATGCGAAAAGATTTTTTCCCCAACCTATTATATATATATATATATATATATATATAAGTTCTTTTACAATATCTCAACTTATTACTATTTAATGACTAACTATTTTGTTATACATTCCGAATATATATATCTATACATATAATAAAATTGTAGAGATCAAATTTCTGTACAATGAAAAAAAATGGTAAAAACCGAGTCAGGGGTATGTCAGAAGAAAGAACTATAGAACTAATATAGATATTTTTAAAATTTTTGTTTCTCTGTCTATCCGTTTGTACCGGCTAATCTCCAAAATGACTAGACCGATTTAAACGAAATTTTGTATGGTGGTAGCTTATATCTCTGGTCAACATATAGGATACTTTTGTTCCCGAAAAATTAAAGAGTTTGTGGGGGATAGTTAAAAAACCACACCACGTGAAGGAAGTCGTTGGCATCAGCTATTATATATATATATATATATACCTGTTTCTATGTGTTTAAATTTACATATTTTATATATATAAGTAGTTGTAACTTTTCTATATCTAGACTCCTTATATAAAACAAGGAGATAGCGTAGTGTTGTAACTTGCAGCTTTTTGAAGTTTACTCCTTAAGAATCGATTTTCATATGGTATCGAATTTTTATGAGGAGTGAAATAATACAAGCATTACGTTTTCTTTATTATAGAATTTCGAACTTTAACGCATTGAAATATGATGTAAAATAATATCCGTTAGGATAAGATACGGTGGAAATTAGGTTTTGTAACAGTCGTTATTACATAATTACGAATTTTAATGCACTGTGATAATTTATATCAATCAGTGCATAATCAAAGCAATCGTACTTAACTAGTAAACTCCAGGCGTGTGTTACATTGGCTAGAATGGATGAAAAAAGCTCACATATTTAATATTTAGTACATATATTGGCAAAGTGTTTTATTCATTTAACAACATTAAAAGATATTTCATGGATACATTACTTCAAGTTAGATACTTCTATTAAAAATCAGTAAAATAAGAGAAGTCTTAGACTACATTATGTATTTTATAGAATACTAGCGGTTCTAATACCTACATTTTTAAACTCGTGATATCTTTCGAATGTCCGAATTGAATAATTCAAAAAGTTGTATAAAGGTATTGAAGCAGTGTTGAATATGAATTTATTTTGATAAGGATGAATACTAAGATACAAATAAAGAGCGCTTCCTAGCGGCGCCATTACAATTAAATTTTTAAAATAAAAGAACACTTATTGAGGCATAACTATAATAGTTAGACATATGCTGACGCAACACTTTTTGTAAATAATGATGTGTTTTGCAAAGTCGTGGTACATTATTTTATTCTATCATCAATAGTTTTCGCAGCGCACGGGATTTTAGGTATTTTTTTACACCTTGGATTACATTATTGGACTTTTAGTAAGGATCCCTAACTTTTTTGAAAATATAATATAGCCTACGTCACCCGGGGATTGTGTAGCTAGCCAACAGTGAAAGAATTTTCCAAATCGGTTTAGTAGTTTCGGAACCTATTCAATGCCAACAAACAAACAATCAAATCTTTCCTTTTTATAATATTAGTATAGATATAGATGAAATCTATCTACGCTAGCAATAACAAAATACGCATCTCATTTCCTTAACTTTCGTACTCTTTTCCAGTTCTAGGAGTCGCTTCGGTCTGTTCGACAGACGAACACCGAATGCTCCGTATTAGGCGATTTTGCCTTCTTTTATATTGTCGAACCAACAACTCCGTGTTCACATTTTAACAATCTTATAAACTAAAACTTATTACAAATGTTATCAAAAATCCTAAAAAGATTTATCAGGTACCTAGCAATATAAATCTTACTATATAAATACGACCTAGTTTTTATTAAGATAAAACACTCCACTTACTCAAAAAATCAAGTGTAGGTATTTTAGGAAAAAACACAATTATTTTCAATTCAAAATCACAACGTGCCCCTTAGCACGGCAAATACATAACTTCTTTTTTAAATATTTTCATATAATCTATCACGTGCGGCGACACACACATTTTTTGTGTATTCTTAATTTATCACACTTTCTCTTTATACATAACTAGAGATCCCAGCAGACGTTGTTTGTCCTGCCTGAAAAAATAAAAATCTAGGACCCGATCCCAGCGCCACCTACCTACAGTAAGCAACCGAAACATGCATGGTAAATAAAAAAAATGAAATATTCATAGACACTTTAGTGCATAGCTGTACGCCCTTATCAGCTAGACGCGTTTGACTCAGCCAAACATTAAGCTAAACAGGATACAGTCTAAAAAATACAAAACTGCGCAATAAATTTGATTACTTTAATAATATGTATTAAAGCTTGTATTTTAATTACTATTTACAGTGGTACTCTAAGGGCTGATTCAGATTGATCAAAGTCAGTACTGACTTGGTAAGGCTGCACTGACTTTAAATCAATTTACACGATGCCAGAATAAAGTCAACACTGGCACCAGTTTACTTCGAATTTAAAGTTAGTACTTGGATCAATGTAAATAAGCTTACCCCCCGCTTATGATACCCCTCGCTCTCACAGAATATCGGCGTGAAACAGTTGGCCTTGAACTAATTTTGTTTCACACTATGAGTGAGTTTCCACTTACTTCCTCCATCCTACCCCTATCTCAGCAGATAGATCAGTAGTATGGCGGCCGTTTTTCGCGACAGCTTCGTTTCAGAAGCGAGCGTGGAGAACCGGTCGCTGAGAGTCCCACACACCCTCGATGCAGGCCTTATGCCTGCATTTTGGCCCTTCCCCGAAGGACCCGAGAATGGTGTCCAAAGACATTCCCCCTGCGTTATCAAAAAAAGGCTTCTTCGTTTTACGGTTCATCCAAAAAAATTCACGTGGGCAAAGTCTCGGGCACAGGTAGTCCATAACATAATCATAATCATAATATGCAATTGTAAGGAATAAAAATGGCTTGTAACCAAAACTACAAAAAAATTGTATGCCTGTCAAAGGCGAAACATAACTTATACAACTTACCATAATATCTGATCTGCAAAAATTTCCATGTTTTAAACAAATAAAACTACTTTAACTTTCATCTTCTTATTATTATTTATTATTATGTCCTTCTATTCCAATTCTGTATCCCATTATAATCCCATATCTCATTCCAATCTCGTATCCCATTCCAATCCCGTATCTCATTCCAATCTTGTATTCCATTCCAATCCTGTATCTCATTCCAATCTCGTATTCCAATCCAATCCCGTATCCCATTTCAATCCCATAGCCCATTCCCTCTATTGCATTCCCCCCGTCTGATCCACTTATCTCATTCTAAGGCTGGCTACGCGTTGACTTCACGCCTATAGTGACACGTCCACGACACACCCTTCCGTGTCGTGACCTTTTTAAGTACTACTAATACTACTACTAGTGGTGAACGTGTAAGTATGTACTAGTCTAAATCTAAGAAAACTACGCTTTAACGGTTTTAAGCGTGGTATTTTATTTATCATATTTTAATATTATATAAAATGATTAGAGCTAGGTTATGTTGCTGAAGAGTTCCTTGCGCCGCTTCTTCTCTTTAAGCCACAACATGATGCGAAGCGGTGGTAAATTAGATTAGATTCCAATAGAGTAAAATAAATTAATAACCATAAACAAAAACTAAAACTAAATAATTAAAATGAACATGTTGGCGGTAGGCTAAATAAAAATTTTAACATCTTATAGACACTTTCATCTTTGTCTTCCATGATCACGGCTACTGAAAAGTGTCCGAAACGTTGAAATAAAAATCAAATAAAATACCGCGCTTAAAAACGTTAAAACGTAGTTTTATTATGATTTTTTTATTTTTTTCATAAATATTATTTTTTGTTGTTTAGCTAATTTTACGAAAAAAAGTCCGGCGTTCCAAGTACAATAGTAATAATTATTATTAGCATCTCTACTGTCAATTTAATAAGTGCGGTAGCTGTCTTAAGAGTCGACAAAACAACCCACAGCCAAAGCCAGCCTCCATAACAACCTCGAGTTGTGTTTCGCTATTAGTGGCCAGGTTCCAGTCCCCACTTCGAGGCGGGCAGCACATTGGTATTGCACATCTCCCAAGGCGACAGGAACCACCTACCATCAAGCGGACTCATAACCTGTCCGCTATATTCAAACAATAAAATAAAATTTATAATGATTTCGGCAGGTATACCGTCGCACAACAAATTGTTTACACAGTAGATTCCATACTGTTGTGTAATGATGATATTAATCATAATTATGTATTACAGGAAATCTTAGAATTCAGGTAACAAGACCCTTCGGCGCTAGTGTGGTCCATTCTTGGTATTCACAGCAAGTATTTAATTTTTTGTGAAAATGTAAGGCTCACCTGCGAGTATGCTGGTAATGTTATCACAGTGAATCTTTATTATAGCGAACCTCAATCTACAGATTTCTCGTTTTAACAAATTTTTAAAAATCCCCTAGCACCAGCTGTAAGAGTTAATACAAAATATACCCTTGCATTAAGAATATACTTTTGTAAAAAAATATTATATGAAACCTTAAATTGAATCAAAATTATTTTATTTTAACCATACATAACATTATACAAGTATTTAATGGATTTACAAAATGTAACATTTAAAAAAACAGCACTGTTACGAGTTGCGGGACTCGAATTAAAATGCCGTTGGAATTATTATAGAGTTTATTAGAACTATACAAACACGTATAACATAGGTACAAATATAACCGAACACAACAAATCCAAACATAATGCAGAGGGTCGTAATTCAATAAAACGCGCAAACTCCGTCAATATTAGATCCCCGAGTATACACACGTCACGCTTAGATCGTTGTTATCGCCGTTGTTATCTCCCCATCAGGCCGTCGTTTTATATCTCACGAACACACATGTGCCCGTATCGTAGTCGACGTAATCCGCAACACTTGGCTAATGATTTGGCCGCAGGCGGCCATAAACGGGTACAGTAATACAGTGGGCTGTTCCTTATAAACGTATGCCAATAAATAAGTAAACAAAAGAAGACGATCATAAAAGAATTACAACTAGTTCAAATGCCGACAGGTAATAAAATGTGTTTTACAGATATGCAAGTGGATTTTGTTTTTGTCGTAACCTAAGTTGTAACAGTACAAATACATTTTGTGCAGTTCACACGCAGTAGAAGTGAAATAAAGTGTGACAAGGAGTGGGAGGGATTCTAAATTTCCTTACGTCATATTTCATATGTTATATCGTTATAGTATATTTAAGCTTTAAAACACGAAATTGAAGTTAAAAAAAACTTAAAATCATTTCGAGCTCTATCTGTATGAGTACACTATTTAAATTATTAAATATAATGTATTCTATCTCATTCTCGCGCAGGCATAGTCTTATAGATTTATGTGTTTATCGCTCTTTAGTGTCGCTTTTTTCGTTTCATCGAGTTTCAAATCACAACGATTCTAAAGAAGTTTCACTTTTATAAAAAAATATCCAAAATACAATATTTAATTTAAAAATATAAGTATAGGAGACAAGAACCTCTTCACAATTCGAGCCGTGTCCAAGAGTGCTGCCTTCTGTATCTGGCCCAGCCTCCTAGCAAGAGCCTCTCTAGGTGATGGTCGAGGCTGTTCTCTATAAGACCGTTAATGGTGACAACTATCGGCACAATCATCGTAGACTCCAGACGCCACATAGCGGTAACCTCATAAGCAAGATCTAAGCCACACAATAACATTACGGCCTCAGTGGTTGAGCGGGCCAAGCCTTTGCCGGCTTACCTCACTGCAACGCAGAGGCTCCAGGTTCGATTCCTGGTATAGTAAATTTCGGAAACTTATCTTTCCGTTATTTACTATGGTCTGGGTGTCTGGCATCGGCCCTAGAGTGGTCCGTTGTATATTACCCATAACACAAGCGTAACTTGCTTAATTTGGGGATGTACAGTGTGTGTGTTTGTCTGCCGATTTTATATCTTATATTTTAATATTATTAATATCATTGCATAGCTGCAAAATAAATAATTATACTAAATTTTTGATGTTTTGAATTCATTAATAGGAGGTCATTTTTATATACCCTTTATAAAAATAGAACCACTTTTATAAGGTTATTTGCATTTTAATCATGAAATTTAATTAACGCTTAACAATAATAATATAATTGTAACGCCATGGCATACCTTCAGGCTGTCGTCAAAAGCGCATTTCCCTATTTGGTAGGTTTTTTTTACAAAACTTTACAAAATGACAATGCTGTAAAACACGCCAAAATGACGAAATAATTAAAATATTGATGTTCATTTGTATGCTAAGTTTAAATATTAAAATCACTTATGTTCCCTATTCTTTGAGCTCAAAATAAGTTCACCTTCATTACCCATAATTCTCATAATTAGAGGTAAAATGTTGAAATAATTTGGGACCATTCCTGCTTTTTTTCTCTAATTTTATTTTCTGGTTTATTCGCATTTATGTATTGATCTATCTCCATATATAGGTATAAAATTCTAAAAGTATTTCTTTGTCACTGATGATGATTTGTTTGTGTTTGTTTGAGTGGGTTGCCTAGACGGTTGGTTTAGATTAACAATAGGAACCAGAATGAGTTTGGCCTCTCTGACAGTAAAGAGCAGCATATTTCAAAGTTTGACAGCCTGCACTGTAAAAGAATTATCATAAAACGATGAAATGTGTGCAGGTGTCACGTGTTTTCGATACGTATCAGAGCGCAAATTGAGGGCAATGGATAGGCAGAGGAATTTAAAACGTTCGTTAAGGTACTGGGAACTATTAGGAGTATATAATCTATACTAATATTATGAAGAGGAAAGAATTGATTGTTTGTTTGTTTGCATTGAATAGACTCCGAAACTACTGAACCGATTTGAAAAATTCTTTCACTGTTGGCAAGCTACACTATCTCCGAGTAACATAGGCTATATTGTATTTTCAAAAAAAATAGGGATCCTTAATAAAACTCCAATAATGTAACCCAATTTTTTTATACCTTATAAAAAAATTGCCTAAAATCGCGTGCGTTACGAAAACTATTGATGATAAAATAAAACAATGTACTACGACTTTGCAGAACACATTATTATTCACAAAAAGTGTTGCGACAGCATATGTCTAACTATTATGTTATTAGTTAGATATGCCATAATAAGTGTTCTTTTATTTTAAAAATTTAATTGAAATGCCGCCACTAGAAAAGGCTCTTTATTTGTATCTTGGTATTCATCCTTATCAAAAAAATTACTTCATATTCAAGACTGCTTCCAATACCTTTATATAACTTTTTGAATTATTCAATTCGGACATTCCATTCGAAAGATATCACGAATTTAAAAATGTAAGTATTAGAAAAAAGTTGCATGGTCGGCGCTCACCCTGCTCGGCTAGCAAGGCCTTAGAGCCTTATATGATGTAGGCGTCATTGGGGTATGGGCCATACGGAAGGAGAAATGTTTTGAATTCGCTTAGTTAATGTGTTAATGAGAACTTAGATGTTTGGGTCACTTATAATTTAGTGGAGGCTGCAACTGAAAATCAGCGCTGTGTCAGCCCTTCTTGACACAGCATAATCCTGAGTTGTCGGCCTCGTTGCCGTGAAGGTTAGGTATATTTTTTTTCAAAATAATTGTATTTTATATAACAGCTACTTATCTCCTTATGTTTTACGTGTGAATCCTGTTAGTTTTACATTTTTTTTTAGTTTGATGTACATTCATTCTCGCCAATAAATATAACTTTCTTTCTTTTCTTTTGGTTGGTAAAATCAACAAAAAAGTTTTTCTTAGATACCCGTGCAAAGCCGGGGCGGACCGCTAGTATGCTATAAAGGAGAAAAATTCGAGTATTCCAGTGAAAATTCTTTTATATAATAGATAGAAAAATTAATTGCCACAATAAAACTATAATATATTTGTCCGTGCAGGAACGGAAAAAGAATACAATTTCCTGCGTTGAGGCGGCTTGTCGTAAGAGGCGACAAAACAACCCACAGCCAGGTGGTAGGGCATTTGCCCAACTGGATGGCTACCACCCCTGGTATGGAATATGCCGCCATAACAACCTTGAGTTGTGTTCCGGCATTAGTGACCAGGTTCCAGTCTGCTTTAAGAGAGCAGCAGCGCATTTGTAGCACTGTTGATGTTGCAAATGTCCATAGGCGATAGTAACCGCTTTCCATCAAGTGGGCCGTCTGCCTGTCTGCTGAACTCATGCAATAAAATAAATAAAAAAAATAATAATAAACAAATGTGATTTAACAAACAGCCTTTGGGCCAGCGAGACTTAATATAAACATACCAATTGAAGTACTTACTTCCATATTTGCCTACTATAGAAAAACTGTTTAGTTTAACGCTAGGGGTTGTTTATTAAAATTTTAAAAATCTGTTTACTAAAGGCCAATTTCAAATAGGACATGGCTGACATATCAATAAAATTTGCTTGTATAGTTATCGTAAACATTACTACGTTAGAATTATCAATTTTGCTGTTGTGTTGTTCGGCTGCCTTCAGGAGGAGTTTACGTTACGCTGCATCGAAGTGCTGGAATAACATACCGCCGCCGATAAGGAATCTGTAGTCTGTCTGTGGGTTACAAACTAACTTTAAAAAAATTTTAATTGACCACCAAAATCGCCAGAAAGACCTTAAATACGAATTTATTATTTTTACGTCTTGTTCGTCACTTCTGTCCGCTTATTTTTTTATTCGTTTTCTTATTTCTATGTTTAATTAAGGTTTATTGTTTTTAATTTGCTTTGTGGAGTTAAGCCATAGCATCACTTAGAGGTACTTGCGGAAGAACAGCTGGTTGTGAAAGTCCAACAAGATCTTGCCTACGGGCCCTGTATCAAAATGTATTGCGGGGCCCAAACAGTACAGTATTTTATAAAAGAAACAAAAATGCTCGAATTGAATTAAAATAATTACATATTGATTATAAGGTATTACTTATATTTAGCGCTCTTGGGAGCTAAGTTAGACAAACAATTCAAATCAAAGATACACTTTTCTCACCTTTTTATCAGCAAACTTTTTTATCAAATCATCTATAGTTGAAGACGATTTAAGTTTTTCTAGATTTTCTGCCTCTATAGACAATAGTGACAAGTCTGACAGCCGTTTCTGTTGGTCCAGGAGTTATTCTCAAAAATGTTATTAATCTATAAAAGATACCCTGTAGCCTGGGGGCCCCATATCATTGATACGGCTGATACGGCTGTAGCTACGCCCCTGTTTTTAGGACACCAGAATTAGTCGTTATATTTGTATCATCATTCATTTGTATCATGTCCTAAATAAATATTTTTTCTTTCTGTTACTAATCAATAATAATATAATCTTATACATTATACTTAACGTCATTGATTGCATTTTTGAAATAGTACTAAAAAATAGCGCTACATCTAGCGACGAAAGTGCTAAGGTGTCAGCCCTGCTTAGAGGTCATTCGCGTCAACCCTTCATAATACATCAATGACCGAGTTAGTTGGTATAATCAGAATGCTGACTATATAAAAAGTGTGTATTTAGTTCTGTCTGTGTGTATCGTGTCAAAGAATTCGCCGCGACATGTTTCGGGAAATCATATAATAAATGTTAGGGGTCAGCAAATCGCACGCTTAGTCATTCTAACAAACATGATGCGCGTTTGAATTAAATTGTTAATTATATATTAGAGCCGTGGTAGCTTGGTAGTTAACCCTCTCGCGTCCTGAGCTCAAAGGACGTGGGTTCGAATCCTGACCGGAAAAAGCATACACCACTTAGGCAGTTTTTCCGAACTAATATATTGTTACAACTACATGGTAGTTAGAGCCATGCTGGGATTAATATCTATGATTAAAGCTCTTAGGGCCGGATCGATGGGTTTGATATCACGCTCTTACAGAATATCGGCGAGAAACGGTTAGCCTTTTTTTTATTGCTGAAAACAAATGAAGGAAACTGGAACCTGGCCACAGATGGCGGAACACAACTCAAGGTTGTTATGGTGGCATACTCTAGACTAGAGGTAATAGCCATCCAGAGGGGCAAATACCTGGCTGTGGGTTATTGGGTTTTTTCTTACAACAGGACACCCGGCTGCAGGAATTAGTATTCTAGATAAATGTGGAATCGTGTTTCGTGCGATGAGTGAGAGTTTCGGTGGCCCACATCTCCCTATCCCTATTTCATCCTCCCTATCCCTATCCCACCCTTCCTATCCCTATCCCACCCTCCCTAACCCACCCTCTACCCCTATCCCATTTACCCTATCCCTATCCAATTTTCCCTATCCCTATCCCATTTGCGCTATCCCATCCCCCTATCCCTATCCTACTTTCCCTATACCATCCCCCTATTCCAATCCCAGATTCCATACCTTCTATTCCATTCCTCCTGTCTGATCCCTCTATCTCATCTCCCTGTTCTGTCCTCTTTATCCTTTAGGATTTAAAAGCTGGCAACGCGTTGGCTTCGCCCCTGGTGCTGCTAATGTCTATAGGATACGGTAACTACGTTCCATCAGCTGGGCCGTCAGCATGTTTGCCAATTTGGCAATAAAAAGAAATTACCACGTGCTAACAACGGTGAAGGAAAACATCGTGATAAAACCTGCACATCGATATAACTCAAATCCTCCATGGATATACTGTCCATTCCCTTATGAAATGGAGATGGGACATTTATGGGCTGTTACTATATCATACATGGATAGCATTCACAATTGAACATTTTTAGAATGTTTCTCTGGCAGTCTGTTTCTTGTCTCGAATAGACTCCAAGACGGCTCGACAGATTTTAATGATAATTTAGTGATAAATTAAGAAAATTAATAAAGATTTAAATTTTTTTTTAGTATGTTTGTTCTATTTCCATTTCCACCTGATATTAGCTGCAATGTTGGTCAAAAGCGGACCAGTGCATTAAAAAATTGTAATTTATATTTTTCATATTTTGTAACAACCGATTTTATCACGTAAACAAAGCGGCCTGTTACCTTGAAACTCCGGTTAGCGTATGGGGTTGTAAGATATTTTTGGACGAATTAACCATGGTCGCTTAAGCGTATATCAATATTCGACAATACGCTGTAATAACCCTTAAATTTTAATAGGCAGCCTGTGAAGATTTGTTCAGGATTTTAGGTTCTATCAGTACAGATGGTCTAAAACGGTCGACTTTGGAGAATCGCTTTGTGAAATTGAGACGTGTCTAGATATATCTGGTAGGTAGTGATGAGCAGTACACCTGTGAGTCAGTACATTTGGCCCTTACAAAATAAATTTGTACTGATACGGCTCAAAATTTAAATTTGTACTACTTCAAAAATTTTGTCCCGCTACTACTCACACATCAAATGTAAGAGGAAGGACGGAACGAGGATAACAGTACAATAATGCCTCTGCGGATATTCACATGACAAAGAGAGACAACATGACATGTACGACTGCTAGTAAAATGAGTTGACCTAGGCCGATCACATCCGATTCTTAATGAACATTCCCGAACTGGAAGTTTTGTACGGGACAATTGAGGGAATGACGCTCACCGCCTCACCAGCCTCATCGCTTCAAATGTACTGCCGCGGTACAAACGATACAAATCTCCTCGCCTCATTTGAAGTGGTACATTGTACTGGTACAGTACAAAATGTCATGTTACTCTTACTAATTTTAAAATCATGTCCTACCCAACTCTACTGGTAGTTGTGTAGTGGAACACTTACAAGCCAATAGATGGCGCTGTACAATAATTGAGGTCGCAAACGAATCCCGAAACGTACAAACAACATGAAAAAATTTCGACAATAACAGATAGCCTCACTGGAAGATCTTCCTTTGGGACGGAGGACTATTTCATCTCGCTCCTCCACCCTAAACTGGGCACTCTCTTCAGTCGTAAGAACAACATATAATTCCAATTTATGCTGATACTTATCATGTTCATTATATGGATCTACGAATATGACCTCTTTGGATTCTCTGGTCAGCTGTAGAATGCCAAAATCTAGCAAATAACATTATTTTTTAAATGAATGTTTGCAGTCATTTTCTTACTAGATATTTGCCGTTGTAAA
This sequence comes from Dendrolimus houi, assembly GCA_039645545.1. Classification (NCBI taxonomy): domain Eukaryota; kingdom Metazoa; phylum Arthropoda; class Insecta; order Lepidoptera; family Lasiocampidae; genus Dendrolimus; species Dendrolimus houi. The sequence goes on from CM077122.1 coordinate 1,115,588, forward strand.
TGAATGTATTTATTACAAAATGGAATATAACAGCCTACTTATTGAAAGGCATGTGTCTACCACCACTTCCAAAGCAGGTTTAGTTACTGTCAAAGGAGAAAAAGCGGCGCAACAAGCTCCCCAACAACACATCTTTAATTCGTTATTTGCATATATATACATTCGTATTTTTCTAAATAGCATATACTAATACAAAATTGGACAAAGTAATTTGTATTTCATGTGCAGTTAAGGGGTCATTCATAAATTACGTCACACGTAAGGGGGGCGGGGGCATGTGTGTGTGTCATTGTGCGACAAGGGATGGGAGGGGGGGGTCCTAAATTTCGTGACGTCACATTTCAAAATTTTATATATTTAAGCTTAACACGAAATTTAAACTACGTATTAACGAAAAATTTTAAAATATTTCCAACGTATGTATGTAGACTGTATGAGCATAGCGATTAAATGATGAAATGGAAATTAAATTAATTAGGGAACTGCTGAATTTATGTAATAATTTCTTGATGTAAAATTGCAATATATGTGATGTCACACTAGGGAGGGAATGTCTCACGAATGTGACCAGTTGTGGCAAGGACAGGGAGGCGCCAAAAAATCATGAAAATCGTATGACGTAATTTATGTATGGCACCTAAGAAGTTTAAAAATTATGTCTAAACTCTGTACGTACGTATTAAAAGACAGTATGAACCCGCCTAATTCCGGTTTTACCCAAGTTTATTTTTAAAAATATAGATAACATCACCCAATGAACCCCCGTTAAACTTCTTCTGAATAAAAGTTTCTTTATTAGTTATTCATCTAATTTTATTTACAATTTAATTTAAAAATTCCTATATAGCATTACAATATTAGGTATCGCAAATACTATTTAAGTATAAAATGTATATAAACAAAATTTTGTAATGACAGAGAACACGATGCAATAGATTTCTTGTCTTGAGAGTCACGTAAAAACTACTGAGCCGAATTCGATGCGGCTTTCGTTGATTGACAGCAAATTTTTAGAATTAAAATCTGGCTTACTTTACATCCTGGAAATCCCGCGAGATTTTCCCTGGGAATGGTTTAAAATGGCCGGATTATAAAAAAACGAATTCCAATGTGATTTTGTCACTGATTAATCTTGATGTTTTTATCTTTATAAATATTTATAAGAGCACAACTTGCGAAACAAATATTTAAAATGTTGTAGCTATTCAAAATGTCTTTCGGCTAAAGCAATTTCTACACCAATTTTTTCTGCTATTATTCTGCTGCGACGACATCGATGGCATTAGAATCGTATTTCAATATCTTTTCTACGCCATGGTATTGAAATAGCAGAATTGGGCACCAGAAATGGCAAAACAATGGATTGTAATACAGAAACCGGCACTAATGCAAACGTAGTGGAAATTAATAATATCACGCCTTCTGATAGCTAATAATATCAAAAAGGGACATTTTGGGAGAACTGTTATTAAGCCGGTCTAACTTGCTAATTTTTCGAGCTATGTCGGTTACCTTCGTTCTCTTACGGATGTCCTCATTTCTGATTTTATCCATAAGAGAAACACCTAACATAGCCCGCTCCATAGCCCGTTGAGCGACTTTGAAGTTGTGGACCAGTTCCACTGTCAGTGTCCATGTCTCGGCACCGTATGTCATGATAGGTAGGACGCACTGCTCGAAGAGTTTCGACAGCTCGATGGACTGACGACCTGCGCAAGATCGCCGGCAGGGGCTGGAGGAGGAAGACGGGAAACTGGTATATGTGGCGGACTGAGATTGGCTGAAGAAGAAGAAGAAGTTATTAAGCAAGTTTGTCAACTACAACAGACTAGTTAAAACGTTTATCTAGATAAATATTTAATATCTGTAATATTTGTGCGAAGTTGTTAAAATAACACTAATAAAATTAGTAGCCACGGATGACAGATAATAAACAAACACAATCTATGTATCGATTACATATAAACATGGGACTTTTATTTTAAAACATTAGGAGCGGGTAGGTGCGAAGGAAATGACAATGTCTTGTTTACTTTTTTATTTACAACCGGCTGTACCCGGCAAACGTTGTCTTACCCTTAATAAAAATCTAGAAACCTATTTCAGCGCCATCAACCGGGACCAATTGGTAATCTAAACCATTCTCGAATCTATTTGAGAAAAAAAAACCCTACCGGGTTCAATCGTGAATCTAAACCATCCCGGGATCCACTTGAAACCACCTAAATATAACTACTCTACGGACTCGAGTTCCGTACCCTTTTTTACAACTTAATTTCTATGAAAGTTTTTAGGTTCATACACGCTTATTGTTTATTTTGTTATTGTGTGTGACATTAATTTAGTGATTTTTATGTTGTAGTGTACCTTAAGATAACTTATAAAATCTTTTTTTTCTATTTTTAATACTAAACTTATACTAATGTAGAGTGTACCTGTTTCATGCTGGTGTTATAGGAAGTGCATGTGCAGTGTGTACCTTGTCTATATATATATATATATATATATATCTTAACTAGTGCCATGTGTGTTGTTTTTCCTTTCTGTGCCTAGGTTATTAATTTTCAGGCTCTTTGTGAGTCTTGGTTTGTTTGTGAAGTGTACGTGTAATGCAATGCGGTGGTAGTGCGCGTTGATGTGTGTATGTGTATGAGTTTTGTTGTTTTTCACATTTTAATACTTATTACCTTATTACGGACGAAGACAATTCCAAAAACACAAAATTCATAAAAATTTGCCCAGCCGTTCTTGAGTTATATAAATGGTGTAACTAACAGGACTCTTTTTTATATATAAGTATATAGATAATTTGCCGAGGATACTATAATTTGAAATTTGATTGGCGTATCAAATTTTATTTTAATTTAAAAATGGAACTTGAAAGTAGTGTTGGGGTCATCAGTTAAATTTACAAACTATCGATCTTATCCATATCGAGTTAGAGTATGTTTGTAGGCTTCTTTAAACCTTACAGAGGTCTACACACTTACTCTAACTCAATATATATTAAGACTGTATATATTTATGTAACTTCTTCTTTTTTCTTTCGAAAAGACACATCGTAAAGTCCTAAGCTAAACAAGTAAACTTATTTTATGGATAATATACAACGAAAAACTCTAGAGCTGATCCCTGATTTCCAGATTAAAGTATATAATGAAAAGTTCATTTATGCAATTTATGCTGCTGGAAATCGAACCTGGGACTTCTGCTTTCGTATTAAGTAAAAGGGAGCCTCCTATACCACAACGTCAGTGTATATATTTATAAACAATAATTACAAATTGATTGCTAAATAATAATTCATCTATTACTAGTTCACAATTAGTATAAGGAAGAATGGTTTCAATTTGTTATAGTAAAATATTGTTATGTGTATAAACGATGTTCGCTATCTCTCTCACGTATTAATACATATTTGAATATATAAATTGTCAAAATTTCAATTCAATTCACTTCATTTATTCAATGCTTAATACATAGATATAATTATACGTTAACCCTTTTAGGGTATAGCATGGTATTGTAAATTGACACTTAACATTATATATTACTTCTATTGTTATTTAATTATTATACAACTATCAATTATAACTAAAATCAACATATGCTGTCTAGTGTCAAAAATTTACATATAACCAATCTGTATTCTACCACTTTAAACAATAGTATTACGAACATTTCCCAAAAAATAATTTCGATTCGGACAGTTTTAATTCACAAAAATTCAGTTTTATATATAGTATGTACAAAAATATAGTAATGTGAAATGAAAATCAAATTTATGTGACAAATTCGTAATATTTGTATACCTCTAGAGACCATGGGCCATGAAAACGGCCCGGACTTTTGGAGGGCTTGCGTGGGGCCATGGGAAGGCCGACACGTAGAGGCCTCTTGACAAATTTAATGCAAATGTGGCGTGACACTGACTGGCGTTTATCCCTGTCTACACCATATAAAAATGTACCCAAGGACAAGCCCCGGTCAGTGTAGGACAATTATATGGGAACAAAAGGTACCGGGCTATTGGGATGAACTGCTAATGGAACTAGGGATCTGGGACTATAGTGATTATGGCGTCTGCCCGTCGCAATGTTCGGAGAACATGGAAAAATGGGTAGACAGTAATAATAATAATCGGCAGACAAACTCACATATTGTAAATCCCCAAATTAAGCAAGTTACGCTTGTGTTATGGGTAATATACAACGTACCACTCTGGGGCCGATCCCAGACACCCAGACCATAGTAAGTAACGGAGAAAATACGTTTCTGAAATTTACTATACCAGGAATCGAACCCGGAGCCTCTAGCATTGCAGTGAGGTAGGCCGGCAACGGCTTAGCCCGCTCAACCACAGAGGCCGTCAAGTCAACAGTGACTCGCATGGACCCCTAAAAATGAAGAAATTCTAAGATTTGTAGAATAAAGTTTTGTTTTAAGTATTCTGTCAAGTTACACCTTGAAAAATGTAGTAATACGCTAGAAAGAACTTCATTTAAGTGACCCCTCAAGATGTATAAAGCATACCATGAGCAAACTTATATGCCGGGTATCTTCTTAAAGTTTGACATAAACTCCATACATACTAATATCAATTATCTACTAGTAAGTAAGTAAGGTAAGAGAAAAGAATGGATACTAAGATAAATAAACTCTGGTTTAATAACAAAAGAAATATTCTAGGCAGAAATATTACCACATTTTATCGTTTACGATTACGATTTACGCAAATAGTGAAAAACTAGTTGTTTTATTTTGTGATATCTACTATATAGCTAGGCTAATTCGGCTCCCGCTATCTCTGATATGTTCGCAATCTTTTGCAGCGATAACTAGCCCAGCCCTAGTTTTGTGTACTAGTGCATCGGGTAAATAATAGTACAATTATCGATAAAAATGCAAATTTTCTTTAACAGTAGCGGGTTCTGCAGTCTTGGTCCTGCCCTGAAAAAATAGAATCTAAAACCACATTTCAGCGCCACCTACGGGATCCAATTGTGAATGTAAACCATTCTCGAATTCACTTGAACACACACAAAAAAAATTATCAAAAGCAGTCGAACTATTTAGGAGGATTTCAGTGACATACACACGAACAGAAGAATTCTATATAAGTATAAAACAGAGTTATAGAGATTAAAGATCTATGACTATGTTCCAGAAGAACTTGCAAGTTACGGGATAAATGTCCATTGGTCACAATTGGTTAGCTCTATATATTAAAAGTGTAATAAAACCTACATACCATAATGAAATGTAATGAGAACATAATCATATTTAAAGTAGGAAATAAAGTAAATGTTATCCATTCATTAGGAACTCGCAGCCGTGGCAAACTTCATAGCTGTGACATAACAGAAAAACTGCAAGAGAGTGGCTTATGCTGCTATAAAGACGTTTTATAGAAATCAGCTAATTGTCTAGGGAGCAAAAATCAAACTATACTGGCAACTTCGGCCCGAGAGAGTAGAAAATGCTGACTGCACATAATGATGGATATCGACGCAGTGTGACATTGTGTGACAAGGGGTAGGAGGGGTCCTAAATTTTGTAACGTCACATTTTACAATCTAATATATCTATACTTTACAACACCACATTTCAACTATTTGCGAAAAACATCAAAATATTTCCCACACTATCTGTATGAACAAAGTGTTTAAATTATTAAATAATTAATAAATGGAAATAGAACTAATTACGGAACTGTTGTTTTAATTTAATAATTTCTTTATGTAAAATTACAATACATATGATGTTACATATTATGCGAGGAGCCCTTGGAATGTGACCAGCTGTGACAAGGATGTTTTAGGGGTAAAAAATCAGGAAATTAGTGTGACGTAATTTGTGGATAGCCCCTTGATACAAAAATGACAAGGGTGCAATTAAATATATAACAATGAAAATGAACAAATAAAAAAACGTGTGCGTCTCGGGACGCCCGATAGAAGTGATAACTTAAACTATTTAATATTGAAATTGTTTAACTTGAGAAAAGCTTAGGTTATTACTTAAATTTTATGTATATAGCGAGTAGGTTAGAGTGAGAGAGGAGGAGCCTGCCTACCGCTGTCGTATGTGTGAGAGAAAGGGAAGCCAGAAAGGCCGGACTCTGTAACGCGTTACGTAACGAAGTGGTTTACCCTCCTATAAGAAGTTATCATTTCAAAAATACACAATTATCGACAAATCTCAAAGTTCTATCGACTGCATCGAATCATTAATCGAGTGCACTCCTCTTATCGGGGACCTAACTTTTTTAATACTTGATATAATGTTTGTACATTAGCATTTAAAAATTCGCGTAATCTGCATATTGCGCTACCAATAGAACACTGTTGATGTAATGGGTAGTCAGAGATCAAACACGCATTGTCGTGTTCTTTAATTAATACTTATATATCACAATATGTATCAATGATACGAAGCTGGCAATGAGGCAAACGGGCTACTGCCCGGTTCCTATAACTTACTAACCGTTGATTTGCCTTACTATTAAAATTTGACATAAACTCCATACAAGTCCTCCATACTCCGAAACTACTCAACCGATTTTGATGGTTTTTTTTTCATTTTGCTGGATTTGTTCCAACTTAGGACATAGGATAGGTTTCATTTTAATTCATAGTCAGAAAAATATATACTACATTTTTTAAACCGAGATGTCGGTAAGTATGAGTTCTTATGTCAACTAAGTTACATAAACATCAATTGTGATGATTTTTTTTGTACGTGTTCAAGTGGATTCGAGAATGATTTCGATTCACAATTGGACCCGGTAGGTGGCGTTGGAATCGGGTTCCAGGATTTTGACGAATTTTTTTGGGGTTTATTTGAGTGGGTTAGTTGATAGTTGATAGTTTAAATCTACAGTTGGACCCAGTAGGTGGCACTGGAATCGGGACCCAGATTTTTATTTTTCAGAGCAGGACAACCTCTGTCAGGGCCTCTAGTACTACGAGTGTAATAAATTTGTAATCGGTTCGAATTTGTACAATGCGTTTGAAAATGTGAAAATATTATATTAAATTTTTAAATATCATTATAGATAATTCGGACACGGAGATTCCGAAAATGCAATTCTTAGAATTTTTGACTGTTTGTCTATCTGTCTGTTAGAGCATCACTTATAACCCGAGTTACACTGATGACACATTTTATCCCGTTGAAATCAAGTCGTTTCTTTAGAATAGCGGATTAGCAAGATAGATGGCGCTGCAATGGCGTTTTTTTCAATTCACTAACAAATACCAACGTTGTCATAAACAACATGTCATTCATTGCATTACTTCAATCAGGTTGGCTTCGACTCATCTCTATGTTTTGCTGGGCAGTTGTCTAGACTATATGGACTTATTTATATTTAAAAAGTTCTTATGTAAGTGAAATAAAGCTTCTGCCTAGGGTTAGACACGCGGTATACCTGCGGGATAAACTATAGTAGTAAGATACAGGAACAAGCCACTCGTGGTAAGTGGTTACCGTTGCCAGCCTCCAGGATGCGATAGAAGGGATACGATACTAAGAAATACTTTTTCCGTATAGGAACGGACAAAGAATACAATATCCTGCGGCCAGAAGGCTTATCGTAACAGGCGACAAAACAACCCACGGCCAGGGGTAAGGTATTTGCCCGTCTAGATGGCTACCACCCTTGATCTGGAGTATGCCGTCTTAACAACCTTGAGTTGTGTTCCGGCATTAATGGTCAGCTTCCAGTCTGCCTTTAGAGAGAGCTGCAGCGCATTTGTAGCACCTTTCAGGTTGCAAGTGTCCATAGACGATGGCAACCGCTTTCCTCAGGTAGGCCGTCTATTTGTCTGCTGAACTTGTGCAATAAAAAATGTCTTATATTACAGTATTGTTACAAGCTAAAGCGCCGACAAAGACAAATTCCCCGTACAGATTGGTAGAAGCACTTTTATTACCTGTCGGCATTTGAACTAATAACATTGACACTATTGTAATTATTTTATGATCGTCTTCTTTTGTTTTTGTTTTTATAGAGCCTATCTTTGTATAGTAATTATTAGCCAGGTGTTATGGATTTTAAAAGTACAAGCTGATTCTAGGAAATTCGGTCCACGTGGACGGGCGGGCACATTGCACTTGTGCAGGATAAAACGATGACCTGGTGGAGGGAGGAAGTCAGTCGAGCGAGAACCACAATCAAAGCGAGACGTGTGTACTACCATCGGGAATCTAATAGTGACCGACTTTGCGCGTTTTATTGAATTACCTTTTGAATTACGTTTGGACTTGTTGTGTTCGGATATATTTGTACCTGTGCTATACGTATTTGTATAGTTCTAATAAATTCCATGATAATTCCAAAGGTATTTTAATTCGAGTCTCGCAACTCGTAACACTATTTAAAAGAACGTGAAAGAAGATTATTGGCTAAGTTCTTTGCCCGTTCCTTCCAGTCAACAATCTAGTAAGCATGAGTACATATTTATTATGAGTACAATGCAGTATTATCTATTAAGACAACGATTCATTCTATGCTCGTTTTTTCTTAGTTTTGAGGTCACGTGTGTAGATAAATAAAAATGGTAAGCGGAAAACGTAGAAGCAGTGCGGGGTTCCGTATAAACCTTCTATCCTATCCTCCAGTCTGACCTCTTTATCCCATCCCTCCTGTCCTATCCGAAAGGCTGGCAACATTGGGTTTGGCCCTGGGACCCAATTATTACTATCCCGTCAAAGTCGTCGAACACTACCATCTAAGTCAACTATATTCAACCTTTTTCTTATAATGGCCACATAGATGTGGGAATGATGTATCTTGAACGCATGATGTGATGAATGTAAGACGATATTTCTGAACGAGCCCATAGTGTGAAAGAGATGACTAGTGAAAGAAGAGTATAGACTACAACGCAAAAAGATGCTCTGAGTATTATTTAAAATATTGTAAAGTGTTAAGCTTAAAATTACTAGAATGAACGCACGCGCATCGTTGATAAGTCGCAAATTCGTAGTGTAGTTTTTCTTGCCAGCCACCATCCCACATAGATGTATTAGATAAGGTGCTGCGGACCACAACATAGGTTTATTTGGGTGTATTTTTATTCCTAGAGTATAAAAGAGGCTTGCGACACACCTAATGGAAAGTGATTACTGTCATCTATGGACTTTTGCAATAGGAGGTGGTACCAATGTTTTTTTTTGCAGACAAACACACACTTTGTATATCCCCAAGCTAAACAAGTTACGCTTGTGTTATGGGTAATATACAACGGACCACTCTAGGGCCGCTCCCAGACACCCGGACCATAGTAAATAACCGAAAGTTCGTTTCCGAAATTTTCCATGTCAGGAATCGAACCCGCAGCCCCTACGTTCGACCGGCTAAGACTTAGCCATCTCAACCACAGAGGCCGTCAAAATTGTATACCTATTAGTATGTCAGACGGGTCAGTTACAAAAGCTCGGCGGGCCACGGTTTGAGTATGGGTGGTCTAAATCGTAGGTTTGCTTGATTTCGGTATTCTGTTAATTCCAATGGTTTGCCTCTGGCAGGCCACTTTACCTTTATAAATTTATAAGCGAATGTCGCGAATTTTTTTTATCTTTTCAATTTTCGTTTCAGCTAAGGTCATTTTTGCTATTGATAATACCAATTGTTTGAAAATATTATTCCGCCTAGACTATATCGAGAAAATATTTTGGATTTAGTAGAATGCGGATTTTTGACAATTACGCAATGGAATCGTACTTTGAATACCTATCTTTGCAACGCCAAGATATTGATATAGCAGAAATGGGCCCCTGGTGTTGGGAGCTAGGTCCAGATGTACTTGGACATTGGTAGTTACTTACCATTAGGTGATCTGTTCTATTTGCCCACTAAAACTACTACTAAATATTTTAAAAAATGTACATGTTCCTATTATTCATCCTCTAATCTACCACTTCTAACCCATCAATTAAATTTTATTTTATTTACTTTTGTCCCAGATTCGATTCTTGATATGGTAACTTTTGTAAATGAACTTGTTGTTATTTACTGTAGAGTCTGTGATCGGTCCCAGACTGATCGGTTGTTTACCTATATCATAAGCGTAACTAGCTCAACTTTGGGATACATAGTTCGTGTTTGTGAAGCCTATTATTATCTAATGTAAAGTACTTTCTACCTATAATAAAACTACGTTTTAACAGTTTTGAGCGCGGTGATTTATTTGATTTTTGTTATTCCGACGTTTCGGCCACTGAAAAGTGAACGCACTTTTTAAAATATACATAAAAAATACATTAAATCAATAAAAAACATTACACACACTATCACGTATTTGACAAACACACGCATATGTACTCTTGTTTATTGTTATAGTCAAATTAACAGTGCAGCCTTGGCGAAATCTGTGATTATAGAAGTATAGTCTTTGACAACAGAACCTTAATAATGTTCAAACTTATAATTTAAATTAATTATGGTCGAATTTCGACCAATGGGCGACCACTAGTCACTATAGATCTGTCACCTGAAATAAAAGCTATTATTAAACTTATTGCATAAAAAGTAACAACTACATACAGTAAATAACATTACAAACATGTAAATAATGCTCTTCTGTTATATAAATGTTATGATAAAGAGTTCATGTGCTTCCTTGTATTGTTTTCTATGAGTTTTTTAACCTTTCCGTCATTTTTATAAGGCTACGTGTAGACTAAAGTAACAAACATTTAAAATGATATTACAAAAATTGCTTTTTAAAAATATAATGCATTCTATAGTTGCAACTCCACATAACTTAGTAGATAGCATAATTACATTCTTGAAAATGATTAAGAAGAATTTTGACTGCTTTGACTTAAACAAGACAAGGCAGTCAAAATGATTTCCTGTATTTACTAAATTAATTAAATTATATTATTATTAAATTACATTGCTAGTTAAGACGCAAAAATATACCAAGAATACAAAAATCTTATTCAAAGACGAAATTAAATTAATTAATTAATTGCAGATAAATAACTCAACCATAATTTATGACTTATAATGATATTTCTTTAGACGTTTGATTTTTTTGAAATTTACTAGTTAACTAATGGTAGATTTATATAAGTATTTTTAATAATGTGATATTTTTTTCTTGTGATGAATAATAGCAACATTTAATAATTATTTATATAATGGCCAGGCAACATTATATACTGCCTGTATTGTACATTCGAAAGTACCATACTGTCGTCCCTACATTAGAGGGTGCCCCGTCTAGGTTGGAGAGCGAGATGGAATACTCCTCCGTCTCAAAGGAAGATCTTCCAGCGAGGCTGGTGTTGTTCCTCGTAGGCCTAGGCCCATCTGTTATAGTTGAAAATTTGTATATATTTTTGTGTTTCGGTAAAGGTTTGTGATATCAATTATTGCACAGCGCCATCTATTGGCTTGTAAGTGTTCCACTACACTACAGAGAACACAACATCTCTTTCTTTAAATGTTATGTAGGTGACAGTTTATGCAATAAATTATATTCTATTCTATTCTATTCTATTCTAGGCTAGGGGATTTCTGCCTCTTTTGTATTGAAACGGTTATTTTATTTTAGTCCATCCAATCGCCGTTGCATTAGTCATAAGAGCAGGAGATTTAGATGACAAAGCATTAGTTTATGAGATCATGTAGCACTGAGATGCTCAGCCAGGCCTGTAAAGTTACATTTTTTTATTGCACGGGTTTAGCACACAGGCAGACAGATCATCTGATGGAAAGCGTCTACTGTCACCTATGGACATTTGTAACACCAAAAGTGCTACCAGTGTGCTGCCACTCAGTACAATCAAATTCGTTTTTATTCAAAATAAGTTCCATTGGAGAACTCTTTTTGAAGGTCAAACATGGAAGTCAAAATTTAAATGTACTTCCAATTTTATATACACCGCAGCGCATTGTGTTATCGCTGTTCAATGGAGAAGAAGCGGCAAGAAACTCCCCAGCAACACATCTAGCTAAAAAAGACTTTTCATCATAATTTTTTTTAAATACATATAGAAGTTGTATTACAATTACTTTTCAAAAAAATAATGGAGTAGTAACAAAAAAAACATATTATTACCGTAGCAATAATGACATACTAATACACAACTAAACACACAACTAAAGGCTATGGCGGCATACTTTAGACCAAGATTGGTAGCCATCAAGTCGGGCAAATAGCCTACCACCTGTTTGTAGGTTGCTTCGTCGCCTCTTACGACAGGCTGAGGCTGCAGGAAATTGGATTCTTTCTCCGTTCCTGCACGGGTAAAATGTAGCAATACGATGCTTAGATCGACATGTATTACACGTATAGTCGATATGGGCGAATCAACGCCCACTGAACCCGAAACTAGTGTAAAATACCTAAACATCCTAAACTTGCGGAAATAACTGTAATCTCGCACATCTATTGTCCTCGTTTCCCTCACATAGGAAGTATATAACGTGTATACATATGAACACATTACCAATCGCGCAAAAGGTCAAAGTTGAAACGTCCAATAGGAGAACGGCTTACCTTATTCAGGCCATGTAGGCTGTATTCGAAAGTGAAAGTTTCGACCAATCACAGTCACGTGTTCTAAGCGTGTGTGATATGTGGTCACGCGTTATGTTTGTCTGTGTGCGTTTATGAATGGATTTGTAAAGGACAATATTATGGGCAGTTATGTAAATTTTAAGGTTAGTTAATGATTATTGTAATTAATTCGAGGATAAGGGAATTCGTGGCTTATTTTAAGGTATATAAAGTTTGTTTCAAAATGAGGTTGTTGTTTCGACGAATTTTTGAGAAATCGAAAGTGTTTTGGTCATATACAGAATGTTATATCTTGCTGTAGCTTCTTACGAGATTTCACTAGCATAAACTTCAAATTGTGAGGGAAATATAGAATTTTTAGAACTAAAAAGATTCCCATATCATTTTTAGGTTTCTAAATAACATATGCATGAAATTTTATGATGATACGCCATAAAATAGAGAGACAACCAACAATCAAATAAATCTTTATATCTGTGTTTTTGTTTTTACTTAGCTTCTTACTATCTAACAATATAAATACAAATGTAAGTTCGTTTGCTTGTATCTCATCATGAAGTTTTGTATACACGTTGCTAGGGTTACCCCTATCCCTGCTATACCATCCCAGGGGCAGCTCGAGATGGTAGGCACGGTAGACAACTGCCTGCGGAGGCAAAACTTAGAAGTGGCAAAAATGCCCGCAAAAGTGTCTGCAAAAATCATTGAACTACTAAAGCCCAAAAAGTAGACTTGGTGTTTCAATAAAACAATTTTTATTAATATTTCTACAACAACTTAAAGCCGGTGCAAAGTAAAAGATAAAAATGACTACATTTTCCAAATTTGTTGTTATTTTATGTTTTACTGGGCACCGGCTTTAAGTAGTTGTAGCAATATTTATTTTTGCATTTAAGGATCATACGGGTGCACCGTACAGGGCCATACTCCTAAGGATACCCGAGTAGGGCGGCCTTACCGTACACCAAGGGCAGATAGCTATCCCGACTGGCAAATACCCTACCACCTGGTAAAGTTCATGACATTGCTTTGTACTGTGTTGTAAAATTCTTGGAATGCACTTGCTAGTTTTTAAACCACTATAATAATATTTCTAGCTAAAATAATGAAGAGATACTGATAAAGTATGTTCAATACGTTTTATCTACTAGGATTACGTATAGTATAAATAATTTATACTTTATCGTCATCAGCTAATTATAGTCCACTATTGAACATGGACTTCCCCAAGTTTGCACCAGATAAGCTGATCATCTGCTTTTCTTATTTAGGGTCTAACGGTAGCAGCGCCCACGCTGTATGTCGTAGATCCAAACTGAAATCATTATCTAAATTACAGCTATTAGGGCCGGCTGGATCGGTGCGATACCCCGCTCTCACAGAATATCGCCTTCAAACGTTTAGCTTTGAGCTAAACGTGTTTCATGCAATGCGTGAGAGTTCCGATTATCCACTTCCTCCCTCTACCCCTATCCAATCTTCCTATTCCAATCCTATATCCCATCCCATTTCTCTTGTTCGATCACTCTATCTCATCCTGCTATCCCATCCTAAAGGCTGGTAACGCGTCGGCTCCGCCGTTAGTGTTGCAAACGTCTATATGTGACGGTAACCACTTTCCATCAGTTGGGCCGTCTTCCTGTTTGCCAGCTTCCCAATAAAAAAAAAGGTGACCTTGTGGAAAACATCTATCATAAAGGCTGGAGATAATCTCTACAATAAACTAAACATAACACCATGGTGTAGAATACTAAAGAATCACAATCACCAAGTAAAAAGTGTAACTCGTAACACACTGGAATTACAGTTGGCGCCACCAGTATATTCTTGTATAGAAAATCACAATTATAACTTTCAATCATGTTCTTATTATTTAAAAAATATTTTTTAACTTAAATCAGTTACAAGTTGATAGTTCTAAAACTGTTTTACAATCTCGAAAAATTTATGTTTCGATACTTTATGACTGATTTAACTTGAAAAATATGTTTTAAATATGACGTTGATTGAAATTTTAAATTGAGGTTTTATGCTCAATTAAGAACGGGCAGGTGCTAACTGTAAGGGCATTGTGTTACGAATCTAAGTAATGACAATCGTCAAATAAAAAGTGTAACTCGTAACTTACGAGATACACTTTTTGCTTGACGATTGTAACAAAAAAAGTAAGTTGAAAAAGCTGTACATAAATAGACCCTCTATGAGATTATATAAATTAATTTATCAACTATAATTCATATTGTAACAATGTTAGGTATAGTGCTGATTAAAAAAAAAACTTAATTAAGACGATTGTGATAACAAATAGGTCATACATAAGTGATAGCACTGACACTAAGCTAGATATGTCTAAAACTTAACTCTTTGGTGAGATTATTTTTGTGTATATTTATATTAAAATAACTACTACTAGTATTAAAATAGCACTAGGTTTTTCCCACGTTAATTCCCAGTTTATCCGAATGGAATTTTTTGACATATAGGTGAGTATTTCAAGTGGTCTTTCCGGGCCAAAGGACGGCTCAAAGGACTCTAGGTCAATTTGGATGAAAACTAAAGTGGTATCAGTATTAAAGATTTTTGAAAAATCAATTATCTTTGTCGAAATATCTATACTAATGTTATAAAGAGGTATTTATGAGCTTGTGACGTTGTAGGGGGTAATCTCTGGGTCTACCTTAAAATCTCACAAATGGGTCTTAAAATCACCACGATTCTAAAGAAGTTTCACTTCAAAGGGTTATGGATGAACACACAAAAAAAAATCACACGAAGAATTGTCAAGCTCCGCCATTTTTTTTTTAAGTTGATTAACAATATATACCTATTATGAATAAAAAATTGAGAGGAAGAAGATTAAGTTGGTATGGGCATATAATGAGGAGGGATGAAAGTCATGTGACAAAAAGAATGTTAAACTTCAAGATAGATGGGTACAAATGTAAAGATAGACCAAAAAAAAGATGGATGGATTGTGTGAAGGGTGATATGATGATATGTGGTGTGACAGAAGATGTATGTCAGAGTAGAGGAGTGTGGAAGGAAAAGACATATTGTGCAGACCCCAAATAATTGGGATATGGTGAAAGAGAAGAGAGAACAATATATACCTATTATTTCTAATATATTGAAAGGAAACATTGTTAAAAATTATATTTTTATATTGCTCTGAAATAAAAAAATAATAACTGCGGTTGATAAGATAAAATGTTTAGGTAGCCTAGGACTGTGATAAAACGCTAAATTTACAGAAAAAAATCCGATAACAGTGGGCTATCGTGGCTAATGGCATGTAACATCCACTAGCATCTAATTTATTATATACTTATAAATTATTATAAAAAAAACATGATAAAAATTAGCGTAGTGTTTATAATATAGTATCTAGGCATATTGTTACAATTACCACGTACTAAGAACGGTGAAGGAAAACATCGTAATGAAACCTACACACCGAAATAATCGATCTGTCTAACCTTACGTTACCCTATAATTTGATACCCGCGCTCAGCAGTGGGACGTTTATGGGCTGTTATTTGTTTTGATCTAGTTTCTATGATATTTTTACCTGGTAACAACCAGGTCACACAGTATATCGGCGTGAAACAGGAGCCCGTTGGCTTCGCCACCTTCGCCTCTAGTGTTGCAAATGTCTATAGGCGACGGTAACCACTTTCCATGAACTGGGCCGTCTGCATACTTGCCAACTTCGCAATAAAAAAATGATTGATTTGTCTCAAAATATTAATAATTATTATTGACAGTCTTTATGGTTGAACGAGCTAAGCCTGTGCCAGCCTAGCTCACTGCAACGCAGAGGTTCTGGGTTCGCTTCCAAGTAAATTTCGGAAACGAATTTTCTCCGTTATTTACTATAGCCTGGGTGTCTGCGGCCCCAGTGTAGACCGTTGTATATTACCCATAACACAGGCGTCACTTGCTTAATTTGGGGATATACAATATGCGTGTATGTTTGCCGATATAGTTTAACTAGTGGTCGCTTTTGCTCGAAATTCGACCATAATAATTAATGTCAAAGACTATACTTCTATAATCACAGAGTTCGCCAAGGCTACACTGTTAATTTGACTTTAACAATAAACAAAAGAGTATATATGCGTGTGTGTGTCAAATACATGGTAGTGTGTGTAATGTTTTTTATTGATTTAATTTATGCATAATTTTAAAAAAATATTAGCATTCTGCACTCCTTCTCTATATAAACTATAAGTGTGCGAAATTTCATACTCCTCCGTCTGCTCAATTTTCGTAAAAAGTAAAAAATAAAGTAAAGTTATATTATAATATATAGATTTAATTAATAAATTAATAGTTACGACATAGAACGCAGGCAAATCCTGAGAGGGTAACTTGTTTAATAAAACAGTTGCGGTATTTATGTATAGAGAATATTCTTCCATTGATATTAAAAGGCGACAACCCCTTAGTAAAAAGACATCTAGCTCATAGTACATCTAGAAATGTGGTCTAAGTGATTAACTTTTTACCACACTTATCCAAAAAGGTCATAAAATTTATTCGAAGCCGGCTGTGCGTTGGTGAAACATAAGTGCGGCAGATGTCTATAAACGATGTTTACCAGTTTCCATCAGGTGCTGCATCCGTCTGTCTGCTGTATTCCAGCTATAAAAAACTTGATACAGCATTTACAGCGATAGCAACATAATACTGAAAGCAGAGTTGATGCCTCAGTGGTTGTTTTAATATTTCCTTTTGGCAGTGATTGGAAGTGCATAAACACTTTTCAGATGATTGGCTTTTACCCAGCTCAGAAATCACAGTGCTTTTCGTTACACGTGTGAAACCTATACAATTTTCTATTAGCGGTTAATCCAATTTCTTATCTTATTTTCATTAAAACGTGTTAATTAGTTAAGAAATTTTTCACATTGATGTTGTTAGTGTTTCCAATTTTTGTTACAGGCATTATATTAACAACATTCTAATAGACTTAAGTCTATCCATTAATTTACCTACAATAAAATAAATATGCTACATTCCAATGGCATAACGAATACATTTACTTAAACAATACAGTATGAAAGTGAGTAAGAATTGACAATACCCTGTCATATTATAATTATATACAATACACTTCGGGGAATGTGCCACTGGGTTGCATGAATTGATTCCTCCCACACCATTTAATCACCAGACAAGCAGACGTACGCGCTCACGCCACCAACATATGATGGAAATACCAATTAAGCGGACGAAATACTATGCTTCCACTTTTATCATACTACCGCTGAAGATTGGAACTCTTTACCGTCGTTTGTTTTTCCTGAAGAATACAATCTAGGTGTCTTCAAGTCTCGCGTGAACAGGTATCTTCTAGATAAGCGTGCTCCACCTTAGACTGCATTTCCACCTGACATCAGGCGCAATGTCAGTCAAACGCGAACCTATTCAATATAAAAAATAATACTAATTTTGTATTACTTGGTAAATCTAAGTATTATTATTGATCGTCATAATATTTAATTCTAGAATGATAATTACTTTTATCATTAACTGAAAATATATCCGTGATTTTGATTAAGCATAATAGATAAGTTTGAAGAATTTGTTCTCGGTTATATAATTACGGGGTATAATTTTTACCTTTTAAATTATTTTAATACTAAAACCTAAGACGTGTGCGTTTCGTTTCACACTGATTTCGATGTTATTGAGATCAGCCCCAGTGACATTATTCACTACGAAATCCTAGTTTGAGAATAGAATGTACAAAAGCAAACTTGTGTGTCTAATAGTCTAAGATTTCTAAATTCACTGGTGATTGGGTAGATGATACATGTTACAATAAATTCTTAAACTATTTTTATACTAGCTGAGCCGGCAAACGTTGTTCTGCTATAAAAATAAAAGAAAACACCATACGAAAGCGAAAAATAATTTACGAGTTCCGACCTATTCTCATACCTACCAAATATGCAAAAAATCATTAAAATCGGTTAAGCCGTTTCGGAGGAGTGCGACCACAAACACCGTGACACGAGATATTTTATATAAGAAAAAAAAAGGATACTAAAATAACATTATCTTACATTAAAATATCATGATTCAAATAATTTTAAGAACAAATAAGTTTAAACTATGACGCCTTGCTATCCTGGTAACAAAATCTAGGGGACTTCAGCGTTTTTTAAGATGATATTCAAAGTGTGATCAAACTTTACTTAGTAAATAAGTTCTAGAAATTATATACGAGCACATGAGCGGCTCTAAAGTCACAGCTCCAACACTTACAATACATACAGTCTATCGTAACCGAAATGGGTTCAGGCATATTGTGAAATCGCCTCCGCTTATACACTTGATCCACACCACACCTAAACGGCTCCCGTGTGTTGGGACATTTGTCCCATTTATGTCCTTTGACTATCTTTAAAGGCTATTCAATGTTTTGAACACATAATAGGTTAGGTGTCGACTTTTCACACTTTAACATTACATAAGGTATTTGGTTTCTTATGAGCAGATTAAGGACGTCAAAAAAATGGTTTATGTATAATGTTCTAAAAATGTTGCCAGGTGGTAAGGCGTTTGCTCGTATGGATGGCTACCACCCCTTGGCTTGAGTATGCCGCCATAACAACTTCGAGTTGTGTTCCGGCATCAGTGGCCAGGTTCCAGTTTCTCCTTCAAGGCCGGCAGCACATTGGCAACACCTCTGGTATTGCTAATGTCCATAGGCGACTATAACTACTTTCCATCACAGTCGGGCCGTCAGTCTGACTGCTGTGCTTCAGCAATAAAAAAGTATGTAATGTGAATGAAAAATCAATATATTACGTCAAACTTTATGACCGTTCTTGCTTCGGGATAAATGACTATGCTATAGACGATTTTCCATATAAAATCAATCAGTCACAACAGTTAAACTATATTAAAAGTTATATTTTCTTAAGTTTTCGCGACTTGTATACATAATAAAACTATGTTTTAACGGTTTTAAGCAACTTTAACAAAAAGTGAACTGAACACTTTGAAAAGTGGCCGAAACGTCGGAATAACAAAAATCAAATAAATTACCGCGCTTAAAATCGTTAAAACATAGTTTTATTTTATATTAAAAGTTGTACATTTTTAAGTCAAATCGATAGGAGCGTGCTCAGTTTTCTGAGCACGCTTCCTTCAGGCATCGATTTATTACATATTTTATATTTTCTTATTTGTAACTTACTTTTTTTAAATAAATTATATTTTTTAAGTTAGTTCAGCTTCTTAATGAATACTAGTGGTCGCCTAGTGGTCGAAATTCGACCATAATTAATTTAAATTATAAAGTTGAACTTTATTAAGGTTCTGTTGTATCTGACTATACTTCTATAATCACAGATTTCGCCAAGGCTAGACTGTTAATTTGACTTTAACAATAAACAAAAGAGTATATATGTGTGTGTATGTCAAATACATGGTAGTGTATTTTTTTTTATTGAGGCAGGTGGTAGGGTATTTGCTCGCCTGGATGGCGACCACCCCTGGTCTTGTGTATGCTGCCATAACAACCTTGTGTTGTGTTAGTATTATTAGTGACCAGGTTCCAGTCTCCCTTAAGATAGCAGCAGCGCATTTGTGGCACCTTTGGTGTTGCAAATATCCGTAAGCGATGGTAACCGCTTTCCATCAAGTAGGCCGTCTGCCTGTCTCCTGAACTCCTGCAATAAAAACTAAACAAAAAAAATTGATTTAATGTATTTTTATGCATATTTTTTTTAAATATTATCATTCTGCACTCCTTCTCTATATAAACTAGAAGTGTGCGAAATTTCATACTCCTTCGTTCGCGCAATTTTCGTAGAAAGGGGTACAAAGTTTTTGCTTCACGTACTAATATAATGACACAAAAATAGATAGATCATCAAGCACATTGCGTATACGTAATCTTACGCAATTTGTGTTTTAAATAACATATACCCTTTAAACCCTCAGTGTCATACAGACTAAAGTAAATTGTTAAAAACCGTTAGTTTTAGAAATGTTTTAGTACCGAAAATTTATAACCATATTATGACACACACATAAACCTCATAACCTCATATCTTTCTCCATGATCTAGTACATTTCTTACATTCATATCGACAAGTTTAACAATAACAGTTCACAGCCTAAATATTTTTGTAAAAACCACTGTATCACCTAAGCATTAAGACTTTGATAGAAATTCGTCACATGTATTAGTAACATGGTCAAAGTCAGCAAGTTTGCAAACAAAACTTAGACAATAGAACCCAGTAACCACATTAACAGACAAACGAACAATGATAACTTATCAGGTTACTTTGGCATGTTGCGGACTGGTCATAGCTATTTCGTAATAAACACCTTAATTATGCTGTGCAATCTTAAGCCAAACTCAAACCCAAGCGCACTTTAGTAAGTGCATTTTGGTTGAGTGTGGTTTAAGATTAGTATCTTTATACTAATAGGCTCTTATATAGGCCTAGGATAGGCTCTTTTTACGGCGCGATCTTCCCCTGTCGCCTCTCGCCGTATTGGGCTCATCCGCCAGCTCTTTGATTTAGGCATTTTTACGGATCCACCACTTGTCATCGCTTCCACGTGTTGGACCCAGAATCTTTCTAAGAACCTTTCTTTCAGCCGCTAATATAGCAGCTTATTCTTATGATAGAATTATAGGAATAACAATCAACCAGTGAAAATTGTATCTTCGAAAAAGTAAATCTTAAATAATTACTCTGTTTTTTTTAAAATATTTATGCAAATAGATTTGACTATCAGGGAGTGAAAATCTAATCGTGCCCATGCACATAATACATGCAACAATCATTTATGATAAAGTGCAACTTAAACCTTGCTAATATATCATAGTTTCTAAGTTCGATAACGGATATTATCAAAAAGATAATAAATAATAATCGATATACTTGTAATGGCACTCTAGTTTTCTTATTTCTACTCACACGCACACGCACACACATACACACACACACATATAATTATGTCTGCCCCCTTTTTTTTGACGAGGGGAAATCCTATTTGCGGAGACCGCGCCGCGCGGGGTCGGCGGCGCAGTACTGTGGGACTCGCCGGCCTGATGGGTTGCCGGAATACCAACTAAAACCCCCCGGTGTTCCTCCTTTCGCCGTTTTGCCGGGACCACGGTACACAGCGTGAGCCTTACTCCGTGGCCCCGGCTGGCGCTGGCCGCCCCTATTACGAGGGCGGCCTCTTCTTGGCCGGGGATATATCGTCCCCGGCATCTCCCTCTCCTTATGAGGAAGTGAGGGGGTCACACAGAACACCAACGCGCCCCCCCGCGACTTGCGTGCGGGTGGAGGCCGGCAAGGTCCTATGTCTGCCCCCTGTGGCTATAAACATTAACATTGGCCTCCAAAATACAGGCTTTGCCTAGTTTGGGACCAGTAGGTAACATAAATAATGCAAATTTGACTTTTTGACAATATTTTTTTTTTTAATGCACTCTTACATAATTTGACTGTTGATACTCATAATTATTTTGTCTCGTATTAAGTCTGATTTGCATTTGAATTAGTTAACTGTTCAAATATTCAAAATAAGTTTTACTATATTTAGAGCAACGGATTAGCGTTGCCATACAACGTGGGAATTTGGCCAGAATTTTGGGAACGCTCCCCACCGACAGCGATCTGGACTACATTTTTTACTTTTAAATATGTTTATAGCACTTAATTTTTAAGTTTTTTTTGGTAGTGTAGTTTAATTTTTAAGATAATTTAGTTTGATTTTAGATTAATATAAATTAAAAAAAAATGTTCCACTTGAGTACCTAAATTGTTTGAAGGTCATACATATGTTATAATTCATTCATATATAAGTTAAAATATAAATTTATTCCCTATTCTATATACACCGCTTCGCAGCGTGTTATCGTTGTTTGAGGAGAGGAAACGGCAAGAAATTCCCAGCAATTTTGTAAAATTTTTATTGCATAAGTTCAGACGACAAGC
Organism: Dendrolimus houi; assembly: GCA_039645545.1. NCBI lineage: Eukaryota > Metazoa > Arthropoda > Insecta > Lepidoptera > Lasiocampidae > Dendrolimus > Dendrolimus houi. The sequence continues at coordinate 1,138,107 of CM077122.1, forward strand.
AGACGGCCCACCTAATGGAATGCGGTTACCATCGCCAAGGGACCTTTGTAACACCAACGGTGCTGCCGCTCTCTAAAGGGAGACTGGAACCTGGCCACTTATACCACCGGAACATAACTCAAGGTTGTTATTGCGGCATGCTCTAGACCAGTGATTCCCAAACTTGTTTTGTATACTGCCCACTTTGAGAATAAATTATTTTCTAGCGCCCCAATTTTTTCACCTACTTAAAAACCACTATAACGTCAAATTAAGTTGATTATTGTGAGCTATATTAGCGGAGATTAAACATTCATTCTAAACGAGACTTTTACTATAGCCCGCTAGAGTTAACTTGAGACCTAAGCGCAGTAGGTAGTACACAACGGCGCTGAGGTCTCAAGTTAACTCTTACGGGCTACACCTGCTAATGAGAATGATTATTGAAACGCAACTTTATAGTATTCAGACAGAGTTTGAGCAATCTTAATCTAATATTAGTTGATGTTCACAAGTTGTACTTGGGAGTCGAGAGTTCAGTCGGTGTCTAAGAGTCCTCCTAGCTAGATGAAATTACAAATCGCTCCCCAAGTCTCTACACAACGCCCCCATTTTCTTTTGGGTCTCTTACCACCTTTAGGGCTACAGCGCCCACTTTGGGAAAGGATGTTCTAGACCAAGGGTGATGGCCATCCAGACGGACAAATACCCTACCACCTGGCTGCGGGTTATTTTGTCGCCTCTTACGACAGGCCGCCCCAACGCAGGAAATTATATTCTTCTCCACTTCTGCACAGATAAGAAACACGTCTAACTAAAAATTCTTTCACTTCATATTTATCTATATTAGGCACTTTTTTTATAAATATAAAAGTATGTTATACTATTACTTTTCGAAGACCAAATGCAGTTGTAGCAAACAGTGAATACTCAATAACATAAAGTAGTTAGTTAACTTGCAAGACTGGCGAATGAAGTCATTCGTTTAATGTGTATATTTGTTTGGACAAAATTATTCCAGTTAACTAATAAGTTGTGGATTAACTAGATTTTTGTTTGCAAATGAACTAACTACTTAACTAAAGCATATGTGAATCAGGCTTTGTATAATGTAATAATTTTCAAATAAGAATCTCCGCCAAATTGTAGGACCTTGATTAACACCAAACATGCGGCCGGGTCGCCTCTCGTAAGAGGCAACAACCCACGGCCAGGTGGTAGGGCATTTGCCCATCTGGATGGCTACCACCCCTGATTTAGACCATGCCGTCATTAGTGGTCAAGTTCCAGTCCCGCCTTCAAGCCCGACAGCGCATTAGTGCCACGTTTTGTGTTGCTAATATCTATAACCACTTTCCATCAAGTGGGCTGGCTGTAAAAATAAGCTCAGTTAGGTTGTACCTTGTTAATACCTACTCGAAAAGGCAGTTTTCATAAAACAGTTGAGATATACGAACACACATTTCTTCGATAAAAACAATTGCCATCGTCACACCCAGGCGCGCAACCTTAAGGCGTTTAGATGCAAATTAAATTCAAATTCAAATTCTAAAGTTTTTATTCAAAATAAGTTCCACTGGAGAACACTTTTTGAAGGTCATACATATAGGTTAAAATTTAATTTTACTTCCTATGTATACCGCTTCGCGACGTGTTATTGCTGTTAAGGAGAAGAAGCGGCAAGAAACTCCCCAGCAACACGTCTAGCTAAAAATTGTTTTTCTTTATATTTCTTATTCTATTTTTATCTCAAGTTCTTTTTTATAAGTTTTATACAGAATTGTGTTACAGAATGACTTTTGAAGCATTGATGGAGTTGTAGCAAACAGTGCATATTCAATAAAACAAAGACACAATTAAAGGATAGAAAAATATTATTTTAGTTATAAATATAATATACATCACGTACTATTTTTTTTTTTTTGCTTCAACGTATCTCCATATATTCCTTACATCTATGGCAAGATAAAAAGGCTATACTCGTACAAAATACAGTATAAGAGGTTGGAGCGAGATGCGATGTAAAAGAAATGCATGAGGGCAGACGGTTGTCTGTTTGTAAATTTTTAGGACAAACACAACCCTCTCTCTCTTTTCTTTCACGATATCCCAATTAATTGGGGTCGGCACAATATGTCTTTTCCTTCCACACTTCTCTATTCTGACATACATCTTCTGTCACACCACAAATCATCAATAATAATTCAATCTGTATATTAATACGTGAAGCAAAAACTTTGTGCCCTTTTTTACAAAAATTGCGCGGACGAAGGAGTATGAAATTTCGCACACTTATAGTTTATATAGAGAAGGAGTGCAGAATACGATTTTTTTTTATATTGTGCTTAAAAAACATTACACACACTACCATGTATTTGACACACACAAGCATATATACTCTATTATTTGTTGTTGCCTTGGCGAAATCTGTGATGAGAAGTATAGACTGACATTAATTATTATGGTCGAATTTCGAGCACGGGTGATCACTAGTTCTATTAAAAATTCAAAAACACCTATTATGAACATATAGACAAACACATACAATATTATCATTTTATATCTGAATAAAAATAGATTTAACTGATAAAATATATAAATGTAACAATCAACAAATTATATTGCAGTAAGATAAATGCAATATCTTATTATATAATTTTTTTATTTATTTAAAGGCGAGAACAGCTTGAGAGTGTCTTGATAACTGGAACCATGACCTTATGTGTTTATTTTATTTGTATCTGGAACCAGTCCTGTTTGTTTTTATTAAATATTTTAATTGTCATTTTTTTATTAATATATATTTTCGGGTTTTGTAGCTGTTCTCGGGTAAACGCAACGCTTATAAAACAAAATTACCACCGAAAACATACAAAGAAGCCGACGACCTGTCTAATCTGTTTCTTGGTTTTTTCGGTATTCACGTAAAAACTACTAGGCCGATTACGATGCGGTTTTCGCAGATCGACAGAAAATTCTTAAGACTTAAAATCTGCGCTATCTTTTATTCCGGGAATCCCGCAAAAATTTTCCCGGGAGCGGTTTGTAGTTATTCGGGTGCATAAAAATCAGCTTATTCCGAGACAGTTTTCACTAAAACGGTAGATTACATATGTTTTTACATGCTACGGTACTTTCTGCCCCGAGAATCTCGCGGGAATTTCAAGTCAAAAGAAGTCGCGGGCATATCCTAGTATATAATATTTATTCCGTAGTAAGTAAGATTCAATTTCGTAGCTTATTATTCTACTAAAAATATTTAGGTGAAAACTTTCCGATAATTCGGAAACTTCTCAAGTTATTTAAACGAGGTACTACAGTAAAGTACTTTTCAGGTTTCCTGTAGTTGTAGATTTCTTTATATACATATAAAAGCTGTTTCTTTTATAAAGAATTTCACAGATTTCTATAACTTTATCCTGTTCAAAGTTTAATGTGTTTTATTTCCTTTTTTGGACTTCGTAGTAATGGTATTACAAAATTATTTTTCTAATGAACCCTTCTGAAAGAGTTTTGCCGTTTGCAAATTGTTTTCGAACATACATTTTCATATTTGTTTATTAAAATATTTTAACTTTGTAATATTTTATTTCCCTTTTTTACCAATCAAATATGTTATTTATTCATAAACCAACACATTGACATCATACTTTAAAAAAGAACTTAAATTTAAATTAACTAATATAATACATAAATATATAAGTAGTAAAAAATGTACATAAACCTCTCTCTCTGTTCTTTCACCTTCTCCCAAGTATTTAGTGTCGGCACAATATATTTTTTCCTTTCATACTTCCTGTCACACCATAAATCATCATATCATCCTTTCCACAATCCAGCCATCTTTTTTTGATCTACCTTTACATTTGTATCCATCAATCTTGCAGTTTAACATACTTTTTGTCACGTGACTTTCTTCCTTCCTCATTGCACACATGCCCATACCACCTCTGTTTTCTTCTTCTCAATTTCTCAGGCACGGGTGCAACTTTAAAAGATGTAGATGTGTACTCATTTCTCACCTTATCCATTCTTGTAACACCACACATCCATCTCAACATTCTCATCTCAGCTGAGTGGAGACGTTTATGGTCTATCACTTTAGTGGCCCAACACTCGGACCCGTATAACATGACTTATACTGTTGCGGACAGAATCACCCCCCTGACCTCGCCCGCGGAACTCCCACATCACAACTCGCTTACCGCGAATATGTAGCTTGCTCGATTAGCAGCTAAGCGTCTGCTTAAAAGTAGTACCTTGGCGAGTGCGGTGCGAGCCACCGGCATAGTCAATGGTCAGTTGGTCAAGTATACAACCAGTTTCCAAATCAAGTTATACACACAAGAGAAGAAAAGGAACACCAGGGATACCAGGAAGCATTCGGAAGACTCTACAGTCATATAAACTCTCAACGTGACTTTCGTGGATCTTATGAATACGAATCCAACTTGTATTAATCGGTGAAATCGATACAATTAGTGTCACATGGTACATAGATCTATCAGTGTTCAGAGGAACATCTGGGTTCTAGTGCTAACTTGTGTTGATTCACTCGAACGTGGCTTTTAGTACAGTAGTGCTAATCATACCTATTGCTGTTGTAAGCGCCTATAATAAATACAGTCCATATTTAAGGGGTGTTTCATTGAGTACACCACCTGCACCGTACATACACTACAAAAAAAATATGGGTACCAAATCACTGATGTTGGGGATATTCCCCAAACGCTGGCTACATTACTTATTATTATTTTATTATTTTTCTTCTTTTTTTGTTAATTTAATTATGATCTCTTTTATAGTTTATTTGACGTACGTCTATATAAATGATAAACATCATTTTACTTACCTGGGGGCAGGAATTAATGTAATTTGTAATTAGTTTTATATCCATGATTTGTATGTTCATTGTTCAAGTAATACTTAAGATATCTTATAGTTGTTTACAGTTTCTAGAATAAGTTCACTAACATTTAGTTATAGGAATTTTTCTAATTTATTTATTTATAATTTTGTTGTTTTGTTAGGGTATATTATTGTATAATTCTTATATATATTTTGTTTATTAATGTAGTGGTTCAAAGTTACCTACATACTTGGGGTCTTGGACATATGAGGTTATGGAGGTGGGCACTGAAAACCAGTGCTGTGTCGGAACGTGTTTCGGCACAGCGAAAGACTGAGTGCCAACCTCATTTATATTGCGGCTGTCTTTTATTGTTATTTTCTTATCAGTTTGTATTGTATGAGTCGCAATTTGAAATAAATATTTTCTTTCTTTCATTACCACGTTGGACGGCAATGCTTACACTGTGTCCTAAATATAGACCAGGCTTTTGGTCGTGTGAAACTTCTAACAACCGTGTTGATAGAATTCAACTATTTATTTATTTACCTAATTATAAAGTAATGTAAAGAAGGAACTTAACCTAACCAAATAAATTAAATAATATACATTTTATATTCTGCCTGTAATTCGCGGCCTCTGTGCTTGAGTGGGCTAAGCCTTTGCCGGTTTACCCCACTGCTCCGTAGAGGCTCCGGATTCGATTCCTGGTATGATAAATATCGTTTGTTCCGTTATTTACTAAGGTCTGTATTACCCATAAATAGTGGCGTAGCGTAGTGGAAGCGGGCGGCAAAATTTCACAATAAATAATGTAAATATTTGATCCGTTTCTTATGTTTATCGCAACTACAAATTCGGACCGATTGAAAAGAGCACGGAATTTTTCATTACCACTCCACTCCTATTGGTCCTAGGGTGATGTTATATAGCCTATAACATTCCTCAATATGTGGGCTTTCCAACACAAAAAGAATTTTCGAAATCGGTTTAGTAGATCCAGAGATTACCCCCTACAACGTCACAAACACACAAACTTTACCTCTTTATAATATTAGTATAGATAGTATAGATACAGTATGCATTAAATTTAAATACCTAAATAAAAGGGCGGCATAATTGTCTTCCGCCCCGGGCGGCCGTCACCCACACTATGTCGCTGCCCATAACACAAGCGTAACTTGCTTAATTTGGGGATATAGAATAAGAGTGTTTGTCTGCCAATCTTTTAGATTGTAAATCGAATATTGTCTTCTACGGGCTGGATACATTACCTCATTAGGTCGCTATACTGATTCGTTAAATGTTTAAAGTAAGCGCCAGCCCCCTGATCACCTGGAGACTGGCTCTTTGTAGAGGCTTACAGCCTCCGAACAAATTTTATTAAGGTTCCTATTGCCGCAAAAGGTTGAAAGTGGCGTTCATCCGGAACAACTTTTCGTTGGTATTTAAAGGAAATCAATTTACTATAAAAAACAGTGTCAATTTTCACGATATGATACATAATGTGGTTTTTTCGTAATTTTTCTCTAGTTATTTTAAGTTGAGAAAAAAATATCACCAAATCACCTCCAATTTATTGATATTGAAGTATTTTATTCCTTCAATTTTTAAAGAACATCGACATCTTTATAAAAAAGAGATAGACACTTTGATTATATATATTTTTTTAAATACTACTTTATATTATTTGCAATAAAATAATAGCGTATTTGAAAAACGACCGCGTGTGTGGAATCCCCGCTATCGTTCGAAAAATCCTTAAGGACGTTGGCGTTGCTACGAACTTTAAATCAAATCCATGTCCAAAGAAAGGTCTTAACTATGAAGAAAAATTAATCATTAAAAACTCATAAATTTTACATAAAAAATAGGGCAAATACTCAATAACTCTTTTCTTATAATAAACAAGTCATAGTATACATAGTTGTATTATTAACGTAATGTGACATTTTTTTATCTTTTCTGACCTGATTCACAATCTCTAGTTATAATTTGTTTAAGACAATTATTAATAAATGCATATTCGATACTATAAAAGTAAGAAAGTTTGTGCCTCATGCAGCTAATCTTGAGGACCATGGAATTTCGTGGGCTCTATAAATCTACACCATAAAACAAACTCGAATTGTCTCTGATTTCAAAATAAACAGCAAATTTTAATATAAAACCGCTAATACAAAGCCGAATTATAAAATGCAATTTTTGGAATTTTTGCCTGTTTGATTGAAAGCTTGTCTATACTTAATATTATAAAGAGGAAAGATTAGTATTTTTGTTTTTAATTGTTGTGTTTTTGTATTTAGTTTAGTAGTGTAGGTTAGTATTCTGTAGCGAATAAACTCAAAAACTACCGGACCGATTGCAAAAATTCTTACACCATTATAACGCTACATCATCCCAAATTGATATAGGCTATAAAAATTAAGGATCCCCCTACTAAAATTTGAATAATGTAACCCAAGGTGTAAAAAAAATAGTGTTTGAGTTTGTCCCGAATGGTTTAGATTCACTATTAGACCAGGTAGATGGCGCTGGAGTCGGGTTCTAGATTTTTATTTTTTCAGGGCAGGACAACGTCTTCTGAGACCGCTAGTCTCGAATAAGTTCCAAAACGGTTTAATAGATATTAATTAAAGCTATAGTTATTATTGTGATTCTTAGCCTTTGAGCGTTTCACTACTGGTCTTGGGCTTGTACATTATTTTTTTATACAATATCAATTTTTACTTTGAAGATCAAATAAATAAAATTAATTTATTGCTAGTAGACCACGAAATACTTACCATATCAAATTTCAGATGCCTTAGAGAATGGCCAGGTAAAAAGTACCTATAATAAACGTGTATGTATGAAGAGATTAATGAATTTAGATGAAGCAAAAGATGTATGTCAAGATCGTAGCAAGCGGAAATCCATCGTCTCTGCCTACCCCTATGACAAAAAGGCGTGATGATATGTTTGTGTGTAGATAAATCAAAGAAAATGCTGCGCTTATAACCATTACAATACAATTTTAATCATGTGTACTAGTTGCGAAAATTTAAAAATATTTTTTTTTAATAATATAAACACATTGATTCGTAAACAATATATTTATTTTTTATTATAATTATTATTATCTTCAACAGTTAAATTAAACAGTCGCATATTCTTTCAGATCACATGCCGCGATAATCAAAAATGGTGGAGCCACAGACACAGCACTTCTGCCTCAGGTGGAACAACTACCAGCGCAGCATCACCAGCGCGTTCGAGAACCTTCGGGATGACGAGGACTTCGTCGACGTCACCTTGGCCTGCGATGGGAAGAGCTTGAAAGCGCATAGAGTCGTATTGTCAGCCTGCTCGCCGTACTTCCGCGAGTTACTAAAGGTGGGTATCTTTATACCACTATCATTCAGTGGCGCAGGGTGGAAATTCGGCCAGGGTATGCTGGTTGAATAAACAAACTGTATGATGACACCGTTGTTGAAAAAACGTATAACTCGCGATATGTTTTCCAATTACAATTTGTATTTTTAATTTTGTAATCTTACCGTATATTTTAAAACAAAAGTTGGTGCCCGATCGGGTTATGAGTTGCTATTTCATCCTATACATGTGCAAAGTCGAGCGTAAGAGACAGTGATACAGTAATAACTTTATGGTGCTTTCGAACTTTTAGTCGCTAAAGGTAGGCTGCGGACAATCAAGTTGTATGGAATCCACGCCACTACTATCATTATTATACTAGCATGTTTTTTGAGTTGGTAGAGCTATTCTGGAGTCAATCTTGAATACAGCTTTCAAGGCTGACTCGACTGGTGTGCTACCACGCTCTTACAGAATATTGCCGTAAACGAATATACCCTCAACTAATTGTATTCCATGCGATGAGTAAGAGTCCCGATGGTACACTTCCGCCTCCACCTATCTGACTCGGACAAAGATACGGTGATATCAAAAACAATTAAATGCGACCGCATCAGCCTGTTCTGCGATTATATTCAGCTATCCACAGAAGTTACGTCATTTATTGGGATATCATATTGACTTGGGACAAAAGCTAGCTCTGTGTTGAGTTTCATTTAAATCCGTTCAGTAGTTTTTACTCGAGCAGATTTATTATACTCGGAAGTCGGTTCTTGAATTCGTAACTCCTCTAACTATTCAGTTTTAACATTCGCGTGCACAGATGAATTTTTCAAGTGCGCCTTCAGGGCCAAATCCTAAACTATGTTATAAATGGCGAAAAATACTGAAAGGAGTCTCGAGGCCGATTTTGACGAAAAATAAAATGGTAGGTAGGTAGTATTAGATTTTTGAAAAATCAATTACCCTTTACTTGTAAGGAATTTGAAAGGAAAATAAACACCTGTATTATTATATCACATATAATGATACTACACTATAGAGTAGCTTATAAGAATCAATTTCTGTAAAGCAATATCAAAGATAATCCAAGGGAAAGTGTTGTTTTTGAATAAAATCTTCTGTTTTCAATACTTTTCGCTATTTAGCATAGTTTAGGATTTAACCCTAAAGGCCCACTTGAAAAAACCATCCTGTATATGCGAAAGAGTAAAATTTAAAATAAACAGCCGTTGTAGCAGCACAAGCATAAATAAATTGAATAACCATTAATATTGTGACCAATGTTGCCAGATCTTAGCGATAAAATGAACGAAACAATTAATAATATTTTCTAGGTTTATATTTTCCTTCCTGTCTAATACTTGCAGGCAATAAACATGTTTTTAATAATTTGAGAAGTAAATCCAGCGTTCATAATTTTGAATTTATTACAGTTAAATTGTATTATATTTAAATGCCTATTTTAATCTTATTAAATTTATTTTTTAAATACTAGAAATAAACATTAATATACAATATAAACTTAAAAAAATATTATACATTAAACTATATACATTAAAAACTAGAACTAAAATTAATTGGGTCCAATACTTTTCTATAATTATACCCTTTTTTTTTAATTCTAGTTTTTAATATGTGTAGATTAATTTATAATTTATTTTTATGTTTATATTGTATTTTAATTATGTTATTATAGTATTTAAATAATTAAAGTTAACAAGATTAAAATATTATTATTAAGATATTATATTATTATTAAGACATGTTAAAGTTAAATAAATAAAATAGTATTTCCTTCTCTGAAGAGAGTGGTCGTTTCTAAGAAAGAACCAATATAATAAAAAATAGAAAACATTTTTGCTAATGTTATTGGTGGAGTTTCTTGATGACTCTTCTTATAACACAAAAGGATTAGTAAGAAAATTAAATTTTAACTTAGTCGCGTGTAAACATTCCATATTTCTTTTCAACAGAACTTACTTTGTATAGCATTATTGAATGGTGTTTTTAAGTAATTATTCATTTTATCTTACTACAAACATTGACAGATTGTATTAGAAGCGTCCTCATTGCATTAAAAAAATCTGTGGAAGTTGTGCCTTGAAAATTAAATATTACTACTAAAGAGTGCATAATTATGAACTTGGCAACCCTGAATTCCGGTAGGCTTTAAAGCTTATGAATACTTTATTTTCATTCGAGTAACTAAATTGAGTTTTATAAATTTAAACTGAAATAAATCATATTTCAAAGAGATTTTAAATATTTATTCGCTGTTAGCCATTCAATTGTGTTTAAATTTTAATAATAGATAAATAGAAAAATCCTGATTTTGTTGGATTCGCCAATACATGTACAAACTCTGTGTACATTTGTGGGTAATTTAATAATGTTATTTTGGAGTTTCTTCTGTTTTTTATTGCATGAGTTCAGCAGACAGGCCGACGGCCAACTGATGGAAAGCGGTTACCATCGCCTAAGGACATTTGCAACACCAAAGGTACTACAAATGCGCTGATGCTCTCTTAAAGGAGACTGGAACTTGGCTACTAATGCCGGAACACAACTTAAGATTGTTATGTCGGCATACTCTAGACCAGGGGTGGTAGCCATTCCGACGTGCAAATACCCTACCACCTGGTTGTGGGTTTCACCTTTCTTTAATTATGTCCCGTCGTCCACACACCATGCGCCTCCAACTACTTTTCTCCATGGTAGTGTGTAATATATTTTTTATTGGTTTAATGTATTTATTATGCATAATTTAAAAAAAAATATTAGCAATCGTCGCTTTTTCTCTATATAAACTATAAGTGTGCGAAATTTCATACACCTCCTTCTGCTCAATTTTCGTAAAAAGGGGCACAAAGATTTTGCTTCACGTATTAATATAATAGATAAGGAATTAATCTTATGTAAACCTAATCTAAGCCGTGTTAGTTTAATGGTCCGGCGTCCCAAATTTAAAGGGCGCGGGTTGGAATCCTGGCCGGAGTGCATGCACCACTAAGGCACTTTTCTGACCTAATGTGCATATTGTTAAAATTACCACCGTGCTAACCGGTAAAGGAAAAATCGTAATGGAACCTGCACATCGACATAACCAATGTGTTAAACCTGTCGCCTTGGACAAGCGTTGCTGGTATACTATCTGTTCCCCTATAATGGGAGGTCCATGCCCAAGCAGTGGGAGGTTTATGCGCTGCTATTATTATATTATATAAACCTAATCTATTAATATTAATTATGTTGTATTCTACCTATAATCCCTAGTATATACTATATATAATACTGAGCCTAGGTCACCGTCTTTTATGGCTAGGTCCCCAGAAGGCTTGCCAGGTTACCTTGCTAGATTGCCAAAGTGATTAATTTTAATGATTAAATCTTCACATAATATATAACATAGTCGCTTTCCGCGCCTGTGTGTCTCAGATCATATAAACGTTCTTTATGCTGTCTGTATATCCGCTAACTCCCCCTAAACCACGGAACGGATTTGTAAGGGATTTTCATCACCAGTTACGGAAGGTCTATATATATATAAAAAATCTAATTAAGTTTCAATCTAAGTAATATATTTTCTAGGATTTTACCCGCAGCGTAAACGCGTGTAAAACTCTAGTTTAATAATAATAATCAGTAAACCAACACACACATTGTATAACCCCAAGTTAAGCAAGTTACGCTTTTGTTATGGGTAATATAACAGACCACTCTGAGGCCGACCCAGAGTATAATAAATAACGAAAAGTTTGTTTACGATAGTTACCATATCAGGAGTCGAACCCGAAGCCTCTGTGCTACAGTAAGGTAGGCCGGCAAAAAGTTAACTCTAATCCTTTTTTCCCATAGTCTACACCATGCAAACATCCAGTGATCGTCCTTCAAGACGTGGCGTTCACGGACCTGCATGCGCTCGTGGAGTTCATCTACCATGGTGAGGTAAACGTGCACCAGCACAGCCTATCCTCATTCCTGAAAACCGCTGAAGTGCTGCGCGTGTCGGGACTCACCCACAATGATGGTGCTCAGGCGGTAAGTGAAATATTGAAGCTATAATCACTAAACGGTCAGGCCGGCGGATTGACGACCTGTGGAAGAACGCCAGCTTGGCAGAGGTTGGATGAAGGAGTAGGGAGGAGGGCGCGTACACGGACCCCGTCCGCAGGAGGTGGACCGGCGGTAGAAGGCGCCGCTACGCGCATCTCCTCCCATAATTACTGTCATAGGAGGTCGCTGCTACGGGGGTAGCAGCGGACTTGATCAATGACGAGCGTAGGGGCATCACGATGCTGTAACTCTGTTCTAGATCCCGCGACGCCCTGTATTAGCGCGGATACAGGGCGTAGGTTCAGGTTCTATTGGGTAGTTCGACGATCGGTTTCTCGCAACTTCTGTTTGAAGCTAGCGAGAAGTATCGGTCGCTGAGAGTCCCACACACCCTCGATGCATGCTTCTGCGCTGCATTCGGCCCTTCCCCCGAGGGCCCCAGGATGGTGTCCAAAGACATTCCTTCTGCGTTATCAAAAAAAAAAGGAAAACGGAGATATGTGGTGCAAACTTAGTTTAGCCTAGTGAATATCGATTGACTGAGAAAGATGCAGACACTTACTACTTCTTTAGTAAGGACCGTCTACCTACTTCAAATACTATTCTTCAGGCCACTTTATTCTTTATGATGATGTAGAGCGCATGAAGCTTATCAAGGTTAAATATTTCCCATATCCACATAATTATAGCACAAGTCATTACCTTAAATAGCAAACTTTTAGTCATAAAATTCTTATTTTTACCCGAATACGACAAAACTAAAAGGAAGGATTATGTTTTCATAAATGTATATATATATATATATATATATATATATATATATATATATATATATATATACATTTACATACTCGTACGTGTATTTGTTATTTAAGCATGTTCTACCAATCAATTCGATATTATGGCCCGAGTCTGGATCACCATTTTTAAACTAAGGCAAAAGGAAGGGTTATGTTTGTTGCTATTATTTATTGACTCGGTGATTTAGTTTATAAACAGATGTTAGTAGTACTTTTAATTGTCTCCTCCTAAATAGCGTTTTTCTTAATATAAAAATTTGAACTAATAACGACTCTTCCACTAGCCTCTCCTCCCAACAATGCGCTCATCAACGTCCCCATCGCCGCACACGCCTCCGCACCCTGCGCATGCGCCGCACATGCCACACACGCCGAGCTACAAGGAGAAACTTGAAGAGGCACTGCTCCAGCCATCGCCGAGCGTCAGCCACGTCAGCCACATCATGCGCCGTATCCCACTACCCACGCGCCGCATGAGCAGCTCCACCGATAACTCTGACATCAAGCGCCCCCGCCACGACAACAACAATACAGAACAACCCCAAATACACGCAGCAGACTTCTCGACGAAGAGCCATAATCTCGTAAACAACACAAGGGCCCACGAGCCGGGGAATAATGGTAATGGGATATCGAACAGCAGCTCGTCGCCGTCTCCTCGTCTCATGGAGGAAGTGAAGAATGAACCGCTGGATATGATCTGCCAATCGAACCTCGATATTGACAGGAGCACAGATGACACTCCGCCACATTCTCACCTAAGACCACTTGTGAGTTAGCATTTTTATATTAGTGTTTATTTTTTATTGCCACACGCTGTCAGACAGACAAACGGCCCACCTGATGGAAAGTGGTCACCGCCGCCTACGGACGTTTTGCTGCCAACGCGCTGTCGCAAAATTTTATAACATCCTTACGTAATATTTACATTTCTTGACCACCTCGATCCTGGAAGGTTTCGTTGGTAGCTTCGGTCTCCAGCATCCTGGTTTGACCAAATGGCTTCTTGCTTACAAGTCACGTTTTATACAGGGCTATCGTATTTATCATCCTTGGTGAAAATACCGGTTTTTAAATGTGGCCTATATCGTTCTTTTGGTAATTAATTATAAACTAACAGAACTTTAATTTCAATTTTATGGATTCATGAAGAGCCCTAAATAGGTATCTAAATTTTACGTCTTAAACCTCGCGAAAACAGTAGCTACTATTTTCGTGATGTACTTACTTACTCGATATTAAACATCTTTATGGTTAACTATCGAAAACTCTCTTTCATTGTAAAATGTAAATGAGATATACAAAACACAATAAAGGGATTAATAACTGTTTGAAATAGGGTGAATTAAATTGAATCTAGTTATTAAGAGTAGACGCAAAACTTAAAAGCGCTTCGAGAGAAGTATATTCCGTGAGTTTGAGCAGGTCGGTCAAATGTTAACGTATATTACACACTAGCTGATGCCTGCGACTTCGTCCGCGTAGTGCGGTTTTTTAACTATACCACGGGAACTCTTTAATTTTTCGGGATCAAAGTATCCTATATGTTGACCAGGTATATAAGCTACCACCGTACAAAATTTCATTTAAATCGGTCCAGTCGTTTCGGAGATTAGCTGGTACAAACAGACAGACAAACAGAGAAACATAAAATTTAAAAAATCTAAATTATATCTATTTCACTTCTTACATCCCCCTGACTCGGTTTTTTTCATTTTTTTTCATTGTACAGAAATTCGACTTCTACGGTTTTATTATCTGTATAGATTGCAATGTCTTGTGCGAAAGAGATGGCATGCTCATCCGGTTAGGAGCTGAGCGAGAGCGCAACAGACTCCGCTCTCAGCTCCGTCTGGGTTAACGTGTATGAACTTCAAGGACGCATATCAGTTTTGCTCGCTCTATCCAATTATTGACAAGTAATTTATGATATTTACAAGTAATTTTATCCCTAACAATAGTGTCCGGTTTATTGTAATTCTGACTATTATCTCCTTTCTTTAAAACTTTCAAAAACAAATCACAAATGATTTACGGTGATAAATAATCAGCAAATGAATCATTCAAGACAATAAATGTCTTTTTATTATAACTCACAATCTCACTATGTTAAAGTTCATTAGATATTTATTGGAACATTTTATTGATTTCAAGGAAAAACAACACGAATATATATTTTAAACTTATATAATATATAAGTTTAAAATATATATTTTAAACTTAATTAATTATGAATCAACGAAGTACTATTCCCGTCATTCAAAACAACTTTACAAATTTTGATCGGCGCTTTTGGGATTTATTGTCTTCCATACCAGCTACATTTACAAATCGCAAGTTTAATAGAAAAAGATTCAAGTACCTACTCGTAGGTCAAAATTTAAGATTTTGTACATTTTCTATAAATGAATGAATGAATGAAAACACTTTATTGTTCACCATAAATTAAAACTACGTTCTTAAAACTAAGTACAGTAAATGTTGAACAAAGGGCGGCCTTATCGCTTAAAGCGATCTCTTCCAGGCAACCCCTTGTTTGTTTGTTAGTCAATTCCTACAATTCTTGATGATTAAAAGGAAATTATAATGACAGCAAACAAAATGTCAAATTCTAAAATTTATTTTTTAGGTATACTCATTATTACACTAAAAAAAACTTAGAAATTAAATACTATTATAAACATATTTACAATTAAAAGATGTAGTCCAGATCGCTGTTGGTGGGAAGAGTTTCCAAAAGCACGTTGTATGGCAACGCTAATCCGTTGCCCTAAATATAGGTCTTTGGTCACGCGAGACTTCTTTCAATCGTCTTGAAAGGTCTCAATAAGGTTGATAAGCCTCAGGTCCCCATGGCCCCAAAGTCTCAACCCCGAAAGCCACAAATATATATCCATCACGGATGGATGCATTTTTGAGGCGTTTCAGGGTTTCGGGCAGCTCCTCCGGCAGTGAAGGCTGTATTTGGAAGATGGGAAGCCGCTAACGTATCGACACACGATGCGTCCCATCTTCTTTTTTATTAGATGCTCTTCAAACTCTTAAATTACTTACTTTAATATAATAAGTTATTCATAAGGTACACCACAACACAAACATACATTCAATAAATGTCACACACAATAACAAATAAGCGTGTATAAATTCTAAAAACTTTTTCCGAAATTAAGTTGTAAAAAAGGGTACGGAAGTAGAGTTGTTAAAAAAACTCACTTACTTAATTTTTTTCTACTTACCACCTTTCTGACGATTATTTGTCAGCCGATTTTTTTTTTACTAAACGTACGAAATGTGGTTTTGCATAATCGAGAAAACATTTAGAGATCGTATGTTAAAATTTGTATTTTCGTATGTTTGTAACGAATAAACTCAAAAACTACTGGACCGATTTAAAAAATTCCTTCACCATTTAAATGCTACATTATCCCTGATTAATATAGGCTATACAAAAAATAGGGACCCCTACTAAAACTACAATAATGTAAACCATTCTAGGATTTAGATGAAATTTTATGTGTTTGAGTGGGTCTCGGGGTGGTTTAGATTCACAATTAGACCCGGTAGGTGGCGTTGAAGGACAACCTCTGCCGAGACCGCTAGTATGAAATTAAAATCAAGACGACCACAGTTAGTAATAACCATAGACTATAATAATTTAGATACCTACTAAAAGTAACACAGTCTTAAGTGACATTTGTATTACCGAGTATTAGACGTCTAGCAGTCTATAATGAAGTACCCGGAACTCATCGAGTGTCAAATATCCTATTGTCGCAACGAGGTCAGGTGCACGTTGGGTAATTGGGTCGATTATTAGAAATTTGATCAGGTAACACTGGTGACATCACTTATTTTGATTCAAAATAAAAATAAATCAAATAAGGACGCGGTCACATGTTGGAGCAAATGTCCACATTCACTCATGACGACCTTTCTTAGTGAATTGCACAACAGCGCCATAATTTTGGCAATATTCGTTAAAAGGGAAAAAAAAAAAAAAAATCCTAAGTGTTCTTGACCTGGTATATAAGCTAGCTCTGTGCCGAGTTTCGTTTAAATTGGTTCAGTAGTTTTCACGTGATGTTTTATGGCCGGTACCTATGTCTATCTATTCTACACTTGCCTAATCATCGGTTGAATTTTGACATTACATGAACGGTGCTTATGTCAAATTTTAACCGATAGTAAGGCAAATTAACGGTTAGTAAGATATAGGCTATTGCCAAACCAACAGAAAGACAGAGAACAATTTTATTTTTTGAAATATGCTGACCCGAACTGGCTCATCTGATTTTTGTCTCCTTTTTAAAGTTAATTGTACAAACTGAACCCTTCAAATTCAAATTCAAAAGTTTTTATTCAAATTAGTAGATGCCGGCGACCTCGTCCACGCTTGACTTGAAATTTTAATAAGCATTTAAAAAGAATGTAAGCTATCCTTTTGGTGAAAACAGTGTCGAAATAAGCTAATTTTTATGCACCCAAACTACTACAAACCGCTCCCGGGAAAATTTCCGCGGGATTCCTGGGATAAAAAAGTCACACATTTTTATGACATATAATTTACTAGCGATAACTAACAAAATCGCACTGGTATTCGATTTTTTTTTAATCTGACCATTTTAAGTCATTCCGCATAAAAATTCCCGCGGGATTCCCGGGATAAACCTACAAATCGTTGGTCTCAGTGCAAGACCTTGTACCTACATTTTTTTGGTGACATTATGTTTTTTGTTAAAACTCTTACTTATTACATGTATTATATACAGAATGTATGGAAAATAGAAAATTTTGATAAAAAACAACCCTTACCCTTGGTTCGCCGATTGACTTTTCTTCACAGAAATTGATCCTTACAAGCTACACTATGATGTGGTATAATAATACAGGTGTGTTTATTTTTTCAAAATCAGCTACTTTGATTCCTGACAAGGAATTGATTTTTGATCCTAATTGATTTTTCTAAAATCTAATTTATTTCCATAAATGATGTATTTTAGTGTTACAACATTAAAACTATAATCTAATCTAGGAAGTAACACTAATGAGTAATTTAAATCTGATCTAAAATAACTAGATATAACTTAAACTAAGAATGTGTCCAATAACACGTTTCCTATTGTCTTTATTAAGGAGAAGACACTTTGTTCATGTGTTCTTTGTTAATGTTTAGCACATAGCAGTACACTGTATTATGAAAGTATTATAACACTAATTCAAATGGTTTCGTCATTTTGAGTCTCCTTAATAAATCTGTATTATCAAGGAGCTGGATGGCCTCGACATTTATATGGCGATGAAGCCGTTGCTGGTGGGCTTCAGCGTATTTTTTTAATCACGTTAATGACGAGCTCCACTTTAAACATCTTTTGATACCATTTAAGTTTTCGCCAAAATTGAACTCGAGACTCTTTTCGACTGTGTTTTGCTATTAGCATAGTTTAGGATTTGGCCCTGAAGGCCCAAAAATTCAGCCTGTATATCAAAAAGTGTAGATAGATGTAGACGTCCTGCATCCTTGTCTAGGATAAAAACTGTTTATAAAGGTTTTTCAACTTGAAACTAGAGTACTATCGTTAGATGAAATTTTACAACACGAAAGCGGTTTTTTATTGGTCATACAAAACTTTACTTATTTCAAAGTTAAATTACAACACTTTTATTATTACTGGTGAAAAGACGAATTCCAACTTTCTCAATGCTTTTCTTTTTAATGTTATTAATAGCAGTAAGTTTTAAAACTGTAATGTTACATAGTTCATTATAGTATATTCCTCTTGTAAAACTTGACATTATCCTCATAGACTGTAGAGGAAGATTTTATAGAAAATTCTAAATCTAGTGCTGATGTTAGGCATATCAACAGTTGAATAAATTGGCTTAAGCGTCTCATAACTGAAAGAACTCGATGGTATTTAGTGTCATCGAATGTTTCAAGCAGGGCTTGAAATACTGGTAAAAATGATGTATCGTTATTTATGCTAATTCAGATAACGGTAAAGAAATCTTTATAAAACTTACCGTTATTTCCAGCCATTTTGACGGTAAAAAATACAACGTTAATAATATTTTTATCGGTAATTTTACCGTTATAACTATGTTTTGTTACGATCGTCGCTCTCTTTCACTCTCAAATATTGTCAAACGGTACTGTGCTAGGAGCGCGCGTAATATTTAGAGTTGTGTTTGTCGATTGTTTCGGTAATATGCAGTCATAAAAAAGCCAATTCTTAAAAATGACAACGTCGCTTGCAATAACGTAACGTTATATTATAACGTTAAAGCATAAAAGTTACCAAGTTTTTCGAAAATACCGGTAATTACCTATATTTTTAAAGGTAATTGATAACGTTTTCAAACCCTGGTTTCAAATTTATCTTGTAGTGGAACACTTGCATGCCAATAGATGGCGCTGTACAATAGTTGAGGTCGCAAACGATTCCCGAAACGTACAAAGAATATATACAAATTTCCAACAATAATAGACGGGCCTACACCTGCGAGGAACAACAATAGCCTCGCTGGAAGATCTTCCTTTGAGGCGGAGGAGCATTCCATCTCGCTCATCCAACCAGGTAGATTCATCTAAATTAAAAGACAGAAATGCAACGTCTAACGTCGGCTTCTCCATACTTATTACACTAGTAACCGATCCTGCAGACGTTGTCCTGCACTGAAAGAATAAAATTTAGAACCCGATTGTAGCGTACCGGGTCCAATTCTGAAATTAAACCAATCTCGAATTCACATGAACACACACAAAATTTTCATCGTAATGATCCAGCCGTTTAGAAAGTTCAGTCACATACACACACACACACAGAAGAATTTGATATGTAAATCTTTATTTGATTGTAAGAATTTGATATGTAATTCGTAACTGGCAATTTATAGTTCAAATAAACCTTCTTATCTAAGAAGGTTTATTTGAACTATAAATTGCCAGTTACGAAGGGTGATATACAACCAAAATCTCTTTAGCAGAGTAATAAACAAGGATAGTGTTGTAGGTAATTGTATATACACAAAATACACAGGGAACCTAGATATAATGAGATTACCGACATATAAAACCTGCCAATCCACCTTATACAAACGTGAAGGTATACCGTCCATTGGGTATCCTGTACCCGCTCAGTCTTTGAGGCCTAAAGCCACTGCTTTTGGAGAATCACTTTATGAAATTGACATGTCTAGATATGCTGGTAGGAGTGAAAATAGTATAAATTTTCTTTACTTTGATACCTGAAATAATGCGTAACACGAATCTGCGAAAGCACCCGATTTAGACCCCCTAATGATGATTTATCCTGTTTATGGAAAAGTGTTATTTTGTTCAAAGAATAAGCAAAAATCGACAATTTATTTTATAACTACGCCTATGATTACTCAGGGAGGCGGACCACCATCCCGCGGGAGCTCGGCCGATGCAGAAGATCGTACATCTCCGCCCCAGCTACCGCAATCACCGTTCATCCCCCCGCCCGATGCAAAACTTTTCACACCGTCAAATACCTACAACTTTACAATGGAAGCACTCACTCAACATTCTTCTTTGTCTGGTGAGTATTCGATATTCAATCATTCTTATTCAGTTAAATGTATAATAACCCTGCTTTATATTTGCGCTAGTTAAGTAAATACTTAACTTACAAAACTGATGAGTTAAGTTCTTATCATTGACAAAAAAATTCAATTAACGAATAAGTTGTCGATTAAGTAGATATCTGTCCAAATGATGATGAGGACTTATTTCCATGTTAACTAACTACTTAACGCAAATGTAAATCAGGCTATATAATAGACTATAAGCCTATGTAATATATTTTAAGTAGTAAGTCGGAGGATTTTTTTTTTTTATTTCTGTGCTGTTATTTATTTGGAGTAACTTTATTTTTTCTAGCCCAGCGAAGCTACTAATGATCTTCTAGCATTCATAATCTATCTACTAATATATTATTACCTGACCTAAAGAATATTGAATTGGAACAGATTACTTACAGTGACTTATGTTTTTGGCCTAGATCTAAGAGGTGGGATGTTCGCAGGTCTGCAAAGCCCCCTGGCTCCAGACGGCATGGCGAGCACATCTCAAGGTGAGTCCCGGCTTGTCTAGCAACAAGTTTATTTATGCATTACCTACATATACTGAGAAAAACGTTATTTTTAATGCACTGTCTGTCGTATGCCACCATCACCGCTTCCTCTCTGCTCTGTCATTATAGGTTTATATATCATTATTAGGTTTTTATATTTTACAACCAAAATGTATGAGGCAATTATAACGTGACACATAACCTATTATTTTTATTATATATATTATAGTATATTATTATCCTCTTAACCTCTTGTATTTATGTCTTCATTTTGTGCTATGTGTTCTGTATTTACAAAATTATTAATGTTAGCTTTTTGTGTTATGGTTCGATGGAGACGCTTATTAGGCATAATATATATTAATTTTTAAGAGATGGCCTATCTGCATACTAAAATGGGTTATGTTTATCATTGAACCAAAACGCAATGTGGCGTGCATGTTGTTGTACTGTAACATAGATTAATTTATATAATACGAGACAGATATGCCGGCTTCTTTAAACTAGATGTGATATGAACATTAATGTGTTAGGATGTCCTCGCTCCCATGTCTCCGATAGGTTCCATTCTGTTATTAGTTATTCTATTATTTTCAAAATTTCTTTATTATGTTTTAATTTCTGTAATCCACGGTCATATTAGTTTTCAAATAAAACTTAATATTTAATGCACTTATATTACACCAATTGGATGTTACAAAAGCATTGTACACGAAATTGTAAACAAGTGAAGATTGAGAAATATTAGGTTCCGAGAAAACCGAACGTGCATTCGGAAATATGTTGAATGAAATTTAGTATTGCAAAATATAGCTCCCTGCCCATGAATCATAATTCTAAATATACTATCGAATTTCACTCTCATTGTCTCGGGACACGTATCGTGGTAAAAGTAAACGGCGGAGACACAAAACGAACGGACAATGGGAATTCACTAAACAGCAGCGTAGTTTGGATTTTGTTTGAAATTATTGATATAAAAACGTATCCAATAGTCATTCAGGAATTAACCCTTTTGTTCGGGTGAAATGCGAAACGTCTCGTCTCACGGGGATGTTACGAAAACAGACGAATTACCCACCAACGCAATACATCATCGCTGAGCTTTACTAAGCCGACAGATAGGTGGCCGAATGGCCTAATTTACTAATACCCCGCTTGGCTATACTCGTTCGACGCGGCGACGGCTATCCGGCTATCATGAAATAAACGGGGGGTGGCGGTGCTTTGAGAGGCTACAGTAAAGAGAGTGCATTAAAAGTGCGTTCGGAGCTTCGACGGGGCTAACTGCTTGTGTTGTGACCAGGTGGCGCCCGCACCCCCCAAGAAGATTACAGATGTGACCCGTGTAACAAGAGCCTGTCGTCGCTGACCAGGCTCAAAAGGCACATTCAGAACGTACACATGAGGCCCTCCCGAGAGCCAGTCTGTAACATTTGCCGACGGGTGTACTCCAGTCTGAACAGCCTGCGCAATCACAAGTCGATCTACCACCGCAAGCAGCAGCCGCCGCCCGCGGCCGCGGCCACCGCGCCGGGGCCATTCTACCCGGTCAACTGACGCCCGCCGCGGCCCGCGCGCCTGCTGCGCCGGCGCACCCACGCGTTGCCATACGACGAAACAGAGCTGCCATCCACATCCACCTAACAACCCAAACGCCATACTCTTGCCCCCCCTACTATTTGTTAAGTTTCAACATTTATACACTATGTACCGCGACATGTTCCTAACATTTGTATATAGCATAGTTATGCATGTGCATCGCAGTCTATCGTTATATTATAATATCTATGTATATCGTACCTATATTAATTATAAAATGGATATAGTTAAGAGTGCCGTGCGAGCGTAGGCCGTCGGTACGGCGATGTGTACCGACGGGGCTACGCGAGCACGGATCGGCCCCTCTGGAACCAATTGGGACATCTATGATCACGCATAACCACCAACTCGATTAGAAATAATATTCAAAAAGCGCATTAGTCAAAACACGTTGATTGCCTCTACAGCAGGTTCAAAATTGCCGCCCGCGGGGAGTTAACGAAGTGGTACTGTACTGTGCCAATTGGTTCCTTCAGATTGGGACCTGTCGGGTGGGAGCGGTCGCAGTGGTGTTGGTTTATGATAGGCGGGCCCTCGCCGCGGTGCCGTTGACTAATGCGCTAATGTTGGTTGTTATGTGTGGTGCAGTGGGCCCCCTGGGCGCGGGCCACCGGTGCGAGGTGTGCGGCAAGCTGCTCTCCACGCGGCTCACGCTCAAGCGGCACACCGAGCAGCAGCACCTGCAGCCGCTGCACTCGGCGCGCTGCGGCCTCTGCCACAAGGTGTTCCGCACGCTCAACTCGCTCAACAACCACAAGAGCATCTACCATCGCCGGCAGCGCGGCCTGCCGCAGCAGCAGCCGCAGAACCTGACCACCACGCCGGACGTCAAGATCAATCCGCCCCACCACAACATCGACTTCTACAAGTTCAAAGATCAATTCAACGTTTAAACAAGCCCTCTGCGACTATAATAACGATCCTACTCTTTTAATCTATTTCATATTAATTTTTTTATCTCACGTTGATATATTTTATGTTTAATTTTCTATTTGTATAGGCAAAATATTTTTATTGATCTTTGAAACTTGTGAATCAAAAGATTGGTCATGACATTGACATAACATTAAAACCATATACACGTTGTATGGACACTGACATTCCAATTTTTACAAGGGAGGGCTTCGGCCAAAATACTCGTTGATATTTTTCTTCTTAAAAAGCAATAAGGCCGAAAGCCCCGGAGAGTGCAATACTGCGGTATAAAAATATTAAGAGAAAATAATCCTGAATTTTTACACTGTTAAAATGTGCGACAATAAGTGCGAAATAAAAAAATAAATATTTTGAGAAAAGATGAAATATCTTGGTGCTGTAAACTTATATATTAGGCTTAAATTATATTAAAAGGGAACCATGTTCGTGTAAGTAACAAAAGAGGCATATTATTTTGAATATTGTGTTCATTTTTCGGCAATTATTTATTCTGTACTTTACCTGCATGATCTCACTCTTAGATATTTATACGAGATTACTAAAAAAGAATATTTAAAAAATGTATACACAGATTATATAATTGGCGTATGAGGCTTCAGTTTTTTTTTTTCTTTTATTTAGGTGTTTTTTGTTCATTGTAAGACTGAAATGTTCGAAAATAGCACCAATAGAAAGGGAATACAATATTATTTTCAAAACTACCCGCAGAAGCACTACAATATAATACCGGATATACAATACAGGATATACAATACAATACACACAGATATAGTACACAAAACAGTATAACAACATCACAAAACAAACTAAATATTATCACACTTTCTCTTCGATCTATTCATTTGCTGCTTTATTTTTCTATTTTTGCCATATTTTTAAAAAAATGCACAGAAAATATTTTTTTTAATGCAAGTGAATCGCAAGGTGCCATTTTTACATTGATTTGTGGCTATTTTATATATTTTAAGTTAAGTCTAGATTTTTTTTTAATTTTCTATCATTAGTTTTTATCAATCACTCTTGTGTTCGTTTTTATAATATATTGTTTCGTTGAGCCTACTAGGGTAAGAATTTCTTTTTGCTTATTATGAACTTGATTTGACACTTAAATTATGTAAAAGATATATTTATCATAATTCTTTTGTAAATTGTAATTGAAAAACGGTACGCGCAAAACTTAAATGTGTACTGAGAGAAGTTAGATTCAGATCCAGTTAAGTGTGTACCTGGCTGTGTTTAGTGTGATATCCAGATGGCGAGCGAGCGAGACCGCAACACTCTCCTCTCATCTCTATACATACTCCAATAAAGCGTACGAACTTCAAGAGCGCAATTAAGTTTTGCTCGTTTTACTATTACTATGTATCCTAATCATGCATAAAATATATAAATAGATAATAGGCAATACACTAATGCAAATATTTTAACAATTTCTCAATGTTGAATGTTCCTAAAATTGAACGGTGTGAATTTTTTTAATGAAAAATAATATTACCAGACTCAACTTTTTTGCTTGCCATAAATAGTAGGTAGTAGTGAATACAATAAGCCAAAATCGTAACAGAAATTAGAGAAATTTCATATAGACATAATAGTTACTTTCTTCAAAGACCTTACGAAACAATTTTATTCATATTATATCAGCAAATCCATAAACAAACTAACTCTTCTATTATTATGTATTAATGTACTCTGTGAAACTAACATAAAAATTATTCATTTTCTGTTATAAATATGCAGACTAAGGAACTTCCTAACGAACCGAATTATTTAGTATCAGATTCATTAATTGTAGGTCTGTAACTGACGTCAAACAACGAAATTCTTGTGGCAACTCGAGAAGTCACATTTCTCTTAATTATTTTTACACACACACACACACACACACACACACACATTTTGCTTAGAAACTGTCATTTTTAAATTCTCCTTTCAAATTCCTGCCAAAAAATCTTCACGGATCTGTTGTACTACTTATTTATTGATTACAGTTTAAAGAGTAATTACAATTATTTCTATATAATGAAGTTTGATTGTAAGATAGCTAATTGATGAAATCCAAACATTTCACCCGGGATACAACTTAGCTTTGTAGAGTTCCATTTATGTCCGTTCATTAGTTTCCGCGTGATGCTGTAACACACAGACTGACAAATATTCTAAAAATTATGATTTCGGATGCCAAAGTAATTGAATTGTTTGAAATATGAACATTTTTGCAGATATTATCTGGTACAGACGTACAGACTACTCTTACACGTATCGCTTTTACAGGAATACAATTTTTTTGTACTTTGGTTATAAGCCATTTGTAAGTACTTATGACTACATATTATGATTACAATAAGTACTTATAATTCAATTTATTATATGTCTATCTATCAGTGGCGTGGACTTCATACAACTCAATTCTCCATAGCTTACCTTTAAGAAATTAGCGACTAACTACTAAAAAGGTCGAAAGCGCCATGCATTCATTGGCGTTTACGTGTTCTATTCAAACATATATACTATGTCTCTACAAATTAACTATGAATTTATTGGCGCTTACGTTTTTTACTCGTGCATATATTATTACTGTATTACTAACTCATAACCCGATCCGGCGCCGGCTTTTGTTTCAAAATATGCGGTAAGATTGCAAAATTAAAAATACAAATTGTAATTAGAAAAATACATCGCGAGTTAGTAAGACGTTTTTTCAACAGCGGTGTAATCGACGCTTGAATCATACGGTATGCTTTTTCAACGGGCTTACCCTAACCATGTACTATCCACAAAATAATCAAATTATTCCAATCTCCTGGTCTGAATTAGGCTCCCTTGTTTTGAAGTAAAAAGTTTTTAGGCACTTTGCACTCTTTTGGGATGGCGAAAAAGTAATTTTTTTAACAATTTTTTTCCTCTTGTTTAAGTTCATTATACAAACTAGACTGCTATACGTATTTATTTTGATTTTGACAAAACTATATTTTATAAAAATAAAAGCGTACGAGGCGCCACCATAACAACTAACTTTGACCTGATGCACTTGTAACTTATACTTGACGCACTGCACTAAGATTTGCTGATATAATACACATATATGTATATTAATATTGTATATCTATTTGAATTTAAAGTTGAGTGTTTAGTTGTATGTCTAATTTTTCTATGTCATATATCACATCACTTATTATATTATAATTATTATTTGACAGAAACTGTCAAAATATCAAACTTGTTATATTTTTCTTTAAAAAATAGCAATAAGAATAATTGTAAATGTGTTATCACATAATTTATTGTAAAACAATACTAATATTATTATAAATTCTAAGTAATTATTAGTGCCTGCTTCACATGTTTGTGTTCTTCGTGGAAAAAGACATATTTCCCTTTACTTCTTATTTGGAAGTAAAACGACACGTGAAGACATATTTTTACGCAATTGGTAATTAAAACCTAAGACTGCGCACAAACGAGCCACAGACCACACGTGTGCTGCGATCCCTTACAAAATGTAAGTGTGTGAACTACTTATTGCTGGCCACCGGTGGCGGTGGTCAGCGGCCCGTTTGCAGCCTTAAATGTATCAAAAATACATCAG
Source organism: Dendrolimus houi (assembly GCA_039645545.1). Lineage (NCBI taxonomy): Eukaryota > Metazoa > Arthropoda > Insecta > Lepidoptera > Lasiocampidae > Dendrolimus > Dendrolimus houi. The sequence continues at coordinate 1,165,368 of CM077122.1, forward strand.
CTTGTTAGCCAGCGACTTTAATCCTCAGACAAATAAAGGCCTTAGTTATAATCTTTTGTTAAATTTTAAGAAACTGCTCAGCAACTGATTAGCGAAAAAGTTACGCATAAACTCCTCTGAAGGATAAGAGGTGGTAAAGTAACTCATAAATAACTGTCAAAAATTATTTTAAGATTCTCTCACTTAAGAGATGCCTAATCGTTTCTTAACGAGATTATTATAAGTAAGGCCGTAAAAGTATAGTCGGAGTCTACGTGACCATAAAACTTTTAAAGTGACACTTCTTTAGAATCGTTGTGATTCGAAACGAAACGAAAAAACGACACTAAAAATAGATAAACACATTAACATATAGGACTAAGCCTGCGAGAGAATGAGATATGAATTTTACATTGTGCGGATTAGTGGACAGATTAGAGAGTCAATAACATTGATGATGAAACATAGGTTCAATTTGGACTGAAATAAAACTGATAATAATATTTCTTAGACAAAAACAGTGAAAAATTGAAAGTGATACTTAAGAAGTTTGTTTTGAATTATAATATGTTGAGGGATGTAGGCTAAAGGAATTATATTTATATTAATAAAAGTTAGAGAAGACTAATCTGTGAGTGTTCTCTGAGGTTTCACTTCTACGGCGTGTGTACTGTACACGCACACAATTTGTTTAAACAAAACCGACTTCTAAAGAACGCAGTATAAAAAAAATCTAACACAAAACAAGAGTAATTAAAAACCAAAATATTATATCTTCCACAACATTTTGAAATTGGTACGAAGTGAAACGTAAAATTACTATATTTAGCAAATTAGATGTAGTTTTTTTGCTGGCTAGCTTCGTCCCTGGTGTTGTAAACGTTTATAAGCAACGGTTAACACTTTCCACCAGATGGGCTGGATACCTGATTACAAGCTTCGTAATAAAAAAACTACGCCAAAAACTGGAAATTTCACAAGTTTCCAGAACAAAATAGATCATGAAATTGTTTTTTATTGCTTAAGCACAGCAGACAGGCTGACAGCCCAACTGTGATGGAAAGTGGTTAACGTCGCCTATGGACATTAGCAAATGCCAGAGGTGCTGCCAATGTGCTGCCGGCCTTGAAGGAGAAACTGGAACCTTGCCACTTGTACCGGAACACAACTCAAAGTTGTTATGGCGGCATACTCTAGACCAGAGGTGGTAGCCATCCACCTGGCTCTCGGTCGTTTTATCGCCTCTTACGACAGGAGGCCCGGCCGTATGAATTAGTATTCTTTTCCGTTCCTGCACAGAGATTAAATCTAAGATTTGGACACGTTTTAATTGAAACTCTTCCAACCATATAATACATGTAACTGTTTTTATAACGTGAAAAATTAAAAATTATACTTGATTAAATTCATGTCATAAATCTGTTCAGAGAAATGATTTTTCCCATACAACCTTTACTAACCTGTTACCCCTTTAAGAATTTTCCAAAAAAAACGCTTCTCAAACTACGCCGTTACTCATAAAACAAGTATAACTTGCTAAGCTTGAAGATGTACAATGTTTGTCTTTTGTCTACCGTACTTTATAAATTACTAGTATCTATCAGCGAAACAGTAGTACAACTTTTTGGTCATATTCGTCTATACCACGGAAAGGACGTCATTTATCGGGATAACTAATATCCCAAGTGTTGACCCGGGATATCAGCTAGGTCTCTCTCAAATTTCATTTAAATAGGTTCGGTAGTTTTCACGTGATCCTCTAACAGACAGATAAACAGAAAAAAGTCTAAAAATTGTATTTTCAAAATCTGCTGGCCCAAATTAGCTCCTTTGACTTTTTTCTCGTTCAAACCCTCTATAGATTTATACATATAGTAGCTGACCCTTGCCCACTTCGCTAGGCGTAATTAAAAAATATTATGAATCACAATCAAATATAGCCTATGTCACTCAGGAATAATTTAGCTTTCTACTGGTGAAAGAATTTTCATTATTAGATTCTATTTAATTCTAACATACAAAAGTCTAATTGCGTTAAAATGTGTCGTTAGTGTGTCATGTTATAGTACTTTCATTATACCGAGACGACAACTAAACAAGGCACAAGCAGTAAAATTTGTATGAAACCGTTCACACTACACAGACGGAAGAAGTTCAGACTTGGTGTAATGAAGGTCCAAATATTCTACTTTTAAATACCGTTTATGAGAGGCTTCCTAAAATAATTTTAAATGCTATAATATGTTATAAGATTATGTTGTTATTGCTAGATATGTAAAGCTTAGCCATTATTCTTTAGTGATTTAGTAAGCTTTATTGAACCGTTTTGTCCAATTGGAAGACTACAGATTTGGTGCTAAATTGGGATGAATCGTGCTAAAAATTGTAAGGTGTTAAAAAATGAGGAGCAAAAAACATTGCAAAATTAAGAATGGCTTTTTGAAACATGAAATGTTCGCAACATTCCTTTAAAGAGAAGTACTAAAATGTGGAGAGTGTTAAGTTTTTATTTGCGTATACTTATAACAAATGCGTAAATTTTTCATTGTGAAACTTAGGATTGTTGTTTTTATTTGTCATTAGTAATTTTAGAAAGTAAGTTTTTCTTGTTAACATGGGTTGGGAATTTAATTTAGTTCACTAACTAGTTGTAAGGTTTATCTGAATTCATATTAGGTGATAGCGTCTTATTTTTACGATTACAGGGATGTGCTGCGATGGCAGTACGGTAAATTGGCTTAATATTTAATTGCGCATAACGAGAAGTCGTCTCCAAAATATTGCCAAAATTTAAAAAAACGCTAGACTGATTAGAGTAAGTATGCGTTTGAACTTGTACACTATTAGGCGTATTGTATAGATAAAAAAAAATGTACATTATTTACTATAAATTATTTGATAATTTTTTATAGGATTTGAAAAATTTAACGCAAGGCGGCGTTACCAGTCATAAGCGTGAATCATTTTGGTATTAATTAAAAACTCGAAATGTTATTGTGATTTATTGATCTTTTTGGTCGTAAAGTTTAGGTGCTAAGCTTGTTTTCGGATCTCGGAAGGCCCGAGAGGCCATAAAAAGAAAAGGTAAAAAAAGGGCTAGACTACACCGTGTTCTAAGGAGCAGAACACATCCCTGTCAAAACTATATTAGTTAGGATCTTAGCAAGATTAAGACTGTTTCTGTGACCTGTTTTAATTTTTTTTTTATCTTGTTCTGACGTGTTATTTTCACGTGCACTCGTGGGTTCGCCCGCGCATCGACTTTATCCAATGTGTTCTTATACTTCTTGTTGGCATTTTACTTATTTTATAAGGGAATCTAAATTAATTTATTGGTTGTTGTATAGAAATTTTATGTTTTTTTCTCTTAAATTATTGTTCTATCCATTTGAATCTAATGTTTTTTTTTTTTGTTGACAACTAACATAATCGTTGTGCAGTCCATGCGTTTTTTTTAATAATAAATTAAGCCAAAATTGAGTCTTTATTTTGTCTTCCGTAAATATAAATTAAGTATAATTAAATCGGAACATTTGTGAAGCGTTGATATGTTTTTAAAAACTGTTATTAAACGAAGAAGAAATCCTTATATGTTATAAAATATATAAATACAATAATTAATTGGTAGTTATAGTATCAACATTTGAAGTTCTACATGAATAATTTAATTTAATTAAAAATATAGGGTAAACTATACGATTGTTGGTAACCCACCCAACGATTGACACCTAATTTATTCCAAATATTAAGAAAATCTCAACTTTTTTGTAGCCGTACAATAATACTATTATATAAAAAAAAAAAAAAATTAGTAGTGTCAATTGCTGAGAGGGGGTGTCAACAATGGCACTATCTCCCTACTAAGTAAAAAAACATGTACGGGTTGCTTTTTCTACAGTGCATAAAATGGGCTGCGTCTTATAATGGTTCTTAAATGTATATTCTATTGTATTTTATTTAAACGTCTTTCTTTCTTTTATTTTCATTAAATCATTATAATAATTGAAGTAAACTACTCATAAAATGTAATTTGTAATCGTTAAACCGAAATTCATAAATCCTAATATTGATGATAATGGCGTTTTTAATAAAAACAAATATTCAAAAAAAATTGTAAGTTTTATTAGATCCTCCTGAAAGAACCGTCATTAATATAATATATTTTCTTTAATATTATTTATATAAAAATAAAATACAGTTATTTTTAATATGTTAAAAATATTTTTGTATTTTTAATATATTATATACAGCTTGTAGAAAACGTTAAATTGTTATGCATCTGTATTGCACATGTTCTATTTGTCTTGTTTTCCGTACACGCTTTGCATATAGAATTGTTTAGCCTAAATATATTTAATTGCCCCTGCCTTTATTTGCATGCTTTTGTTCTAAAACCACCCCTTTCATCGGCCACCGTAGCTTCGCCATCATTTTTTTTCTTTAATTTCCAATTTTTTAAACGTTTTATTATGTTAATTTTCTTTTAAGTCACTTTTATTTTTTTACTTAATCTCTAAAAGTTGCCATAGTTAAAATTCTCCCGAAAATTAGGGTAACTATTGGTTTGAACCGCGTAAGGGGACCAGACCCCACATTTGTTTTTTTTTTGTTTTCGATCTGTTTACAGGTAAAAAGTTATTCACGTGCACGCTATGCGCCAAGGTTCTGTGCTCGAAAGCATCCCTGAAGCGGCACATAGCCGACAAACACGCGGAAAGGCAGGAGGAGTACAGATGCACGATATGTGAGAGAGTATATTGCTCAAGGAATTCCCTGATGACTCATATATATACCTACCACAAGTCGAGGCCTGGCGAAACAGACCAAATCCGGTTTTTTTAGTGACTACTTGGACGGAGTTGGCGCGGCGTGCGGCAGCACTCATCTAGCAAAGAGAACCTTCATGAAACCAACCTACACTCGTCCGCCGTACTTAGCATCACTCACAAAGGTTAGAATTTGTTTCATAGAAAACCAAAGACATAGGTCATTTTGAAGACAAAACTAACAATGAATAATTTCCAACCTATAAATAGCTCTTAAGTTAGGTTAAGGGTCCTTTTTTTCATTTCACTATTATTTTTCGTTTCATTTTAGAACGATTATTTTTGAAATTTTATTTATTATTGGTTTCCTGTTTAATACTCCCTCTAAGCCAATGGCCCCTCCCCGTCGGGTTTCGCAGTTTTGACGTTGTTGTGTTGCTTGGAGCATGCTTCTATCATTTTTGTTATCACGTGTTCTGTGTCAATGTGGTTGAAAGAAATTTCCTTAAGATTTTTGAATTATTATAAAAATCTCGTGATTATTACTGTGTAGTTAGTCAATGTGTACAGTGCATTATTATTTAGTAATATTATCTATTATTATTAACCTCATACATTGTACTTATTTATAACTGTCAAATAACCATTCGAATATCGTATTCATGATCTCGTGTTGCCAGCTGACAAAATGTTTTCCCTAAATCTCCGGTGTGGTTAATCTGAACGTTCCTTTTTGCATTTCAGCTGTACCGCCCCTCCGTATGCCACCGCCGACAGCAGGCGGTATCAACGAGCCACAAGAGTGTCCATACTGCCGCAGGACATTCTCTTGTTACTATTCCTTGAAACGACACTTCCAAGATAAGCACGAACAGTCCGACACGTTGTATGTATGCGAGTTTTGCCACCGAAGGTACAGGACGAAGAACTCGCTGACCACGCACAAGAGCCTGCAGCACCGCGGCTCGAGCGGAATGCTGAAGAGGCTGCTGAAGACGTCGGCGCTGCACAGCGCGCTGGCGCCCTCACCGCACCACCTCTTCGACTTGACCAGCGAGCACGGCCCGCAACTGCCGCCGGGCCTCCAATGACCACAGACCATGGCCTGAACCGGTGGCAACGGCAACAACCCCTGTTCCAAATATCCTTGGATGTGACTCCAAGCGTATTTGAAATACGGCACGGACGCGCGGACACGAAAGGGATAGCATAATGTGCAATATATTAAAGGACAATGCCAAAACAATGGAAAATGCGAGCCGCATTTTTATGGTTAATCGTATTATAATTAGTAAAATATTGACGTTAGTTTTAAAATTACATAAACAGTATTGACGCCCGCGGCTTGTAGGGGTCGCTTAGTTCGCTTCGAAGATCGGACAACGCTTCGACTAACGTTACACGACGTGTATCAACGGCATTTTCTAGTGAAAACGCCCAAACCGTGTTCAATATGACAATGTAATCCAGAGCAATACTAAAGTATTAATATTTCTAGTACTGCCTAAATTATGCCAACTGTATTTCTTAAAAAAAAGAAAATAGTATAAAAAATTAAACATTTTTTAAAAGTCACTTTTCGATAAATGTCTAGTGTCAAATTAGAATTCGGTAACTGTACAAAATGATGAAGAACGTACAAATTTTAAACAGTTTAAAAAATAAAAGAAAATATTTTTTAATGAAACTTTTTCGGGAAGCCAAATCTAAATTTTAATAAAAAAAAATACAGATTATTTAGCGGTTAATTAACAATATTAGAGTAAATGGACAAAATGTTGATGTTGAAGAAAAATAAAGACTTCTTAGAATCTGATTTCGAAAGTACAAAATTTTACGTCTAATGAACAAAATGATTATATTTTATGTGCGTTTGGCTTCAAGTAATATAATGATCAATGTATAAGTAGCCGTGCCTTCGTTCGTCTTCATGCCATTAAATAGGAATGGGCTACAAAACGAATGCAAAAGGCAAGACAGTGTCTGATAATGATTGGACGAACGAGATATAGATATCACTGGACGGTGACATTTCGAAAAGGGGGTAAACACTGATCTCTATTATTACCACTGGATAGTCTTCAGTCGTCATATTTATGTACCTGTTTGATCGACGCCATTTTGCCATGGATAGTTAAGGTACTCAATGAATTCAAAAGTTATTATGTCAGCACTAATATTAGTTCCAAATACAGACGCTAGTGGCGCTTTAAAATGACACAGATATATACTTGTCATTTCTGTGCAGCAGACAGTCCAATGGTAATAATAGTGGGGTAAATGCTGTCGTGTTGCCAGTTTACGGCCGCTCCCAGGATACAGGGTCATGAGTGAGCGAAAAAGAAGTAGGATATAGAGACGCCGGTTAGTCTAACGTGGGGTCTTCGGAAAGCTGTTCGACGATCGTATACGTGCATGATTTGAAATCATGGTAACAAAAATCATTTCTTCTGTATAAAAAAACGTAGTTATTAGGTATTAAAATAGAATTATATTTAATCTGTATCCATTTGGATTTCTCTCTATGAGTGTATAGTGGTTCTTATTTAATGTCGACCAACGTAGCGAACGTCTCGTTATTGAAAATTTATTAGGTTATTAATTATATTATTAATTATTCTCAAAATAATAAATCTTAGAATTACATAACCATAAGATGGCTGCAGATTTGTATAAAAAATATTTTTATTTACTTTATATATCGTAGGAAATTGCTTCAGCCGCATACGTCTGGTAATTGAGACATATCCGTTCAGGGTAAAGCTGAAATTTGTTTGATATCATATAAAACAGGATCGATGTCCGACATATCACAAAATATCTCTATAGTGACTTAATAATAAAAAACTTTTAACACCGTGATAATTCACAAAGCCAAAGAAAATATGAGAAACGGGGATAAAAACTGGTTAACATGCATTTATAAATAACCAATGAGAAAACTATATTTCTTTTAGTTTTAACAACATATCATAATCACTAAGTGATATACTGTTTTAAAAATAATATAATGACATTAAAAATTCATTTTCACTGCGACCAAATTTTAATCAATGAATTGTTCATGCAGAGACTCATGTTATAATGAGATATTTTTAAAAATGTAGCAGTTAAACAACCGCAATCTAAGAGCTTAACTAACATGTAACTTGAAGGACAGATAGTAAATAACTTTAATCATTTCATTGTCAACGTTAAAAGTAATTTTCACAATTTTATCTTCGCTTTTTTAATTAAAGTGACGTGAAAAAGAAATATTGAAATAACACTGGTGTCAAATTATGAACCACTTAATTATTTTTAGCTAAAGAAAGGTTTCAGTCTATTGGAAAAAAAAGTCTCTGTGTCGCAGTGAATCAAAATGCAAGAATACAATCTTAAAACACTAAAAAGCCGCATTTATTTTCAGTTAAGTAATTATTTTAAGATTGTAATATAATTTTTATAGTATAACTATTATTTTCAGAAAGTTACATAAATAATACATGTATGTGATATCTTTTTATTTTAAATTACGTTTTTATATTCCGTAACGTGAATATTTATAATACAATTTACTGCTAAATACAAATCTTAATAACTAAATTCATTTGTTAGTTGTTCCAGAAAAAAAAAACAAAAAAATAACAATTTATTCCTAAAATTCGTAGTCACTCTCAAAAGTCAACACGTGTACAGTGCTCTTATCCTTTATTACGTCCAAGCAAAAACAATTATCAAAATATGAAACCTAATATTTTCCCAATACTAGATCATCTGTATGGTATTCAAGATATTTTATCTAACTAAAAACTCATTTCTTAAAACAGAAGATTCAATTAATAAATAAAAATACATATTATCCCCGACAATAACAACGTATACCTCTCTTTTTCGTAATACCTCAGATATAATTATTTTGTTTTTTAATTAATCTTTATTGCTATGTTACAACTGGCTGTTTAAAATAGTCTTTTTTTATAACATACAAAATGCAATAAAATAATTTTGTTGGGGAATTTTAAAAAAATAGCTGGAGCTTAGAGAATTATGCGGGTAGATTGAATTGTATATAAATAGTGGTTACATAAAGTATCGTGGCACATATGCGAGCCTCGTGATATTATAAACTAAAAAATAGTAAATAGATTAAATCATTAATGGAAAAGGAATTTTTATATATTCTACTAATGGATTAATTAATAGTGAAACTTAGAATTAGTATCCATAACGTTTTTTTTTAAATGTTTTTTGTGTTTGTTGTTTTCGCTGTGCAATTATTTGTATTGGTTTAGCTGTTCGCTTGTTAGAATTTTAGAACCCACCATGTTTTGTGTGTTTTTGGAGTTTTAAGGGTCGCTGTTTTACTCAGAGTTTGCTTAATTAAAAGGTCTGAAGATAACTCAATGGTAGGATAAGAAAAGTAATTCTGTATTGTCTCTCATTTCTTTATTATTTGATGCATGAACTTCTTACTTGAGTTAAGCAAATTTTTTGTAATCAGTTCCTTTGTTGATTCAAAATTGTTTGATCTCAGTTAACAGCTGCGAAATGCACCAATTTCGGAGATAGCCGTTGGTGATTGTTGTTAGGTAACCATTAAATGTGTTAAGTTTGGATGATGTGTCGGCAAAATTATTTTTTAAATTTAAAATTTTCGAAAATTCAAATGATCGCAGCACTTGAAATTCAAAAGTCTATCGATAACAGCGAAACAATAATAAAGATGTAAAAGGTATAATTTTTGCAATCTATACCAAAATACTGCATTTTTAAATGGTAAGAACAATGAAAGTGAGAATTCTTTTTATTATAATATGTTTTTTATTATTTTTCCGTAAATTATAGCAACCCTTTGATACATAATTTTTGCTTCTTCGCCATGTAATTATGTTAAGTGTTAGTATTTTGAACGCTAGCTATTATTACTATGAAGATATTATTTTAGCTATGAAATATACACGATTGATAAAGTCTGAGTCATCGTAAATTCTTTATGAAAATGATTATTAAAAATAGTTTCATTTATAGAATTTCTAATATATTATTTATTCATAGTTAGTGTTCAAAGTATTAGCGTAAATAACTTTATAAACCGACTGTGTTACTAATTAGTGTAATACACATAGTAAACAACAACGGGATGCCTTTATAACAGTACAACTAACAATAGCCTATAGTAGGTAAATAAATAAGATACCTTACTTCTAAATTACAAATTGAACCCCGAAAAAGTAATTATAAGGAATATTTGTTGTGATTCTGAATTTATAAGTATCATAAACTTAATATGCTCGACATTGTGATCCATGCTCACTTTTGAAATATATTTTTTCAGGTTCAATATGTGGTTTACAAGTAATGATACATCATTTTTGTTTGCAACAGCCAGCGATAGTTTTTTGATATTTATAAAAAAAAACTGCCAATACAATGAGTCCAATGCAATTTATTAATGAATCAAAATTGACACTCTGTAAAATATGGATGATTTCAATTGGCACATGACACACGAAAGTGTACAAAGAAATATTATTCTCACCTTTTTATAAATCACATGTTCACAAAAATATTCACAAAATAATAGCTGTTTTTAAGAGACGGATGTTTTTTAAATATAAGTATTACCTCTTATAATCTTAAGTATTACCTCCAATATCGTTTTAATTTCTAAATGTATTAATAATTTAACAAGGCGACATGATAAGCTTGAATGTTAAAGTTTTCGCCAATGTGTTTTTGTATCTACCCATATTTCCAACAAATTTCGAAAAATCACTCTTTTTATATTGAATAATTAATATATTGTAAATGTCAAACAAGATATAATGATTGTTACATAGTTTTCTCATACACAATATTTTTTTGTTGAACCATTACCATAGTTAAAATGCAATAGCCCTTCATTCACGTTTTAATGAAGAGTATATTATTATTCTTTATTAAAATTAGAATGAAACCAGGACATACAATAGTTATTTATTAATAAAATACTTTTTAAAAATTGCTTGATTGGGGACGTCACACTTTCTAAGAATAAATCGACCCCGAGTTTATTTACGTTCACGACGATAGCAACTCAAAAAACTGGTCTGAAAAATACCAAAATATTATTTTATCCAAATATTGTCAAAGCATCTTGTTTGTCTAAAGTTTAGGAAGCAAACTGGAGTTTAAGACAGCTCGAATATTAAAATAATTTAAGCTTAGTTAATAAGATTGTTATATTTAACAGTATTTTTGCCAGAATGCTTTTGAGTTTTGATTTTTCAATTTATTTTATAAGAGGTCGATGTATTCTTATGTCAATAGCTTTAATATCTACATCAGTATCTTCCACTTTTTAAACTATTAACAATAGATACGGTTTTAGCAATAGTTTCCAATCTGCCAATAATACCTCACTATAATAGTAATATTTATGTATTATTCCTATTCAATAAGCATACATTGAAAGCAGATTTTTCGACAAAACAATTTATGGTACATATAATTTTATTTGATTCACTTTAAGCCGTTGCTTTGTAGGTTTAACTTGTAAACATTATTTATTATTTTTTGTTCTAAAATATTTATTCAAAAGGATTTTTAAAGAACAGTTATTATTAATGTATATGTTTCAGATTTATGAATTATTATGTTTGTTAATTTTATTTCATTTCTTCGCTAAGTTTATGATGATAAAAAAACCTGCTAAATGAACAATTTAATAGAATACTACTAACATTAATTATAGTTCCGTAACTCAGAAGTGCACTTACAATTTTTTAAATATTTAAATAAAAAAATAATAAGTATTATATAAACTAAGTAGTACATACGGCTCCCCAGTCTAGCAATGATTGTTGTTCCCGATTTACCGTTCATTAAAACTATTTACAATATACACTTATGACATACATTATACTGGTTATTATACTAGAATTAAAGTAATTATCTACAGATAAACTGAAGCGACTGTGAGATTTTATTAAAGGCGATATGTTACAGCGTTGGTCAGAAAGTTGAGCATAATAATAAATAATAATCGAGCGCTCCTCACTAATTTATAAAAAAAAAATTTAACGCTTTAGATGCCACAAATACATCTACGTAATAGCAACGACACTAATTGTTAATTATGATGATTTAATAATATTTATTTGAAATGCAAATCTTATTATTTTGTGCTATAATAAAATCTCACAATCGATATTTGTTATGCTTGGGTGACACATTTTATACACAGAAATATTTTTTTACGATAATTAAATAAAAATACATTTTATAATATTGTGAAAGTTAATTAAGGGGCAATTCTAATTTACTGCACTATATTTTTGCTGACACACTTAGGTTTAGATTTTCTTTTTTCGTAATGTAATGCACGATCTGCGTTTTATAAGCATTCTATATTTCCTTTTTTTCTTATTAAGCTGTAGGTCTATGGTACTACTCTCAATTAAGAATATGGATCATGTGAAAATATAGCACTAAATTATTTAAAGGAGTAAACTTTTTATTGGAGTTTACTTAGCAATTCAGAGTTGTTTAACATATTTCTTAATATTCATCGTGAATCCTCTAATCGAAAAAAGCATTTACTATCAATAGTATTATAGTTTATAAAGAAAGAACAGCTTTATTTTGTGTGAACTCTTCTTACACTAAATAATGTATCTAAACCCATATATGTATTTTCCACTGCTGTTTGGCCCAGAAACACCTTTCTAAGGTCATGCTAATGGTTTCCGCAAGATATATTCCTTAATTATTAACACGTGGTAATTATGACATTATACAAATTAGGCCATATAGTCCCATATATGTGGCAGCCTTCATATCCGTAATATAGCAGACATAACAACCTTGTGTTGTGTTCCGGCATCAGTGACCAGGTTCCAGTCTCCTTTAAGAGAGCAGCAGCGCATTTGTAGCACCTTTGGTGTTGCAAATGTCCATATGCGACGGTAACCACTTTCCATCAAGTGGGCCGTCTGCCTGTCTGCTGAAATCCTGCAATAAAAAATTTAAAAAAAAAACAACCTACAAAAGAGTTGCTAACCTTGGTCTGGCTACGATTATTTATGTAGGGAACAAATATCTACGCCAGATCGCGGTAGAAGGGTTAGGTTATAAGAGGATTATCTTGGCAAACTTCTTACTATATTCAAATTCAATAGGTTTTATTCAAAATAAGTTCCACTGGAGAACACTTTTTGAAGGGCATACATATAAGTTAAAATTTAATTTTACTTCCTAGTCTATGTACACCGCTTCGCAACGTGTTATTGCTGTTCTTATTTATCTAGCTCAAACTCTTTTTTATAATGTTATATAGAATTATGTCGGTATTATACAGGTAGGTATATGAGGTACCGAAGTCCGTGGTGAGTGGAGAAGAATAAGTGGAAAAGCGGAACTAGTGCACCGAAACAAATGCTCTAATCGCAACCGACATTTAACTGTAGGATGAATATGGGTTATGTAGTATTAAATCAACAAAGTATCGATAAAGTTAGCGATTCTTTTTTTATGAGTTATGTAGTGTTAAATCAACAAAGTATCGCTAAAGATAGCGATTCGAATTGTTACATTTTAGTAAACAGTTGAATTTTCAAAGCAAAGATATAATTCTTCCTTAAAAACAATTGCCTACAAATATTGTTCCAAAAATCACCTAAGCATACCGTACAATATCTTGGACAAAGATCGAACCTATACCATTCAAGCAATAGAACGAATAGAGGCTTAACCAGTTTAGCTACCACGAAGTAAACTGTCAATAAAAAACTTAATAATTATTCAGTGCTTTAACTTACAATGGTCCATATCGTATCAGAAAAGTTAATTTATTTTGTTTAAAATACAATATTTTTTAATTGAGAGTTGGCAACACAGAACTTTGAAATAAGCCTAACTAATATTGTGTTAAAGTTATAGTTTTGCCATCGTTGATCAAAGAATGAAAGATATGTGTTTATACAATAATTTAGTTAAAAATGAGTTTTGTTATACTTTTAATAGGACATTTTTAGATTTCTACTTTGCGGAATTATCTTTATTATTAATTTGCAAAAATCGCAATGTTTATTTTTGAATTAGTAATAAGTACTTACTGAACATTGTTTAAAGTAAACACGTTTAACTTTATTAATCTATGTGTCATTTTTAATGTCATAAAAAAGTTTGACGTAACTGAATGTTAGTAATGAGAATTTTTATTTAATTTTAGATCTTGATGCATTTTAATGACAGATAATAAATGTTTATTTTTTGTAAAACAATAACCGGATTTTTGTAGTGTTTGATGATATCGCAATGTGGAAGTCTGGAAATTCAAAAAGGGAAGGGTCCGTGGTTACGAGGATGTACAAAAAATGTTTAAATAGTATCTTGTAATTGGAAAAAATAAATAAGGTTAGGTGTGAAATTGGGCCGTGCTCAGCGGACCCTTAGGCGTCTCTTGAAAATTGTTGTAAGATAATGCAAACATCTAAACCGGTAAGGGAAATGCTTTAAAATAATTCCATAGATATTATTCGGGTCTCCAGAACATACATTAAAAATTCTATATTGACTTGACTAAAGACTTATCAATAGAGGTGAAAACGTAGGTATACCGAAAAACGTGTAAAATATTAGGACGGTTATCATGCTCCATGATAACCAGGTCATAAAAGAAAAAACTTTAATAAAAAATCAATATTTAAATAAATGTATAATATTATAAAATTCTAAACATGCCGTGTCTGTACATCTACTCTTTATCCTGGGAATTTCGCTGGAATTTTTCTGGGACTAATTTAAAAAGGCCAAATAAAAAAAGTCGCATTCCAATGTTATTTTTTTACTGATCGATACTCAATTTAATGTAACACAATGTGTGATGTTTTTTATCCCGGGAATCCCGGGGAAATTTTCCTGGGAGCGGTTTGAAGTTGTTCGGATGCATAAAAATTACCTTATTCCGACACAATGTTCATTAAAACGATAGCTTACATTCGATTTTTAAATGCTGCGCCACTTTGTGTCCCGGGAATTTCAAGTCAAATTTCATATCTCAGTAAAATATAAAGTCGTGCGGACTGCAAGTGTTCTTTATTTAAAAAATTTTTTTAATTTGCCTTCGCTTAATAAGGTTGATTATTCACAAGACACGAAATCCACACATATTACCAGAGAGGTGCGCAGACCACATATATATTTCTTCCAATTGTATTATAATTAATATTACATCAACAGCGAAAAATCGCAGTATTTTCAGATAAATTTAGACGATTACATTAAGTTTGAAGAAACTATTCTTTTATCTACAGTAATATAATTGTTGCTTTAAAACTAATTCTAACAGCTTTTTTTCTTAACATTTTGATTTATTTTTTCTAATAGTAACTAGAGAAACATATGCTAGAAACAATTTACAGACGTCTTAAAGGAAGACATTATAAAAATATCCATTCGAATGACATTGCATCAAACCTTCTCGGTTGAGTTTTCAAAATATTGTAAAAAAACAATGACTGAAAAAATATAAACACTGCTAAGTCGTTTCTACACTTAAGAACTTGTAAATAGTCAAGTCAATATAAAAAATAGAGCTCAATATAGTGCCAAAATCTTTATTTTCTAATATTTTAACCTCTGGAATTTTTTAAAAACATTTTCTATACCTGTCGTTTAAGTCAATAAAGACACTTAAAGTACTATTGTTGTAGGTTTGTATGAAGACAAAACGAATCATTTAAAAATATTGAAAAATGAATGTTTTTATAGAAAAAAATTAAAAATATATAGTTATATTGTTATAATTATTCTGTCACCGCGATCATTACATTTTATTTTGATGTACTGTCTGTTCTGATATGATTCCAAACCGTGAACAAAGTACCAGACACATGCGCGTTACAGATTTCCGATCGGGTATATTGTGATGCGACGTGTAAGCATTTTCTAACAGTTCTATCGGTGTCAAATCGTGTTGGAACAACCTTTATTAAATACATATCAAAACATAGATAAAGCATGTTAGTAATTACAAACGCGTAGTAAAAATGTACCTCTAAAAAACCGTACATCTAAAAGGGCGCTAGGTCGTTCTTTTCTTGCGTTTTGTTACAGAAAAATACCAGTACACTTTGAACCAGTATTTTATTATTTAAATACTATATTTAACAACAACAAAAATTTGATAGAAGTGTCATAGTAAATATGTTGTAAATACTTATACGAAATAGAAGTATAGACAGAGCTTACGTGAAAAGAGTCATCAAATGAAGTGAAGTAATTTTTTAAAACTTGTGTGCTTAAACTTATGTCATACACGCGTGGTGTGCGTCCGTGTGGTTAATAATAATGTATTTAATGGAAACTGTTTCACGTTTATCCGTAATAATTCGATTATTTAATACTGAATTCTCGTAACGCACTGTGACGCGATCGGCATCCTATTCTAAGATCATCTTTATCTATTAATGGTCTAAGTGTAAATAATAAAGAATTGGTTGAAGAGTAATTACTAATTGAGTAGTATATCAAAATGCAAGTCTAGAAAATCTTGGACTACCCCCTGAAAAATATAGGATGTTGTTGGCACAGTACGCGCAAAACTTAAATGCTTTTAGAGTGAAGTTGGTTCCGTGGGTTTGCGCAGTTCCAGTCAAATGTTAATGTTTATTCCATCTTACGAATAGCAGCGGAGCGAGAACGCAACATTCTCCTCTCAGCTCTGTCTGAACCTTATAATTATATTGTGTTCTACGCGATGACGTGCACGAACTTCAGGAACGCATTTTAGTTTTGTTCGTACTATGGCACGTTTTCGTGCTAGTAATGAGCATGTGTGTCAGTACTTCAATATTTTTTATTGTGCGGTTGTCGTTACTGATATTCTGCTTCCATGACTGCTTCCACATATTAGATAGCGTTTTGATATTTTAATATTTTTAAATGAATGTGTCTTCACTTGTTTTGATGTTGTTGATATAAATGTGGTTAAGGAATCAATTCGGGTTGTAAAGAAGGACTAATGTATATTTTATTTAACATCGATAACTAAGTAGAAAATCTCTTGTAGTTTTTAAATGTAATAATGATTTCGCGATACAATAATATTTGTACATTTTTCAAAGACAGACTTCTAGCTTCCGGAAATGTTGAAATAAAAATTATAGATAAAAAAGCACTATAAGTGCTGTTTTGTGTATAAAAATTAATTCTACAATAAATCTTTTATTTTCTGGTTAGAAATCGATGTTATATAGTCCAAAATTGGTAGGGTACATATCATTATAGTCGGAAAACTTAGTACTATAAGTATCTTTGAATCTGACTTGGTAATGCTACTAAATCGGTTGTTTTAAGCAGTTTTAGGTTTGTTCTACAATAAATTATGGAAACATTTATAATTATCATGCGACGTATAACAGTTGAATGTAAAAGTATAAAATAAACTCGCAGTGATTCCATTGATTGTGCGTTATTTCAATGTTTTCCCTTAATAAAATTGTAGCCTTTGAGTTATTTCTTCCCTTTCAATTGAGTTCACTAAACCAGGGCTTGAAAGCGTTATCAATTACCTTTAAAATTATAGGTAATTATCGGTATTTCGAAAAAGATATTGCCTTACCGATATTTTTACCGTTACTTAGTAACTTTTACGATTTTAACGTTATAATTATATCCTTAAAAATCGTATGAATAATGTGTGTTATACGTATCGGTAATTTTTACATTATTTCAGGTGACGTTGCCATTTTTAAGAAATGGCTTTATTACGACTGCATGTTATCGAAACAGTCGACAAACACAACTCTAAATATTACGCGCGCTCTTCGCACAATGCTTTTAGGACAATCTTTGCGAGTGATAAAGAGCGACGATGGTAACAAAACATAGTTATAACGGTAAAATTACCGATAAAAATAGTATTAACGTTATATTTTTTACCGATAAAATGGCTAGAAATAACGGTAAGTTTTATAAGGATATTTATTTTTACCGTTACCTGAAATTAGCATAAATAACGATACCACATTTTTACCGGTATTTCAAGCCCTGCTCTAAAGTTTTCTGCAGTGGCACGGCGATAGACGAGCTGCTATTCGTTGGTCTGTGGAGTCGACGTCACCGTTCTTTCCGAAGTTTGGGCGTTTTGAATTAATTTGTTATAACTGTGTAATTATTGCGAATAAAAATAATTTATTAAAAACTTATATACAATCTTTCCTTTTAAAATTGATTCTAAAACCCAATTCTATTTCTGTAAAAACGTTGATGATAAAACAATTTTTACAATACAATTTCATTGTATTGGACGAAAAATGTAAGGATTTTAGTTATTATACCAAACTTGTTTTATTTAAAACTGTGTACTGAATATTTATTACAAAATTATAATATATTGTTATAATGCACAATTAAATAACACGCGCAAAGTCCGTCACTATATCGTTTATCGAATGTACACGTCTTGCTTTGATCGTCGTGGTTCTCGCTAGACTGCCTCACCCCTCCGTTTTGGCATTGTTTTTATTGTATACAAATATAATATTCCACGATTGTGTAAACAATGATTTCCTAGAATGACACCTGGCCACTGACTACCATAAAGGATTACAATACACAATAGGCGGCTTTTCTAATTACAAATATTAAACACAAGGTAAACAAAAGAAGTCCATCTGCGGGCACATCATAAACCGTGCTTTATGGCCGGCAGGTGTACGTTCACTTTTGCCGGCGTGCTTCGTTGAATTTTGGCTAAGTTGTAACACTATAATAGTAATATAATATCAGTAGCTTCGTTGAACCTGCGGTGCTGTGCCCACCTCTCCACACCATTTAGCCACTCACATCCATGTTGCCCCTCGTCAATCTTGTACGGCATTTTTAGGGGCCGATGCAGGGAGTGGCGAGTCACCGTATGCCCTGTTTTTCCCTGTTCCATGAACATTGCGACGGGCAGACCCCATAGTCCCCATAGTCTCCAATCCGTAGTTCCACTAGGAGTTCATACCATTTGCTTGGTACTTAGTGATCTCATTTCCCACAATAGTCCTACACTGGCCGGGGCTTGTTCTTGGGTGCATTATTATATGGTGTAGACAGGGATAATCGCTGGTGAGTGTCACGCTACATTTAGATTAAATTTGTCAAAGGGCCTCTACGTGTTGGCCTTCCCATAGTCCCACGCGCACGCCCTCTAAAAGTCTGTGCCATTGTCATGGCCCGTGGTCTTAGAGAAATACATTATAATAATAATAAAATTACAAAATTAAAATGATTGTAATAAATATTTATTAATTATATACGATACGTACTATTCTTATCCTAGTATTTGTCGTTACAGCGTGAAAAACTGATTTGATATCATGCCTCTACTTAAATACCTATTAACACCATCTAGCTATAAGTTATGAAACTAATTTAGCGGCTTCTCCTGCGTTACTTGCGTTTTCCAGAGTATTTGTATTTTATTTATCTATTAGTTAAGATATTTCATGTTGATTGGTTATAGATATATAGCCGTGAAGTGGAAGCAAAAATTCTATAATAGCCAATTAAATTAAATTATAAATAATAAATAAGTTATTTAGATTTCTCAACAGAATACAACAATAAATACATATTTATTTATTTATTTAAGACCGCCCTTTGTACACAACTAGATATAATTTTAGTCTTTAAGTTCATTTTTGTATTGGTGTATAATAAAGTGTTATCTATCTATCTATCTATCTAAATATTTTTAACACAATTTTAGAATCTAAATCGTATTCCTAAACATGGGAATACATGAAATTTAAAATACAAATATAGCGTTACATAGTATACCATACAGTAGTTTAGATTCTATGACGTATGTTTGTTGATAACAAAAAATTTATATATACCAGAGAAATTTGTTGCTCTGATTAATCGCTTAAACTCTCTAGTGTTACCATTGAATATATCTAAAATGGGATTATCGCTGACCAGCTCATTACACAGACACATTCTGCTCATTGGGTTTGTAATAAGACGATCTTTGTAGGCACCCAAGGCAAATGGTGGTGGATTCTGTCTTCTTTAATTCGTATTTATATTAAGATAGATCGCATAGATCTAAACACATCGAAACGATTGATAGAAACAACGATTACTCGTTGCGATCTTTCGTTTACGATCATTCGTACGCACAAAAAAAGTGTGTCATCACAGAAATTCAATGCATTCATCAAATTTATTCCTCTTTGAAAATGGATAACCAACTTCTGTTCATTATCTATGTAGCGGTAAGTTTAAGAAAAGGCCATTAAAACGAAATCAATATTCACATTTAAATATTTTAAACGAATTAAGATTCCACCCAAAAGGCTGGCACAACTATATGAAAATGACAGGGGAGCGGAGGAACAAACCCCTGTTGACGAAGTGAGTATATATAGTGGAGTATTAGCCCCTGGGTTACATCTTTAATAGAGGTGGTGAGTCTCCACATAAGCCGGCAATTGACTCTGTTATCTACGCCATCTTCAGTGGATATCTCTCATTGCTTTGGTCCAATCCCAGTAAAGAACCCGATAGTGTACGAAATGTATTTCCCAGCCCCAAAAAAATAAACAATATGAGAATGACCGAACCAAGTCATACACATTCGATCTAGTGTCACAATAGTCATGATTATATTAGTTTCTGTTGCGAACACGATGTCATCTTAGATCAAGTAAATCGTTAACAATTTGGACATAACCATCGATTCGTCGTTGCGCAGACGAATCGTTCCGTATATGGAAGCCTTAACATTTGTTATCACTGTAGATATGCAGTATGCAGTGTTACCTCTAGACATTCCACCGTGAAAGAAGTCCAAAGAAAAATTGTTTTTTTTTTATTGCAGAAGCACTGCAGACAGGCTTCTGATGGACTGACGGTCCAGCTATGATGGAAAGTGGTTACCGTCGCCTGTGGACATTAGCAATACCAGAGGTGCTGCCGATGTGCTGCCGGCTTTGAAGGAGAAACTGGAACCTGGCCACTGATGCTTGAACACAACTCAAAGTTATTATGGCGGTATACTTCAGACCAGGGATGGTAGCCATCCAGACGGGCTAATGCCCTACCACCTGACTGTGGGTTGTTTTGTCGCCCCTTACGACAGGCCGCCCGGCCGCAGGAGTTGGTATTCTTTTCCGTTTCTACACGTTCGTAAAGTAGCCAGGAAATAAATTCCTTTTTCCTTCTTTCCGTTGTTTGTATACTTCTTCTTACAGTTCTTTTCATCTTTGTAACACTTCTTGTGGAAAGTCTTCCTTTATATAAATCGTTGTATTCTGAAGTAGTTTTTTATTTTTTAATATTTCTATTTTGCGTTTCATACTTGCCATTGTTATTTTAATTGGCCTAGTAACATTGCCTCTTTTTCCTAATTTAGTTATAAATTCGATTTCATTTCCATTGCAATCGGTTTTTATTTTATGGAAATTTTGAGAATTAAACTTTGCAAGCCGAAATAATCTTTTTCTGTCGCATTATTTTTTCTAAGTTAGATGTTCTTTTTTCTATTATTGTAATTTTCGCATCAATGTTATTATTTATTGTAGTCGTTATAGTTTCTTCCATATTTTTCATTATTTCTTTTTGATCTTGTAAGTCTTTTTGAATCTGTTTTATCATATTTATTAAATCATTCATCTTTGTTAAGGTACACGTACTGTTGGTAACACCAACATAGAATAATTTTTATTTTTAAACTTGCAACATTGTAGTTGCATTTTATTTTTCTTCCGATTGGGTTGTAGCCGAAGGCAAACACCTTCCTATATAAAGTGATTTTATTACAAGTTTTCACCAACTAACAGTGTTTTAACTTCCACTACTACATCGACCTGGGTATCCTAGGCCCACCACCATCAGCGTGCAAACAAATATTTATTATATGTGCGACGAGCTGCGCACACGTACTGCCCTCTAGTTTCCAGTTAGTGTTTACTTCGAAAGAGTTAATCGATTGTAATTCTAATGAAGATTCGTATAGTGCTTGTTTAAATTAGTGGTTCATACTGAATTTGTTAGATAGCGCTGTAAACTTTCTTTATGAAGTGTACTAAAGTTTATCTCGGTATAGTTAGACAATGGATTTTAATTTATATTAAATAAAATAAAATAATCTTTTACTGTTTGGTCATTATTCTTGAAATTCGCAGTATATATTCACTTTATGCGCACAGTAATGGTTTGTTCAGCACAAATATATTCACTAGAACTTCAAACTAATCGTCAACCCTTGCACATATCTGTTTACTAACTTTATTCCATGGTGCTACATATATTAACCTATTCATGCTTAAATTCCTAGTCTTTAAAAATAATTGTTTATATGAAAAATCACAAATTCTCTGATTTATATTATGGGGACAGTTCTTAAAAAAAGCTTCATTGCGATTCTGATATCTGAAAGGACTATTCACCTAATATCCAGTGAAAACAATATTCTGGGTGGGTATTATTATGAATTTTCCAGCCACCCTACGAGCCGCGACATTTTCGGACCGTTTCCAGACCCTTGTATCCTGTTATTTGTTGTATTACTGTTGTTTTCATCTTTTGCATCACTTGTCCCACATTCGATTCCTTTCCAGAGATCACCATTACAGATCTCATCTCCTCGTACCGCCACCAATCCTGCTTGCTGTATGTCGCGCAATCTCAGTCTTTGTCCTGTACACAGATACTCTGAGATTTTCGACATACCCCCCATCGACGAGTGCGCTTGGACAATATTGTCAAGCAAGGATTTGTTATCCTTGCTTTGTTGTTGGTCTGACTCCTCCTCTGTTTCCTGTACTGGTGTCGTGAACTGAACCTTCTTCTTCATCGGAACGTCCATTTCCTCTTCGCTTTCTTCCATATTGCTTTCTACTTCCGATTCCAAAGGTTTCTTGCTCAAATTCAGTTGCCTTTTCTTCGATGCGGTTTTCTTGGCTAATCATTTTTTCGCAGCATTTTGTATTTCTCCGCTCCGTGTACTTTGTGGATATTCTTTGAGGAGCTCAACGGGCTTACACCTACAAGTGTTGGACGCATACGACCAGTCGTGGGCGACATGCATGTGCGTTCCGTGTTCAGCAACGATTGTAAATGCTCTTGTTGGTCCTTCTTCCTTTTTTTGCGCATGTGATCGTCGTAGATTTCGTTCTTTCCACTATCATCGTGGTGAATTTAACGAAAATGACAATCATTATTCTATATTTTTAATCATTACGTCCACGGAGTTTTTGGCGGGAACTGAAAGAAGATGTTGTGCTGTGCAGTTTTATTTTCTAAAAATGTGTAATATTACTCTAAAATGTTCATTTTAGAGTAATTTTATTTTAGAAAGCAATATCCTACAACTATTGTTCAATAGTTGTAGGATATTGATAGTTTTTGAGTATTAATTATGTGTTTTGTGAAAAATGTGAACGGTATAGTTAAATGTGGCCCTTTGAGTGGTCACAAGAACTCCGTTGAATGGCACCAGCTGATAACCTACAGTTCAGCTGTGCTATACATAGGCTTAAGAAAATGAAGAAACTACGTTTAAAAAACCTGTAAAGTGCAGAAAATTCAAAATAGTCTTGGCTTAAAGGTCTAGAAACCAAGCTATAAAATCCAAAAAAATACGTCCAGTGTGACCAGATTTAGATTTAGTAGAAGTTTATGGTTTTAGTAGAATTATAGCATTAGTTTAATAATAACTATTCCGAATAATTATTAATAATAATAATTATTCGGAACCCTTTAAATCCTCAGCAGAATTCGATGTAAGACAAGCAATCGCCAGGATCTATTAAAATCGGGAGAGTTTTTATTCTACATTAGAACACTAAACTAAACATTTTGGGATCATATTTCGAAAATAACACAGACTAATAAGTATCCACACTTAAAAGTCCTGATTATTATGTTTATGTCTTATATGGCTCGTGAGCGCTTAATTCATCAAAACAATAAAACAACAATCGAATTACGGAATGAGCTTAAATAGACTAAAAATAATGAAGTTTTTTTAAATAAAAACTTAATAATGTTTTTGTGAAAATAGGATGGACATGTAAATAAAACTACACCACAGTGACACGGAAAATTAATAAAAGCTTTTTTGATAAGTGTTGTGAATAAATAAGTGAAATTATCAGTTTTTGAATTTTATATATCTATAAAAATGAGATAGCATATTTCTAGAGTTTTTTTTAAAACAAAGCTAGCAGAATTTAGCGGGTGTTATCATGCAATAGCAGAATCTTTCAATTTCAAGCTGGTTAGAATATTGTGATTAGAGCCAAAGAACTTGCTTTTAGCTAAATAAATTTAAAAAAATACTGTGATTACTGTTACAGCTGACAAATTGACAATTGACTTTTGAATTTCTAATATAAACAGGGTCTCCAGATTGGCGTTTTGTCCTGATCTAGGTAATTATTTTGCGATCGGGGAATTATTGAGGATAAGAATTTCTTTGGGAATATTTGGGGCAAAAATTTGACCCTCTAGCCTTCCTAAAAATGCCATTATATTTTCGACAGTTAAAATTAATAATAAAATTTAAATCCAAACGTTAAAAAAAGAAAAATAAATATACGACGAATTGAAAATTTCCTCTTTCTTTAAGGCCGGTTAAAAAATAGCAGAAGTTAGTGCATAGTCCGAGTCCAACATACATTTCTCCAGATTTTCGTTCAATAATATCTATGGATAAAATTTCTGAAATAGTATTGGTTTGGGTTGCGGTTTTCTTAAATTAAATCTGATTACCCCCTCTCGTTAGAGAGAACTACAGATCAGTGTGAGCAGATTTAGTAGGTTTCTACTTTTTTGATAGATTTTGAGGTACTGGCAACAGAATTTAGTGTGTAAAAATCATTTGATATATTATAGTAGAATTCACGCTTTTCAGTTACTCTAGTACTTTTTTGGCATATCGGATAAATGCGGGGTTTATCCCCTTTCATTGAACGTTTGTAACTATTTAATTTTCATTTTTTCGTTACTATTCGTGCCGTGAGTATAGAGTGTGATAGACTAGTGGGAATGCCTTTATTGAGAATTTTTGTAATCGAGATTAAAATGAAACGTAAATATACACAAGAATATAGCGTTGAATGGGAGCAAAATCCCTCATTTAAAAGTTGGTTATGTAAATTTAAGGTATGTTATGGTTTGGTTATATAAAACATTTAAAAATTAGATGTCTTCGTGTCTAATTTATTGTCAACTTCTAGTTCGACGTCTGAAACTTTTATGGTGGATAAATTTTGGAGTGAAGTCAGCCAAATCTGTGTTTCGAATAGCAAACCAAAGTATGGCAATTTGTCCAGATTTGTGAAGTAAATGACGATACTACCTTTGTCAAACGCCAAAATAGAAAGAATATTTTCCGATATTAATAGAATTAAAAATCAAGATCGAAATCGATTTAATAATAAGAATGTTGCTGCAATAGTTCATGGAAAAGAGGGGCTAAGTCAGTTGGAAGGAGGATGTAGCAGATTTAATCCTGACAGAAGTATGATCAAGTTAATGGACTCAAAACAGCTTTATGACAATGTTATCCAACATAAAGACGAAGAATCTTAACTTAAGTTTCATATTTTTTTTTTTAATTATATTTTTATTTAGAATTTAATTTTTTAAAATCATTGGTTTCTTTAATTAATGGTGGTTTCTTTGTTATTTTTATTATTTTATTGTTTAATCAAGAAAACATTCATGTTTTTACGTTTTAACCTTAGACCATTGATTGGTCTAAGGTTTTAACACGACAGCAAAAAAATATAATAGATTTTTAGTATTTTCTCGTTCTCTTTTGGTAGAATTCAGTAGCTTTTAACCTCCACAAGCTGTAGATTCGTCAAATGAAATCTGGTCACACTACTACTAGTACTAGTGTTCTGAAAGAGTTTTTGGCGGGAACTGAAAGGAGATGTTGTGCTGTGCAGTTTTATTTTCTAGAAATGTGTAAAATTACTCTAAAATGAACAATAGTTGTAGGATATTGATAGTTTTTGAGTAGTAATTATGTGTTTTGTGAGAAATGTGAACTGTATAGTCAAATGTGGCCTTTTGAGTTGTCACAAGAACTCCGTTGAATGGCACCAGCTGATAACCTACAGTTCAGATGTGCTACACATAGCATAAATAAGTTCATTTTAAACATGTTTCCGACTGAAAGACATAGACTCTATGGTCGTGAATAAATTAAAAAAAAATACTAGTGTTCTGTGGGTTACCTTGAATGTAAAGCTTGTGAAGCTAATGAGAATTAATTCTCCCATGTGTATTTTATGTGTTATTTTATACAAAAGAATACTTAAACCATTTTTAAATGGATGCGTATGACATATTCAAAAAATTAACTAAAGGTTTAACATTCAAGCACAAGGTATTAGGCATAAAAAACAATGTAAGTACTGTGTAGTCATAACCTGCAAATAATAACATCACAGTTAACATTGAAATTTAAATAACTGAAGATTCTTTTATTAAATACCTCCAAGAGAAAATATCAGTAAGCAGTTTACACAGCATAGTATGCCCATAAACCTGGGATTATGTTTGTGCAGAGCAGAGTTGTGGAACACACTAGTAGAAACATACAATCTAGGATTTTTTTGTATCACATTTAAATAAATATTTTCAAAGTAAGTGGCCTCCATTTTCTACCCCATAATCTTCTTTGTTTGAGAGTATGGCTCCAGATTTCAGCAAAAGTGTGATATGGTGGTCAAATGTAAACCTATTTAAATTTTATAAAATTCCTAAGTGCATGTTAGTGCACATACAGAGAAAAGGGTTAAACTTTAGATTAGTGGTCACTGAATTTTAAGTAGTGGGGGGGCGGAGGCAGTGAGGAGTATTTCTCCCTTCTGCAACCCACATGTTTAGGAGACATGTAGTTCTTGAGATATTAATTTTTTTCATTCATTTGTTTCATTATATTACGATAATAGGGACCAGTCTGGTTTGGTTGGCTGGCTTTGGTTTAAAGTCTATCCTAACCTAAGTCACAGTTCTAGTCACTAGTTGTGACTTTTGGACTAAAGCCAACAAGCCAAGCGAGCGTGCCATAGCAGCGGTCAGCGAGTGTCATATATGCAAAATATAACATACAAGCAAAAAAATTTAATATGATTTTTTTGCTTGTATGTTGTATGTAATTTAATAATTTAATATAATTTTCATATTTAAAAATCAATATACTAATTCAAAACTTGTTGACTAAACTCAAAAACAGTTTTAGTGTTTATATATTATGCATAAGTGTATTCCTAAATACAAATCACACTTTGTTATCAACAAAAATGTCATAACCTTGTTTATCGAACATATTTTTGTTTTTGCCATTAGTCATTCAAAACTTGTTTGTGGACCTTAAACACTTGTTTTCTAACCCAAATGACAGGTCTAGTGTCTATATATAAGACATATTTTACCCCTAAACTGAAATTTCATCAGAGATCAAGTGGATCTCATACCACTCTGTGTCAAAGCTCAGTCAAGAAAAGTTTGCTATACAGGTTATGATTGTCATATTTATCATTTGACTATGAAATTCAATAAAATATTTATTAGTAAATATTATTACATATATATATTACAATCTCAAATCAAAAATTAAATTGAACATAATATCTTTTTATTGTGTATAGTTATTATAGGATACACATTTATAGTTAAAGGTGGTATTGTGACTCTTATTTTATGTATTTTGGTAAAAGGAATGGCCACAAGAGATACTTTTATCTTAAGATAAGATTAATGTGTGAGTCTTAACTTGAAATGTATGTTAGTGTAGCCATCCATTAGAAATACTCTGGTACTTATTGTTTTCATATTTTTCACATATTTACAGGAACTAGAATCAAAAGTTACTCTTTCAAAGAAAGAAAATGTAGAAGAAATAGACATTAAACAAGAAGAACTAACTGAAAATGAGAGCCTTCAGGAAGAATCTGATAATGAAGAAAATAAAGTCAAAGAAGATTCAGATTGCACTTTGTCTCACAAAGATGAAGAATTACAACTTATAGATGGCGTCAAAATTGGAAAAAAGAAAAGAATGAAGAAAGAGAAGACTGAAGATTTAAAGAAAAAACTTGAATTGGAGCAGGTATAATAAGTATATGAAATTTAAATGATGAACACATTCCATTAATTAATATATTTTACAGCAAATAAAAATCAGCAAAAGTCAAAAACATGTCCATTTATTACATAAGTGACTGAAGACAGATTAAAAATAAACATTTGGTTCTAAGTTTGAATCAATATTGGTGTTGCCAAAGTGCAGAAAATTAAATTCTAATGTAGTGTTTTCAATCTGTGGGTCGCGACCCCTGGGGGGTCTCAGAGCCTTGCTCAGGGGGTCGCCCGGTAAAAGGAAAAGGCAATTTAAATTTATACCTCATACTTAGGTACTTTCTAAGCTCAGCAGCTCTTTACAGAGTATAAGGCCCTAATAATGAATATGGGTAACGAAATAGAGACAAACATAAACATAGTCTTTTAAATTACTAACTTTTTGCCTGTCTATGGCTCAAGGGTTCGCCAAAAATTTTCAACCTGTAAAGGAGTCACATATTCAAATAGATTGAAAAACACTTGTAATGTATTAAAACTTGAAATTAAATCCTTTCTTGTCTCTTCAGCAAAACCACTTCCGAAATGAGCATGGCATAAAAGCTGTGGGTCGGCACCTACCAGCAGCTTTGAAGGACTTTAGTGAATTATCCAACAGATACAATGTCCAGTCTGCTATGGTGGATACCATGGTAAAGTGTGGTTATAATGATCCCACACCAGTGCAGAGACAAGCATTGCCCTGTATGCTGGAGGTAAGATTGTTACCAAGCTCTTTCAGCAATCATTCATACAAATTAATCATGAAATAAAGATATGATGCGGGGGAGTTTGTTTTGTCTCTTCTTTTTTTTATTGTATGAGTTCAGCAGACAGGCACATGGCCCATCTAATGGGAGGTGGTAACCATCGCCTATGGATACCAAACACCAAAGGTGTTACCAATCTGCTATCACTGTCCAAGGGGGAGTGGAACCTGACCACAAATGCCGAAACACAACTCAAGATTATTCTGGCATATGGCATAGCCTAGACCAGGGGTCGGCAACCTGCGTCTCGTGAGCCACATGTGACTCTTTGGGTTTAAAGCTGCGGCTCTTTAGTTATATACCCAAAAAAAGACATGGCTTTCATTGAAGTTGTTTGTTATTGAAGCACAAGTTAGTGTTGTAAGTTAATGTTTGATTGTTTTCATTTTTTAATTTAATAATAAGTAATTATCTAATAATGTCACATAAATATTATCTTTTTGTTGTGAAAAACACTCCTTATATATGAATTAATAAATTTGTTTGTGTTTATCAAAACAAATTTATCCAAGTAATATTTAATGTTGGCAAGAAAAAATTTGTGGCTCTTTAAAAACTTTGAAATTTTGTAAATTGTAATTTTTGACTATTCCAACTCAAAAGGTTGCCGACCCCTGCCCTAGACCAGGGGTGGTAGCCATCCAGACAGTTTGGTCTCCTCTTACAACAGGCCACCTGGCCACAAGAAATTATATTCTTTCTCAGTTTCTGCACGGATACAGTAGCTAAAATTGCTTTGGTAGCAGTGGTAGACTCGGCAGACTTATGACTTTCAACAAGATAAGTAATCTGTAAGATTCCAAGTTGAAATATGCATTCATTTTCATTATAATAAGTTGCTCTCTTTTTTAGTAGAATCTTAGTTTCTAATTCAAAGATTGAAGTTCACTGTCATAATTGTTCTCTTGCATCTAAAATTTTGTCTTTAGCATCTTAAAGCAATGACCTATCTCATGCAACTCCATTTCTTCCTGTCCACTCTTTCTAGACCACAGTGTTCCTGCTTTGTATTTCACATTATCCTCTCATTTCATGCATTATTATCCTCTCCACATTTTCTCATCTATTGGGCACCACTCTGTTATTTTATGTGCCCATGTATTTTTATTATCTGTCATGATATATCCCATTTCAACTCTACTCACAGCTATATGTTTTACAGGATAGACAAATTTTGGCCTGTGCTCCTACGGGGTCAGGCAAGACAGCAGCTTTCTTATTACCAATACTTCACACTTTAGGGGCTCCACAAGGTGGTCCTAGAGCACTAATTCTTTGCCCCACAAGAGAATTAGCGGCACAGATACATAGAGAGGCATTAAGGCTGAGTGCTTCGACACAGTTGCGTTGCAGTGTGCTTAGGAGCATTAAAATGAGTAAGATGAAAGAACGGGAAGCCACATTTCGGAAGAGTGGTAAGTTCACTGATAGTGTATACCGGCATGAGATAGAGGATGTCAAAGTAATTTATTTTGTGAATACAGGGTAAATGATGACAGTATACAAGTATGGTATCACTGTACCATACAGTGATAGTGCATGTGCAGTTTCCAAACACCCAGATCATAGCAAATAGCAGAAAGTTCGTTTTCGAAATTTACCATGCCAGGAATTGAACCCAGAGCCTCTGCGTCCAGCGAGTTCGGCCGGCTAAGACAGCCCTCTCAACCACAGAGATCGTCCATCGCCAATATCAATTGATATAGAGAATTAATGCTCTATAGTCGACGCCTACTTTGAAAATAATGCCATCATTATTGACGTTTTCACCACGCCCATAATGACTGTAGTTACTATGTGGAACTGCTGATGGAGCATTTTGGGTGTTGTGAGATACTAGAGGAACACACCCTAAGTGGGCTGTCTGTGAGTATGCCAGCATCACAATAAAAAAGATGAAAATGGGGATTAATGGTCCCAACTAGCCTGGCATGAGCAGACAACTACCCTCCACGCGCTACTGTGTATTCACAAGACTAAAAATTATTTAAACCAAAATTGCTTAACTAATGATTCTACATTCAATCACGAGAAATTTTTCATAAATAAATTGTTATAAAAGAATAAAAGATCATATATATTTACGAAGTTGTAAAATAACGAAATAAATACTGTTAAGGATTAGTGGTCAAATATTTGTCGTTTGTTATGCCACGGTCCTATTAAATATTCACGATTGTGGTGTCTATGGTCAACCAATAGTTTCCGCTTAAATTCAAATCATAAAACAGTTACTAACTAATTTTGTGCCTTACAGTAGTGTTGCATTATTAGTTTTATTTAGTATCCAGCAATTATTCTGTTACCTTTCGTGACTATCATTTTCGAACTGCTAGTAGGAACGAATCCAGCCTGAGTGTGCTTGAGTGTCACATCCCTAGCATGAAAGGGGAAAGATAACCATAGGGTGGAGTTTATGGCGGGAGCTGATAGATGTTGCGCTGTGCAGTGTTATTCTCTAAAAATGTGTAAAATTACTCTAAAATGAACAGTAGGTTTTGAGTAGAAATTATGTGTTTTTGTGAGAAATGTGAACTGTATAGTCAAATGTGGCCTTTCGAGTTGTCACAAGAACCCTGTTGAATGGCGTCAGCTGATAACCTACAGTTCAGCTAAGCTATACATAGGCTTAAGAAAATGTAGAAACTATATTGTAGTTTAAGATCTGGCTTAAAGTCCTAGCTGCCAAGCCATAAACCTAAATAAATTAATAACCATAAGGTTGTAATAAAACTGGCCAGCGTACAAATTCCGCGGGAACTAGACGCTAACCTTTGTTTCTTTGTTTGTTGAGGCAAAGGTAATTTAATAAATTATGAAATTTATAAATCAATTTTTTTGTATACTTTTAATTATACAGTCCACGCTTAACAAACACATTATTTTGAGTTATTAACACTTAGTTGAATACTTGCTATACTTCAATAACATGTTATAACACAAAAACAATAATTTACAGATATTGTAATAAGCACACCAAATCGCCTCTGTTACTTGCTGAACCAGGACGCAGTAAATATAACTTTGGAAAGGTAAGCAGCCTAGAGGTGGATTTACATTTGTCCAGCAACTGGCAGATTCAAGTTCAAAATATTCAAACGGGAATATTGTGAAGTCAGTCAAACTTGAGAGTGCTTCAAATCAATTTATACGATGCTAGTGTGAAGTCAGCACTGGCTTCTTTCGAATTTAAAGTCACTAGCTGGATTAATGTAAATCAACTTTTACGATCATTTATTTAAAACAACAATTGTTGTGTTTGTGTGTGTGCATATATGCATTTGCGTGTGCGTGTGTGTGTGTGTGTTTGTTTGTGTGTAGCTATAAGACCTCCCTTTATGCACAAATATACGTAATTAATTATACTCGCCTGTATATTTCTGTAACGGCTCTTTGGCGTGCACCTGCGCCATAATACTTTAACTAACGCACCAATAAAGACATAACGCAGATGTGGCTAAGGCTTTAATGTGTTATTCGAGATACGACATTGTTAGTGACGTTAAACATACTCAGGTGGTGGGTATGAACTTTATTATAGCTAGTTGTTATTTTTAAATACTATAAAATGTATGCATTTGGACAGTAACTAACATTAATGCAGGTGGAGCAGGAACATAGTGCGTACATTAAAGAGTTATCTATCTAAGAATTCTAGGGTAAACTGTACCGTTTTTGGCATTCCACCCAATCAATTTATTGAAGACTAGCTTCTGCCCGCGACTTCGTCCGCGTGGAAAGTTTTTTTAACTACCCACGGGAACTCTTTAATTTTTCGGGATCAAAAGTATCCTATATGTTGACCAGGGATATAAGCTTTCACCATACAAAATTTCATTTAAATCGGTCCAGTCGTTTCGGAGATTAGCCGGTACAAACAGAGAAACAAAAAATTTGAAAAAAATCTAAATTAGTTCTATTTCACTTACATCCCCCTGACTCGGCTTTTAGCATTTTTTTCCACTGTACAGAAATTCGACCTCTACAGTTTTATTATATGTATTATTATTATTATTATTATATGTATTAAACAAATCTTAATATTTTTTATTTTGTAGCCACAATATTATTATCATTGAATCCTATTAATTAATAATAGGTTTTGCATAAAATAATACGGTACCAATAATTGTACTTGGGTGCCAAATTTGGTATAAAAATAATAATCATTATTTTTGACAGAATGTAGTACAAAAGTCGTTACAATGACAATGTCCTATACATTCTACCATTTTCATGGTGTGCAAAAAATAGTAATTCTAAATGTATTTATTATTTGTCATATATGTTATTTGAAAAATGTCGTCTTTCTTTAACATACCTATATATCAATATTTGTATTTATTTATACTAGTCAAAGACTATACTTCTATAATCACAGATTTCGCCAAGGCAACAATAAACAAAAGAGTATACATGCGTGTGTTTGTCAAATATGTGGTAGTGTGTGTAATGTTATTTTTATTGATTTAACGTATTCATTATGCATAATTTAAAAATGTGCGAAATTTCATACTCTGTCCACTCAATTTTCATAAAAAAGGGTACAAGTTTTTGCTTCATGTATAATAATATCTATGGTTTCCCCTAGAATAAAAATATTAATTTCCAGAATCCGTTGGCTAATAATCGACGAAGCTGACAAACTATTCGAGGGCTCTGCTGATCAGGAGTCGGATTTCCGTCAGCAGTTGGACCAGATTATGGGCGCTTGTGGGCACAAGCAGAGGCGCGTGGCGATGTTCAGCGCCACACACACGCCAGCCGTTGCCAAATGGTGCAGGCATAATATGCGTGGCCTGATCAATATTACAGTCGGACAGAGGTGTGTTATATGTTGTTTTGATTAAAGAAAGAGAAAAAAAAAATTATTATACGCCTGAACAACCCGCAGCCAGGTGGTATTTGCCCGACTGGATGGCTACCACCCCTGGTCTAGATAGACTTTGTCGCCATAAAAACCTTGAGTTGTGTTCCGGCATTAGTGACCAGGTTCCAGTCTCCCTTAAGAGAGCAGCAGCGCATTTGTAGCATCTTTGGTGTTGCAAATGTCCATAGGCGATGGTAACCACTTTCCATCAATTGGGCAGTCTGCCTGTCTGCTGAACTCCTGCAATAAAAAAATACTAAATTATCTCCGCGCACTCCTCCACGCTTGACTTGAAATTCACGGGACACAAAGTAGCGCAAATTATAAGTTCAAGAATTTGCTGTCGATCATCGTAAACCGCATCGAAATCGGCCCAGTAGTTTTTACGTGAATCCCGAACAAACAGACAAGAAATCAATTTTTTTTTAATAGCTCTAATGCATAATAGACGTTGCGTTTTTAGAATTTTATAATATTATAGATATATTTTTTTATGACAGCCCACCTGATGGAAAGCGGTTACCATAGCCTGTGGACATTTGCAGCACCAAAGGCGCTACCAATGCGCTGCTGCTCTCTAAAGGGAGACGAACCTGGCCACTAATGCCGGAACACAACTCAAGCTTGTTATGGCGGCATACTCTAGACCAGGGGTGGTAGCCATCCAGACGCGGAAATACCCTACCACCTGGCAATCAAAGAAAAAAGTTGATTGGGTTTTTGATATAATTATTTTTATGAATTTTCTAGGAATGCAGCAACGGACCTGGTCGACCAAGAACTCTTGTATTGCGGGAATGAGAGTGGCAAACTGCTGGCCTTCAGGCAACTTGTCCAGAAAGGACTCAAGCCTCCAGTATTAGGTGAGAACACTTGCTTATATTTACTAATTGTCCTTTCTTTGCTTACAAACCATAGAAATCTATAATATTATTAAATTCAAAAAATTATGTTATATATTTCTTGTCTGTTTGTTTTTATTATATACCTACATCGCCTGATTCCAATTTCTTTGATTTAGGTTGCCTGGAAGAGATCGCTTTCAGTGTTAAGGCCTTCTATTGTGTTGCCTAGAAAATATTGTAAATATGGTCTGTTTTGGAATTTTATATTTTGCAGTGCAATAAAGTGTTACATCTCTCTCTCTCTCTCTCTCTATATATATATATATATATATATATATGTCGGAGAAGCATTGTTCTCGTTGACATCTTCATTAGTGGTTGCGGGCTCAGTGGGCATCATCAGGGTAAAATGCGAGCACAAAACACAATGGTCGTGGTTTATACATTTTTAATTTAGATTTAAACAGTATTTCGTCACAGTGCACAAGACCGAGCAGCGTGTTCAGGACACCGATCTTCCTTTAACCCTTACCTTTTAAATTCTCAACGATCCAACTCGACCCCGCTCGAGGCACGTGCTCTGCTCTGATTGGTCGCCCGTTAGATTGCAATATTCATAACTTTTATCAGGTTAGGAAGACTTTTAAGTTGTAGAAATATTTAACAAATCAAATTAAATTAAGAATTTTAAAAGTAATTAACCTATATACAAATAATATTGTGCGTTATACATGCAAACAACAATCAACCCGATTCGTAGCTTCCTCCAACATATTAGGTTGGGGAAAAAGTTTCTTAGCATTTTATATAAAAATTCAAAGGGTTTTTTATAAAGTTTATTTACATTTGACTAAAGTATATAGGTGCCATCTTGTAGGTAGGGACGTGATCCCATTGCTATAATAATTTTGGGGCTGATCTTGTAATATCTGTAATCTTGTAATTGAATAGAATCTTGTAATATTTTGTAACGTTATACTAGCACAAATACCGTTTTTTTTGTTGTTTATTTTTTTATGTAATTAAGTTCAGTTACATATTTATAAGGCTGTAAACTTAAACACAATATTTTCGTTAATACACCATATGTTTGACGTTAAAACTCGTTTATTTTCAATAATTTCCTTACAAACGCTCTTCACAATTTTTAACGTA
Source organism: Dendrolimus houi (assembly GCA_039645545.1). Lineage (NCBI taxonomy): Eukaryota > Metazoa > Arthropoda > Insecta > Lepidoptera > Lasiocampidae > Dendrolimus > Dendrolimus houi. The sequence continues at coordinate 1,200,850 of CM077122.1, forward strand.
GGTATATATAATGTCATTGTGAGAACATAAAAAGTTTGGACAATGCTACTAGGATATATAGATAAAGTTATTTTTAATCTTGAAATAGATTTAATTTGCATATTCTTTAAAAAAATAACGAAAAATATTATAAGCAATTTTAACAACATGGTCCCAGCATTACTATCCTTTTAACAACCGCTATCACAACAATCGAGCAACTTTTGGTAACATTTGAACAAACAGTTCAGGGCCTCAGCTTTATAGGAATTGGTTGGAATTATTTGGCAGATATTTGCAATGCCCAGGCGTATTCCGATTTCACCGTGGCCTTGTTTGGAAAACGAATTTTGGCATCGCCATTTCTGATCAAAAAACTGCGACAAGTGGTTTTGGCAGTCCTCTCGTGATGTTAACCTGACACTGCCTAAGGAATTCTGCAGAGACCGAAACAGGTGAAAATTTGAAGGTGCAAGGTCAGGACTATATGGCGGATGCATTAACATCTCCCAGCCAAACTCTCGTAATTTTTGCTGAGTGGCTAAAGATGTGTGATGTCTAGCGTTATCATGGTGAAAAACCACACCCCTTCTGTTGATTAATTTCGGCCGCTTTCTCTCGACTTTTTGCTTTGATCTCATCAGTTGTTCGCAGTACAGTTCAGAATCGAAGGTCCTGCCTGGCGGTAACAGCTCATAATGAATAATGCCCTTCCAATCCCATCATGCGCACAGCATCACCTTGTTGCGAGTTAACCCGGATTTCGCCACAGTCTATGAAGCCTGACCGACCTTGAACAACGATCTTTTTCGCATGTTCTTGTCGTACGTGATCCACTTTTCATCACCAGTTACCAGCTTCTTCAAAAATGGTTCGGTTTCATTACGTCGTAATAAAGAATCACAAATGAGTACACGGTTCATTAGGTTTCTTACAGTGAGCTCATGAGGCACCCAAGTATCGAGCTTTTTTGTGTACCCAGCTTTTCTCAAATGCGCCAAAACCGTTTTGTGGTCAATTCCCAGTTCTCCAGCTACATCGTAACTACTAATATGCCGATCATGCTCCACTTTTTCAAAATTGGCATCAATTTTTTTCTTAAGAGGGCGACCAGAGCGACGTGCATCTTTGATATCAAAATTTCCGGATTGAAAACGCTTATACCAAATTTGCGCTACTCTCACAGATACTGCATTAGGTCCATAAACATCACAAATTTTTTTCGCGGCTTGTGTTGCATTTTTACCTTTTTTGTAGTAAAATTTTAAAATGTATCGAATTTCTTCATTAGATTCACTCATTTTAACAATATGAAAAACAAATGAAAATCACAAATTTTCCTAATTTGAATTTGGAATTGTCTTCTTTAAAATTAAAACTTTTTAATGATACCAAAACCAGCCAGATACAAATGGTATAGCCAAAGAGATCTTATTACAAGTTCATACATACTATATGCGAAAAGACTTTTTCCCCAATCTATTATGTTATATATATATTCATTCTATTATATCCATATATTATTGTACGGTTTAGAATGCGAAATTTGGAAAACGCCAAATGCACAACCACTTACCTTCTTTGCTGTGCTGCGGGAACCCTTCGATTGTGGATTGTAAGTCACATTCACTGGCACGATTTCTTGATTGGCTAGAGGATTAGCTAATTGAATATTTCGGAAAACACTTGAAAATGGACGAAACAGCAAAAAAATTGATTGTGCTAATATTACTTTACAATTATTTTTTTCAGTCTTTGTGCAAAGCAAAGATCGCGCGAAACAGCTGTTCAAGGAGTTGGTATACGACGGCATTAACGTCGACGCCATACATGCAGACAGAACCCAAACTCAGGTAAGTCATCATCCAAGAGGTAAATCCCGGTTGAAGTCAGAGCTAATAGGAAAATTTTAAGGAATTATAAGAAAAATATAATGCAATAACCGTACTAACACCTACACTTCAAGTGAAATGACAACGTCAACAATATACCCTCCATTTTAGTATACAGTAGTGTTACGAGTTTGCGGGACTCGAATTAAAATGCCGTTAGAATTATTATAGAGTTTATTAGAACTATACAAACACGTATAACACATGTACAAATATAATCGAACACAACAAATCCAAAAGTAATGCAGAAGGTCGGTAATTCAATAAAACGCGCAAAATCCACCAATATTAGATTCCCGAATGTACACACGTCACGCCTTGATCGGAGTTGTAGCTCAACTGCCCCCTCTCTCAATCAGGCCATCGTTTTATACTTCTCAAATGCAAATGTGCCCGCCCGGCAACGTCGACCTATGTATTTATAATCCACAACACGTGGCTAATGATGCTCTTGAGCGGCTGTAAATGAGTACAATACAACAATGAGCTGTTCTCCACAATAACTAGAAACGTATGCCAATAAAGGAGTGAACAAAAGAAGACGATCATAAAAGGATTACAATTAGTTCAAATGCCGACCGATAATAAAGTGTGCTTTTACAGATCTGTACGTGGAATTTGTCTTTGTCGGAGCCTAAGTTGTAACAGTACTTACCGCCATTTTGGGTTGTTAAATCATTTTTTTGTTATTGTCGGTACAAAAGCGCGATAACGTCGTGCGCTCGTTCCGCATCGGTCGTATCTGGGTGCTGATCTGCACGGAGCTGATGGGCCGCGGGATCGATTTCCGGGGGGTGAATCTCGTCGTCAACTACGACTTTCCACCGTCAGCCATATCCTATATTCACAGGTGAAATCCTTTTTTTTGTAATATGGTCTAATAACAAATATGTATAGCCTGGGCGTGATGTCTAGAACTCTAGAACATGAACTAAGTTTTTGGCTTCTGCCAGGATTCTGTCTTATTTGTGGGCAATGCCAGTGAATTGTCAACAAAAGGAAGTAAAGCCTGGGCGTAATGTCTAAAAACATGAACATTTTTTTTATTCTGCCAACTTTCTGTCTTATTTGTGGGCAATGCCAGTAAATGGCCAATAAAGGGAATATATTCAATTATTTTAATTTTAACGTTGATCCAACCCACTAAAAGTAACTAAATACAGATATAACAATACTAAGATACAGATTCACACGAACAGTGATTTTTAAAGTTTACCAAGAATGTGTACTAGATTTTAAAGCAGAAATAATGTCGTCATAATTTGACGATATTTCCCAAAGAACTGCCAACATGATAGATTTGTAATGGTTCATTTCGCTCATTTCAATCGAATAATTACTTTATTAACTACAAAATGTTAAAGGTTTTGCTTCCGAAATTAGTCATTATTATAAAAGTAAACATCATACATAGGTTTTGTTAAAAAAATGCATATGTCGTAAATAAAGCAACTTCATACCTGCACGATGTTTGATGTAATACCTACTAAAAATTACTATGCTCTGATTTTTAATTACCTGGACTAAAATGACAGCTTCGATTGACCCTATGGTGCAAGCTTGGAGTATAGTGTTGTATTCATAAATGAGTTGTGCGAGTCCTTGATTGAACTCACTGCTGTGAATTGAATCCTATAGTAATTGTATAGAATTCAAAAGAATTGTGTGAGTTGTTGATTCAACTCACGTATGAATTAGCCATACTACAACACTACGCTCCAAGCTTGCAATATAACAAAAGGCCAATCGCAGCTGTCGTTTTAGTCCAGGTAATTAAAAATCAGAATGTAGTAAGTATCATAATTACTCTTGACATAATATTGGAGTTGTTAAAGGTTTATCAAAATTGTGTGGCGTCCTTATTATTATTAGTGGTCGCCCGTGGTCGAAATTGAACCAGAATAACTAATGTCAAAGACTATACTTCTATAATCACAGATTTCGCCAACGCAACAATAAACAAAAGAGTATATATGCGTGTGTGTGTCAAATACATGGTAGTGTGTAGTGTTTTTTTATTTTTTATTGATTTAATGTATTTTTTATGCATAATTTTTTAAAATATTAGCATTCTTCACTCATTCATACTCCTCCGTCCGCGCAATTTTCGTAAAAAGGGGTACAAAGTTTTTGCTGTGCTTTTGCGTCACATATTAATATATAGATTTGGCCAGGCTATATTATTATTTATTTGCCCAGGCTAAATATGTAATAATGAACGAATTTCAGGATCGGCCGAGCGGGTCGCGCGGGCCAACGTGGCCGCGCCATTACCTTCTTCACGCAAGACGACGTTGGAAATCTAAGAAGGTAATCAATATTCCTCCACTAAAACATAAGTGATTTCATCTTTTTTTATGTTTGTTGCAAAGTTCGCAAACAGGCAGACGGTCTAACTAATGGGAAACTTCCCATTAGTTAGTTACACACGTATATAGGCGACGGTAACTACCGTCGCCTATATACGTGTGCAACGCCAGAAGCGCGAAGCCAACGCGTTGATAACTTTTAGAGTATAGGGGATTATTTTTTTTGAAGTGAAACTTTATAATCGTTGTGATATGAAACGCGATGAAACGAAAAAGCGACACTAAAAAGAGGTAAACACATAAATCTATATGGACCTAAGCCTGCGAGAGAATGAATGTATTTTACATTATATATTGATGGGGGTGCCCCATATAGGTTGGAGGAGCGAGATGGAATGCTCCTCTGTCTCAAAGAAAGATCTTCCAGAGAGGCCATTGTTGCTCCTCGCAGGCCTAGGCCCATTTTTATTGTTAGAAAAATTTGTATATAATCTTTGTACGTTTCGGGAAACGTTTGCAACCTCAGTTACAGTACAGCGCCGTCTATTGGCTTGTAAGTGTTCCACTATAATTTAATCATTTAAACACTGTTGATACAGATAGAGTTGGAAATGTTTGAAGTTTTTCGTTAATACTTCAAATTTCGTGTTTTACAGCTTAAGTATATTATAACGACATAACATATGAAATGTGACGTCACGACAATTTTAGAATCCCTCCCAACCCGTGTCACACTTTGTTTCACTTCTACTACGTGTGAACTGCACACACACACACACACAATTTTTTTATATTTATTTACAGAAAGTATTTGTCTAAAATTGATTCATTCTGAACGAGGTTCGTCATGTACATTATTTTTAATTTATTCTTTATTATATATGTATATATTCTAGTATCGCATCAGTGATGAAACAGTCAGGGTGTGATGTACCAGAATATATGCTGAAATTGAAACAAAACCCCAACAAAAGGAAGAAGTTGATGAAGAAAGCGCCTCACAGAGACAGTATCACCACCATTCTGGGGAAGAGACCTGACAAGTGAGTTAAAAATTAACCTGTAATCTATTTCTAATCAAGTGATCCCTGGAATCTTACACCCAAAAGGGTACATTAGAATGTAAGAAAGTGGTACGTAATTAATAAATAAAATATTTATTTTATTTTATTAATAATAAAATAAAAATTACTGACTGGGTTTGTCATTGTTGGGATTCAGGCAAAAATAGGCTATTCCCTATTTTTTCGAAATGTAGCTTAAATTGATCCTTAGTCACAATAAAATACCAGAATTTTAATGTTACGAAATTGTTAAATATCCTTAAATGGAATTTGACTTTTATATCTTAAATTCTCTCTTTTTACTGAAACAAGTATTTTTTCACAACTAAAATAGATTAAATACAATACAAATATTATTTAATGTTTAAAAAATGTACATACCATTATGATGTTGGGGATATCAAGTTTGTACAATGGATTTAAAAGAGAGAAAAAATCAATGTCACCTTTTTGGTTATATTTGTTTATCCCACGGAACGACGTCATCTATGGCGCTGGAGGTACTGTTAATCCAGCTAGCTCTGTGTGGAGTTTTATCTAAATCGGTTCAGTAGTTTTCTCTAGCAGACTTAGAAACATTCTAAAAATTTATTTTTGTATCCTACGGGTCCGAATTAGCTTCCCAGGTGTTTTATTTATTTAGTTATTCATTGTACAGACTCGGCTCCTTTATAGATTAATTATATTTATAGATTTAGGAGAAAGAGATGTGCTGTGCAGTTTTATTTTCTAAAAATTTGTAAGTTACGCTAAATTAACAATAGTTGTAGGATATTGATAGCTTTTGAGTAGTAATTATGTGGTTTTGTGAGAAATGTGAACTGTGTTTCACAAGAACTCCGTTGAATGGCGTCGGATGTAGCCTAAAATATAAGACTTATACATCAGAATTGGTGTAAGGACTAAGCTTCCTGTGTCTGCCTTTGTGGCGAATTCTACTACTACTATTTTAGGAGAAAATAAAACGCACGTTTTTTATTACAGAAGAAAATTAGAAGAATTGAAAGAATCGGAGAAGAAATCGAAAGATACGAAGGAAATAAAAAGCGCGAAAGACAAGAAGCAAAGGAAAATACAAGATGGCGACACAACAAATAATCAAATTAATTTTAAGAAAAGCAATAAAATAAAAAACAAACTAGATAAGAAATGTATAGGAAATAAAGATAACAAAATTAAAAATGTAAAAAAGAAGCCTTCGTTACGTAAAAAAGCGAAATGAAATAAATATCTTATTTTTGAAGAATGTGTTTACTTTTTTTTTAAATATGGTTTTGTGCGGTCTGAGGATTTGGCCAGTGTCGAGTAGATACATAAATATTCATAATATGACCAGAGAATAGCATAAATATGTCACAGATCAACCAAATTGTAGATTTTTTATATAATAAGTAAAGGTCTAAACATTAATGGGTGGTCTATATTCTCGCGAGAACTAGAAGATGGGTTCCAGGTTTTAGTTTCTCGCGAGAATGTGTTCCACATTCTCATGAGATTTTATAGACAACCTATTCGTTTCATTTTAAACAAATATTTTCAAAAGTGCGATGTATATATTACCTCCGACCCTAAGCGCGCGCGTATACAACGCTGCCGCCGCCGCGTCATCGTCGCACTTTCGCTGTTAAACGAGCGTCAACGGTGCGGCTGCGATATAGGAGGGACGACGTTCGCATGTACACAGACATTTACATAATAGCAAGATGGCGGCACGGCGGCGGTGCCGTGTACATAAGGGCTAATAGCATAGTTCACACAGATTACATGATGGATCGTCTCATATTCGTTGATAAAGAAATAAAACAGTTATTTGGAAAAAAATACCAACATTTATTAGGCATAAAGACATCTAAATATACATAAAACATATAAAATATACAGTCTTCGATGCATTTAACTATCCTAATATGTACAAAAATAGCATTTTATAGGTTATTTACTTATATCATTTATAGTTTTTCTTCTGGCTTCGTTTAAAAATCCAACTACCCATTTTTATTTATAATTCATCAAAATTCAGCTGATTCAGCAGCCATAAAGTGATTGTTTACCACTATAATTTTTAAACATAAGAAACGGTAATTAAATAAAGAAATAAATATAGACTATAGCCAAATTCTCTTGATTATGGCACTTTATAAGGCAGTACATTTTTAATACATTATCCAAAAGCCTCATAAATTAATGTAAAATTTGGTCCTTAAAACATATATTTAAACATACTATACTACCTACACTCTTATCAATATAGTTAGCGAGAGGTCGACATTGAAATTTTATAGTGATGTGACATCACGTACCAGATAGTCGATATCGATAAAAAAAAATTTAGTACTCAACAAAATTAGAGAAAAATGATTATGTCACCTCTTTATGTTTATGGCAAACTGGCAAACGGGTCCACGTGATGACATGTACCGTCGCCCATGGACATCTGCAACACTAAGGGAGCTGATACGTTGCCTACCTCGCTGGGACTGGTACTGAAGTGCCCCAACCCAGAGATGGGAGCAGTACCACCCTACATGGGGGACAGACTTGGGCTTCATATAATAAAGGCCTATCCACCTTTTTATTACCAGTAATATTTGAAACAAAGCCATATCCAGTATTTGATTCACAGTATATTTAAAACAATTATTTTGTCCGTTCAATGTCATAATTTTCTAAAACTTTTCTAGATAATTCTCGTGCTTGAGAATGGATTATGGATTTTTTTATATCATTCTGATTCTGACGGATCTACTAAATTGAATCAATTTGGTCGAAGGACACAAACAGTATTCAATGACATTGAACGATTCAAGTTTTTGTTTATTGGATCGCTTTGATTGATTCATCCAAAGTGATAAACAGAAATAAACCGTCGCAGAGGTAACCGAAGTCATTTTCAATACACAACTATTATACAAGCAACAACATGAGTGAGATCAGTAAACGCAGTCAATGCGAACTCATGCTGCACAAGACAGATGGCGCGAGTGTACCGTTATATCAAAAAAAAATATTAATATATCGTTCATAAATATCGATATCAAAAAAATCTATATTTTTATGAGCGATATTTGCATCCGTAAGTGTATTACGGGGCGTCCTGCCCCCACCCCCTCTCAACCTTTACCCTGATTGTCAGATCGACCTATCGCAAACTATTATATGACCTTTTTAAAGAGGGGAAATCCGATGGAGGACCATCAGCCGCGTGGAGAAGCGCGGCCGGTGTGTGGAATTCGCCATATCGGGGTGGCACTAGCACCGCAAGCAGAAGTGTTATTGCCACACCATGGTTAGGGATACCCACTAAAACCCCTCGCCCTTATGCCAGGGCCACGGGTAAATGGCCTAGTCCCTCCGCAGGACCTGGCAGTAAATTATAACCTATAAATCGTAGGCTCATTTTTGCTGCGATATCAACAAAAAAATATTAATTCAGTAAATCTCTATAATTCCCACTAATTTTATTAGGGTATTTCGTAAGACATAATTGATTATAAATTTTTAGCAAATGATAATTTATCTTTTTATGTGATAAAATAGAATTGAGATTCGAAGTTTCGCGTCCATGATCATTTAAAAAAATACACCTTTATATCGTGTATCAAAGAGTTAGATAGAAATCTACGATTCATGTTAAACCTTTTCAATTCTTATATATTTTATATTAGAGATCGTTGCTAAACTAAAATTAAATCAGTATTATTAATATGTACATTAGAAAGTCATTCAGTTTCATTTCAATGGTTTTTTTAGTAGATAAAGGCCTCTGAAGCGATTCCATACATCTAGTGATATCAATAAATATTTATCCAAAGTTCATGTAGGCAAAGCAACGGGTACGCTCTAGATTAAGTATAACTGTATTTTAAAATAAGCCTGGCGGTACGCCTCTAAGTTTTGCCCACATAAGTGACTAAAGCTAAACACACACTATGATTGTTAATACCGGACCCATCCTTTCACAACTGAGTGCTGAAACTTCACATGTAAAGCCGGGCTAAAGACGCCTTAAAACTATTATTACAGTTACTTATTTGTTCCTCAACGCCTAAAGCTGCATTTACACTAGCCTCGTCATACCGTATCATATCATGAGAAGTAGTCATTGGGATCATTATTGTATTAACCTGTGAAGCAACGCCAAAACTTACAGTTACAAAATAATATTTATGTATAAAGTTGTTTGAAAGAAAGCATTGAAAGTATACAAGGATTGTTTAAAAACAATAAATAATTATTAAATATTGATAATATCACGACGACAAGTAGTGTCCAAGCACGAGGAGTTACAAGACAGACATCATTTTAACTTTATCGATTAAAGTTTTCAATATGGATATTGCCTTAAAAACGTTTGTGGCCCCCGACAGTTCTTTTACTTAATTATTAAAAAAAGAAAGTTTCTATCAGCTATACCAATATAATAAACATTACCCACAAATTTAAAAAAAACTAAAGTATTGAATATCAAAAATAGACTAGGCTTAAAGGACTTCAAACAAAGTTTTAAAATCCACAAAAAAATCAAGCTGTTTCTAAATAATTTACAAGGATACGATATGATAACACTAGTGTATCCAGATACGTGCAAAATTTAAATGCGTCTTTGAAGTTGGTAACATTACTGCGCAGAACACAATCCAATTCTTGCCACAAATTTCTGATAACCGTTGACACATTCTGGACATGTGCCCTCTCGTGTACCTAACTTCAGTCGAGACGCATTTAAGTATCGCGTGTATTGTATTTGTAATCAAACCAGTTCTCTAACGCTACTCTTCATCTGAAATAATGTTATAGTTATTGACCATTTCACGGAGATGTTACGATGGGTTTAATGCATTGATAATGACGTTAAATATTAACAGATAATGTATACACAATAGAGCTATGTACTTTTAACGCTATAATTAAGACCTATTTGGATACAATCACACACAGTGATAAGGCCGCCTATTTTTGTATTATTTTGGTGAGCAATAGTGTTATCTATCCATCTTTAACATTATCCCCGATGGAGGCCGAGTATAACAAAAATTCATTCACACAACCAATCACAAGGTAATCTCGGCATCTTATTGGCGGGCCACGGCAAATAGCCCGCGGTTTTAAACACCCAATAATCATACGACACTTTACTGATTAGTAATGCTAATACTAAGACCTCTAAGCCTATAATATAGTAGATATAGTCAGTCCAGTCCCTAGGAGTGTGGCATACTTTGGACTCTACCAGATCGACAACAGCGCCCATGTTGTCTTGACACTGTAAAAACTTGTAGTCTGGAATGTTCTTGAAGTTTTCTAGAAGCCATGGCTGAAAATAAAATAAGTACTGAATAACTAGAAAAGAATAATCAAAGATGAGTAGCTAGTTGTCAACCACTTCTCCAACTAGCTAATGGTTATCGTATATAACCGGAGAGTTTTTGGCGGGAACTGGAAGGAGATGTTGTGCTGTGCAGTTTTATTTTCTAAAAATGCGTAAAATTATTTTAAAATGAACAATAGTTGTAGGATTTTGATAGTTTTTGAGTATTAATTATGTGTTTTGTGAGAAATGTGAACTGTATAGTCAAATGTGGCCTTTTGAGTTGTCACAAGAACTCCGTTGAATAGCACCAGCTGATAACCTACAGTTCAGCTGTGCTACACATAGACTTTAAGAAAATGAAGAAACTACATTAAAATCTAAGACCTGGCTTAAAAGCTTAGCTGCTAAGCCATAAACTTAAATAAAAAAACGCATATAACCGGATATTGACAAGTTTATAGCTTGGCCATCGGCTACCGGTTGGCGAGTCATTCTCCAAAAAGCCACAAGAGTGCTTAGTGCGAGTTTTTTTACTACTCAATTACGATCAAGTTAACGCAATTTTCTATGGCACAATTTATGTTTCCCTTCACGCTCACGAGATGGGACTAAGTGATTGCCATACAAATTTGTGTTAACTTGAACGTAATTGAGTAGAAAAACACTCGGACATATCACACAGCTAGTTTTCAGCCAGCTAGTGAACAACCACTAGTCGAATGACTTTTGGAACTTTTTGAAATTTTCGTTGGTTAGCCACCGCTAAGAAAAATAAACATTTTTAGGGTGAACGCGCATCTATACATTAGTCTTGTGCTTATTCGGTCACCGAACTAGTTCACTTTTACTATTGGGTCATTAGAAATTTTTGGTCTTCCTTCTTAGAAATCGAGTTATGAGAATAGTAAATACTTTTAGGGTGAACACGCATCTACACATTAGTTTTGTGCTTATTCGGTCAATGAACTAGTTCACTTTTACTTTAAGGTCAGAACTTTTCTGTCTACTTTCTTAGAAATCGAGTCACGGTTGCTCGTTGTCTGTCGGATCATTGACTGGCGCATTGAAATATAGCGCATTATAATATATATATATATATATATATATATATATATATATATATATATATATATATATATATATATATATATATATATATATATATATATATATATATATATATATATAATAGTTATCCTATTTTAGAGAATGTTGAATGAATGAATGTAAGTGGACAGGAAATAAAAGAGAACTTTCATACACTTTAATCATACACTATTTAATTGTTATACAGAATCGTCGATAGTATCAGGGTTGTGGTTTGGAAAACAGCATGCGCGAAACCAGATTGTATATATACGCGTTAGATGCAAGCAACGACCGTTTGTTTCAACGGCTGTGCTTTACGCGCCAATAGATCACGGCGGGAAATAGCGTGCGAGAAATGTCGCACGCACAATCGATGCGATATTTTGAACACACAGATTAGTATAGGTTTCACGATTGCGTACTTTTTTATAATGTTGGCAATAATGTCGCCACAATTTGAATCGTTTCTTTTACTATTATTATTACAAGTTATTTATTTATAAGCTGTTAGTTAACTTGCTTTATTTGATATTTGAATATATGTTCAGGTCAATTATTGGAACTGAATTTTAAATTTCGTGTGATTGTTCGAAAAATGGATCGCAGCGTGAAACGGCACAACTGGCTGTTTTACCGATTACATAAATATACTTACTACTAGCTAAATAACATGGGAGACCGTCTTATGCAAGGCATCTTAAATGCGTTTTGTGTAAAACGTATTTAGGCAATTTAATATGATTAACCAATTTTTATTTAAAAGCGATCGTTATGCAAGCGGCCCTTAGTTTCTTACCTTAAGCACTTTCTCAGTATTGCAGTCGCAGTGAATCATATTCCCACTGATCGAGAATTTATTGACATTATCAAAACTGTTGGTCAGAACGTATGTATGTATCTGTAAAATATATAGAAAGAAAAATAAAATATGATTCCTGTAAAATACGGGCTCCATCTGGAATAATATTGTAGTTCGTGACTGTGTCGAAATGTATCGCTACATTACGTACGACATTTGTGTAATACTTATTTAAATATTTATTTTGGTAAGGCTTTTTTTTAAGGCATAATTTCAGCAGACAGGCACACGGCCCACCTGATAAAAAGCGGTTACAATCGCCTATGTAAATTTGTAAGTTCAAAGGTGCTACAAATGCCCTGCTGCCTTAAGGGAGACTGGAATCTGGCCACTAATGCCGAAACATAACTGGAGGTTGTTACAGCGGCATACTGTAGACAAAGGATAGTAGCCATCTAGACGAGCAAATAGCAAACCCTAACACCTGGCTATGGGTCGTTTTGTCGACTTTTCCGACAAGCCGCTCGGCCGCTGCAAATTGTATTCTTTCTCCGATCATGCACGTAAATTAATACTGCATATTAATGTCATTAAAAAAGAATTACAATATCGCATCACAAATAACGCATTACACCCATTTCTGTCTACATCTGCGTGATACATTCATTACCTAGATTGGAGCAGTAACATAACAATTATTGAACTTATCATTCATTTAGAACTAAATCACTCGCTTTGATTTTACAAAAAAACGAGAGGATGAAAATTAAATATAAATTTAATCTATATACATATAATAAAACTGTAGAGCTCGAATTCCTGTACAATGAAAAAAATTGGTAAAAACCGAGTCAGGGGGATGTAAGAAGTGAAATAGAATTATTTAGATTTTTTTCAAATTGTTGTTTTTCTGCTTGTCTGTCTGTTTGTACCGGCTAATCTCCGAAACGACTTGACCGATTTAAATGAAATTTTGTATGGTGGTACCTTATATTCCTGGTCAACCTATAGGATACTTTTGATCCCGAAAAATTAAACAATTCTCGTGGAATAGTTAAAAAATCGCACCACGCGGACGAAGTCGCGGGCATCAGCTAGTAACCAATAATAATAATTTAATATCCGCAGGCAGGCTTTGTGGCGAAGCCTTAAGTAAGTAGCGACACCTCGGACCTGAACCCGCCTCCGCGTTTGCCTTAACCAACGGGCACGGAGTGGAGAGCGCTAGAGCTAAGACTCAAGCTCCAAGGGTGGAAGTGATAAATGGCATAACGTCGGAAGTAGCTTCGGTGAACCACCAGCCCACCTCTCTACACCCCTTAGCCACTCGCACTCATGTTGCCGCACGCAATTAACTAATACAGATGTAGAGCAGGTCAAATTATATTATGTAAGTATATGTGTGTCTGTCTGTCATCTGTGGAGGCTTATAATAACGTCATGATTTTTGCTCACGCGCGCTCACAACGACCCATACATGCAAATTTAAAGCACGCTTAGCCTTAGAGACTTACACGGTCAAAATATACAGGTGTAAATCCGGGCTTAAATGGAATACTTACAGTCTTCAGTTTATTGTTTGTAAGGGAGAAGAGCATAAAGTTGTCAATGAATTTGCTGCCTTCCAGCTCCAGGATGTTGGGTATATCGTTGTAGTCGGCGATCAACTGCCGGAGGCTATCATATGATTCCTCGCCCATCGCAGCAAGTGAGGTTATCTGTAATATTTAAGGGTAATTTATTTTCCTTAAAAGCCTGACTTAAGGGCTATTTACATGAAGAGAGTTTCTTCCCTCCAAGATACGATTGCCGAGAGCAAGAAAAAAAAACCATTTTATTTTATTTATTTAAAGGAATAGCCACAAGCTACTATATATATACAAAATAATAAGATCAGAGAATAATACTCAAGCCAACGACGTTGTCCACATGAAAACATTTACAAGATTATTAATAAAAATACAATAAGTACAAAAATATTAACAAAAGTAAAAATAGGGATATCAAAATAATTCATAGAATATATTACAGAAGAAAGATGTTAGATTGTTTTTAATAACAAGAGATGTAACAAAGTTGAAAATAAAAAGTTATTTCAGCTCGAGTGTACTATCAAAATCAGGTAATACAAGCGAAATGGACCTTTTAAATCTAGCAAGAGACCATGCAAAAATATCAATAATTATAAATAGAGTGTTATATGAATCAATCATGCGAAGTACTGAAGAACGTAATCCCTGGTGCGACATCATATAAACTAAACATACGATATCATACGTAGAAGGGCGATAATCGCCTGGTCATTGACTATTGACCTCTGTGTAAACAAAATACAAAATACCGAGCTCGAAAGGCAAGTCTCGCAATCGGTTCAAACTAATTTGTACAATACTCGCATGAACTTAAAAAAATGTTATAGGAGTTCTAGTTTCGACAAGTCGAAAATTCGTAGGCAAATGTCTCAATGCGATTTGTGTCGTGGTGTAAATAAAACTCTTGCTGATAATTATCTTACGATTATCGTATGACATACTCGTAGGCGAGTTTTTGGTTTTTGATGGAATGTACACATGTCAATGCGATTATCGTCTAACTCTAAAGAGTATCGCCTACGAAAATGGTATACGATTTTCGCCCCAAAACGTGTGATAAACTCTCTGCATGTAAATGGCCCTTTAAAGTTGCATTAGTTAGCGAGTGCCTTGTAGTTTTTTTAAATTACTATAAATTAGATTAGGCTACCTACAGTAAATAATATCCATTACAAAAATTAAAACGAAGTAACTGAAACGAACAGGTTGGCGGTAGGTTAAATAAAAACTTCAATATTTGACATCTTTGTCTTCTGCTTCTTTGGCTACTGAAAAGTGGCCGAAACGTCAGAATAAACATAAAATAAAATAAGACGCTTAAAACCGTTAAAACGTAATTTTATTATGGCGAGTTTTTTCTATTGCATGAGTCAGATAGCATTAACATAATTTATCTTTTGTACCGCCTCCGCCGGGCCCCGGTCGTAGCGGAAAGCTCAAGAAATGCTGGCTTGACGTTGTGAAGAATCGAATACGTACCAATGGTCTCACAACGAGGGATGCTGAAGACCGCGCGAAGTGGAGATGTAAAAGTAGGAAAGCGGACCCTGGGCAACCGGGAGTTAACGCTCGGATGATGATGATGATGCTTTCTAGAAGTTTACTCAGCGCGTTTCTCTAACAAAAGTTGGCAACACTGGGCTCAATCGTCATTACCACCTCTCTCATAAAACATTGATGTGAAATAGCTTTGAGATATCTTATTAAACACGGTAAGTGAGATTCCTTTCCCTATATGCCAGCCTCCTATCCTATCCCATCTTAGAGGCTGGCAACACTTCGACATCGCCCCTGGTGTTGCAAACGTCCAAAGGTGACGGTAACTACTCTCCGTCAATCATATCAGTGTCGATGTACCCGCCTCAGGCATTATAAAACCGTATTAATATTCGTACTTTGGACCCAAGTGTTAAAATAAACATTATACAAGCGTATAATAATTACATTGTTATAAGAAACATTCAGCTTGACGGTGTGAGGAGGCAGGTCCGTGGGCATCTCGGTGAGATTCCTCCGGGAACAGTCCACGGCCACTAGTCTGATCACCTCATCCTTCACCAGCTCCAGCCTCTCCGCAGCGCATGTGCAGTCAAGGTTCGCCGGTTTTATCTTCCGACAACTTCCATCTAACTGAATAACAAATGAAATTTGAAGCGGATAGATATTTGACAACTACAACTAGAGAAACCACAAATATTCGGCTTCACATGGTATTCGACCACTTTTTAAATATTCGGTATTCGGCAACTTTTTAACTATTCGGTATTCGGCCAAGCTGAATATTCATGGCATTTCTAGTTAAAACGTAGTTTAACTATCAAACATTTGTTATTGAAATATATACCTTTTTGAGTAATATGTATTATAAGCCATAATGGCGGTAGTTGACTTTTTTTGCAAGAAAAGTACGGCGGTAGCGTTCGCTAGCGGCACGTGCCTGTACACGTACGCAGCGTCATTGCCCCGCCTACATCTCACTACGCTTGGAGTATAAAACGAACCGCTCCGTTGTATCGGCACGCATTTCCAACGAATCCGTCGAGCAAGGACCATTGTCTTTCGTCAATCAGCACGCACTGCTCTAGTAATAGACGTGGAACACTGTCATTGACTGTTGGTACTGTCTAGGTGATAGACATGGAACACTGTCCCTGACAGTCAGTACTGTCTAAATTGCGGTAGGTGCGAGGAACGCTGTATCTAACAGCTAGTACCGCCCTAAAGTGACCGCCCTCGCTCTCATAACTAACTGTAATTGTTTCATTACTTGAATAACGGTTGTTTGTTTAATTATATCATTAAGTTTGTTATAAAATTAAATAAATTGTTTAAGATTATATTTTTTTTATTATTTTCCACTTTTGGTCGCTAAAAGTATAAACAATAAAAAAATAAAAGTCATTTATTCAAAACCACAATGCATAACAATGGAAAAAGTAACAATTTTGTGCAGTCCGTCGGTTACCTAAGTCCCGAACTAGGGTTCAACCTGTAAATTACAGTTGACTTTGGCAACTTTCGATAGTAGCGGAGTACAAAATACAATAAAGGCTAAAGTAAACATTGCAAAATTTTGAAATTCTCTACCCTTTACTAGATTACTGTACTAATAGGGTTCAGATGAAGAACAATTAATTTACTAAAGTAAATGTATGTTTTTTTCTTTCACTATTTCGTATTTGGTATTAGCCCGAATACTACACAGTATTTATGTGCGTGCTGGATGGCAGATCCTTCATAGCTTCGCTGGTTCGAGTAATTGTTTAGTGGACTGTGAGTTGATATTTCAAGGGAATATATGGGAGTGAGAGGTATGCCAAATCCTGCACAAAAACCAAAGGGGTAATAAGCATCACTACCTTCGGAACCCACCTCCAATGAGGCAGCTAGACGGCTTCCGAGGGCACGGCACTAACAGGTCCTCGGGTGGCACTTCGAAGTATGGCAAACTCTCACCAAAGCATGGCTTGTATATAAAGTTCAATGAGATATTGAAGAATGTGATGTGAAGCGGTCACTTGGTTTTAGCACGGAGAAAACTGGACGTCCGGATTGACCTCGCGTGCGTTTGAGACTAGCATCGCCAGCACGCAATGGCGGCAAAACGTGAAGAATATGAGATCTTGTTTTTTTTGTTTTATATTTTATTATTATTATTAATTAGTGTTTATACTTCATTAGTTAATGATTTATCATATGTAAGTTTTATATTGTTAATATTTCTGTATTCAGAAGTTAAATGAAAACTTGTTTGGGTGATTCTTTTATTTTGATTATAATTGGTTATTATGCTTTATATGTACAATGTCTTATATGCATATTTTTATTTCTTTCTTTCAAAACGAAAGCCAGCGGTACTTACAAACTACCCACATCAGTTTAAATTGTGATGCTCCAACAATTTGGCCGATTAAAAGCCGAATATTTCTGGCATCTCAACTACAAATCATTGGGTGGGCGCGGCCAAATTCTGCAAGACTGTAATGTCTCAAAAGGAGGCCGCGGAATGAGATAGGGAGAGAGATGGAAGTGCGCATGCGTCTCGCGGGCGTCGACGTCAGTCAGGAGCCCGGAGGCGCGGGTATGCGCATGATCTACCCCCCTGACATACCGCTGCAGGGGCCCTCTAGCATCTAAGGAGCAGAGGAGTCTTCACCCCTGTTGACGAAGTGAGTTTGCCTATCCCGGGGCACTCTCAAGCACTTGTGCGCTAGAATCGGCGTGGGCGTAACTACGTTCTAAGTCTCGTGCCTTTCCTACCATAAGCGCGGGGCACATGGGAGGGGGGGTGCTTTTAGTGGGGTATTAGCTCATGGGAATTTGTCCATGGGTTCGAGTCTCCACACAAGCCGGTAGATTAGTGTTTAGATTGCCTCAGTGGAAAGCCTCCATGATCGACAACGGTCTAATCCCTAGCAAAGGATCTGGTATGTGCGAAACGCATTTCCCCAGCCTGAAAAAAAAAACCAACGACGAGTGATCCAGTCGATGACAAGTGCTTGCTCTGATTAATTCACCAATTCGTGGACCACGCGATGGTCAACGGTTAATAACGCGGCATCCACCCGTAGAAGGCGATGCTTGTCAGGAGCCGAGTGGCTCGCTGATACCCTTAAGGTGACACACAGGCCAAAAAGTTCGTCTACTGACTGTGTCTCGAACTCTCTAGAAGAGTATTTACATATACACTCCTAAAGTCTAAAAAGAATAAAACTATATTTTCATAACGTGGCCAAACTGATTCTACCTTTGATTCTACACCTAATATTAATTAATTAAGTCAAGCCATTGACTACTTTTCGTGTCGAGACATTAACATATAGAAGCTGAATTTTTATCTACAGTAAAAAGTATAAAAAAAGCCTTATTTTTTTTATCGACTAATTTTCGAGTTTTACGAATACGTACGACAGCTGAATTTTTGTATACAAGTTGATAGGTTTTTTGAGTTCAGCAGACAGACGGTCCACCTGATGGAAAGCGGTTACTGTCGCCTGTGGACGTTTGTAACGCCAAAGGTTGCTACCAATGTAATTGGGATTGTTCACTTTTTTTAATTTAGCTTTTAGAAAAACTATTTCGAGGAATAAGTGTTCCTAAGCATTTCTGTCTAATTAAAATTCCAAAAAACGTACGATCCCCTTGTATTTTGTAAGAAATAAGTTTAACCTTTATTTGACATTACTAAATCCTATGACGTCATTAACACCTGGTGAAATGCATATGAATACTGCAGCCATTCAGTTTTAAACACACAAAAAGACCGACATTGCCTTTTTATGTCATTGTTATGTTATACAACATAAACATAAAGAAACATTTTATTCGACGTATTCTAGAATAAAATAAATACCCTATTTTACGTAATAAAAATACAAAATCAGAGGGTAATTTTTTTTAACAATCCCAATTGTTCATTTTGTTCCAAAAGTACATACAAGAATTTTTGGGGTTGGGACCTTCTATTAAGTATTAATTACTTGTATCAGAAGGACCCGCTCCCACTTAACTTAAACATTAAAAGACAACTTTTATTACAATAATCCTTATACAAATAATTTTTATGTGTTGTGTACCTACATCTGTGTGTATGAATCTGTGTATGTGTGTAGATGTATGAGACTAAGTGTTTGTGTTAATGTGCTGCTGGTCTTAAAAGGAGACTAGAACTTAGCCACTGATGCCGGAACGCAACTCAAGGTTGTTATGGCGGCATACTCTAGACCAGCCAGACCACCTAGCTGTGGGTTGTTATGTCGCCTCTTACGATTTACGATTCGTTTCTCCTTACCTCCTCTTGCACCTTCAAGTATCCGATTTGGACAATCTGGACTTCATTGAACCAGTTAAAGCTCAAGTCCAAAGCACAATATGTGTGGTTGTAATTCAGGAAGTTCACTAGATGGGTATTACTGTTATTATTCATCTCTATAGCCTTCAAGAAATGTTTGCACGGCATGCGGTTGTTTCCTGTAACAACACATAATGCTGATATTACATGATTCACTTCTGCTCTTCATTCGGATGCCGCAACTAAGCTGATCCTCCGTGTAAAATGATAATAAACTAGCTGTGCCCGCGACTTCGTCCATGTGGATTTATTTTCGCGGAACCCTAAAAAGTAAGTAGCCAAGTTACTCCTTATAAACATTCGCTATCTGCCAATGCAAGTCCCGTCAAAATTGGTCCAGTCGTTTCAGAGACTAGTCGGAACATCCAAAGAGACAGACAAAAAACTGCATTTTCGGAATCTGCTGGTCCGAATTATTCCCCCTGATTTTTTCACATTTTTATTTCGACGTTACAAAGAGACACTTCAGTTTTATTTATCTATATAGATCTGTATGTATCGTACATCTCTAAGCTACGAAGCTACTCTTGTTATGGGTAATATACAACGGGCAACTTTGGAGCCGTCAAACACACCCAGACCACAGTAAATAATGGAATGCTCGCTTACAATTACTATTCTAGCAATCTAACTCAGGAACTCTGCGTTCGAGTAAACTAGGTTAACAAAGGCATACAACACTCGACTACAAATTTAATATCCAGAAATTCATTAACTGCCTAGTCTTAACAGTTATACGAGGTTTATAGGCGCATTAAAAATAATAGAATAAATTATTCACAATCGCATTATTTTATTAACGACTAGCTTTTTTAAGCATCCTATAAACCTCGTGTAACTATAATGAATAAGGGAGTAACTCTTTTACTTACCAGACAAGTCAACATATATCTGCCGATTGCTATGCACCAGACTGAGGGGGAACTCTGTAAGGTTGTTGGCTGATGCTGCCAACACTGTCAGATTGAAGAGGTAGGCAAACGGCCGCTCCTTCGACGGCTGTAGTTTCGCACTTGTCAGATTGTTGTTTGAAATATTTAAGCAAGCTATCGTTGAGTATTTCGGGAATTGGCCTGAAAGTTTACATGAATGAATATATAATTTGAAACTTACTCCTTTTTAATCGACTTCTTACTGTCAGTCACTACCTGTTATTTATTGCTGTCAGAATTTGGGTTCCGAAAATATAGCAGAAAAATCCTTGAAATCAGACTGAAATGTAAAATTTTGCGGTTTGACAGCCATAACTTTTTTGTTTCTGAACCGATGTTGGTCATTCTTCGATTCGATTCGTTCGATTCATTATAGTTTCAGAATGATCTCATATAAATCTCATTGTTATTAGACTTTGAATTCCAAAGATATATAGATATAGCGATAAATCCTTAAAATTAAGTAGAAAACGTTGTAGTGATTGAAGTCTGTAACTTTTTTATTTCTGAACCAATTTTGATCATTATTTTTGCGTTAGATTCAGAGTACTTTCATAGTAGTCTAGTATTAATTTCATTGTTATCGAATTTTGCGTTCCGAAGACATAGCAAAAACTCGTTAAAATTATGCAAAAATGTTTAGTTTTTGAGGTATTTCATTCATAACTTTTCATAACGCATTCAAGAAGCTACCTTAGTAGAGATACCATATCTGTAACTTGAAAGTGTAAAAAAATCTTATCATAAAAGAAACCGACTTCAAGAGTAACTAAAAATCAAAATAAACATTTTCTACAACATCTTGAAGTCGATGAAAGAAAAACATATAAATTACCATATACATTGTTACAACAACAAAATATTGCAAAGTATAGTAATTTTTATGTTTTACTTGGCACCGACTTTAGAAGTTGTGGAAAACGTTATTTTCTTTATTGCTTTTTTGATGTCACTCTTGAAGTCGGTTAATTTTTTGTTAGAATTTTTTTATAGACATATATTGAACTTACGTCGTTTTTTCTCTTCTCTTATACGGTACACTTCATCGCAGCGAAAGAAAAACAGAACACAACATTACTATCGTTACAAAAGATACTTCTAAATAGATATATACCATTTTATTATCAACTCAATGTTGATATCTGGGAGCGTGACCCAAGAAAGTTTAATACCGTGAGAGATAATATGCATGCCAATGGTCTAACAGTTAGGTACGCCGAAGAGCACCTGAAGCAAAGTAGATAATGAACCAAACATAACCGAAATTTAACGTCAGGCTGATGATGATTACGTCAAACAGGTTTGAATACCAGTGGTGGTATCTTTTATAACAACTCACCAACGATTTTTCCAATGTTCCCATCAGTGAAGGCCATGGAAGCAAGTCTCCTGAACATAGAGTGGGAGACGTCCAGCTCATCGATGCTTGCGTTTATCACGTGCAAGTACGTCTTGTTTTGGAGAACTGAAATAATAATTCATGAATAAATACATATACTACTTAATCTAACAATAGCTTGGAAATATCATAATAAGTAAAATAATGACTTTAAAAACTAATACAATAAAAGAAAAATGAACTTATTTATTATGTAATAGTGGTCGCCCGTGGTCGAAATTCGATCTTAAGATTCTGCTGTCAAAGACTATACTTCTATAATCACAGATTTCGCCAAGGTTACACTGTTAATTTGACTTTAACAATAAACCAAAGAGTATATATATATATTATGCGTATGTGTGTCAAATACATGGTAGTGTGTGTAATGTTTTTTTTATTGATTTAATGTATTTGTATACATAATTTTAAGAAAATATTAGCCTTCTGCATTCCTTCTCTAGTATATAAACTATAAGTGTGCGAAATTTCATACTCCTCCGTCCGCGCAATTTTCGTCAAGAGGGGTACAAAGTTTTTGCTTCACGTATTAATATATAGATTCTCCCCATAGACCTTCAAGACTATAAGTAGAATACTGAGCCTAGATCACCGTCTTCTATATATAAGGCCCAGAAGGCTGGCTATGTTTCCTCTCTGCATCGCCATAATGATCCGTTGCCCGGGGTAGGCACCAGCCCACTGATCACCTGATGAATCAATTAATCGTTTTGATAAATTTTGGTAAGACTCATAGCCTCAGGACGCCACGGTCCAAGCGTTTCAGCAGCAAAGGGCACAAACTCTCAATCCGTGCAGGAACGGAGAAAGAATATAATTTCTTGCGGCTTGTCGTAAGAGGCGACTAAACAACCCATAGCCAGGTGGCAGGGCTTTATGCTCGTCTGGATGGCTATCACCACTGGTCTAGAGTATGCCGCCATAACCGCTTTCCATCAGGTGGGCTATCTGCCTGTCTGTTAAGCTCACGCAATAAAAATAAAAACAAACATATATTATTGAGGGTTGCATATTTGTGCCGCTTGATTGATTCAGATGTTTCAGCCGCCGAACAGGCTGATCTAGACTTATTTGGTAAATCCGACCTGCGTGGACACGTTGGCCGCATCCCACACCAAAGGCTTGCCATGTTGCTACCCAATTAGAGTCATTCCGTCAGGACGCCTACCATCGTCACGTGCAATACCGTTCGGCTCCAATAACACCGACACGTTAGAGGTGGCAAGCATTATAAATAATTTATAAAGAAATAATTCATGTAAGTAAATTCATTCATTTTTGATATATCTATCTAATAAAGATCATAATGGACGTTGATGAAGAAAATATACTTAATTGTACTGTTTTAAAAGAGTGAGTTAACAAAAATAACATAAACAATACAATAACTACGTAATTAATAATAGTCATAGCAAGTTATTTAAGGCTCTATTAAATATTTATAATCTTAATGCCATTATGAAAAATGGTTTTTGTAATCCTTTCTTATTGAGCCTATAAACCCGATATAATTAAGGATGATAAGATAGTGAATAGTCTTTATCTGTATCAAGTTAAATAATAGAAAACTTTGTATATTAAAATTGTAAAACATAGGCGGAAAGTAAAGTAACAGGATATGTGACAAACAAATAAGACTCCATACCAGTAGTGGACTGCGTTTGATTCACGAAATGGCTCAAGATTGCAAGGTGTTACCAACACAATGACGGACTTCGAAGGGGGATTTATGGCCGTAGCACAATTCAAGGTTGTTATGGCGGTAAGCTCTAAGCCAACCATAAACTTCTCAATAACTGTTGGGCTAGAGCTTTACCACTTCAGAGAAATGGACAATATACTCGCCATGCGTCTCACAGGCTGATGGGTAAGTAATAAGTAAAGTTAAAGTATTAAGTAAGTTAGTAAATATTAAGGAATGTAATAGAAAGAAAAAGTTTTGTAAAAGAAAAACTATGTATTAGATATAAGTAGGTTTAAAAAAAAAAAAGAAATTACAAAGAAAAATGTATAACTAAAGAAAATCTTTACATCCCTTGTTTGCGATTAACACAACCTTTTCATTCATTACTACATATTAATTTAATTTTTCATTAATGATGTATCTTATTAATGCAACATTAATATTACAATCTAATCTAGGAAATAAGACTAATGAGTAATTTAAATCTGACCTAAAATAACTAGATGCAACTTAAACTCATAATGTGTCCAATAACACGTTTCCTATTGTCTTTATTAAGGAGAAGACACTTTGTTCATGTGTTCTTTGTTAATGTTTAGCACATAGCACTACTGTATTTTATTATTATAAGAGTCTTATGGTTTCGTCCTTTGAGTCTTCTTAATAAATCTGTATTATGAAGGAGCTGTATGGCCTGGACATTTACATGATGATGAAGCCGTTGCTGGTGGACTGCAGCGTATTTTCTAATTACGTTATTGACGAGGTCCACTTTTAAGGCTCAATGGAGATCGTCTAATCGTATGTACCAAGAAGCATTGATCATGTCCTTAAATACTATTTTGGAACCTTTGTATCATGTTTAAATTGGTTGGCTTGGTGCAGCCCCATAGTTGTATACCATAGGTCCATACTGGCATTGGAATCTGTTTATACAGGAGTAGGTACTGATAGAACAGAATATTTGCCGAGAAGCAAGCACATTTTTAGTAGCGTAAATCTAACTCATGACGTTTCTTTTTGACATGGGCTTTTCAGCGTCTAATGTCTAATTTATATATACCGGATGATAGTTAGGCTGTTTGTTTGTAAAATCAATGTCAATAAACATCTAACATAAACAACATCTATAAATCTAATATAATAAAAAGCCTGTGAAATCACAAAATGTATAAATACTAATCAAAAGCAAGAACATTAGAAAGAATAATAAAAATCAAATAAAACCATCTTTCATGAACTAAGAGAGAGGAGGCAAATCAAAAAAGTCTGATAGGCGCAATTCAGACATGTGTGATCTATCTAAATGTGCTGAATACAAAGAAATCACACATCTGCAAAAAGTTGAACCATTGTTTAATATAACTCGAGCGTACGATTTACTGTTTTCTGTTTTGCGTGGCATGAACGATCCACAGTGTTTATAAGTTTATTTAAACAGGATAATCCTAACAATATTAAAATAGCATTACAGCCCGATACGCAACTCACTTTTGTTTCCATTTCCTGGAATGGTGCTATAATAACTTATGCTTAAGTACAATCCTACAGTACATATAAGGATGTTGTATGTCAGACTACTTTTACCTGCTAGGTCTTAGGCCTGAGTGGGTTTTTTTTAGATTTTAATTCAATGTCTGAATAAGGGCACACCATTTTTTTACTACGTGAGTTCAGCAGACAGGCAGACGGCCACCTGATGGAAAACGGTTACTGTCGTTTATGGACATTCGTAACATCAAAAGTGCTACCAATGTGCTGTTGCTCTCTTAATGGAGGGAGACTGGAACCTGGCCACTAATACCGGAACACAAAGTCGTTATGGCGGCATACTTTAGACCAGGGCTGGTAGTCATCCAGTCGGGCTAATACCTTATCACCTAGCTGTGGGTTGCTTTGTCGCCTCTTACGACAGGCCGCCTGATCGCTGGAATTAGTATTCTTTCCCCGTCCCTGCATGGATAATTCCCTGTCCCATCCCATAATACAATCCCACATTTCATCCCATTCCTTCTGTCTGATCCCTCTATGTCATCCCCCTATCCCATCCTACAGGCTGGCAACGCGTTTACTTCGCCATTGGATAGACGATAGTAACCACTTTCCATGAGCTGGGCCGTCTGACTGTTTTCCAGTTTCAAAATTAAAAAAAATTAAAAACATGAATAAGCTAGTAGATGCAAAAGCCACGATGGCAAATTTAATAAAGAGGTCATATTTTATCGCGCTGCGAATATCGCTGCGCACGCGCATCTATACATTAATTGCATAATTCGATATTCCGACACGCGGCCGTGTGCTGGATATGGCGCGTGTCTATTATTATTTAATTTTCACTATGCTTTGTTATTCAATTATTACAGAGTTACAAAGAAGGAAACCTAACTCTAAGTAATCCTAGTTAACTAATGTTAGTTATGTTGTATACCTATAATCCCTTAAAACTACAAATACAATAGTAAGCTTAGACCATTGTCATCCATGCGTATCCTCTATCTTGTTGAGACCTTTGGGCCAATGGATCCTGAAGATAAACTACAAGTACAATAGTGAGCTTAAACCATTGTCATCTATGAGAATCCTATCCTGTTGAGACGCCTGGACCAGGAGATCCCGAGGCTATGAGCCTCTAAATAGAGCTCTGAAAATGCCTAATAGAATCTTAAGGTAATCAAAGAGCTGGTTCCTATTTCGAACTACGGATGAGTACCCGTGTGTGTGTCACAAGAAAAGACATTCCCCTGAGTTAACAAAAAAAAAGAGATGGGTTAAGTGGAGGATAGGAACTAATACAATACAATAATATACCAACACCATCATCATCATTTAAGAGCTGTACTCTTGTCAATCTTCTCTATTGTTTTACTTCTTTGTACGACACGACACTCATTTTTTTTTCGATCCCATGAATGCTCTCCCTCTCCTTACCTTCGATTAACGTGCTCAAGAAGATGTCGTGTCGTAGCAAATAGCCAAACATCTCCCTTCTTTCTTCCAGAGTTTATACCAACATGATAAGTTAAATATAAAACATGTTTATATATATGATAGCTAATAAAATGTATACGTACATACTAATATTAATTGGTTAGGATTCAAGTCAAGTGTTCATCTTTAAAAAAGGATTTTAAAAAAATCATATTAATTACTCACTTATTGTAGGGAGGATTTCCTTCAAATATGCGCTATCCATGTTGCAGCAAAACACGGACATATTGTTAGGTCCCAGAGTGCTGCAGACCCCCTTTTGGGGGCACATGGAAGGAGGCATGTGGAAACATTTGCCCTCCTTCAGGTGTAGGTCAATGGGTTCCGGGCGGGCTGTTGACGCTGGCGTTTGCTGTCACCAGAAGACATCTTTTACTCTTAGTTACTAAATAAAATTAACGTTTAATATTTGACCATACTGGTCGGGTAATAAATATATTTTTTATTAATAAATAAAATACATACATTCAAATAATTATGTATTAAAAATGCATGCGTTCCGGCCAAAATTCGTACGCGCTCTTTGAGTTTGGGACCGTACGCTAGCAATTACCGCTATCACGACTTAAACCCTGGTCTTGACTTGTCCGAATTATCCCATGTGATTTCTATTTTTATTAATTTATTATACAAGCTTGAATACATAATTATTATAGTAAATAAAATAAATAAATAAATAAATAATCGGCAGACAAACACACACACACTGTATATCCCCAAATTAAGCAAGTTACGCTTGTGTTATGGGTAATATATAACGGACCATTCTGGGGTCGATCCCAGACACCCAGACCATAGTAAATAACGGAGAAAATACGTTTCCGAAATTTACTATACCAGGAATCGAACCCGGAGCCTCTGCGTTGCAGTGAGGTAAGCCGGCAAAGGCTAAGCCCGCTCAACTACAGAGGCCGTCAATAGTAATAGAATATGATCGTTCATTATCTATGTAATTATAAAAATTACATAGATAATGAACGATCATAAAATTTGAAAATTATAAACACAAAAATGAATTAATAAGTTTAAATTATGTACTTCCTAATTTTAAAAAAATCAAATAATATATAAGTTCCAAATCGCTATCGTTTGGGAACGTGCCTAAAACGCTGGCCGCATTTCCGCTCTAGATGGCAACGAGACGATAGATCTCGATAAAACCAAGACCCTATGACCTTAGAGTTTCGACACCGAACGTCATAAATACGTAGCCCCTGCCAATAGATGCATATTTGTGGGGTTTTAGGGCCTCCTGTCGTGCGGCAGCTGCGCCAGCTAACGCGACCGTGTCTGGAAGATGGGACGCAGCCAAAGTGTCAACGCACGTGGCGTCCCACACCAGGGGTCGTCCCATTTCGTTCTAAATTGTCGACTTTCGATAGTAGGGCTGAAAGTAGAATATATTTGTCCACGTAAAATGGGATAGTTTTGGCTCCAAAGTCTACGCGAGGAAAGATGTGTAATCTCTAGTGATATTTAGGCATTCCCTGATGAAGACGAAAGAGGTAGAGAGACAACCTGATGGAAAGCAGGATCCTGGTCAATGAACTTTGCAACACCAAGATACTCGTTAATAAATTACCGGCCTTAAAAAATATAATGACCTCCCTTCTTAAACCACTCCATATCGTAGTACAGATACGTACGTATCTGTACTACGATACGTAGTTTCCCGCTGATTTTCCATCAGCGGGAAACCGCATTTAAGGCTAAGATCACTATGACCTTCCACATACCTCTCTGGGCGCCATCTGCTCCGATTCATCATATCTCATCTCTATGGTGGGAATGTAGGTGGCTAGATATAACACGAAGCACCATAACGTTACCTGCGGAAAAAAATCGTTTCATTATCTTGATAATGAAAAGTGTAATTCGTACGAAGACATATATTATTTGGAAGTAGAAAATGTTTATCTATATATTTATTGATCAAGTTTTTGGCGGGAACTAATCTGTGATGCGACGTTGTGCTATTCAGTCTTATATTCTAAACATGTGTAATATTATTTTAGAATAAACAATAGTTGTAGCACAGTTTCTTAGTAGTAATTATGTGTTTTTGTAAAAATGTGAACAGTGTAGTCAAATTTCGCCATTCTACTTATCACAAGAACGCCGATAATTGACGGCAATCGAAGAACCACTGACGACATACTACATCAGACGAGGATGTATGGACTAAATTCCTTTGCCTGCCATTGTGGCGACATGTACTGACTAAGCAAGTTATTAAAATAAATAGTAAAATATCTTTGAAAAATACATTGAAATAAAGTGTTATGTCATTTTTCTGAGACGATGGCATAAGGAAATAAATAACGAGGTCGCCTTAAAGAAATTTAAAATTAAAATATACATACGTTTACAATGTGAAAACACATTTTAAAAACCGATATATTTGCCAAAACTTTTGGTGATAAAACGATCTTCCTTGAACAAAACACAAGATAGAGATTAAAATAATCTGTTAAAAATAGTTCACAGATGAATACGCGAAACAGGTGGTAGTTCAGTCAATCCGTGCGGTGGTCTGGCACATATTGTAATGTTTTAATAGTTCACATATAATAAATATTTAGTAGATCTTTGGGAATAATATTACCATTGTACTATGATCACACTCCAAGTTTTTTTTACTGTTTTCGAGGCCTCCAGAGTTTTTTTTATTGCACGAGTTTAGTATACATGTAGACGGCCTACCTGATGGAGAACGGTTACCATCGCCTATGGAAATTTTTAACACCAGAGGTAATATCAATGTGGTGCCGCTCTCTAAAGGGAGACTGGAACCTGGTCACCAATGCCGGAATACAACTCAGTTTTTATGGCGGCACATTCTAGACCAGGGGTGGTAGCTATCAGACGGATAAAATCCCCACCACCTGGCAAAAGTTTTGGAAATTTCTTAATTTTATGTATTTATTATGTCAGAAGTAACAAGACATCTAGACCGTTGTCATTATTAGATACATTTTACTGCTTGGCTCATTTTTTTTTGATCACAAACAAAAAATTTTGTTGAAGAATTTCTAATCTAACCTATTCTTTGTTTATATTATGCCCACTTTTACGGTAGCTAGCAGGAAATTGGCTACGAAATGCGCGATTATGACAATTGTTCAACATATTGTGTTGCGTTTACATACGAACCCTATAAGAGGTTTATAACCCTATAATCTCTTTAAAAAGAGTTAAAACAAAGTATTCTTCATAAGATTTCGATTATAAATAACACCTCTTTTTACGTTTTTTAAGGGCCTATTAAACGTATAATTATTATGTATAAGGGCGTTGCAGCCTCTATAGTAGAACCTATTTTCTTATAGACTGTTATTTAAATATAATTGATATTTGATTTAATTTTATAATCTTAAATAAATTAAACTAAGAATAAACTATATATACAAGCTAAAATTGAACTATAAAATCTAGTACCAGAAGACCACTGTCAGTTGGAAACGTGCCCAAAAGACTGGACACGTTGCCTCGCTGTATCGCAACGCTAATTCGGGGTCCGAGGTTTAAATTGATATTTTCCATGTCAAGCTCGGTTGTTTGTGAAAATTATTGAGAGAAATACACTTCTGAATTATCCATTATTGTGTTTACAACGATTATAGAAACAACAACCACGATAT
Source organism: Dendrolimus houi (assembly GCA_039645545.1). Lineage (NCBI taxonomy): Eukaryota > Metazoa > Arthropoda > Insecta > Lepidoptera > Lasiocampidae > Dendrolimus > Dendrolimus houi. Next base: position 1,231,380 of record CM077122.1, read on the forward strand.
TTCTAGTTACAAATAATTATATATCTCTTTACCGACCACAACAAAGGAGGTAGTACAGGGCTTCTATAGTTACAGTTTTTATTGGAAAATGGTCATAAAATTCCTGCAAGGCCACGTTACATCTGGTGTTGTAAGTGAAGGCGACGGTAACCACTTTCCATGAGGTCGGTAAAGAGAGACTAATGTATAATAAATTAATACAGTAAAGAAACCTTAAACCTAATTAATTAATATTGCCTCTGCGAAAAATTATCAAAACGACTCATCGACTCTTTCAACTGATCAGAGGGCTGGTGCTTCCCTCAGACAACGGATAAATATGGCAATCCAGCGAGACAAACAAGCTTCTGGGCACCTTACCCATAGAAAATGGTGACCTAGGCTCAGTATTCTACTTATAGTCCTGAGCAGTGATACTCAACCTTTTTCTTGTAAGGGCCACATAGATGTATTAGATAAGGTGCTGCGGGCACAAAATAAATTTATTTACGTGTTTTTTTATTGCTAGAATATAAAAGAGTTTTGCGACCCACATCGTCTATGTACTTTTGCAACACCAGAAGTGTTACCAATGTAATGGTACGACTATTAGTATGTCAGACTGGCCACTTACAAAAACTCGGCGGACCACATGTGGAATTTTTCTTTTTTTTTACTTGGGGAAATACGTTGCCGCACCGTCAGCCGCGCCGAAGAGATCGCGGCCGGTGTGTGGGGCTCCCCCGACGCCGATTAATCAATACGACCGGCGCCGGGTATACCCACTAAAACCACAAGGGAGCCTTCATCCGCCTGGGTGCCACGGTATATCGTGCGAGTATGACCCGCGACCCGGCGGGCGGTAGGCCGCCCCGTAAATAGGGGCGGCCTCTTCTGTGCGAGCCGGGGAGGTTGAGTTTCCCCGGCTCTGAAAGGGTCACGGGGCTACCTCTCGCGCCCTCTCGCGGCATTGGTGCGGGCGGAGGCCAGTCACGTCCCCGAGGCCTCAACGCCCGCTGCCGCCCGCCCGTGGCTCTTGTTTGGCACGGGCGTTACTCCTGGCCGCTGGGCGCGGCGGTTGGTCGTGATTCTGCCGTCGTGGCCGCGGCCTTGGACCACATGTGGCCTGCGGGCTGCGGGTTGAGGTACCTGGATAGCTGGCCTTGAGGGACTATGGCTAGAATACAATATAACTAAGTTTTCTTTTATTTTATTATTAATAATTAGAATGTAATACAATTTGTAATTAATATTAGGTTGGGGAAAAAGTTACTTCGCATTTTATATAAAAATTCAAAAGGTTTTTTTTATAAAGTTTATTTACATTTGACTAAAGTATGTAGGTGCCATTTTGTTGGATAACTTTTTGCCATCTTGTAGTTAGGGCCGTGATCCCATTGCTATAAAAATTTTGGGGCTTCTGATCAAAAAACTGCAACAAGTGGTTTTGGCAGTCCTCTCGTGATGTTAACCTGACACTGCCTAAGGAATTCTGCAGAGACCGAAACAGGTGAAAATCTGAAGGTGCAAGGTCAGGACTATACGGCGGATGCATTAACACTTCCCAGCCAAACTCTCGTAATTTTTGCTGAGTGGCTAAAGATGTGTGAGGTCTAGCGTTATCATGGTGAAAAACCACATCCCTTCTGTTGATTAATTCCGGCCGCTTACTCTCAACTTTTTGCTTTAATCTCATCAGTTGTTCGCAGTACAGTTCAGGATCGATGGTCCTGCCTGGCGGTAAGAGCTCATAATGAATAATGCCCTTCTAATCCCACCACACACACAACATCACCTTGTTGCGAGTTAACCCGGGTTTCGCCACAGTCTGTGAAGCCTGTGACCGGCCTTTGACCACGATCTTTTTCGTACGTTCTTGTCGTACGTGATCCATTTTTCATCAGCTTCTTCAAAAATGGTTCGGTTTCATTACGTCGTAATAAAGAATCACAAATGAGTACACGGTTCATTAGGTTTCTTTCAGTAAGCTCATGAGGCACCCAAAAATCGAGCTTTTTTGTGTACCCAGCTTTTCTCAAATGCGCCAAAACCGTTTTTTGGTCAATTCCCAGTTCTCCAGCTACATCGTAACTAATAATATGCCGATCTTGCTCCACTTTTTCAAAAATGGTATCGATTTTGTCCTTAACAAGCTGACCAGAGCGACGTGCATCTTTAATATCAAAATTTCCGGATTGAAAACGCTTAAACCAAATTTGCGCTACTCTCACAGATACTGCTATAGGTCCATAAACATCAAAAAAAAAATTGCGGCTTGTGTTGCATTTTTACCTTTTTTGTAGTAAAATTTTAAAATGTATCGAATTTCTTCATTAGATTCACTCATTTTAACAATAAGAAAAACAAATGAAAATCACACATTTTCCTAATTTGAATTTGCAATATTTAACATTTGTATAATGTGATAATTGTGTACAGATTATAATTGGAGATGATTGTATAATAATAATACAATTACAAGTTACATATATCCTATAAATAAACCTAACTTAAAAATATATATACAATAGTAAAAAAACTAAAATTAAAATAAAAACCTAAGTTAAAACTTAATAAATTTGGAATTGTCTTCTTTAAAATTAAAACTTTTTAATGATACCAAAACTAGCCAGATACAAATGGTATAGCCAAACAGATCTTATTACAAGTTCATACATACTATATGCGAAAAGACTTTTTCCCCAACCTATTATTACATATTACATTGTATTCTACCTATAATTACTTTAGAGTAAGTCGAATCCTAAGCTTAGGAAACCAACCGTCTTCTGTAATGGCACATGTGGATCATGCACATTGCTACGTAATAAAACAAACCGCATTATAAATATCTTTGGCTTGCGTAACACCTATTAATATGTCTACCGGCATATGTAGAATAATTTACGATGCATTCGCCTATTAATAGACCCCTTTCCTTGATTATATACAAAATTAATCTGAAATTAACTCCATCGTCGTGCGTCGTTTTTTGATATGAATGAGTCATGCTGAAATCATGATCTTGACTGCAGCTTTTAGGGCCGATTCAATGTAATACCACACTCTCACAGAATATTAGCGTGAACCGCCTTGAACTAATCGTGTTTCATATACTCATATGAGAGTTTCGATAGACAACTTTCTCCTGCCTCTATTCCAAACCCATATGTCGTCTTTTCTATCCCATTCTTCGTGCCTGATCTCTCTATCTCATCCCCTTATCCCATTCTATTAATTCCAGCCTAAAGGCTGCAGGTGATGCGTTGTTTTCGCCATTGGTGTTGCAAACGTCTACAGGCGACAGTAACCACTTTCCATGAGTTGGTCCGTCGTCCAGGGGCCCAATTCTGCTATTTCAATATCTTGGCGTTGCGAATATATTCATAGTACCTGTTGCGGACAGAGAGCACTCCCCTGACCCGCCCGCCAGAGCACACCTTCTCTCCGCGCCTTGCATACCACCGACGCCCATAGCTCACACAGTTAGCAGCTAGGTGTCGGACGGAACATACGATATAAGAAGAGGCTTTGTAGGCTGGAGCTCAGTTCAGCATTTCAGCATTCCCAGTGTCAAGGAATTCGTGGTGATGTCGGCGCCACACACACCTCCACGGGAATGCTCCCCTACATGCGCGTCCACCAGACGACGAAGTTCCACGCTGGCTACCGACCCCCGTGACCTCATCCGCCGGGATTAGGGCGATGTTTGAGAGGTCGCGAAAATCTCCTCCATGTCGCTGATAGGCCACCAAACGCCACAGTTGGCCACCTAAAGCCCGAGATGGCCATCGGATGCCGCAGACTGGCCAACCATGTCGCAGATGGAGCCAATACGAAGCCCGTGATGGCCACCGAATGCCGTTGATTGTCCGACGCGAGCCGCTGATAATCCCTTATTGCCAGACGGCTCCCGTACCCCGTTGCCCTCTGCGAAATCAGTTTGCTGCAAAGAGCTCAAGCTCGAGGCCCCACACCGGCTCTACCACCACTAGGCAGAGACGGTGACCCTGGTAAGGCCAGAGCTATACACAAGCACTTGCACTTAATGGCAAGTGCTACTCTCTCTCTGCCATGCAGCATTATATTCTCTATTACTCGTCTATGTATAGTTTTAAATTAATTGTAAATATCAAAATAATAAGTTTTATTTGGAAGAAGCAACTGCCACCAATAGTTCCACCATTCCATTACGATAGTGTCAAAAATTCGTATTCTACTAAATCCACAATATCTCTTCGACATCATCGTGGCGGAATAGTAGCAACAACAAATGGCATTACCATTAGCGGAAATGGCGTTCACCGAAATTAATATTCAAAAGCTACCAAAGATTCAGCTTATTTTTTATAAATATTTATAGAGTGGCATGCCGCGGGTACGCCATTAAAAATAGCAGTTTTTTTTATTACCAGAGTTCAGCAGACAGGCAGACGGTGCATCCAATAGAAAGCGGTTACCATTGCCTATGGTCACTAGCAACACCAAAGGTGCTACAAATGCGCTGCTCTCTAAAGGGAGACTGGAACCTGGCCACTAATGCCGTAACACAACTCAAGGTTGTTATGGCAGCACACCCTAGACCAGGGGTGGTAGCCATTCAGACGGGCAAATACCTGACTGTGGGTTGTTTTGTCGCCTTTTAGGACAGACCGTCTGGTGGCAAGAAAATTGTATTTCTTCTCCGTTCCTGCACGAATAAAATATCAAAATCGGGCATAACTACGATGGAGACGATAGTGACCGGCGACTTTGACGAGATAGTATTAGCAGAATTAGGCTCCTGTTTGCCTGCTTCACAAAAAAATAAGCTTTGGCGTGAAATACATTATCACGAATGCGTCACACAAAAATATTGTTATCAGTCCCGCCTAACATCACTTCCGTTGCTTCTATGACTTAAAAAGTAATCCCCACACATGATTGTGTCAAATACAGTACCTACCTTTGTAATTCAACGATAAGATAAGCTGTGAAGCCAGCTTTATACAAAAACAAATTTATAACAAGTAATTAAAGAGCTAACTACCCAGTTGGTTTGGAAATATTCCCAAAATCCCAAGAGAAGAGATTAAACAACGAAATCAATTTAGGTAGCCTCTTATACAAACAAATAAAGCAGCCTACATGAACAAGTTTTAAAAATTGTTCATGTAGGCTCGTTTGCGTAATCTTATGTAGTAGGTACTAGGAGATGCCCGCGACTTCGTCCGGCTTGACTTGAAATTCCCGCGGGATTCCCGGGATAAAAAATACCACACTTTATTAAACAATCGCATTGGAATTCGATTTCTTTTTTAATCCGGCCATTCTAAATAATTCCCAGCAAATCTCCGCGGGATTCCCAAGAATAAAAGTAGCGCAGGTTTTAAGTCTGAGAAATTTGCTGTCGATCATCGAAAACCGCATCTAAATCGCCTTAGTAGTTTTTACGTGAATCCCAAACAGACGAACGGACATGAAATCCAAAAAAAAAATCATCGTGTTCTCCAAGGTTTGTATAGTAGTGTATCAATCAGTCAATTACTCTTTATTGTCCACCAATACAAAAAAAGGACTTGCAGACTAAAAGTATGTCTCATTATGCAGAAAGGGCGGTCTTATCGCTAAAAAGCGATCTCTTCCAAACAACCCCAGGAATGGATCGAGATTGTAATACACGATGGTGGTATACATAATACATAGTATAACTTCTTACATTCTAGTAATAAATATATAAATGCAGTATATACGGATGTTCTATATATTAAATAGATATATGTTATATATAAAAATGAATCGTAGAAATGTATGTGTACGTGCATAACTTGAGAACGACTTAACCGATTTTGATGATATTTATTTTGTGTGTTTGAATGGGTCCCCGGATGGTTTAAATTCACAATTATAACCGGTAGGTGGCGCTGAGATCGGGTTCTAGAATCCTCCTAATCACCTGGACCGATTTTGGTGAATTTTTTTGTGCCATGAATCAGTCTTTTAGGAATTCAGAAAATATGGCGTTACGAAGTTCGCCGGGTCAGCTAGTACTTAATATAAATATAACATACAAATACATATCTACAAAAATACATAAATGTTTATAGATAAATATATATGTATATACATTTAAATATCATCATATTTCAAGGACAGGTGATATTTTCTGATCATTGTTTTAAAGTAGTGCATTCCAGTTGCTTTTTTTAAAATAGCTTCAATGTACAGACACAGCATTTTTAAAATTTTATAATATTACTAGCCCGCGACTTCGTCCGCGTGGTGCGGTTTTTACTAGATCAAAAGTATACTATATGTTGACCAGGGCGACTTCGTCCGCGTGGTGTACAAACAGAGAAAGAAAAATTTGAAAAATCTAAATTTTCAACTATCCCACGGGAACAGTTTTATTGTTTTAATAGATTTTCGCGGATCAAAAAGTATACTATATGTTGACCAGGGATATAGGCTACCACCATACAAAATTTCACGCGTAAAGTCCGTCGTCTATATCGCTAAACGAGAGTACTACAAACGTCTTACTCGTCTCGTAGTCGTCGCTTGACTGCCCGCCTCTGCATTCGGGCATTGTCTTATACTCATTACACAGTACAAAGAAATTGGCCGCGCGCACTGAGTTTCCGAGAAATAGTAATTTGCATACCTGCGAGCGGCCACAATGTCGAAATTAATAACAATAAGGATTAGTTCGACGCTAATGATGGTTATAAAACAAGTAGAAAAACAATAGCATGTTTTTCTTAATTACAAATTCAAAACACAAAAGAATTCCTTAATCCGGGAAGACAATAAACTGCGCTTACAACAGCCAGCTGTGCGCTTATCTTTGACGGCATATAACAATATATACTAGGTTCTAGTAAGGCACTACCGCGTGATCAGCCAGATTCCTCTCTGAAAACTTGGGGCTCGGTCTACTTATTTGTCAAAAACTTCCACTTGATAATATATAAATAAATAAATAATATATACGTAATTTATTTGATAATTATTCTAGACATTTCTGTCGACAAAACTCAGTTTACGACACTTGACCGTATTGCCTCCAGCCCGCCAAGTCATGTGGGACGGACAGACGGTTAGCGGGATGCCAATTATCTAATATGAAACTTCCTTTTAGCAATTACTGACAACATGGTCAGACAACGTTGTTACATAAATATTGATCTTGATATATAAAGATCTATAGGTATCCAAAGTTTCTGTATTATGTGTCAGTTTCTGTACTACACCACTATTTGTAAAAATTTTTAGAAAACTCATGTATTTAGTTGCCCATAAATTTTCGCTGGAATATTCCAAACACAATAAAGAGTTATGGATATAATATACAATAAGGAGTTATGCGCAATATACATACAAGCGTGTTACAATATAGACAAGCATGAGTTATATTTTTCATTTAAATCATAAAGTTAACAAAATATTTATACTGTTTATTCTATGTAGGTATATATTAAATTAAATAGTTTTTAAATTAAATTGACAAAACATTCGGGTTGTTTTAGTATTATGCCAAAGGGAAGGTTTGCACTGAAAATGAGCGTTGTCTCAGATATTATGTTGGCACAGCAATAAGCTGATTGCAAACCTTGTTTGCTGAAAATGCGGCGTACAAATTCTCAAAATATGTTTTTATTTTTAAGATACATATCAGCAATGTAAATTATTTTCTTTTCTTTGTTTCTTAGTTGTCTATCTAAATAGAAGTTTTCACTTATCATTTATTTTGAAATCATTTTTCATTTTTATTTATTTGAATACATAATTATAATATTAATAAATTTTCACGAAGGACTTGTTGACTTGAACAATCGTATCAGATATAGTCGACATCAGTGCAAGAAATGGTAACTACGTTTTTAGATTAAAAACAATTTCGTCGTTAAAACTTCATATTATTTACTAGAGTTTAAGGTAGGTCCACTTCCAGTGCCTGCCTCTTGTTTAAAGAGCAGGCGTTAATACAGGTTACATTGTATTAAATATTTATGTGAGTGCTATTTGCACCCGGAAGATTAATTAAATTTTATATCGCAAACTATCCCACCTCCCGGCAAGACCAAAAAGGTTAAAAGGCCAAAAAGGACAAAAAGACCAAAAGGGACAAAAAGGCCAAAAAAGGCAAAAAGGTCAAAAAGGACAAAAAGGTCAAAAAGTACAAAAAGGCCAAAGAGAATAACAAAAAGTTCAAAAAGGACAAAACGGTCAAAGAGGACAAGGAGGACAAAAAGGCCAATATAGAGGCCAAAAAAGACAAAAGGGACAAAAAGGTCAAAGAGGTCAAAGAGATCAAAAAGGTCAAAGAGGACAAAAAGGCCAAAAACTACAAAAAGGCTAAAAAGGACAAAAATGTCAAAGAGGACAAAAAAGCCAAAAAGGACAAAAGGTCAAAAAGGACAAAACGGTCAAAAAGGTCAAAGAAGGCAAAAAGGCCAATAAAGGCCAAACAGGCCAAAAAGGACAAAAGGGTCAAAAAGGACAAAAAGGTCAAAAGGGAAAGAAGGACAAAAACAGATGACCAAAATGACTAAAATGGCAAATCACAAACACCTATCTTACTTTTTGGGATAACCTTTACATAAATCTATCCCAAAAATTATCCCATTATCCGGGATAAAAAGTATCCCTTGTCCACCGTCGGTATTAAAATTACATATATACCGATATTCAGCCAAATTGGTCCAGTACTTTTACCGTAAAAGCGTAACAAACAAACAGACAAATATATTTTTATCCCGAAAACTGTCCCATTTTTCGGGATCAAAAGTATCTTATGTTCATTCTCGGCATCGAAAATATATACATACTGAGTTTCAGTCAAATTGGTCCAGCAGTTTTTCCGTGAAAATGGAACAGACAGACCGACAGAGAGAGCTACTTTCGCATTTATAATATTGATAGGGATATCATCAAAAATGTAGTTTTAAAGTAATACATTCACGCCAGCGATATGGAAGTTTAAAAGTAAGATTGCATCACTTTGCATATTATATGAATAAATTATATGAGTTCCATACATAGATCACCGTCTCTAAAGCTAAAAATAGCACGTACGGACACGATAAAGAATTGCAAATGTGCTGTGTTACATTCCTGCGCACTGGTCATTTGCACGTCTAGGTATATAAACAGAATTAATTAAATAAAGATAGATAGATATAACACTTTATTTTTCACCGCAACACCGAGTTACAAAAATGCACAACAAGACAATAGTTACATACTTGGTAAACAAAAGGCGGCCTTATCGCTAAAAGCGATCTCTTCCAGGCAACCTGACTCTCTCGAAGGAAATTCATAACTTATATAATTATTATAAATTAATGAAAAAAGAAAAAGAAACTGGAACATAATTTAATGACGTACATGGACGAAATCTTAAAAGGGAAATTTCCTCTTCACCTAAAGAAAACTGTCTTCGACACCTTGGACACCTGTATCTTGCCTACTCTTACATATGGATGCCAAACGTGGACTTACAACACTAGAATAAAAACTAAGCTAGTAGTGTGCCAGAAAGCAATGGAGAGAAGCGTACTGAAATTAAGAAGAATACAAACTGTAAAAAGCGAAAAAATAAGACGAGAAACGAAAGTTATAGACCCCTTACAATATGCCCTAAAACAGAACTGGCAGTGGGCAGGACATATAGCAAGATATACAGACAAAAGATGGACACTAGAGACAACTATATGGAAGGGACCAAGAGGGAAAAGGAAAAGAGGGCGCCCTAGAAAAAGATGGATAGAAGATATGAAAAGTATAGCAGGAAATGAATGGAGAAAGAAAGCTATGGATAGAGAGGTCTGGAAGAAACTGGAGGAGGCCTTTACCCGAGAAGGGGTTTCGATTAATGGTACGGAAGGAAGTAACGATAGCGAGTAAAAGAAAAAAGAAAACTTTTTATATATTTATATATATAGACTTATATTTAAAACTTATCACTACACATTATATTTGTAACATACTATATTAGAAGAAGCATATAATAACAATTGTAGATTGGAAATAAATAAACGGGCTTTATTATTACTATTAGGGACAGCAGATTACAATTTAAGATACAGTAAAGTAGCACATAGATTGTTGCGTACGGTTAACGTAATGTTTTCCGAGTGAATTTTTAAATATGGCAAAGGTTTTTTTTTTTTGACGTCTATGGGCAAAGAGTTCCAAAGGAAGACAGCCTGCGTGGCGAAAGAGTTGGAATAAAACGTTGAAGAGTGTGCAGGTGCCATTAACAGGACTAGAGAATTATTAGTGGAGCGAAAATTGTAGGTATGTGAAGTATAAAGGAAGTTGAAACATTCCTTAAGGTAAGCAGGGGTATAAGATGTGAATAAATGCGATGTAGTAACTGGAGAAGACGAGCATTCCGGCTAAGTGCTATAAGCAACCACTTAAGCTTTTTCGGTATTCAGAAACGTGATCATATATTTTTTAACTAAAAATATAGTAAACCAGGGGCCCGATTCTGCTACTTCAATATCTTAGCGCGATTCCATTGTGATCGTATCAAAAATTCGTATTCTACTAAATCGACAATATCTTCTCGATGTCATCGCAGCAGAATAATAGTAGAAAAAAATTGGTATTACCATCAGCATAAAATGACGCCAGCCGAAATGAATACAAAAAATTTAAACATAATATTTCGCGAATATTCGCTTACAAATATATATAAAGATAGAGGAGCCGTAGCACGCCATTGTATTATCAGAATACCGAAATCAGGCAAACCTACGATTGAGAGGAGTGTCCGACGATTTTAATGATATACTAATAACAAATTAGGCCCCTGATCTTTCTTTAACACTTCTGCTATTTAACTATGGCGTATACGTCACAGTCGACCGGTATCAACCATACACTTGTTTGTTTGTTGTGATTCTTCTTTCATCCATTCTCTCTACATGCACAAACTACATCAACATTCTATAAAATTATATGTTATACAATTTATTTTACAAGATTTTATGGACAGTGCACTACAAGAAAAAAAGAAATTTAGCATCGTAATTATAACAAACCAAAATAATCCTAACATGAGAATTTGTTTCTTAAAAAGTTTTTCCGTGCAGAAACGGAGAAAATACACTTTCCTGCGGCCGGGCGGCCTGTCGTAAGAGGCGACAAAACAACCCACAGTCAGGCGGTAGTGTATTTGCCCGTCTGGGTGGCTACCCAATACCCATGGTCTAGCTAAAGTATGCCGTCATAAAAACCTTGAGTTGTGTTACGGCATTTGTAGCACCTTTGGTGTTGCAAATGTCAATAGGCGATGGTAACCACTTTCCATCAGGTGGACCGTCTGTCTGTCTGCTGAATTCATGCAATAAAAATAATCCGTAGACAAACAGATATTATATATCCCCAAATTAAGCAAGTTATGCCTGTATTATGGATAATGTACAACGGACTACTCTGGGGCCGATCCCAGACACCAAGACCTTACTTAGTAAATAACGGAGAAAATTCGTTTCCGAAATTTACTATACCTAGAATCGAACTCGAAGCCTCTGCGTTGCAGTGAGGTAAGCCGGCAAAGGCTTAGCCCGCTCAATCACAAAGGTCTTCAAATTAATTGTATCGGAGGCCTAAAAAATTTTTAGCCTCTATAATAACTCGTTCAAGAAATTGATTTTTGAGTCAACAAGTAGCCTATGTCTTTCTTCAGGACGGAACACATTATCTCCGTGTTCAATTTTATTAATATCTCTTTTATTACTGGAGTTCAGCAGACAAGTTGACGGCCCACCGGATGGTAAGCGGTTACCGTCGCCTATGGACGTTTGTAACACCAAAGGTACTGTCTCTTAAGGGACACTGGAAACTGGCCTCTAATGCCGGAAAACAACTCAAGGTTGTTATGGTGGCATACTCTAGACCAGGGGTGGTAGCCATCTAGTCGGGCAAATGCCCTACCACCTGGCTGTGGGTTGTTTTGTCGCCTCTTACAACAGGCCGCCTGGCTATTCTGTCCCATTTCTTTACGGATCAAACGTAGGTGCGTTGTCGTTGTCGGCATTCAAATGAATGATATACGTATTAACCACTTAACCGCTACGATTTATACATAAATTTGTTTATGAAAATGGCTTGATAAAGATACTATATTGACATAAGAAATCTACATAGATAACAAATATTTTGTATTGTATACTTTGACTTAAAATTTTCTTACACGCTATGTAAAGAACAAGATAGCACCAAAATGGACGTCATTAAAATTGTATAGACCATTAATATGCAGGTTAAGTTTCCAAACAAAGGCAATAGGACCATTGGTATTTTTATGGCTTCATTTAATCAAATGGTTCGCGTAAACGAACCAATGAAGTTCTCCCACTGTATAGACTTAGTAATCCTTTTGGGATTGTGAAGTGTAGAGATGGGCTCGCTCCATATTATAGTTCGTTTCATAGTTAGAGGCAATCCACAAATATTACGTAACACGAATTTCATGATTCCCGTCCTTTTCATAGCTGGTCACAATCGTGAGACTCCTCCCTCCCTAGTGTAACATCACGTATTTTGCAATTTTAGGAGTTTTTGGCGGGAAGTGAAAGGAGATGTTGTGCTGTGCACTTTTATTTTCTAAAAATGTGTAAAATTACTCTAAAATGAACAATAGCTGTAGGATGTTGATAGTTTTTGAGTAGTAATTATGTGTTTTGTGAGAAATGTGAACTGTATAGTCAAATGTGGCCTTTTGAGTTGTCGTAAGAACTCCGTTGAATGGCACCAGCTGATAACCTACAGTTCAGGCTTAAGAAAATGAAGAAACTACATTATAATCTAAGACTTGGCTTAAAGGTCTAGCTGCCAAGCCATAAACCTAAATAAATAATTTGCAATTTTACATCAAGAAATTCTTAAATTAAAACAGCAGTTCCATAATCAGTTTTATTGTCATTTAAATTATTTTTTAATTATTTAAACATTATGTTTATACAGATAACAGTTCGAAATATTCTGAAACTAGCTGTGCTCGCGACGTCGTTCGCGTGAAATCTGTTTTCATAATCCCCCGATTTTGAAACATTCTTCATTGGTGCTCCGCTCCTATTGGTCTTAGCGTGATGATATATAGCCTATAGCCTTCCTCGACAAATGGGTTATCTAACACTGAAAGAATTTTTCAAATCAGAGCAGTAGTTCCTGAGATTAGCGCGTTCAATCAATGAAACAAACAAACTGTTTAGCTTTATATATTAGCATAAGATTTTTCGTTAACAGTTAAAATCTCGTGTTTTAAAGCTTAAATATATTATATTTTGAAACGTAACGTTACGAACTTTAGAAACCCTTTGTTACACTTAGGTTACGTTCCACATGAGGATGATAACGACCACGCTCACGATCGCGATTTTGCCCGTTCCACTTGCTTACGGACGTTACAATCATAAACTCAAGTGGAACGGATTATTCCACCCACCTCTTGACATGGGTCGTTGTGAGCGTTGCGTGAGAGAAAATTATGACATCAATAGTAACGTTTTCACGGTGACCTTTACGATCATGGTCGCTATGTGGAATGGCTGAAGGAGCATTTTGGGCATTGTGAGTTACAAGAGGAACGCGCCCTTAATCGACCAACTAACCCCCCCTACGTATAAGAGCCCGTTCACACATAGTCTCCGTGTATACGGTTAACGGATACGACAAAAAATTATGCTTTGTTCACACATAGGCACCGTACAACGTTCAACGTATCCGTCATTACTGGATACGATGTTCACAAGCAAATTCGTAGTATGCATGTAAACAATGCTTGCGCGTACAAACTTGTTTGTCTAGCTGCACCGCCCGCCGGCCCCCTCACCTCCGCACAGTTTCTATCCGGCAAAATTGTACGGAAACATGACGGATACGTATTCCGTTCATCTGGTATTCGATGACAAAACGGAATGTCATAATTTACCGGACCGTTTTTTTTTTACTGTATACTGAATACTGTACCATATGTGAAGTCGCTCATACAACTCCATACTCCATCGATGAAAAAAAACGTATCCGATAAAACGGACCAGTAAAACGGAGACCATGTGTGAACGAGCTGTAATATGTTTCAATTTTGACGAACAAAATAATGCCACCTAAAAATGTAGGTACAAGGTCCTGCACTAATGCCAACGATTAGTAAGTGTGTTACAAGAAAGGATAAGGTGAGAAATGATTATAGGGAGATATGAAAATTACACCCGTGATTGGAAATGAGGAGAAGAATATTAAGGTGATATGAGCATATGATGAGGAGGGATGAATTTCATATGATACAATTGTAAAGGTAGACCAGACATTCCGTCCACCAACACCCCCCTATCCTGTGACGTAATCTATCTATGGCCCCTTAAGTGCAGCACCGGGTGGGATGCCAACTTCTTCTGTGAGCGCGTCATTCTCGACAAAGAGGAGGTGGAGCAGCAACATGCTAACTGGCTAATTAGTTCGTTTTTATTTATTTTAATTAAAAGTTTACTAATTATTGATTTACTTACGTATATAATATTATAATAGCCCATAAACGTCGTACTGCTGGGCTCAGGTCTCTCATTATAGATGAACAGATAATAGTATACCCGCCACGCTTGTCTAAAGCGGCTTGGTTAACACATCGGTTATCTCGATGTGTAGGTTTCATCACTATGTTATCCTCCACCGTTAGCACGTGCTAATTGTAGCACTCCATGCAGGAACGAAGAAAGAATACAATTTCTTGCGGCCAGGCGGCCTGTCGTAAGAGGCGACAAAACAATCCACAGCCAGGTGGTAGGATGGTGGGGTATTTGCCCGACTGGATGGCTACCACCCCTGGTCTAGAATATGCCGCCATAGCAACCTTGAGTTGTGTTCTGGCATTAGTGACCAGGTTCCAGTCTCCCTTAAGAGAGCAGCAGCGCATTTGTAGCACCTCTGGTGTTGCAAATGTCCATAGGCGATGTTAACCGCTTACCATTAGGTGGGCCGTCTGCCTGTCTGCTGAACTCATGCAATAAAAATAAAAAAAGCAAAATGCACTAAGAACGAACCCGTGACCTTTGAATTTGGGACTCGTACGGCTCCAATACCTTACTGTATATTTTATACTAGCGGTCTTGGTACACGTTGTCGTGCCCTGAAAAAGTAAAAATCTAGAACCCGATTCTAGCGCCTACGGGTCTAATTACTGGCTCCGCTCCCGTTAAACGAGGATTCTCTGGCGCTGGAGGGTGTCAATTAATCTTTGGCTGCCTGCTTTGGCAGCAGGTGGCGTGGGTAGAGCTCCCTGAGGAAGCGTTCCCACCCGCCACTAATGCCGTCGAGATGGGGCAAGGAATAAAAAAAGTACTATAAATGTTCCAGAAACAAAAAGTTGTCTTGTGAGTTCTACAAACAAGCAGACGGCCCACCTGATGGAAAGCGGTTACCATCGCCTATGGACACTTGTAACACCAAAGGTGCTGCCGCTCACTAAACGGAGACTGGAACCTGGTCATTAATTCCGAAACACAACTCAAGGTTCTCTTGGCGGCCTACACTAGACTAGTCAAGACCATGGGTCGTAGCCATCCATATAGGCAAATACCCTACCACCTGGCTGTGGGTTGTTTCCATTCTTACGACAGGCCGCACCAACGCAGGATATTGTATTCTTTCTCCGTTCCTGCACCGACGAATTCTCAAGTTAATGTATCATTAGCGAGTCTCTAAGAGCGACAGTTCATTATTTTAATGTAATCACGTTGTTTAGTAATGTATTTAATTATAAAGTTTATCTACCGCTCTCAAACGGTGTTGTAGTATTTATATCTCGCAGTATTACAATACAGAAATATAACTTGTAATCACAGAAATAATATTTCTTATCTCGAAGACAACGTAGTTTGTGTCAATATTCCAAGAATTTCCATTGGCTTACACAGACACAGAACAATCTCAGTTTGCTGATAAACTAGCGTCATTTTAATCGGCAGTCGCTTCTAATAATTCATCTCTAAATAATTATATACCTAAGAAGCTTAATTATATGTAATATACAACATATGTTAAACCACGTGATAATAGCATGTTTTGAATTAAAATATCAAGGGTTTAGATAAGTTTAGGTGAAATGGGATATCCACGCGAAACATAGGTATGAATGAATAAATGTTTTTTTAAATTAGATTTGTTGCTTGGCAGCTAGGCCTTTAAGCCGGGTCTTAGATTATAATGTAGTTTCTTCATTTTCTTAAGCCTATGTGTAGCACAGCTGAACTGTAGGTCATCATCTAGTGCCATTCAACGGAGTTCTTGTGACAACTCAAAAAGCCACATTCGACTATACAGTTCACATTTCTCACAAAACACATAATTACTACTCAAAAACTATCAATATCCTACAACAATTTTTCATTTTAGAGTAATTTTATACATTTTTAGAAAATAATACTGCACAGCACAACATCTCCTTTCAGTTCCCGCCAAAATCTCCAATGAATGAATATCTTTTTTGCACATACATTAAACAGCGCGTTCCACTAGTATCTCACAACGCCCAAAATGCTCCGTCAGCCGTTCCACAAGGCGACCATGTTCCTTGTGGTCGTGGCGAAAACGTCATCATTTTCGATCACACAAAGACCCATGTGAAGAGGTGGGTCGAATAGCCGTTCCACTTGGATTTACGATTTTAACGCCGGCAAGCAAGCAAGCGGAACGGGAAAAATCACGGTCGTGAGCGTGGTCGTTACGAGTCCCTGATGGAACGTAGCCAAAGTACTGTCTTCTTGCCACTGGCTACCTTGTTCAGACTACTCTATAGAATTATTGTAATTACCGATTTTACAATATTTACTAATTTCACAATTATTAAATGGCTGGTATACAAGTTTACCCAACGAAAATTGACGGTAAACAACAGTCATAGATATAGAACATCAGGAAATAGTTTGTAAACATTGTAAAAATCCTGCAAAGTGAAGGCAAAATATGCAAAAATAGATAGACCTAAGATGCATCTAGTAGTGTATAACTATTAAATAATGTAAGAAAGAAAATACAGATTAATAATAACTAGTGATGTCACATAGATGGCAAACAGTACTTAAACTACTAAAAATAAAATGAACTTAAAAATATATATACAATAGTAAAAATATAAAAACCTATAAAGCCCGTCTAGCCCCACCAGACCACTGTCGCTGGGCATTGTACCTAGAAGACTGGCAGCATTACCTCGCTAGATACAGAGGCGATTCCTTTGGGTGAGGTATGCTCCAGCGGTCTCCTCCGGTAGGACATTTCCATTTTAGTTTTGGCAAAATAACTGTAATCTTTGTTACCTATTCAACGTGGACGAAGTCGCGGGCAAATGTTAGTTTTATAATATAAAAGTAACGCTTTTGATTTACAATTGTGTTAGTTCACTACTCATAAAATTACCATACCTTAAATTATACTAAAATCGATTCTAACGGAGTAAAGTCCAAAAATATTCTATGAACAGAGTTTACTTATTTGGACAACACAACATATAACAATCAATAATTCATGAATATAATATAGTTTCTAAATTATTGTCTATTTTGGAATCTAAGCATGCTGACACATCGGTGATAAACTTATATTTTTGCAAACAAAACTATGTCACATAATAATGATTCAATAAATACTTAGTAAGATATTAGTTTTAGTGATACATTGTAAGGATATTAGACGAGGAAAAAGAAAGTATTAAACAAATTACTAAACAAGTGACGAGGTGTTTCTTTCAGCATAGGAATTACCAATTTTTAAATGCTAAAGGTTTTGCATTAAGGTTGCCATATAGTATTACTGTATGTCTTTGAAAACCACGTGCCATAAAAATGGCACGGACTTTTGGAGGGCTTGCGTGGGGCCATAGGAAGGATATAAATGTGGCGTGACAGTGACGGGCGATTATCCCTGTCTACACCATATAATAACGCACCCAAGGACAAGCCCCGGCCAGTGTAGGACTAATGAGAATAAAAAGTACCGGGCTATTGGAGTAAGCTGCTAGTGGTACTAGGGGTCTGGGAATAGGGGGACTATGGCGTCTGCCCGTCGCAATGTTCGGGGAACATGGAAAAATTGGCAGACGGTGACTCGCCACTCCCTGCATGGACCCCAAAAAATACCGTAGAACACAGAGGCAACATGGGTGTGAGTGGCTAAGGTGTGTAGAGAGTATAAATTATTATTGTTAAGAAGCGATAAACACTCCCAAGTTCACAAACAGGGCTCGGCCTGACGTCAACATAAGTGTTTGCAAAGGGCACAGCAGGTTCGCAAACTTATTTGGATACAACGACCACGCACTAGGCGGACTATCGTGTAATAATTCTACCAGGGTATCTATACGAGCGTTTCACAAGCTCAATGACAATAAGTAATACTGTCGGTTATCAGTAACTATTTACCTCCCAAGCGTTTTGCTAACGCAACGTAGTTGTGGTCGTAATACACGCAACCTAATTCAATGAGTTGAGGTATAACTACAAAATAAATACATTTTCAAAAGAAGAGGCCTTTTGTGATATACGATTGTCATTAAAAATCAGGCTTTCAATCAATCTGCTTTAAAAATACTTACGATTACAGAGCCATTTTACATGAATGTTGCATGAACAAAACGCACTTATCTAAACAACATATAAAAGCTTTTTAAACAATGATTGTTCCAATGTCATTGGATTTTTTGTAAAAAAAAAGAGTGTTGTCACAAGAAACAGTGTTGTCACTTCAGAAATTTTTCGCTAGTTATAGGGATTTGTGGATTTAATGCTAAAAACAACGATTTTCATGGTACCAGAGTCAAATGACGGAAACTTCGTGGGAACTTTGTCCGATTTTTTGTTTTCATTCAGATGTTTTAGGGAACTTTTTGTAACGCGACCGTTTCACACAGATGCCGGCAGCAACAAATGTAAAGTACACTGGTTTTGTGTACCCTTTTACCCGCATTAAATGTTACGATGGAAATTTCCATCATTATGCAAAGAAGGGTTAATGTGTTATTTTAAGCGATGTTGTAATTTATTGTTAATGACGTTAACTATTGACAGTTAGTACGTACTAATACGTTATCTATTATTAATGTTATATTCATTCACAGTGTTATTTTTAACGCTATATTGAATACGCATTAGGTCACAATCGATAACTATAACGTTATCGCAGGTAAAGAGATGAATAGAAAAGCAATACTTGAATTAGAATTAGAACTGTTAAAGATAGAAATAGTAAATTTGAAAGATATAAATAAATAAGAATATAATCCAAGTCAAAAGAAGAAGTAAAACAATGAGTTTAATTTAATTTAATTAAGTCTTCTTGAAAACGCATCGGTGTTGCCATTTTTCAAACAACCTAAAAGTCCACGTAAATCCAATTAATCGTCAAAACAAGCTACCTAAATAATAATATAATAATAATAATAATTTATTTATTTCAGACACAAAGATCCATAATTACAACAAATACATTATTATTAAAGTAAATTAAACCTTACAAATAAAAATAAAAATTAACAAATATCCATCAGTCAGTCAGTCAGTCGGTCAGTCATGAAATGCTTAGTAAAGGACTATGCATTTCGTTCACATATATAACCCTTTCAACCATCGGTTATTGGTAGCTTCAAAATCAATCAGTTACTATTACAGACAACCGTCGCTAAAATATAAAAACCGGGGGTTAAACTTTCTTAAAATTCAAATTCTTTATTTGCACATAACATGGTAACATAGGTGAAGAATATGGTCGAGGTCAAAGTACAGCATGTCAACAAAGTGACCTTTTTGTTTCAAATGAAGAAACATTATATTATAATAAGCAAATGTTCTTCATATAAGTTAAAAGTCAATTTAATAAAAAATAATTCTTCATTATATTAGTTCCTAATTTATGTATACTTGTTTGTATTAAATAATAAACAAGATTTCCTCTCGCGCCTTTACTCGCGTGTATTTGAAATTGATATCCCTCAGAAACAATGCCATTTTCCATTATAAAAAAATATATATTGTTACGAGTTTGCGGGACACGAATGAAAATGCCGTTAGAATTATTATAGCAATTATTAGAACTATACAAACACGTATAACATAGGTACAAATATAACCGAACGCAACAAATCCAAACGTAATGCAGAAGGTCGTAATTCATTAAAACGCGCAAAGTCCGTCAATATTAGATTCATTAATGTACACACGTCACATTTTGATCGTAGTTGTAGCTCAACTAACCCCCTCTTTCAATCAGGCCATCGTTTTATACTTCACAAATGCAAACGTGCCCGCCTGGCAACGTCGACATAATTTCCTAGAATTAGCTTGTACTTGTAATCCGCAACACGTGGCTAATGATGCTTCTGAGTGACCGTAAACGAGTACAATAGGACAATAGGCTGTATGCCAATAAATGAGTGAACAAAAGAAGACGACCATAAAAGGATTACAATTAGTTCAAATGCCGACCGATAATAAAATGTGCTTTTACAGATCTGTACGTGGAATTTGTCTTTGTCGAAGCCTAAGTTGTAACAATATTATTATATATAGTCAAGGTGGGAAAGTCCGTCAGTGGGGGAACTCTGTACATCTCTCGTTGTTTCCTTGCTTAAACAGCTTCGATGACAACAAATCGGTGAGTAAAGCTAAGACGCCATATAACTCTATGTTCGAATTGTAATTGGCGTTAAATTCCGTTTAAAAAAGGTAAAAAAACGAGAGGTGTATGAACTTACCCCACCAACGGACTTGCCCACCTTGACTATACCTACGCTCTTATTCATAGAGAGTTAATGTAAGTGTAAACGCTTCTTTAATAGCCATACAGAAGCGTTAAAACTTTAACTCTCTATGAATAAGACCGTATATACCATACCATATAAGAAGAATATTCTTCTATGATATATATATATATATATATATATATATATATATATATATATATATCATAGAAGAATATTATACCTGATTGCATAAAAATAGGTTAGTTCATCACTTTCGTAGACTTTGAAAGTGTAAAGACCGTATTCCACTAAAATTATATAATTTTCCAGGATAGAAATTATCCTATGTTGACCTTCGTCATTGAAAGTTCATTGGTGGCCGGTTCCTATATCTTACTATTATTCATTTACTTGCCTTAACATCGTTTGAAGTTTGACATTACTTGTATGGAGTTTATGTCAAATTTTAACCGATAGTAAGGCTAAGATTGAACAAGCTACTTTTTATTCCGTAAACTGAGATAGATGCAACAATATATAAATTAAAATTATATGCGAACGAAACCGCGGCATAACCTCTAGTAATTACTATGAAAAGTGAAACAAACAATGAAACCCAATAGAGCAATTACGTAATTAAAATAACAAAAACAACAATGATAGCCGAATCGAGCAAAAACTGATACATCGTACATTTCAAGGGAAAAAACAATTGTATAGTAAGTTTAACATATGACTTTACTCCTACATATAAGTTCTCGTTTCTAACTCATTTAACCGGAGACAGACGAATTAAGTACGTAAATGTAGTAAAGTGATCTCTCAGACGCCTAACGCGGCGCAGTAGCGGTGGGTGCGTATGTCGCGTCCGCTGTCATTCTCGAACATTCTTGAGTTTTGCTTGGAAGCCCGGAGTTCGCCTTCCTACTTTTTCTTCTCCACTTCGGTCTTGGGCATCCCTTGTCGTGAGACCAGTGCATGTCGTCCTTCACGACGTCAACCCAGCATTTCTTGGGCCTAGCCTATGTACCGGACCCTAGTGAAGAAGGCATTCTTGAGCATTCCAGCGTAAAGACGTCGTGTTGTTCTTTTCAAATAAATCTGTCCAATCATACAGAATGCACCGCGCGTTTAGATGTTTCCAGAATGACCATCGGTATAAGGCCAATCGAACGCAGATAACAAAGTCAAAATTCCATTTATTTATTTAAGCACAAAACAGTTTACAATCATTAGCAATGTAACAATAACAATGTAATATACAGGGCCAGATTATAATCCAAACTATGTGCTAATTAAAGGAACGACAAAGTGGATATTCTATACAAAGTTGTTCATATCCATATTCCATTTTACAAATAATATATAATAAAAAAATAATATTAGTGAAAAATCGACAATAGATATTAATCAAACAAAAAAAAACAATGCTCATACAATCGGTGTATGAGAGCATTGTTTTGCATTTATTCATAAACTTAAATTGACTAAAATTAAAAATATCAATGTTCGCATTTAATTTGGTGAGTTCATTATAAAGGCAACACATTCGAACCAATGGATTGAAATAAAAAGTATTATTACGATACACGGAAAAAGTTGCTGGTTTTCTACATCGATAATTGGTAATGATGTTAAGTAAAGACATTAAATAGGGTGAATCAATACGTCCATGTAAAATGTTGTGAAGAGAGACAAGGTCTGAAATGCTTCTTCGATTTTCTAAGATCATTGATACTAGACGCCGTTTTTAGCATCCTTGACAGACCATGGCCTTATCGTCTGTGCTGTAATATGTCTGGTATGAGTTACCAGCTTATTTCTATCGAGCTAGGCTTTAAAAAGCAGAGTCAGCATTAACTTTCTAGTGTGTATGATGATTCCTAAGCCACGTTTAATTGTAAAGACTAGGGTCTCATTCATAGTAGTGAGTTAGAGTAATATTGAACGCTTCTTTATGGTTCGTAATGAAGCGTTCAAATTTATTTTGAATATCTATGAATAAGACCATAACTAAATAAGTAAGCGGATACATGTTACAATAAATTGAAATATTTTTTACGTAATATAAAAGAACATACGTTCAAATGACATATTATCATCTAACTTTTAAATAATCATGACAGAAATATATTTTATTTCTTATAATGATCCAGGACGTCCAATCCAACTCTTGGATGCTTGACAACAGTACTTTTCGTCCCTGGGACACGATTTTCCCTGCTATCAATTTTTTTTAAAAACTATGCGATCCATAGATAATACATGCGACTCATTCGCAACTTTTATTACTGCCATTGTTCAATCGCGGCATAAATTGTAATAAAAGAAAAATCACCAATTTTATACTCATAAATTACTTTTCACTAAATTATTATCATCAGTGACAATAAAATACTGGCTGGTAGAATGCTACAGGAAAAGAAATTTACTTGACCTTTTATATGTGACGTATTAAATGAGTTCATCAGATTTAGATATGGATTTCACGCCTGATTTCATTAGAGAAGTAGTTGTTTATTTAACCGGTAAGTTTTTATTTACTTTCCTCATATTCGAAATTAAAAGCAGAGTATTAACCTCGGGTGAAAGGCCTATTTAGGCACACGAACTATTAGTCACTTTCACCTCTCGTGTAAAAATCTACTATTAATAACTTGTTTAACAATAATTAATGCACTATTTGACTCCGTTTACTTGTACCTACTTATGACGTCATAAGCAGGTACAAATGTAAGTAAATCGTATCGTATAAATCTTAGAGGACGCGTCCGATTATAAGACTCGGAGAAAGGCTTTCGTGGGACGACCGCGTACCGTTCTCACGGACGGGAACGACGTTATTACGAAAGAGCTGACTGGGATCAGCCCGCCCGCGGTTGCGACGGCAGGCTGACATGCACCGACAGCCAGACACAGACGGCGGCGTCTCAGACGCCGTCAATCTCGATATCTCCACGTCCTTGCAGGGAACGCCAGGAGACCTCAGTTTATTTATACCCGGCGATTGTTAAACTGTTAATATTAACACAACATTTTATTACCTGAAAAAGTAGCAGAAACACTCAACAAACTAGGTAAGTTATCGTGGACATTGATATTATGACGACCGAGGGTAGAACTATCTGGGAGTGTAAGCCGGTCTCATAATTTTTAGAAAAAGGTAGAAGAAAAAAGACAAGGACAGATATATTCTAGAAAGGGATAGATGATCCTAGAGTGAGATATCTTATCGTCGGGACAGTGCGTCGTTAGTTGTGCCTGTAGGGTCAACCCTGCGGAAAAGAATCACGTACGGCTGTGTAAGTTAATAAAACCACTCGCACGTAACAATATTTTCAAATGAACAGAAAATAAGTCTTCAAATTTTTACATTGATCATCTCTCAATAGATTCGCGGGTTCATCAACCTTTATTTACCGGGAGCACTTTGCTAAATGCCATTATATTTTTTGCATAAACACGGTTTAGAATTAACCGTTTCGTTGCTTGAACTGGTTGCTAATTTCACGGTTGCTATGCTGATAGTTTAAACGCTGTGTGAAGTGTCTCAGAGAAAAAAGTAACATTAATTAACAACTAATGAAAGTGCTTTTACATTTTCATTACTTAAGTAGTACATTAACTTGCGAAATTGGCGAGTAAGTCCTCATCATCGTTTTAGACAGATCTTTTTATTATGTTTGCTTGTAAGCAAATTAACAAGGGCCCTTGATGGCAAGTGGTTAACGTCGCCCGTGGACTTCTGCAACACCAAGGGAGCCGATGAACGCATCGCCTACCTTGAGACTTTAAATATCTATTTACGCCCTTTTTGAAGAGCCCCATATTGTAGCGTTCTGGGAAAACCGCAGGAGGTAGGAAGCTCATTCTACAGTTTACTCATATAGGTATGGCATGAAGGAAATTTTCCAATTAAGTAATATCATACTAACCGTTCATTTGCTTTACTACCACTTTAAGTTGTACATAAATTCCATACAAGTAATGTCAAAAGTCGTGATAGTGTAATGGCTAGCGCACGCGTCCTAAACTCAAAGGGCGCGAGTTGGCATCCTGGACAGAATGCATTCACCACTTAGGCAGTTTTCTGACCTAATGTATGTGCATATTGCTACAATTATCACATTCTAACAACGGTGAAAGAAAACATCGTGATGAAACCTACATATCGAGATAACCAATGTGTCACTGTCTAGCCGCCTTGGACAAGCGTGGGGGGTATACTGTCCGTTCCCCTATAATGGGAGGCCTGAGCCCAGCAGCGGCACATTTATGGGCTGTGATTATTATTGTAATGTCAAATTTTACCAATGGTAAGGCATGTGAATTAATAGTAAGATATATGTAGGCCCTAAGTGGATGTCCGTTCAAGCGATGAAAAGGACTTATTTGCAAGTTTATAAACTATTTAAAATTGTTTGCAAAACCCCCCGATTTTGAAACATTCTTCATTTGTGCTCCGCTCCTATTGGTCTTAGCGTGATGATATATAGCCTATAGCCTTCCTAGATAAATGGACCATCTAACACTGAAAGAATTTTTCAAATCGGACCAGTAGTTCCTGAGATTAGCGCGTTCGATCAAACAAACTCTTCAGCTTTATATATTAGTAAGATTTAACTAAGCAAATCTTTTTCTTTCTTTTCCTTATTTCTTCTTCGCTCCGACCGCGTTTTACTGACGGCAAGATAACGACACTGAAAGCGAATAATTTAATTTGTTGCAGTCATGGTTAGTTCCACCTTCGCTAGATGGTGTTACGGGTATTTATCATTAGGTACTTTAAGTTCGACGTTCCTAAGAAATATATAACATGCCCACTTCATGACATACATGTTATCTCTGCCTATTAGTGGCAAAAAATATTACAGAGATTCAGACGCAAGAAAAAAGAAAACATAGAAAAACCACAAGAAGGAAAGATTTAAAAAATTAATTTGAATATTAATAATAATAAATTCTTTTAAGCGTAATGTTAAAGCATTCTTTCTCAAACAAGCATAGAATAGAATAGAATATCATTTATTGCACAAACGGTCACATATCCAATACACAGGGTTGGGCAGTATTTGATTACTTGTAATTAAAATATAATTGAAATACAAATACGTACTTTGTATTTGTATTTCAATTAATTCTTAAAAATGTAATTAGTATTTCAAATACCTGACGCTAAGGTATTTTGTAGTTAGTATTTTAAATACTTATAGGCTTCAAAATAGATTTGATAAATACATTATCTATCTTATTGATGGATGTGTTCTTCAGAAAATAGCGCTCGATAGCTTTCATAAGCAAAATGGTAAACGTTAAATATTAGGTAGGTACGTTCTGCAGTACTGGCCATTTCAGATAATAATATTTTTTGTTTGGAATATATAATTTCAAATTAATTTAAAGCACGTGTGTAAATTTTTAAAAACTTTCTTAGAAATTAAGTTGTAAAAGGGTACGGAACTCAAGTCTGGAGAGTTGTTAAAAAAAAATACAAATAGTTAAAATACTGTATTTTGTATTTCGTATTTTAAATACATGCGAGTATTTTGTAATTTGTATTTCAATGAAAGCAAAGCATGTATTTTGCCCAGCTCTGCAAATACATGATAGAAAAGGTATTGTATTCTTAACGGGGACGCCAGTTTGTCCTTTTGGACGTACAATACAGGCAGTTCATAATGTTGCCTGGCTGTTATATAATACTAATCAATAAAATTATTATATATTAATTATTAATTATATATATATATATCGCAATCTGCGATATAATTGTAAAAATTTCGTAAAGTAACGACTTCAAATTGAGGGTACTTATGTTTTTCTCAAAGTACCTGCAGTTGATTTTAGTGTTGTTGGTTCGACAGTATAAAAGGAGGTGAAATCGCCTAAACGGGACATTTGACATTCGGCGATTGAAGACAGCGAAAGCTCTGTTGGGCAAGGAGCACGTAATATGTTGTGGTCAATAATTACGGTCCAATAATAGCAGTATTCTTTGAGGGCAAATTGCTGCTCGACGCCTGACAAGCGCGGACGCAACTCTTGAAGTTGTCCTAATATTTCTATTATTATTGTGTTATTCGTGTCGCGCTTGAGCCGACATATATATATATATATATATATATATATATATATATATATATATATATATATATATATATATATATATATATATATATATATATATATATATATATATATATATATATATATATATATACATATGCATATGCATATATATATATATATACATATATATATGCATATATATATATATGCATATATATATATATATATATATATATATATATATATATATATATATATATATACATATACATATATATATACATATACATATATAGATATATATATATACATATACATATACATATAATTTATTTATTTATTTAAAATGAATAATTTTATAATGGTAATTATGGACATTTTAAAATAATTATTTTGAGACTTATATACTACGTATTTATATTCAGAAACAAAATGTTTGTCATTGAATTAATATAAATAAAAATAAATATATTTTTTAATGCTTGCGAAGCCGCGGGCAAAAGTTAGTACAACTATAAACTTTCGTTTTGTCTATCCGTGAGTCACTAGAACGGCCCTAGCGGAAGACCAGCGCTAGTTGATTCAACCAGCACCATGCTGAGTTAGGACCGATTTAGAACTTCATTTCCTAGTTGTATCTTTTTATTTATAATGTTACAACTTAGCCAAAATTACGCAAAGCACGCCGACAAATGTGAATGCACACCTGCCGGCCATAAAGCACGGCTTATTATCTGCCCGCATTTGGACTTCTTTTGTTTACTTTGTTTAATATTTGTAATTAGAAAAGCCGCCTGTTGTGTATTGTAATCCTTTATGTAGGCAGTGGCCAGGTGTGATTCCTGGAAACCATTGTTTACCCGGTCGTGACATGTTGTAAGCTGAGTATAAAGGAATGCCCGAACGGAGAGACCGGCAGTCAAGCGACGATCACTATACGAGCAAGACGTGTACATTCGAGAAGCTATATACTGACGGACTGTGCGCGCGTCATTTAATCGCGCAGTTTGTACTGGTTGTGTCCAGTTATATTTGTACCTGTGTTATACGTGTTTGTATAGTTCTAACGAGTCCTGTAACTCGTAACAATAAGTTTGTTTTGTATGTAGTTCTAAATAAATGTTTCTTATTTCTTTCATTCTTTCATAAAGAGATCGAATGGGACACGGATACTTTTAGTCTTTAAGTCACACTAACTGAAATACAACCAGAAAAGAACCTCGCGCCGAACTGTCCAAACCAAAACACAAATTTTACACCGTTATGTTATTTAATTAAACGCGTCAAACACTTAACTCTAATCACATAACAGTTAACCCGTTATAATGTACGCCACGCCGACAGACACAATTGCGTTATCCAATTCAACTCAATTAACTCGGTTTGATGTGTAATGATCACAGTATTATTAATAAAATATGTAAGTAGGTACACGCTTTTTATGTTATGTTTTATCGTTAACAACTGTTAGATTATTGTACTATTTCAACGGGTTTATTTACTGACAGATTAATAATAGAGAGTAGTTTGGATCCATTATCGCACTACTCGGCTCTGTTCAATGCATATGTTATAGTAGCGCTCTAGGGTGGCTAATTATTTTTGAAGTTAATTAAATATACTATTACAAAAATACACCAGTGACACCTTGAACTTTTGTGAAACCTAAAAATACAAAATATATTTTAATAAATTATTAGACCCTAGTTAATTTTGAGAGCAAGCAACACCTTGCATTGAATTAAATAATTAGGTACTATTGGCCCCCGGAAAAATGACAAACTGGAACTGGAAACCATTCCATTTTCCGGCATAAAAATTATCGTGTGCCCATTCTCGGTATTTAAACTATACATGCACCAAATTCCAGCAAAAGACAGAGTAAATTTTGCTTTATAATATTAAGTAGGTATGGATTAAGCTGACATGCCATTGAGTAAAAGGTAGTCAGAATTAACATAATAATGTCTAAATCGATTTTTCTCACAGCGACTGGTCTGATTTTTCCCACCGGATCGTGTGCTTGCATGTGGTTTACATATGTAGCGTATTTTAGTATAGCGCGTACAATCACGCGTACACACACTTGGAGATATGAAAACGCCACGACAATAATTATACATTATGTAAATAAGAGGGTGAACCTTCAAGACCATAAAATACATTGGCTTATTAATAATATAGAAATATTTAGAAACCTATTAGTAAATCATGGGCGCTTAAGGTGTGAGGCATTTTGTAAACACAACTACCGAAGCGCAACTAATAAAAATAATTGAAAATCAGCGCAGCTGTTGTTGGCCACATTCTTTACAAATACTCAAATAAATTCACTTGAAATTCTTGAAATAATGTTACTAATGTAATCAAGGCTGTACATAATTAAATTATAACAAAATATGCGCTAAATATATAAATTTGTCACTCTAGATTACTTAATTGCGAGTTTTTTTACTTCAACGCAGTCTGTTTTTTTTGTAAAGGCCTACTGTATTGTTATTTATACTGTACTAACAATGTTTTTAAAATATATCTAATTTTAAGAGGAATTTTATAGTTGAAATACAATAGTCATAATTATTATTAAGCACAACGGTCAGCCTGTGCTACATTATAATGAAACAATAGTCTCTTGTTTTGTTCGGAAACATTCCCTTGCGCACACTCATCGTCATACATAAATAATACTATTTAAACGACTTACAAACACATACGTTCCATTTACATGCCTAAGCTAAGCAGTTCAGGCTTCTGTTATAATATATAGATTGTAGCGTGTAGATAAGTAGTTAATAATATTTAGCAAGTAAGCACAGTTCATAAGGCAAATTGTATTCATTTGAAGCGAGACAATAAATCTAGCTGTTATGGCGTAAACACGGTCTTACTTATTCACAGACAAATACCTCACATTACAAGATAATCATGGAAGTGCCATAGTAGCTTATTAACTAACGCAGTCGGGTCTCAAATTCGCCACTCAAATTACGCAGGTTTGAATTCTGGCTGGAAATCATGGATCACTAAGACTCAAGTAAGAAGGACAAAGTACAGTGCATATTTTGAAAATTGCTACCAGCTGAACCATTTAATCGGAGAGGAGATGTCTTTAAACATATTATAACGAAAAGATTAACGGTGATCAAATAGCGGCGGGCAGCGGAGACGCAAGATATGTGTTAACCTGGGGCCCAATTCTGCTATTGCTACCTCGTCAAAATTGCCGGACATTATCGTCTCAATCGTAGGTTTGCCTCATTTCGGTATTCTATTAATTTCAATGGCGTGCCTGTAGCAAGCCAGTATACAGGCACGTCAGTATTCTATATATATATATATATATATATATATATATATATATATATATATATATATATATATATATATATATAATAAAAATGTAGAGGTCGAATTTCTGTACAATGAAAAAAAATGCTAAGAACAGAGTCAGGGGGATGTAAGAAGAGAAATAGAACTAATTTAGATTTTTTCAAATTTATGTTTCTTTGTTTGTCTGTCTGTTTGTACCGGCTAATCTCCGAAACGACTGGATCGATTGAAATGAAATTTTGTATGGTGGTAGCTTATATCCCTGGTCAACATATATATACTTTTGATCCCGAAAAATTAAAACCTATAGCCTATCTAACAAGATAGCTCATTTATCTAAGAAGGCTATAGACTATATACCATCACGTTAAGACCAATAGGAGCAAAGCACCAATGAAGAATGTTTCAAAATCGAGGGTTTTTTTAACTATTCCACGCGGACGAAGTCGCGGACAGAAGCTAGTATAATATATAAGCAAAAACTCGAGAAATAAATGTTTATAATTTTAGTAGATTTTCAATATCCATTTCGTCTAATGCCATGCCACTAACGGAGTTAAAAATAATATCATATTGTTTTTCCTATTATTCCGCCGCGACGATATCGAGAAGGTATTTAGAATAGTAAAATTTGAATTTTTGACACTATTGCAATGGAATCTTACTTTGATTATATACAATGCCAAGATTGAAATAGCAGAATTGGGCTACCGGTCTATTGGCAACATTCTGAGACAGCTCTACCACTGTACTGCACTGTAATGCACTCTAACTACCTCATACCTCTGCAGCACATTACTGAAAACACCACACAGGCACGTTGCTCCTCTTCGCGTATCTCTTTTCTCTGCTTTGGTGATTAGTATGTACATAATTATGAACTGGTAAATTGAAGAAATACCAACCTCAACGTCCAAAAAGAATAAGAAAGAAAAAACACAAAAACAAATTGAATGTTTGATTATTTTGAAAAATGCGCTTGTAACAATCTAGTTCTAGATTATTTATTGAAGAGAGTGAAATGCAGTATCGTATGGACGGTGGCGCCACTCGTAGACGTTGAAATGTCGATTTGATTGACAGTATCTATTATTACACTGTTTAATATTAAAACACGTAAAACGACTTCCAAACACGTATGATTTGTCACATGTAACGCTCATTCTAATTCTATAAATAGCTATTTTATATTAATAAATTACGTCAACAACTGAAAATAAACAGCTAAGCACAGATATTAAAAGCATGAGGAACACTACAAGCAAAGCTGTAGCCCCCTGAAATCAGATTCTTTTGAAAATTTGCATAAGTCTGTATTAAGAACTGACGACCATGCAATAAATGTCGTCAGTTATTTGTATTGCCAGGAAGAAAGAGAACATAGAGAAGCTACAAGCAGGAAAGATTTAAAAAACAAAATAATGCCATCTCTAAATGTTGTAAAGCACAGCTTCACATATCAGGCTGTTCAAATTTTCAACAAACTACCTACTTACCTAAAGTTAAATATATACAAAATGCAATCTTTTAAGCGTAATGTTACAGCATTCCATCTTAAACAAGCATATTACTCAGTTGACGATTATATTTGTGCTTAAATAATAATATTGTTACATGCTATTGTCTTTCTACTTGTTTTATGACCATCATTAGCGTCGAACTAATGCGCGCGGTCAATCTTTTTTTGTACTGTGTAGTTAGTAAAGACGATGCCCGAATGGAGGGGCGGGCAGTCCAGCGACGACTACGAGACGAGTAAGACGTTTGTAGTACTTTCGATTAGCGATATAGACGACGGACTTTACGCGTGTCGAATTGCATTGAATCGTGCAGTGTGAACTGGTTGCATCCAGTTTTATTTGTATTTGTTTTATACGTGTTTGTACAGTTCTAATAAATTCTATAGTAGTTCCAACGGCATTCTTAATTCGAGTCTTGTAGCTCGTAACAATATTATAACAAAATATTGAATGAAGTGAACACACGCTGGATAAACCCAACCACTACATCAGATTCGATAAACCACAAAACCTCGCAAAAGAGAATCGTTTCATACCTAGAATGATGCGTGAGGCTATTGAAATCAGAAAACACCCAAATTTCAATATAGAAGATGGTTGGCAAGTATCACCTGTTTGGGATCCGATCATCAAAACTATTAAGACCCAAACCCAGCAAAAACAACTGCCAGACCTCAAGACACTGGGAGCTCTTTCAGCGTGTACCGGAACACAAACCAACTTGTTTGATCATTTCTTTTTATTTTATCTCCCACCCATTTTAATAATATATAAGATATTAGAGCTAGGCATGTTTGCTGAAGAGTTTCTTGCGCCGATTCTTCTCTTCAAGCCGCAACATGTTGCGAAGCGGTGGTGAATTGGATTAGGCTCCCATTGAGTAAATAATAACCACAAACAATATTAAAACTAAATAATTCAAATGAACAAGTTGGCGGTAGGCTAAATAAAACTTTAACAATACTCGTTGACACTTGACATCTTTGTCTTCCGTGATTACGGCTACTGAAAAGTCGCCGAAACGTCGGAATAATAAAAATCAAATACATTGCAACAAAAAATATTTTCTTAACGTCGTATAATGAATAAGAGGGCAACAGGGTAAATAACTTAAGTTTTCTATAATATATGTTACACATAATATAATTATATGTAATATGTATTATTTTAAAGATTGCTAGCTGACCCTGCAAACGTTGTTTTGCCATATAAATTATTTCTAGTGAATATTTCGGTAGTTAAATAAAAAATAACTAACTTGTAAGTGTGTGGGGATGTGGTCTATGACTAAAAGAGGAATGTAGCGCTGTGGACGATGACGGCCTATAAAAATGTCAAAACATCAACCATTCATTTTTTAAATTCATTGTACGTTATCGACCACTGACAGTTGAAGATTATTACAGTACTAATATCGCTATTAAAAAATGGGGGATGGTGGTAGGAGGGGAGAAATTAAGGGTTATATGTATTTTTTAATTTAAAATTTACTAAAAATAAAAATAAATCACTTTTTGTGGTGGGCCACCCTTATCACTTAGGGGTATCAAATATAGTTTACGACCTATTCTCAAACCTACCGTATATATACAAATAATTTCATAAAAATCTGTTTAGCGGTTTCGGATGAGTTTGGTTACCAAACATTGCGACACGAGAATTTTATATATATAGATTATGATACTATGTAAATTTATAATTTATATAATTTTTCCGAGAACATAGTCTATAAATACTACTTTCGTAACACATGAAGACCGGCTCGTCTCGACAGACGGTTTCTTAATGCAACACATCCTTTGCATAATGCATTCGTTTCATTCGAGCACTAATCATCAGTTTTACAAAGGATCTGTTATTTAAAACTGTATTCATAATAAATGCCGCATTTATGTTACAACGTACCATAGATTCTGTAATACAATACTGCCACACGTGGCGCCTGAGTTGCAAAATTCAATAATGATAATAATTATGAATTCTATTGCCGGAGATTAGATAAATTGATATTTATATTCTTTTATCCATCCGCGCAGGAACGGAGAAAGAATACAATGTCCTGTGGCCGGGCGGCTTGTCGTAAGAGGTGACAAAAACAACCCACAGCCAGGTGGTAGGGTATTTGCCCGACTGAATGGTTACCACCCCCGGTCTAGGCTATGCCGCCATAACAACGTTGAGTTGTGTTGCATTAGTGGCCAGATTCCAGTCTCCGTTTAAAGAGCGGCAACACTTGGAGTACCTTTAGCGTTAAATGTCCACAGACGACGGCCTGTCTGCAGAACTCATGCAATAAACAACAGTAATATGTCATACCCGCAGACTGTTTAATAAACTTAAATATGAACTACCTAAAGTAAATAATTATTACGGGCTACGGACCAAGAAATGGATATCTCCTAAGGTATATAATGAGATACCCAAAGATATGTTAACGGAAAATATGTTAAATCAGACTTTAAAATTCATATTACCTAAGCATTATTTAGCATTTTGTCCTTGACGATAGTATCATATATCATTACGTATATCAACTATTACCTATTTTCTATATATCTATATTTCTATGATAGAAAAAGTTTCTTCGCATTTTATATAAAAATTCAAAAATTTTTTTTATAAAGTTTATTTACATTTAACTAAGGTATGTAGGTGCCATTTCGTTGGAAAACTTTTTGCCATCTTGTAGGTAGGGACGTGATCCCATTCCTATAAAAATTTTGGGGCTTCTGATCAAAAAACTGCGACAAGAGACCGAAACAGGTGAAAATCTGAAGGTGCAAAAGGTCAGGTCTATACGGCGGGTGCATTAACACCTCCCAGCCGAACTCGTAATTTTTGCTGAGTGGCTAAACATGTGTGAGGTCTACGTTATCATGGTAAAAACCACACCCCTTCTGTTGATTAATTCCGGCCGGTTTTTCTCAACTTTTTACTTTAATCTCATCACTCCATAAACATCACAAATTTTTTCGCGGCTTGTGTTGCATTTATACCTTTTTTGTAGTAAATTTTTAAAATGTATCGAATTTCTTCATTAGATTCACTCATTTTAACAAGAAAAACAAATGAAAATCACACAATTTCCTAATTTGAATTTGGAATTGTCTTCTTTAAAATCAAAACTTTTTAATGATACCAAAACCAGCCAGATACAAATAGCCAAAGAGATCTTATTACAAGTTCATACATACTATATGCGAAAAGACTTTTTCCCCAACCTATTATATATGTACGGTACTTATATCAAAAAAATAAATTTTAAACGACTTGAATAATCTCAGAAATGGAAACATACTGAACGAATTTTCAAAAGGTTTTGTGTATATGCACTTTAGATATAGGTGGTAAATAATGTAAGGCTTAATACAAAAAAATGGGTAAACGAATTATTCAAGTTAATTTGTATAATAATATAATTTACATAAAAAAGTGTAGAGGTACTTAAAACAGAAGGTATAAGGTATAATTTAATATGATCCACGAGACCGCTGCCGACATACTGCGTTGTATTTTGGCAATGTAAGTGTTTCTAAAAAAAAGAACTCCGGCGCTGGGATGGCCTGACTGACCTCCAGCGCCGTGAGCAAACGGCCGTAGGTGACACCCGAGAGAGTAAGTCCGCACTTAAAGCCACTCGCATTGGATGAGGGAGCGGTGTTGCGCCCTGCGGCGAGAATGGACGAGCCCGTCTCGGCCGGCGCCTGACAGGGCCTACGCGGAGTACGTGATGACTATTTCCCGCAGCCCTGGCTATAGGGCAAGTAGAAGGAACACGATAGTTTTAGTCAGTATACCAGCAACAGGCCAGCGATTCGCCACATGCCCTCACCGTGATCCCCACACGGTGAGAAGTCCGTAAGTAGATTACTCCTCGTCAAAAAAAACTATTATGTCATCCATATTATTTTCATTACATTGGTTTAGCGCTAATGCCATTTGTCTACAGGGCTAGTTGAGACAGTGGTCAAACGCGGCTGCAGAGGTCCTCCAGCATCTGGGGAGCGAAGGATCAAACCCCTGCTAACGAAGTGAGTCTCCCCTGTTTCCCGGGGCATTCTCAAGCACTGATGCGCAGGCTTAGCGTGGGTGTAACTACGTTCTAAGTCTCACGCTCTTCCTACCACAAGCGCGGGGCACATGGAAGGAAGGTGGTTCTAGTATTAGCACATGGGTTACCTCTCCACATAGAGAGGGGTACCTTGCTGAATCCCCACACATGCCGGCAATCGACTCTGTTATCTCCGCTACCTTCAGTGGATAACTCTCATTGCTTTGGTTTAATCCCAGTAAAAGACTCGGTAGTGTACGAAATGTATTTCCCTGCCTCAAAAAAAAGTGATCAAACGCGAATCTATACAAAAAATCAACAAGGGCCCGTATTGTAAATCTATAAGACTAAAAGTATGCAGTAATTGCCAGTAAAGACAAAGACGCTGGCTGACGTCCAATCTTCGTTTTAAATATGTGGCAATGTTATCATTGGAACTGTATAATTCTTATATTATTACATTATGTATAACATTGTATAAATAACATTATCAATGTTATCTCTATGATAAAAACAACCCCTATTCATTACTGTTGTATAACGTTTAGAGTTTCGTTAAAAATGTTACTCACAGTCACATTCTGGATGCCAATATGAATAATATTACTTTTAACATGCCTATAAATGTCTTATAACCATTATGAATAAGGTGGGCAGAGAATAAAGTAAAATGATCGTATGTTCGAGAAATGCTTATTAGCATCGGAATTTTTGTGTCGTCATATCTGTCCGTTTGTATACTATAATTATATAAAATCAAAGTCATTTGTCTCAGAAACCACTGAGTGTATTTGGATCTCGAAAGAGTAAACAGATTTTATTTTTCTGAGATTTGAATTAAAATCAGACAGGTGTATTTCAGACACACAAAACGTGAATTTCTTACATACTCCTCGGCTGTATGAAAGTGGCCAAGATAAGAGCAACCATTATACACGTCTTTACAATATAAGTTCTCTGTAATAGATGTCATTAGTGTGCAATAAAAAATTATCTATCTGTCTACACAAGAGTATACCATGTTGTGAAACCCCCAAGTAGATTGGGGTGACAGCCTTACTTGTGATTGAAGATTGAAATCTTCCAAAGTACAGAGTTTGTATCGTTCGTTAGTGAGTTTATAAAATCATAATGTATTTATTTAATTTGTTTGGGACACATACTAATAATAAATATTCTTAAATATATAAAACACAAAATTAATACCACTCTTCCACTAAAAAAATAATTAATATAATAAAAATAAAAATTGGCTCAAACAATTTTTTTTAAATTTTCATTACAAATAATTTAAAAAATATTTTGTTCTTTTATGTATAATTTTGTATTTAATTCATTTGGTGGAGTAATATACGCCTTTGAAATTGTAAGAAGTGTCTCCCCTTAATCGTCTCGTCCAAATTTTGAATTATTTTAAATATTCTAAAATATAAGATATTTCAGAATCTTTAAAATAATTCAAAGTAGATATATTCACTTATTCCCTGGAGGATGGGAAGGCCGCTTGTGTAGGACGCGACATGCGTTGACACTCTGGCGGCATCTCATCTTCCAGTGACTAAGTCAAGGGCTGGCAACGCTGCTTCAACAGCTGAAGACCTCAAACGGCGCAAATATGAAACTCTAGGAAAGGGTTACTATATTTGTGCCGTTTGGAGAAAGTTTAGGTCCGTGGGGTCCATCGGCAAAGGGTTTCTTCACAGAAATTTGTAAGAAACTCTTTGATACCACCCGTGATCAGAAGGCTGGTTCATATTTCGCGCAACGAATCAGCATTGCCATACAGCGTGGCAATGCAGCCAGCCTTCGTTTGTTACATACTTTATATTAATTTGTTTATAATTTAGTTTGTTTTTAAGTATTTAGTTTAATATTTTCTTTCTTCTTTTCTTATTAGTTATATAATAGGTTGGGGAAGAAGTCTTTTCGCATATAGTATGTATGAACTTGTAATAAGATCTCTTTGGCTATACCATTTGTATCTGGCTGGTTTTGGTATCATTAAAAAGTTTTAATTTTAAAGAAGACAATTCCAAATTCAAATTAGGAAAATGAGTGATTTCATTTGTTTTTCTTATTGTTAAAATGAGTGGATCTAATGGAGAAATTCGATACATTTCAAATTTTACTACAAAAAAGGTAAAAATGCAACACAAGCCGTGAAAAAAATTTGTGATGTTTATGGACCTAATGCAGTATCTGTGAGAGTAGCCCAAATTTGGTTTAAGCGTTTGCAATCCGGAAATTTTGATATCAAAGATGCACGTCGCTCTGGTCGCCCTGTTACGGACAAAATTGATGCCATTTTTGAAAAAGTGGAGCAAGAGCTGGAGAACTGGGAATTGACCACAAAACGGTTTTGGCGCATTCGAAAAAAGCTGGGTACACAAAAAAGTTCGATGTTTGGGTGCCTCATGAGCTCACTGAAAGAAACCTAATGAACCGTGTACTCATTTGTGATTCTTTATTACGACGTAATGAAACTGAACCATTTTTGAAGAAGCTGATAACTGATGATGAAAAGTGTATCACGTACGACAAGAACGTGCGAAAAAGATTGTGGTCAAAGGCCGGTCAGGCCTCACAGACTGTGGCGAAGCTCGGGTTAAGTCGCAACAAGGTGATGCTGTGTGTATGGTGGGATTGGAAGGGCATTATTCATTATGAGCTGTTACCGCCAAGCAGGACCATCTTTTCTGAACTGTACTGCGAACAACTGATGAGATTAAAGCAAAAGTTGAGAGAAAACGGCCGGAAATAATCAACAGAAGGGGTGTGGTTTTTCATCATGATAACTAGACCTCACACATCTTTAACCACTCAGTAAAAATTACGAGAGTTTGGCTGGGAGGTGTTAATGCATCCGCCGTATAGTCCTGACCTTGCACCTTCAGAATTTCACCTGTTTCGGTCTCTGCAGAATTCCTTAGGCAGTGTCAGGTTAACATCACGAGAGGACTGCCAAAACCACTTGTCGCAGTTTATTGATCAGAAGCCCCAAAATTTTTATAGCAATGAGATTGTCCCTACCTCCAAGATGGCAAAAAGTTATCCAACAAAATGGCACCTACATACTTTAGTCAAATGTAAATAAACTTTATAAAAAAACCTTTTCAATTTTTATATAAAATGCGAAGAAACTTTTCCCCGACCTAATATATTATTATTTAAAAATAGATATACGGTGATAGAGATTATAAAAATATTTTTAACGTAAACCACTTTGAACTAGTTCCGTTAAGTAGGTTTTGAGCTATACGGTATTTTTTATAATTGAGAGTTTTAAGACCATCCAAAGTAAAGTGGCTTGAGTTGGGAAGTAGATTCTAGCAGCCGGGGTCAATAATTGCTGTACGGGAATAGGAGTAAGTGTATCGTGGCTTGAATTTCTACAGCATTTAAAGGTGGTAGGGCATTTGCCCGACTGGATGGCTACCACCCCTGGTCTGAAGTATGTCGCTGGAACAACCTGGAGTTGTGTTTCGGCATTAGTGACCAGGTTCCAGTCTCCCTTAAGAGAGCAGCAGAGCATTTGTAGCACCTTTAGTGTCGCAATTGTCCATAGGCGATGGTAACCGCTTTCCATCAAGTGGGCCGACTGCCTGTCTGCTGAACTCGAAAGTCCTGTATTAAAATATACATACAGCATTGTTGGATTCGTGGCTTCCACTATTTTTAGGTATTCGAACAATATACCCACCACACTTGTTCTAGGCGGATTGCTGAGTATCATACATCAGTTATCTTGGTGCGCAGATTTCATCACTATATAGTTCATCGTCAATACGTGATAACAATATGTAGAATAGATCAGAAAAACTGCCTTAGTGGTGTTTTCTTCCTGGTCAGAATTTGAACCCACGTAATTTAAAATGCCAGTCCTTTAACCACTGAGTTGCCACGGTTTAGTTGGTATATTTGAACTTACAATCTCCTTCTATCTACGAGGAGGGATCAAAAAGTAGTGAGAACGACAAACTCCTTGGTAAGAAAAAAATAAATACTAGCAGGCATAGCTCAGATACATATTTGTAATATTAATAAAGAAAAAAATCTTCGATTTTCTTTTGTTTTTTTTCTGAATGTAGTCATTTGTTTGCTTCGTGTCGGAGCGTGTTCTCGAAAATGGAGAAAAACGAAGTGCAAGCCGTTATTAAATACCTCTGTTTAAAAAAGTTAACGATGCAAGAGATTCCTTGCGATTTGGAGGCAACATTAGGAGAGTCTGCTCCGCCGTATGCCACTGTCGCAAGGTGGGCTTCTCAATTTCGAGTAGGGAGAACGAACATCGTTGCGGCCGTCCATCGACGTCAGTCGCCCAAGAAAATGTTGCGAAAGTCGCGAAAATTGTATTGAGCGATCGAAGAGTTATTAATTCAAGAAACGGGCATTTCATATGGAAGTATTCAATCCATATTGAAACAATCTTTGAATATGAGAAAAGTCTCCGCAAGATGGGTGCCGAGAATGTTAACCGACAGTCGGAAACAAAATCGACTTGACATTTCGAAGATATTGTTGGACAAGTTTCGAGAAGATTCTGAAAACTTTTTGTCTCGTTTCGTAACAATGGACGAAACATGGGTCCATCATTTTGATCCCGAGACAAAACAGCCACCTTCGCAATGGAAACGGCCATCATCACCGACCCCGAAGAAGTTTCGTGCCGTGGCATCGGCTGGCAAGATCAAGGCCTCAATATTTTAGGACTCAGAAGGGATTTTGTTGATTGATTACCTGGAGCGTGGAACCACTATTACAGGTCAATATTATGCAGCTTTAATTCCCAAGTTGAGGAATGCCATCAAAAAGAAAAGGAGAGGGAAACTTCGAAGGGGCGTGCTGTTTCATCATGACAACGCACCCGCGCACCGGTCGGCAGTTGCGATGGCTGCCATTCAGCAAGCTGACTTCGAATTGGTTGACCACCCCCTTATTCACCAGATCTGGCGCCTAGCGATTTTTATCTGTTCCCCAAATTGAAAGAATACTTAAGGGGAAACAGGTACGAAGACGATAACGAGGTGATGGATGCCGTGGAGAGCTTTTTGCAGGACCAAGACAAAACTTTTTTTTAAAGGGATTGAAGCCTTGGAAAAGCACTGGACTCAGTGTGTAGAGAGACTCGGAGACTATGTAGAAAAATAAATTATTAAGTTATCAATAGTCATTATATTCCATCTCATTCTCACTACTTTTTGATCCCTCCTCGTATCTATACTATAATAAATCTGGTTCGAGTTTGTAAAATTGTGTTTAAAAATGCGAAAAAAATCCCGAGGGATAATTCGGACCAAGAGTATATATATATAAAATACATTTTTTTTTTTTTTTTATTTGTCTATCTTTCTTTCTGTATGTCTGTTAGAGCATCACGCAAAAACTACTGAACGGATTTAAATGAATTTCGAAACGGAGCTAACTTACATCACGGGACGTTATATAGGAGACTTTTTATCCCGATAAAACACGTCGTTTACTTGGAATAGACGGATTAGTAAAATGCATGGCGCTACAATGACGTTTTCCAATTCACTAACATACAACTAACATATCTACGTGGCCATAAACAGAACGTCATTCATTGTATTATTTCAAATCAGGTTGGCTTCGACTCGGCTATGTTTTGTTCATGGGCATTTGATTTACGCCACTTTTTTATTTGAGATTATATTAATTTTATAGATATTATTAACCTTTTCATGCAAATGTAGCGATGAGTTTAATGCGTTATTTATGATGTGATGTTATTATTAATTGTTAATGACGTTGTATATTGACAGATAACGTATGCGTATATAATAATGTAGCTATGATTTATATTAAGCGATTTTCACCATTACTTAGATAAATTTTCATTGAAGGTTTATGTATATAAAAACCTAATTGAGTTTTTATATACGTAACATGGAGCTACTACCCAGAAAGTTTTCACGCTGATAATTAATATTTTATTGTGTTGACAGTAGGAGTTGACTATGTAGTTAATGTCAACGTGACATTAACTACATAGTAGGTAAACATAGTTACTGTTTACGATTGATGAATCATTTTAAAGAATACAAATTGCGTAGGATTTATAAGGAAAAAGGAAATGACAGCAATGCACTGGTGAATTTAGTAAATGAGCCCGGTTTCAGATGATTGTAAGATTGTAAAAAAATAACTAAGTTTCGTTAATTGCAGCATAACAACGAAACAAATGCATAAAAATTTGAAGACTTTATTTTTTATATATATAAGAAAACGTAATGATTTGATAAAAAATAAATTTACATATGCAAGCAAGTTGCTAGGTAAGTAAATAAGCAGGTCAGTAGGCAGAAGAGTACGTGAGTTGCTTTACAAAGTCATTAACGACTGAAGCAATTAAATCTATTTTCCTTAATAATAAATAAGTGTTAATTTGATGAATGTACTTACATATTTTATATACCTACATAATTATATGGAAAGGTACCTAATATTTTGAGTTACATAATATAATAAACTAGCGTTTGTCCACGACTTCGGTCGCATTAATGTTATACCACGGGAAACTTATTTTTATCCGAGATAAAAAGTAGCCTATGTGCTATTCCAACCTATTATCTATCTCTGTGCAAAATTTCATCCAGATCCGTTAACCGTTTTGGCGTAATTGAGTAACAAACATTCATTTAAACTTTTGCATTTACAATATTTTAGTAAATGTATATTATATTTTTTACATTTTGGAGTAATATATATATGCAAAAAAATAAAACTAAAAAAAAGTGGCAAAGGGCATGAAAACTTACATCCAGAAATCTAATTCGCATTGATTCCATTTTTAAAAAACTAATGTATCACTGGGCACAGATAAAAATCACAATTGAATGAAAACTATTTTATATTATTAAAACACTTGCATAGCTAAAACATGCAGTCACAACTTTCGAAGTTTATTAGAATCTAAGATATTTGTTCGAGAGCCGCACATAAGCGTCTTTGCATTCCACATTTTAGAACAAAACCGAATTTGTTGGACACATTAACAGTTGTCTTAATTTCGTCACTCCGCGACTGTATTTATTTAGTACACGCGTCTGGCACTTCCCGCAACGAAAAAACACAGGCGTTTCTATCTAAATCGAACACCAACTTGGCAAAACACAAAATGAATAGTTTACTAACTAAATATCTACATGTATAGCTGGGTAGTAGCATGTTGTTGGCAGACAAGGATAGATGACGTACCGCTCTAAAAACGCGTTGAAAGAACGAGACGACGATAATTTGTGGAGACGGACTCTGTATCCGGTATTCCCGTTTGAGATTTTTGTATTTTATACCGAGGTAGGTAGGAATGATATCGGGTGAGTCGTGGACTTTGTGGTCAACATGACCTCTACGGATGAAAAAGAAAAAAATACCTTCAAAAATGGAAGTCTAACATGTTCTTTGTTCGCGCGTAAGATAACAGATAAGGAAATAGAGCGTGCAGTGATTTTGTTTACAATATGCATTGCTATACTGATTACAAATTACAATGCTAATTATAGTACTTGAAAGTATATATTTAACATGAATTCGTAATTAGAATATCTTATTAAAATACAATTAAATATTTCCTCGTCTCTTTAATTGACGATAAAGTGTGACACAGATTCAGGTGTGTTAAATTAACTACTTTAGCACATTCGAATTACTAATATCATCAAAGTGTAACACGTCGAAATTGACATGTTTTATCCCTACCAGTATATCTATCTAATCAAATTCATTGCGATGGTCAAAGTGGCAATTTTAAGACTCCAGAATAACCTCATGGACTGCCACGGCTGTGAATCCCTATAGTTGGAATGTTGCAGACAGAGGGCATTTTGGACAGATGTTGTATAACATAGATGATGTATATAATAGGAATGACCACCACCACCTAGATAAATGTTACAAAAGTCAAAACCTCCAAAACCTAGGACTAGGTTCGGCCATATAAACCTCGCGCAGGTTTGCCGATGACTACTTACTATTATTGTATTGTATCACTTACTATTATTGTATATACTTACATAAAGTATATACAATAAGAAATTTATTGCAACAACTATTTATGTAACCTTTTTTGTGAACCCCACTGACCATCGACGCTTAACATCATGAGGCTATCGGCAAACCTTCTGCGCACAGGTAGTAAATCATCCTTCTTTCGATTATTGCGTTTCGGTAACTACTTACACAAAATAGGAATACTTAAAACTAGTGTTAGTAGAACTTATACTATAAGTTCTGTAACAAAACTTTAGGCTATAAGTCTTATAGTCTATAGCTTTGTTACCATTGTTGCGCTAGCTTTACATTTGCTAGCACAACAATTGAGAACGAGCACGTCATACCTGTCATACAGGACCTTTAGGATATTGTCAGAGCTGGCCCGAATCCAGCAGAGCAGCGAGGCAGCTCTTTACCTGGCAGTAGCGTAATAGTCGTCTACTCGTGCGTCTGCATGTTTGTATGTTTACCCAAAGCGCTGGAGAACCGGGACAGCCCCATCAACATCATAAAATCATTATTGTGTTGGACCCGCAGGGCGTTGGCGGCTCTTTACATACTATTGGTCCACAAACTGCACGTATAAAATACCTGACAGTAAGCTTTAAATAGGCTTATTTTTACTTGCTTACTACAGCGTCCGAAGCGAACCAATATATTGCTTCGAACTGCCAGCGCCTTGGGTTCCCTCTCCATATCATCATGATCCTTGAGATCTTTGGTAACATAGTAACTGAGGTATTTAAATCTATCAA
The DNA here is from genome assembly GCA_039645545.1 of Dendrolimus houi. Lineage (NCBI taxonomy): Eukaryota > Metazoa > Arthropoda > Insecta > Lepidoptera > Lasiocampidae > Dendrolimus > Dendrolimus houi. The sequence goes on from CM077122.1 coordinate 1,275,822, forward strand.
CCAGATTTAGTTTATATTTAAAGCATATTTTTAAGCCAAATCAGTCTAAGATTGTGAAAGCCACTTTACTGTAATATCTAGTTTTAGATGTGCCGTAGGTTTAAATATCATTATATAGTACAATAATACTGTTTGTAATGTACGAAAATGTTCTAAGGAAGAAAAATCTGTAGTTAATTGAATAAAACTTCGCCTTTCAAATTAATTATAGCAAAGCCAACTAGCGCTCTTATGTGTATTTGCTATATAAATAATATCAGGTGCAATCACTTACATTTCTTTAACTAATAGATTGTAAATCTAATATGTATAATAATAAATGACTATTATTGCCCAAGACATCTGCAACAACACGGAAAGATAAAAAGAAAGATTTATTTGTTAGTAAATTGACTGTACAAACATTACTGTTAACCTAAGTGTTGTACGCATTACTAACAAATAAGATTCACAGCTTAATTATATGGGATCAACCTTTAACTAAATGTGTTACTGGTCAATAAAGGTTTTAGAGAAAAATAAATCAAACACTTTCTATATAATAAATCACTGTATATGGAAATTGTGAACATTACGTACACCTACCAAATCATGCCACATGTTTTACTCTGATTGAGTACCTAAATCATGAAAACGTTGACGTGAGTCAACTACCTAACCAAATCAAGAACATTCACTAAATACCCCGGTGTTCCTCCTAGCGTCCATTTTCGAGGAGTCTCCTGCGGATGCTCCTCTAGCCAAGCTAAGTAAGCTACGTTAAAATTGAACGTCAGAGTGCATAATTGAGAAGTATATCGGACTAATTATAAGTCCCTTGCAGATTTCACGGTGTTGATGGCGATGGTAGAATGGCTAACACTTAGTTTATATCAACATCCGATAAGTCGCCGATCGGGCGGAGGACTATGTGGGTCGCCAGTTGTTACCTGAAAGTGTATGTCGCGTGTTGCAGGGGATGTTGTAAAATTGATATTACTAGATATTACTTTTAGGGTTGCCAACCATACTTTATAATAACGTATCCTACTTTATTTTTGGTAAATATACTTTATACTTTTGCATAAAAATAAAGTATGTGATAATACACTATTTCCAATATTTACTCTGATGCGTAAAATGAAATACTTATGTGGATAATTACTGAACTATGATCGATCCAGCTTTCACTGAGAGAGTTTATTTAGTAAAATATAATCTAAAATGACGAGAAGAAAGGAACAGGACATCTATAAATTTAATAAAAAAAATAACTGTTTGTTTATTTAAAATTAAATTGGGAATGCAAAGATAGATTCCAAAAATTTAAGGATAGTGAAAAGTTGTTAGTGTGTGCTAGAAGCACACAAAAATAGTGTCTCCAAGAGAAGAAATAAATACAATTCTGAAAAATACTATTTTTTCTTCCAAAAACTTTATTTTTTCCCTAATTAAAAATTGTAATACTTTATTTTTCTCAAAAATAGTTGGCAACCCTAATTACTTTTGTAAAGGTTAAAGCGATAGCAAATAAAAACTATATTGATTGTGAGGAATTTCGTTGTGGATGAATGGCAATATGAATTATAATAATAATCGCCATACAAACCCATATGGCACCTACATTCCCCAATTAAGCAAGTTACGCTTGTGTTCTGAGTAATACCCACCGGAATAATCTGGGACTGATCCCAGACACCCAGACCGTAGTAAATAATGGAGAAAATTCGTTACCGAAATTTACCATGCCAGGAATCGAGCCCAGAGTCTCTGCGTCGCAGTGAGCCGGTAAAGGCTTAGCCCGCTCAGCTACAGAAGCCAGCAAATAAATAAAACTCAGTTCGACTCGAGCATTCGTGTGATAGACATTATGACGCCAGAAGAACATGATTTCACCGGCCCAAGGAGAGGCTAATCCGCGAAAACAGCACGTCCTGTATGACGATTTTAATAGGGGTAAAAAATATACAGATAAAAAAACAAAAGAACATCTGTGTTCTAAATTCAAAATTTTAGTATTTTATTTATTTAGGTTTATTTCTTGGCAACTAGGCCTTTAAGCCAGATCTTATATTATAATGTAGTTTCTTCATGTTCTTAAGCCTATGTGTAGCACAGCTGAACTGTAGGTTATCAGCTGGTGCCATTCACCAGAGTTCTTGTGACAACTCAAAAGGCCACATTTGACTATACAGTTCACATTTCTCACAAAACACATAATTACTACTCAAAAACTATCAATATCCTACAACTATTGTTCATTTTAAAGTAATTTTACACATTTTTAGAAAATAAAACTGCACAGCATAACATCTCCTTTTAGTTCCCGGCAAAAACTTCTCAAAATTTTAGTATATTTGGTGGCCAGTATTATGCCGCACCAAATGAATAAAACCTTTTTGTTAGAGATTCCAACAAGTGGATTATATCGCAACTGGCACTATCCCTTCGCGCCCTACGCAATCACTGCCCGAGCGTTATGTTATGTCATTGTCTGAAAACAATTGCAATAATTATTTTGCTGCGTCATGTCACGTCTATACGTAAAAAATTCATTCTAAACTTAAATACGTACACAAATCGCTTTTATTCATATATTCAAATACTCGGATTTTTCATTATCCGATACCGTGCATCAGCAGCAATAGTCACACTTCCATGTATCTGCACTTTTTTGTTTGCCAACTTGCTTCGTGGTAGATGGCCATTACCCAAAAAACACACTTTCATACACAACCCAGTAACATTACAAAAGTAGTAGTAGAAAAACTCCTTTAACAATTGTTTCAGAAAACACTTGTACAAACACTGTTAAGTTCGTAGATGTAAAACGACCGGTGTAAGTGGTGCGCGCGCACCATTTTTTCTTCGTTAAATAAAAAAATAAATATTACAAATGGTCTTGTTAAATTAGATTCAAATATAAATTCTAGACATAAATAAATCAATGAAAAACAAGTTGAAAATTCGCAATTTAAATTTTGAAAATAGTTTCTTAAAATGCGACATTATACTTTTTTTTATCATGTGTAGTATAGTGACTATTATGCAAAGAATACACCTTTCTGAAGCGTATGAGCTATGACTGAACTTTTGTGGTTTTCAAAGAAACAGTACAACAGTGACTGAATAAACCTACATCTTTCAAGAAGCACAAATCAACTGTAGGAATATAATGAAGATTCTATCAGCTAAGAAGATGATATTTGACATTTACCACCCGAGCGGTAGGAACAAACTATTGTATACCAAACCTAGTTTGTTCGCCCCGGCTCGTGTCGTTCTGTGTCATATTAAATCAACGGGTTATCAGCGTCGCTAATGGCTGCGAGGACACGTGGTAGAGCTTGCTTTGATTAGTTGATGATGCAAGGAATAGTAAGTAATTCTTGCGGCTGGGTGGCTTGTTGTATGAGGCGACGAAACAAGCTAGAGATGCCACGAATTGGTTTAGCCGAATACCTAATAATCGGTCACACTCTTTGCCGAAGCGCCCAATATTCGGCTAGCGTATGTTCGGCAAAGATATGTTCAATTCGTGCCTAGCAGGTTAGTATTAAAACAATAATTTATGAAGTATTTTGTTACGTTCTCACGAAGGTTTTTTTTTACTAAATGCTGCGTCTTGAAGATATAACATTAAAATTACAATCTAGTCTAAGAAACAAGACTAACAAGTAATTAAAATCTGACCTAAAATACTAGATTTAATTATTTATACTAAGAATGTGTCCAATAATACTTTCTTATTGTCTCTATTAAGGCAAAGACACTGTTCGTGTGTTCTTTATTAATATTATGTACATTGATCTGACTCGCGAATAATATTTGGCATTCGGTATTCGGCCGTATAGTATTCAGTATTCGGCAATACGGAATAGAAAAGCGAATAGCACCGAATATACGTAGCATCTCATTCAATCAGCGTGTCGTGACGGCCTCTGTGGTTGGGCGGGCTAATTAAGCCTTTGCCGGCTTACCTCGCTGCAACCCAGAGGCTCTGAGTGCGATTTCTGGTATGGTAAATTTCGGAAACGAATTTTCTCCGTTATTTACTATGGTCTGGGTGTCTGAGATCGGCCCCAGAGTATTATTAAACACATGCGTAACTTGCTTAATTTGGGGATATACAATATGTGTGTTTGTCTGCCCATTATTTATTTAACTCTAGAAGTTACCCACGGTGCTAGGATATTGGCCTGTCTGGATGACTGGACTAGAATAAGCGGCCATAAAAATCTTGAGTTGTATTCCAGCATTGGTGGTGGTGGTCCAGTCTCCCAATCAAGATCAGCAGCACATTGGTAGTACGTTTGGTGTTGCAATGTTTATAGGCGATGATACCCAATTCCCTTCAGATCGTCAGCCTGTCTGCTGTACCCCAAAAATAAAAAATTACATCACACATCATGTTCGTCCGTCATCCGTCTTTGTCTGTCACAGCAATATTTCTCATAAGCTTGGTCTATATATAGGAAAGGAGACGAATACGCTTTTATACATTCTTGGGCCCATATTGTAAAAAGATGAGAGTGATTTTAAGGTTTCTTTTTATTATATTGACTGTTATGTTATATATACAGGGCGTTCCATTACTATAGTCGACGCATTATGAACTGAGGCTTCGGGTCATAAATCATATTTATCTGTCTGTCTCCCTCGCACTTACAGGTCTTATGGAGAGATGTAGTGATGTGCGTAAGAATTGTAAAGGTGCATATCGATAACGGGATAGGTACGATCGATATGCTAAATTATGTTAAGTATTAATAGGAATAATTTTTCGCGAAAATGAAAGTTTTCAATTGGTAAGATACGACGTTCGTTGGTTCGTTTCGACGTAATCCTAGAGAAACTGTATAGATCGTAATGTGGCCCTGAAAAGGGCCGTTTATATCTTTTCTAGGGATATTTCTTAATTCTTCAAAAATCCTCATCCGTATCTTCCCCATCTGTGTTATCTTCCTGTGGGTTAATTATCAGAGGTGGTGCTTGATCTCTTAAAATAGTTTTCCTTAAGTCCTTATCCTGGAGCTCCGCAGCATGCCTCACACATTTGGCCCAGTCTTCTTGAGTAACATTATCAATAGCGTTGTGGGGAAGAATTTCAACATCAGCAATGTGTAATGTAATGAGTGTAATAACAAAAAATATTATCTTTATAGAAAAACAACAACCCTTACTCGTAACGACCAATCAGGAGTCAGACTGCTAATGAAGGTCACGATGACGCATCGACCCCGCGTGCGCAGCTAGCTAAGTATCGATAACGGGTTGCATTGCCTGCACATTCCTACTGTCAGTGACATTTATTGCCCGACGACCCAGTTTAAAATGCGTCGACTGTAGCTCACAACGCCCAAAATGCTCAGTTAGCCGTTCCACAAGGCGATCGCGGTCATTGTGATCGTGGCGAAAACATCACTAATGACGTCATCATTTTCCATCACACAACGTTCACAACGACCCAAGTCAAGAGGTGGGTCGAATAACCGTTTCACGTGGGTTTACGATTGTAACGCCGACATGCAAGTGAAACGGGAAAAATCGCGGTCGTGTAACGTGGTCGTTGTGAGTCCCTGATGGAACGTAGCCTTTATTATGTTATGTTGACTTGTCATGTATGCCAATAATTTTTTTTTTCATAAATTTAAGCTATGAATTTCCTTCGAGTGAGTCAGGTTGCCTGGAAGAGATCGCTTTTAGTGATAAGGCCGCCTTTTGTTTATCAAGTATGTAACTCTTGTCTTGTTATGTATTTTTGGAATTCGTGTTTTGGTGAACAATAAAGTGTTACATCTATCTATCTATCTATCTACATTTTATATCAATGTAGTGAGTTTAGTTATTTTGAATGAATTAATCGCGTACTGTAAGTGTTTTCATCTAGAGTTTAAGATCGTCTTCCAAATAGAGTTTAAGACTGATGGTTTCCATTTTGTAATGGAATAAAATAAATATAACTCTTTTTTAAGCCATATCTCAACTCATTACATTTCTTTGGTCTATTAGTCCCCGTTTCCGATGGAACGAAGGTATATATACTAGAAGTCGTACGCATAAGGTTTGCTAATAGTCGCCTCTCCTGTTTTCTACAGCTGGGACCGGGGCTTGTCTAAGTAGTACTAAGAACTAGACAACCGCGGGTCGCGGTTTTGGGAGGCAGGAGGGGTTGTCAACGGCAAAACTTCTGCGCACGACTTATATGTTATACTGTGACGTAATAGAGTTGTGAAATAAAAAAAAATTGACGTAGATACCAGGGGTCGGCTTTACTGTTTATTGTACAGGGGAACGTGTTTTTTGAAGTGAAACTTCTTTAGAGTTGTTGTGATTTGTAACTCGATGAAACGAAAAAGCGACACTAAAAAGAGATAAACACATAAATCTATAGGACTACGCATGCGAGAGAGTGAAATACGATTTTTACATTGTGCAGCACAGATTATAGAGTCAATAAGGCATATGATTGAACATAGGTCCAATTTGGACCGAAATAAAAGTGATAATAATATATTATCTGTGAGTAATATGCTCTGAAGTTTCACTTCTACTGCGTATAAACTACACATAAACATTTTTTTTAATTGCACGAGTTCAGCAGACAGGCAGACAGCCCGCCTGGTGGAAAGCGGTTACCATCGCCTATGGACATTTGTAACACCAAAGGTGCTATCAGTGTGCTGCCGCGATCTAAGGGGGTACTGGTTACCTGACCAATGCTGCAGCTAACTAACAACTCAAGATTGTTATGGCGGTATACTCTAGACTCGGGGTGGTAGCCATCCAGACGGGCAAATACCCTACCACTTAGCTGTGGACTGTTTTGTCGCCTCTTACGACGGGCCGCCCGGTCACAGGAAATTGTAAATAGGTATTCTTGCTCCGTTCCTGCACGGATAGAATTCCCTTTTGGCGTCCCGCTGCCAGATGATAACCAAATAAACATTCTTTATCTCTACGGAACCTTTCGTTAGGTGTGGACTGATACGCACTTAGCTGAACTTGCCGATGTAATAATAAGATAAAATTTAAAAAAGTTTCGTTGACGCTTTGTCTGCATCCCGTCTTCCAGAAATGACCGCGTTAGCATGCGCAGCTACCGTACGACTGGAAGACCTGAAACGCCGCAAATATGCATCCATTGGCAATGAGACTCGAAAAACTTGGGGTCCGAAAGCCTATCGGTTTTATTGAGACCTATCGTCTCATTTGATAGAAGTGTCACGTGACCAAAAGGCTGGCCTGTACTTGGGGCATGATGCATTGTCATCCAGCGCGGGAATCCAGCCAGCGTTTTGGGCACGTTCCCAACCGACAGCGATTTCTCACCTATATATTATTTGTAATTTTTATTTCTTAGGAAATTGTACACGATTTAAAGTTTTAGCATTCTAAAAATAAAGTTTAAAACTTGATTGTTCCATGAGTACTTGACACTGAATAGAAGACACACAAGTCTTGTAATGCCAGACAAAAGAAGAGTTTGTATATTTTAGCAGAAGAATGATACTTCAACAGCTTATAAGCGATGTCGACTACAGTTTCAATATAATATCTCGGTAAGTTTTTGGTCTAATTCTATCTAAGGAGCCATCCACAAATTACGTCACACGGATTTGATGATTGTTTGAACCCTCCCCCGTTGGCCACAGTCGGTCACATTTGTGACACTCGTCTCCCCCTAGTGTGATATCACATATCATGCAATTTTGCATTACGAAATTAAATTAATTACTGTCAGATATGCCAAAACTTTACCTACATTTTGGAACTCACTTAGAAAATACTGTCTTTAAATAAATATTTACCTATTGTAATATATGTTAATATAATCTAAATAAATATTTATTTATATACATATATGTATATACTTATATATTGGTATTCTATAAATGTGTCTGGATTTATGTATGTATTAAATTTATAAATTAGTGTTAGTATGTATATATGTACAGTCCTAAGATTAGTTAAGAGTTTCTTTTAAGCTAGGTTGCCTGGAAGAGATCGCTTTTAGCGATAAGGCCGCCAATAATGTTGTTTTGCCTAGAAATATTGCAATTATGCATTATATTTTTGTATTTGTTTGTTTTGGTGAGCATTAAAGAGTTATCTATCTAACTAAATTAAAACAGCAGTTCCGTAATTGGTTTGATTTCCATTTAAATTATTTTTTAACAATTTAAACACCATGCTCATACAGATAAAGATAAATCAGGTAAGACGTCTCACGTGACCAAAAGACTGGCTATACCTCGGACAACGCATAAGCGTTGCCATACAGCGAGGTAATGTACCCAGTCTTTTGGGCACGTTTCCAACTGTTTTCCAGCGGTCTGGCACTAGATTTTATAGTTTAATTTTAATTTTTATATATAGTTTTATTTAGTTTAATTGTATAACTAATTGTGTTTTCATACAAATAAATAAAAAAGATGAAAATATATTGAAATTTTTCATTAGTAGTTCATATTGCGTGTTTAGCTTACATATACTAGTTTTTGAAATGTCACATCACGAAATTTAGGACCCCCTTGTCCCACAATGCTACACTTCCTCGAACCCCCCCTTAACGTGTGACATAATTTATGGATGGCCTCTAATATATACGTTATCGCATATATATATATATATATATATATATATATATATATATATATATATATATATATATATATATATAAATATATATATATATATATATATATATACAAATGTGAATTGGTTAGTTTGTTATGAAATTATACAAAATACACGTTATAAAAATGGAGTATAAAAAAGGACTCCAGAAAAAGTAAAGTTCCCGATGGATCAACGAATGTATGGAAAAAACATTTTGTTCAAAAACAACTCTTTCCTTGGTTTCTTGCCGTTTCACATTCCTTAAAAGAAATTGATGCTTACAAGCTACCCTATGATTTGGTATAATAATTCAGCATATGGTTATTTTCAAAATCAGCCAGTTCGATTCCTGACAAAGGTATTAGAATTTTCAAAAATCTAATGATAACGCTTTAGTTTCCGTCAAAATCGGCCTCGGGACTCCTTTGAGTGATTTTCGCTATTTAGCATAGTTTAGGATTTGGCTCTGTAGGCGCACTTCAAAAAATCACCTGTATATAAAAACCGCAAAGATGACATTAAAATCGCGTTTTATTGGTGCCGCCGTTGTAATTCACTAACAAATAAGGCTACGTTCCATTAGGGACTCACAACGACACAGACCACCCCACGCACGGACTAGACACGGACGTCGCCGGGGGGGTTAGGCCACTACTCACCCAGGGTAGTGGGTGTTCCGTCCTGCTCCCTAACTGCGGAATGGCAATAGCGTGGCACCGGTTCTGGACCGGGCACCCCTGATCTGGCGAATCCCACACTCTCACATGGGTCGCGAATATCCCCCCAGGCTTCTGTACCTGTCGCGGCTTAGTCCTCAAAAGAACTTCCCCTGGCCAAAAAAAAGAAGGGACTCACAATGACCACGTTCACGACGGCGATTTATCGATTTATTTTACAATCGTGAACCCAAGTAGAAGGGCCATTCGACCCACCTTTTGACATGGGTCGTTCTGGGCGTTGCGTGATCAAAAATGATGACGTCATTAGTGATGTTTTCGCCACGACCACAACGACCGCGGTCGCTTTGTGGAACGGCTAACAGAGCATTTTCGGCTTTGTGAGCTACTAATGGAACGCCCTGTAAGTCAATGCAACGACAGCAAATAACAATTACGTAATTTTAAATGTTTCTGTCATTGTTAGGGCTACCCTTGCTAGATAACGTTATGGGTATTTTGAATTAACATTGCTGCCAGGTGATAGGGTACTTGCCCGCCTGGATGGCTACTACCCCTGGTCTACAGTGTGCGTAGGCATTGGCGGCCAGGTTCCAATGTCTCTTTAGAGAGCGGCAGCACATTGGTAGCACTTTTGGTGTTACAAATGTCCATAGGCGATGCTAATCGTTTTCCATCAGGTGCGCCGTCTGCCAGTCTGCTAAACTCATGCAATAAATAAAAAAGGTAAAAACAAGTTTGACATTTCCAAAAATTATAACATGGCCATTTCGTGACATGTTTTTATAACGCTAGGGGAATGCATTTGCGCACCATCTCCAGGCCCGAGAAAAGGTTACAGAAAGGGTATATGAGACTCGCAACGACCGGTCCCCCACTCTACCTACAAAATGTACATTAGCTCGAGCGAATCCCCGGCCAAAAATTAGTCTTTTCATCATTTTTCTTCTCTCCTACATTGCTTTGCTTTGTTTTTTTTCTAATAATCGGCAGACAAACACACATTGTATGTCTCCAAGCTAAGCAAGTAACGCTTGTGTTATGGGTGATAGATATAGTACACACCATTCCGGGGCCAATCCTAGGCACCCAGACCATAGTAAATAACGGAAAGTTCGTTTCCAAAATTTACCCGGGGCCTTTGCGTTCCAGCCAGTTCGGTCGGATAAGACTTAGCTCGCTCAACCACAGAGGGCGTCACATTGATTGTTCCCAGAGCAAAATGTTGTTGCCCACCCTCAAATTGACACGTTGTCAATCATTGTGAATGGGTGGGAGAACCCTCATCATCATCAGAAAACAGCCCACAGCCAGGTGGTAGGGTATTTGCCCGACTGGATGGCTACCACATCTGGTCTAGAGTATGCCGCCATAACAACCTTGAGTTGCGTTCCGGCATTAGTGACCAGGTTCCAGTCTCCCTTGAGAAAGCAGAAGCGCATTTGTAGCACCTTTCATGTTGCAAATGTCCATAGGCGAAGGTAACCGCTTTCCATCAAGTAGGCCTTCTGCCTGTATGCTGAACTGATGCAATATATAAAAATAAAAAAACATGCATAGAATGTCCCTTGGCCTATATTCATTTTATGAAAAAATCGCGTAATTATTTATTTTCGCAGTGCGAACTAGCTCTAATTCAGAAAAGCAATTGAATACAGCCCTCCTTTGTTATCAAGGCAAGCTAACGCCTAGACCCATTGCGTACTAGCAATTACTTCAATACGTTTGTTCAAGTCGCCCTAGTTGTCGGCAATTTAATCACTTTATTGTTTCCATACGGAATTTTCAAATTATTACCTGATTATGCTCTTATTTTCCATGTTTCACAAATTATTTGTAAGCATCGCCACTTGTTCGAAATACAGAACAATGAATTGGAAATAGAAGATACGCCGGCATCGATGTTTACGCGACTCGAATATATGCACTTTTTTTATCGCGTCGAAATGACGGTGTGTATTATGGCCAGAATCAATATGACTCTTCTATTTTACATATTTTTGGTTGGAGTGACGCCAACGCATGGGCATTGATTTGCCCATGACAATAAGGAGTAAAGTGGTGTTGGTATGTAAAAACATTCTAGTCTGTAAATTTTACGAATTTTATGAAAATGAAGAGTAGAGAGTAATTAGGACTAGCAATTTATATTTTAAAAAATATGTAATAAATGTATATAGCATACACATATAGTATATCAATACATTATAACTATAAACTAGTAAACTGAAGGTTATTCTAACTATAATCCCTTAATACTATAAGTAGAATACTGAGCTTAAGTCATCGAAGTCAATATGTAAATATGTTTTAAATAATAGACGTTGATTGAAAGTTTTATAATTGACATTTTCTTATCACCCTAGAACCAAACCCATTTTTTTTACCTGTAAACAATAAACCGGGGTAAATATTTACCCTGTGGATTTTTAGTATTCAAGATCGTTTTGAAAGCACTTATCCGACTTATAAGTACATGATTTTTCGTTCCGAAGAGAACACAATTTTATCAAAGTTTAGTTGGTGAAAAATCGATTTAAATAGCTAAAAATATTGAAAAACGGTGAAACCATCATTAAACGCAATGAAATAACTATTTATCTAACACATATCATAAATATTTTTTTCTAAACAACCGATTTTCAAATTTCAAACAGGATTTTAAAGGAGGACATATGAAGCTTTGAGAACAAAAATACCATCGTGATGTTTTGCCAAAAAAAGTCTATTTATTTGGGGCACTGAAAATTCAATAACATTGGGAATCTGATCTATGGAAAAGTCAAATAAAGATCCATGAAATATTGGTTTTCAAAAATATATTTCGATTTCTGTCATACAAAATTTAAAAAGAGAAATTCAATACATATAAAAAATATTCAAAAATAAAGTTGCCATGCAACTTATTCAATGGCGCCACAATCATAGCAGCACAGTCAATTTTAAACGTAGTTTAATGTATGTTTAAAGTTGACTTGGTGTAGTATCTACCCCAGTATATAGTTCTGGGATTAAAACAAGAAAGGACTGGTTTCGCCAACTATGATTACGGAATTTGATACGAGTTACGTTATTACTCGGCGATTGTGATTCCATGATTAATGGCCGGTTCCCAAATCTTACCGAGCCTTACTATCGGTTCAATTTGACATAAGCTCCATACATGTAATATCAAAATCATGAACGTAATAATGAAACAATACGTCCATGGTCAAAATTCTACCGATGATAGGGCAAGCAAATGAAGTGACAAGCTTGTCAAAGTTGTCGATCCACTATGGCTACGTTCCACATGAGACTCACAACGACCACGTTCACGACCGCGATTTTCCCGTTCCACTTGTTTGCGGGCGTTACAATCATAAACACAAGTGGAACAGATTATGGAGCGTTGATGTAATTAACAACGAAATACACAAATGTCATTAGTTGATTTGAAAATCGCGCCTTTTTCCATGTCAATCGATAGAGAGAATTAATGCACTGTGGTCAACGCCCACTTCGACCCCCGGGTTGATATCATAAAATAAATTAAATCGCTCCGCAAATATAAATATATATATATAATATAAATTAAAATATACCGCGCCCGCAACACTATAATAAATATATATAACTTATAAATGACCCGCTCCGCACCGCAAATATAAAATATATAAAAATAAATATGTACACATTAAAATAAAACATTATAAATATAAAACTGAAGTGAAGTGAAAGTGGACTGAGGAGCAGCTGTATTTCATTCCCATTAATCAGGTAAGTGCGTGATCGTTATCAAATTCCCGTCCAAATTGTCATATATATATATATATATATATATATATATATATATATATATATATATATATATATATATATATTCTTGACATGGGTCGTTGTGAGCGCTGTGTGAACGAAAATAATGGCGTCATTAGTGACGTTTTCGCCACCACCATAATGACCGCGGTCGCTGTGTGGAACGGCTGCCGGAGCATTTTGGGCGTTGTGAGCTACTAGAGGAACGCGCCTTATATGTATATAGGTCAAAAGTGTCATAACCAACTTCAAAAACGTTGTAAATGTTGTGCATTAAAGGCAGCTCACAATGCGTTCATTACAATACCAAGTTTTCCAAGGCGTAAAATTATCCGCAACTCTTATCGCGGCTATAAAAGATTTCAACTATAAAACTACGAACGTAGAATGGTTTCTAGTAATAAATTACTATCGAATAGGCTTCTATTATTTGTATCCTTGGGTTTATATTTCATTTCATACATCACGTATCGATGCACTTATAGCTGGTTTATATCTTAACTGCCCATTCATTTGCCTTAGTATGGGTTAAAATTTAACGTTTTTTACTATTGCATGAGTTCAGCAGACAGACAGACGGCCCACTTGATGGAAAACGGTTACTATCGCCTACGGAGATTTGCAATACCAAAGGTGCTACAAATGCGCTGCTGCTCTCTTAAGGGAGACTGGAACCTGGTCACTAATGCCGGAACACAACTCAAAAACCTCTGTCTTGAACTATGATAGAGGAGCCTGTGCAAGAAAAAACAAGTCAAGATTGTTATGGCGGCATTTTTTAAATTTTTTTATTGCATGAGTTCAGCAGACAGGCGGACGGCCCACTTGATGGAAAGCGGTTACCATCTCCTATGGACATTTGCAACACCAAAGGTGCTACAAATGCGCTGCTGCTCTCTTAAGGGAGACTGGAACCTAGTCACTAATGCCGGAACACAACTCAAAACCTCTCTCTTGAACTATGATAGAGGAGCCCGTGCAAAAAAAAAACAACTCAAAATTGTTATGGCGGCATTTTTTAATTTTTTTATTGCATGAGTTCAGCAGACAGACAGACGGCCCACTTGATGGAAAACGGTTACTATCGCCTACGGACATTTGCAATACCAAAGGTGCTACAAATGCGCTGCTGCTCTCTTAAGGGAGAATGGAACCTGGTCACTAATGCCGGAACACAACTCAAAAACCTCTGTCTTGAACTATGACAGAGGAGCCCGTGCAAAAAAAAACAACTCAAGATTGTTATGGCGGCATTTTTTAAATTTTTTTATTGCAAGAGTTCAGCAGACACGCAGACGGCCCACTTGATGGAAAGCGGTTACCATCGCCTATGGATATTTGCAACACCAAAGGTGCTACAAATGCGCTGCTGCTCTCTTAAGGGAGACTGGAACCTGGTCACTAATGCCGGAACACAACTCAAAATCCTCTGTCTTGAACTATGATAAAGGAGCCCGTGCAAAAAAAACAACTCAAAATTGTTATGGCGGCATTTTTTTTATTGCATGAGTTCAGCAGACAGGCTGACGGCCCACTTGATGGAAAGCGATTACCATCGCCTATGGACATTTGCAACATCAAAGGTGCTACAAATGCGCTGCTGCTCTCTTAAGGGAGACTGGAACCTGGTCACTAATGCCGGAACACAACTCAAGATTGTTATGGCGGCATACTCTTAGACCAGGGGTGGTAGCCATCCAGTCGGGCAAATACCCTAACCACCTGGCTGTGGGTTGTTTTGTCGCTTCTTACGACAGGCTGCCTCCGGGCGCAGGAAATTGTATTCTTTCTCCGTTCCTGCATGGATAAAATTAAGTCTTAGCCGGCCGAACTCGCTGGAACGCAGAGGCTCTGAGTTCGATTCCTAGCATGGTAAATTTCAGAAACAGACTTTCTGTTATTTAATATGGTTTGGGTGTCTGGGATCGGCCCCAGAGTGGTCCGTTGTATATTACCCATAACACAAGCGTAACTTGCTTAGCTGGGGGATAGGTATACAATGTGTGTTTTTGTCTGCCGATTGTATTGTAATACTAATACGAGACGGATCAATCAAATTGAATCAATTTGGTCGAGAGTACACAAAAGGATATGACGGTGTTTAATGACATTGAATGATTTAAGCTTATCTTTACTTAAATAACTTTGGTGGATTCACCGAATATAAAAGAGAAATGACCCTTTGACTGTATTCTGTCCTTGTATGTGGAATGTTTGTAGTTTATTATAATACAATCGTCGCTTCTAGCGTCAAACTCAATTATTTACTCTTTTTTAAGTTGTTTTTCTAATATCTTGTATAGTAGAAACTTGTGCCTGTCATTATTGTAAAGCATTTCATACGTCGATATAGAATTCTCATTATAATTGATTACAATTTACAATCTTATTCAGTATACCTAATATTGAGCATTTCTACGATTTTGCAATCCCTTATCAACATCTCGTATTTTATGAGAAAGTGATTATTATTTTACAACAAAGTTAGTACTTTGTTGTAAAATAATAGGATGAAGTATAATTGAAATTTTATTACATGTTTTACAACTGTAGTAAACAAGTTGTGGTAGCTTAGTAATATCAGAGAAGTAACATTTGTTCTTGTTCACTAGTATAGTAACGACCAAATATACTGAATGTTTGAATTTAGAACATTGATGTTCTTTCGTTATTTTTAACTAGCTGAGCCCGCGACGTCGTCCGCGTGGAAATTGTTTTCAAAACCCCCCAATTTCGAAACAATGGTGCTCCGCTCCTATTGATCTTAGTGTGATGATATATAGCCTATAGCCTTCCTCGATAAATGGGCCATCTAACACTGAAAGAATTTTTCAAATCGGACCAGTAGTTCCTGAGATTAGCGCGTTCGATCAAACAAACTCTTCAGCTTTATATATTAGTAAGATTTAACTAAGCAAATCTTTTTCTTTCTTTTCCTTCTTTCTTCTTTGCTCCGACCGCATTTTACTGACGGCAAGATAACGACACTGAAAGCGAATAATTTAATTTGTTGCAGTCATGGTTAGTTCCACCTTCGCTAGATGGTGTTACGGGTATTTATCATTAGGTACTTTAAGTTCGACGTTCCTAAGAAATATATAACATGCCCACTTCATGACATACATGTTATCTCTGTCTGTTAGTGGCAAAAAATATTACAGAGTTTCAGACGCAAGAAAAAAGAAAACATAGAGAAACCACAAGAAAGAAAGATTTAAAAAATAAATTAAAATATTAATAATAATAAATTCTTTTAAGCGTAATATTAAAACATTCCTTCTCAAACAAGCATAGAATAGAATAGAATATCATTTATTGCACAAACGGTCACATATCCAATACACAGGGTTGGGCAGTATTTGAATTACTTGTAATTAAAATACGTAATTGAAATACAAGTACGTATTTTGTATTTGTATTTCAATTAATTCTTAAAAATGTTATTTGTAATTAGTATTTCAAATATTTGACGCTGAGGTATTTTTCAGTTTTCCTGAGATTAGCGCGTTCAATCAAACAAACAAACTCTACAGCTTTATATATTAGTATAAGATAAGATCTGTATAATTTTTCCCTCCGTTAAAAATCGTCATATATTACGCACGTGAAGTTTTCTTTTATAATTAAAATAATTACAATCGACAACAAATTTATATTTAAAAAAGTGTTTTAACATTCTGCTTTCTACCAAATTGATGGTGTCGTCAAATATGGCAACTTAACCAACGGTTGACAGTTTTGCCATTATAGGTCTTCGACTTTCATTTACGAGATTACAATTACGTTTAACAAAATTACAATTACCTCTAACAAACTTACTTTTTTGGGCATATAATGTCCCTCAAAAAAACATTTTGTAAGAGGTAATAGTAATATTGCAAACGAGAACGTATAATGGCAAAATTAACAACCATTGGTTAATTTGCCATATCTCACGGTACCTAGCTAAACGTAATCTATTACGTTGTATATAGAGAACCTTAGCCAACTGGCGAGTTTAGCAGTGGCCATTTTGTGAACAGCTTTTAGCTGATTTAGAAGACAACCCGCAGCCAGGTGGTAGAATACTTGCCTGTCTAGATCTGCCACCCCTGGCTTAGAGTATGTCGCCATAACAACCTTTAGTTGTGTTCCGGCATCAGTAACCAGGCTCCAATCTCCCTGTAGAGAGCAGCAGCGCATTTGTAGCACCTTTGGTGTTGCAAATGTCTATAGGCGATGGTAACTGCTTTCCATTAGGTGCGACGTCTGCCTGCCTGCTGAACTCAGCAATTTAAAAAACTAAACTATTTAATTAATTTTAAACTTTAAAACAAGGACAAAGATTGATAGTTACAGTACCTACTATCAAATATCTGAAGACTTAATGAAAATCTTTAGGTCTGGCTATTGTGTTGAGGTTTTTGTAAACGGGCTCAACACAATGGCGTTGGTGGCAAATAGGTTACCAGCAGCTAACTGCAATGTGATAAGCAACGCACTAACTTATGTATGCTTGTTTAACTGGGGCGAACCATTATTAAAAATTCTAGGTTTATGTCGTTGATAGTTACAAACGCCGTTGGCTGCCTACGGCGTGGTGCTTTACGCGACCGACGAGTGTTTATTATGTTATTGACCCCATCTGAAGTAATGTCAGTGTTAGACTATCACGCAGATGTAGCGATGGATTTAACACGTTATTTGTGATACGATATTGTTATTAATTATATTAATGACGTTAAACAATGACATATAACGTTAGTGTATACACACTAAGGTTATTATCAGGTTAATGGCGTTTTTTTTAACGTTATAAATAAGACGTAGGTATTTAGCCACAGTCAATAACTTTAAAATTATCCTAAATGAAGCCCGAGTTTTTTGTTACTAGGCAGTGGTCTTTTTCAGATGCCTGGCGAGACGTAACACGCTATACGCAGCATCCATACGTCATACGCCCCATCCGCTGTCATCTCAAGCATTCCAGCGTAAAGATGTCAATTAATCTATAAAAAATTCTGTCCATTCATAAATAGTGTACAGAAAAAACCAACGCGCGTTTAGAAGTCCCCGAATGACCATTGGTATAACATGAATCCGATCTGGTCTAGCCACCTGACGGACTCGTCCCGTAATGTGTGGGCACCTTAACGAACTCTCTAGATTGCTTTAGGACGTCCGAACGCTCAAGGTCACGTCTAGGGTTGCCAACTATTTTTGAGAAAAATAACGTATTACATTTTTTAATTAGGGAGAAAATAAAGTATTTTTCAGAATTGTATTTATTTCTTCTCTTAGAGACACTATTTTTGTGTGCTTCTAGCACACACTAACAACTTTTCATTATCCTTAAATTTTTAGAATCTATCTTTGCATTCCCAATTTAAATTGTTTTTTTATTTAAATTTAAATTGGGAACAATTTAAATTTAAATAAACAAACAATTATTTTTTTTATAAAATTTATGGATGTCCTGTTCCTTTCTTCTTGTCATTTTAGATTATATTTACTAAATAAACTCTCTCAGTGAAAGCTGGATCGATCATAGTTCAGTAATTATCCACATAAGTAATTCATTTTACCCATCAGAGTAAATATTGGAAATAGAGTAATATCACATACTTTATTTTTATGCAAAAGTATAAATATATAAATATATTTACCAAAAATAAAGTAGGATACGTTATTATAAAGTATGGTTGGTAGCCCTAGCCACGTCCGCGACTATTCGACTTATAATGTACACAGTTTAATGGACTTTCCTTATCCAGATACGTTGTAAGCGAGGCCCCTCAACCGCGACTTATAATTTGCACACACCTGTACTCTCAGTGAATAAGACCGTAAGTCTACTTCTTACTCTATGTACACCGCTCCGCAACGTGTTATCACTTTATGAGAAGTAGCGGAAAGAAACTCCCCAGCAACAAGTCTAGTAAAAAAAATTTTTCTTCATATTTTATATCTCGGTCTCTTTTTTATAAATACAGGAGTATGTTATACGATGATAATATATTGTGACGAGTTGCAGGACTCAAATTAAAATGCCGTTGGAATTATTATAGATTTTATTAGAACTATACAAACACGTATAACACAGCTACAAATATAACTGAACACAACCAGTCTAAACGTAATGCATGATTCAATAACCCGCGCAAAGTCCGTCACTAAATAGATTACCGAATGTACACAAGTCTTGCTCCGCTTGTGGTTATCGCTCGACTGCCTCGTCCATCAATCGAGGCATTGCTTTATACTGCACGGATGCAATATGTCTGTTCGGCCGCGTGACCGAATTTCCTAGAATCACACCTGGCTAATGACTGCTATAAAAGATTACAATACACAACGGGCTGTTTTTCTAATCACATATTTTAAACACAAAGTAAACAAAAGAAGTCCAAATGCCAAAAAGGTAATAAAATGTGTTTCTACAGGGCTGCAGGTGTGACAGGCTGCAAATGTGTGCCATATTTGGCTATACCGTTCACATTTCTCACAAAAACACATAATTACTACTCAAAAACTATCAATAGTTGTAGGATCAACTATTGTTCATTTAGAGTAATTTTACACATTTTTAGAAAATAAAACTGCACAGCACAGCATCTCCTTTCAGTTCCCGCCAAAAACTCTTCAAGAAGACTTTTATTTTGTATTGCCACTCTATGAATTATAAAATGCACAACCTTTTAGTGTTGCCATTTGAATAATGGTTGAATGGTTTGAATAACTCCGAAGTGAAACTTCAGAAAATATACTCCCACATAATTCTTCTCGAACTTTTGAAGTTTTTGGCGAGAATTGAAAGGGGATGTTGTGCTGTGCAGTTTTATTTTCTAAAAATGTGTGAAATTACTCTAAAATTAACAATAGTTGCAGGATTATTGATAGTTTTTGAATAGTAATTATGTGTTTTGTGAGAAATGGGAACTGTATAGTCAAATGAGGCCTTTTGAGTTGTCACAAGAACTCCGTTGAATGGCACCAGCTGATAACCTACAGTTCAGCTGTGCTACACATAGGCTTAAGAAAATGCCTTTTCTGACACACACTGCCTTTGTCGGCACCTCAGTCGTAACAATATTTTTTATATTGTATACCATATTCTTCTTTCATGCTCCAGACTCTCTCAATAACTAAGATTTAATAAAAACCCAAAACAAAATATCCATAACTTCATTTTTAATAATCAGTAAATTCTTCCAACAATAAGTTTATTCTTTTGGATCTGATTTGATAAATAACATTTTAATATGACCAAATCTAGTCATATTTTACAATAGATACATTTTACACTCCATACTGTGAATGTTTTTAACTTGCGAACTTTTTTTAGATTATTATGCGTAGTTTTTTCACGCACTAATAAAAAAAAATATAAAACAAAATTCTAAACATGCCGTGTCTGTATATTGATGCTAAATAAAAAAAAAAACTGGAATATACTATGGGAAAGATTTCAACTACAGTTATATGATATGTGAGGGCAAGGAAGGAAAAGGAACATATCCGGCTTTGATCCTCGCACCTGGACCCCACACAGTTTAAATATTTTTTCGGTTTACCTTGCACGTACGTGTCGGTTGAGAGAGAGAATTTTATTTGACAGCTTTGACGTTTTGCAGTCGACCGCGTATACAGATGGCGCCATCTCTTGACATCTTCAGGGGTTTCCTTTATTTTGGCGAGTTTATGGAAAGGGAATGGTTTAAAAGGAGAAAAAGAGTGAAGGTTTATTATAGGTCGATATAGACTATATAAACCAAAGAGAACACGATTCACATTTTTTTAAATTTGTTGTCTGTTTGTTCACGTAAAAACTACTGGGCCGATTTCGATGCGGTATTCGCTGATCGACAGCAAATTCCTAGACTGAAAATCTGCGCTACTTTTTATTCCAGGAATCCCGCGGGCATTTTCCCGGGAGCGGTTTGTAATTGTTCGGGTGCATAAAAATTAGCTTACCTATTCCGTCACAGTTTTCACTAAAACGATAGCATAGCTTACATTCGTTTGTTATATACTGTGGTACTTTGTGTCCCAGTAATCCCACTGGAATATCAGGTCAAGCGTGGACGAAGTTGCGGCCATATCCTAGTACTGAATATAGCTATTTTATCTTTTTTAATAATTAAATGATAATGATCGGCAGAAAAACACACAAATTGCATATCCGCAAGCCAAGCAAGTTACATTTGTTTTATGGATAATATATATACAACGTGTAACGTGATCTCAGACACCCAAACCATGGTAAGTAGCGGAAAGTTCGTTTACAAGGTTTACCGTGTTAGGGTTCGAACCTAGAGAACCTACTTCACTGCAACGTAGAGGACGTTGCAGTGAAGTAGGCCAGCAAAGGTTTAGCCCACTAACCACAGAAGGTGCCGCTACATAATAAAAAAACATAATTCAGTTTACACACATACAGACTCGTACAGCAAACATAATTACTTTTATTACAAAAACTGTTTTCGAGATTAGGCCATTGAAAAGTTACATTTAGGGTTGCGTTTCTCAGAGGACGCAATTTTATTTTTTTGATGTGTAGGGGGGTTAGTATAAGCTAAACTTCAAGTTTGTGGGGTCGCCGCCCTTGTCCTTATTTATAATTTAGTTTCGTTTTTATTTAATCCTTAACATAAATTATAATTTATTCCTGTTTTTATTAATTTATTATCGACCGTTTCCCCACCACAAAACTTAGAATATTGTTACGAGTTACAAGACTCAAATTAAAATGCCGTTGGAATTACTATATAATTTATTAGAACTATGCAAACACGTATAACACAGGTACAAATATAACTGTACACAATCAGACCAAACGTAATGCGCGATTCAATAACACGCGCAAAGTCCGTCACTATATAGATTATCGAATGTACACACGTCTTGTTTCGCTCGTGGTTATTGCTTGACTGTCGATCTCTCCATTGGGCCATTGCTTTAAACTGCACCGATAAAATATGGCTTCCCGCCCGCGTAGATCGAATTTCTTAGAATCAGTTCGACACACCTGACTAATGACTGCCATAAAAGATTACAATACACAATGGGCTGTTTTTAATCACAAATTTTAAACACAAGGTAAACAAAAGAAGACAGTCATAAATAGTTTCAATGTTATTAGCTCAAACGCCGGCAGGTAACAAATGTGCTTTGTTTACAAATATGCAGGTGGCCCAAATTGTAACAATATAATTGGTTTTTACAATAATTAACTTATCATCGTTTCCTCCAACATAAGATGCAGCCCATTTCCACAGTCTCCGAGTTCATCATCAGGTTCAATCGTGGCCCGACAAACACTGTGATCCTGAAGGTTGGGACTGGAAAAACCATTAATGTAATTTTCGTAAAACTGTATTTTTTTTTTGTAATTAATTGTTTGCGCCCATTTTTATTTTTATCATATAAATTATTTTTTAGTGGAAACTTGATTGATTTATGTATTAATTTTGTGTTTTATATTTAAGAATATTAATTATAGTATGTTTCCCAAACAAATTAAATAAATATCTATTAAATATATCAATGGACAATACAATGCAAGAAAACTTAACTTATTCGTATTATATTCTACTCATAGTCCCTCAATACTATAAGTAGAATACTGAGCCCAGATCACCGTCTTCTATGGGTAAGGTGCCCAGAAGGCTGGCTACGTTTCCGCGCTGGATCGCCATACTGATCCGTTGGCCGAGGTAAGCACCAGCCCTCTGATCACCTGAAGAGTCAATGAGTCGTTTCGATAAATTTTGGTAGAGGCTCATGGCCTCAAGACCCCACGGTCCAAGCGTCTCGACAGCAAACGGCACAAATATATAACCCTCACTGAGGGTTGCATACTTGCGCCGCTTGAGTGATTCGGCTGTTTCCGTCGCTGTACCGGCTGATCTAGACGTGTTTGGTAAATGGGATGCAGCCAACGTGTCTACGCAAGTCGCATCCCACACCAAAGGCTTGCCACGTTGCCAGGGAATTAGAGTCATTCCGTCGGGACGCCTACCATCGTCACGTGCAATACCGTTCGGCTCTAATAAAGCCGGCACGTTAGCGGTGGCAAGCGCCCTCCGTAAGACATCATTCAAGGCAGCGCGGCGTGACCATCTGCCGGCACTGCGGCGGCCAGAAAGACCATGGCATCCCGGGCCGATTATCTCTGTTCCACAGACGCACGTGTGTGGTGCACATATGCGTGAACCCAAGCGCAGATTTATAGCCAAAGAAAAGGAAGTATTATCCATTAATGTACCTATGTTTGGGGAGGGGATAGCTTGGAGCCAGAAACCAGACTCTTTGCGGGAAACGGCAAGGATGCGAGCACGTCCTGTAGAGTTAGTGGAATTTAAAAGTTTTGTATTTAATCCTCTACAACTACGATACTGGGATGAACATAGGTTCAGAATAATAAATAGGTTGCGAATTCGGGATCGTGGGAATGTCTTCACCAGGGCACCATCTTCCAGGCGTCTAGAGCTTCATTTAAGAATGATGTATTGGCATTATTCCAGTGTTGCATAATTTTTTTAAATAATAGGCTAGTGCTATATGCGGATGAAAGAAAAGCCGCTAGAGATTTTGCGGATGCCTAAACCTCCATACCTAATGGGTAGGAAAGCTTGGATCCAGCAGCTGTTTGAAAGTTCAGAATTTAAAATTTTTGTAAGTACATCTTTAATGCGTTCATCTAGTGATTTTATAAGATTAGAAAATTTCCAAACCGGGGCGCATCGTAAGACATATGTTAATTTTGCTACAAACAGACAATGTCGAAAAGTTTAGAGCATGATACATCAAATTTGGCCGATTGCTCAGACATTATTAAATAAATAAATAAATTTGAAAAATAAAAAAAAATCATTGTGTTAAAAAAAGCCATATTACTTAGCCGGTAGCCTCTTACAAACGCCGTAGACTGCATCCGACGTGACCTTGTACGCGGCCGAGGTATATTTACGCCTGACGTATGCACGTCGCACACAGCGTCTGTATGTATGCCGCGTCAGGCGTCAAGAGATCACTATAAAGCATTTTCAGAAAAAACAACATCAATGTCATGATGCTATACGTGACCGATTAGGTCGCGTATAGCGTTATAACGGGAGTAGGCTACTGCGTTTATAACAGACCAACGGCGCTTACTTTCAACACCAAAGATTAAGGCTGATGTGCATAGACATTTAAACGATGGTTAAAATAAAATAATCAGTAATACTATATGACTAAACAGCGATTATTATAACCATCGGTTAAATGTTGTACATCGTGACATAGTTTAATAACACCATCTATAATTTCAAGTCAATAATCTGTTAAGGCACCTGTTGCCGCTAAAGGCGGAAAATGGGGTGCAAACGAAACAAGTTTTCGTTGGTAATTACTGATCAATAATTTGAAATTTGTAAATCTTCACGATATGAGACGTAACGTGGTTTTTTCGTAATTTTTCTAAAGTTGTTTTAAGTTAAGAAAAAAATCATCAAATCACCTATAAATTATTGACTAGAAACCAATTTACTCCTTCAATTTTTATCAAAACCGGATAAAAAATATCTACATCTTTGTAGAAGAGAGACAAATAATTTGGTTTTATTATTTTTATAAATACTACTTTATTATATTTACAATAAAATAATAATGCATCTGAAAAACGACAGCGTCAATGGAATCTCCGCAATTGCAAGAAATCATACTGAAAAATCTTCAAGGACCTTGGCGTTGATACAAGCCTTAAATAGAAAACGATACAATTAATAAAGCAGATTAATTTTGAATCTATTTATCAGACGCTTTAATTAAAAAAATAATTGATTCAAGACGTTAGAGATAAGAGTTTGATAACAAATATATAAGTTTTGTAATTAATTTCATAAAACAAAAATCACAGGACAGCACAACGTCCCCTTTTAGTTCCTGCCAAAAACGCCGGACGTCACTGGCTTAAAAAACTATTTATACAAGGTCAATACCAAGCCAGTGCTAGCCAACGATGGCTTCGTGTAAACAAGCCTTTACTATTTATTGTTAGTTAGTATAGTTAGTTAGTTATGACATTACTTGTATGGAACTTATGTCAAATTTTAACCGATAGTACCGTAAATGAACGGTTGGTAAGATATAGGACCTGTGGAGGTTCTAGACACCTACGGGTCGTCAGTTTTAGACAAATAAAAATCCAAAGCACATGGATAGTTTATACTTATTTATTCCCACAGGTATAACTACAGGGAAAGTCACAAAAACACATAAATCTATAATAATAGGTATCAATTGTTTACTGTAGTTTTTGCCGGGAAGAAAGTTTTTTATTGAAGTCATAATATGACAGCATAGTTTTTTTTTCGGTTAGTGATGTGACAAACAACTAGTGCTCTGTGCACATAGTGCCGCCACAGACCGGGTATAAGGTGAGGTATCAGAACGTTCTGGTAACGTAGGTACTACCCTAGAGACTTTGGTTTTCCAGCCCTCGGCTGAGAGTAAAATACGTTCTTGGGTAACCTGGTGGGGTCCATATGTACAAGTTGGCCGCACCAACAAAATAGTGACTTCCTAGCATACTCTCCATACTCGACATCGCATAGTTACGAAGAATCTCTGTATTAGTCACACTAATTATCTCACCTTGAGAATAGATCATTATTATATAATATTATAGTATATTATTATAGTATATAATATCTCGTATACGGACCAAATACAGGTCAATAATCGAACAAGCGAGACAGTATTGTCAGATGCAAATTAGTCGTGATGATTCATTTATTTGCTTTCTGCGTTAAATATTTAAACTCGCGATTGATATTTAATTAATGAGACATAATCGGTGTCTTGCTAATTACAAATGAGAAAATTTTTCTTCTTTAAATAACTAAGAATATAAATTTACTGATAGCTTTTCTTTATAATCAAGTTTTGGATTTTGGATTTTAACACTTAAGAGTCGATTTTCATACAAGGCCTCTGGTATGGAAATTTTATGAAAAGTGAAATAATACAATTGAAACGCAAAGGTTATGTTTCTTTTAAGGTTTTCCCTTATCGCGAGCATTCGCCTATAATGTAACATTTACGATATTATTTTGAGCATTTAGTTGATTCGATGTCAGACGAAGCGGTCGCTGTGTTACAAGTTATATTAAAATATTACAGATTGTATCATTAAAAGTTGGAAAAGTACACACGCAAACACGTTATATTCAAAAATCCGGGTCGAAGGGGAAGGCCCAAGAAATGCTGGTTGGATGTTGTGAAGGATGTCTTGCGTACCAATTGTCTCAAAACGGAGGACACTGAAGATCATGCGAAGTAGAGTAGAAAAAATAGGAACGCGAACCCTGGGTAGTCAGAGTGAACGGTCCAAACGCAACCGGGATTTAAGGCTCGAACGATGATGATGTATCATTACAGGTTGCGCACTGTAATGGAGCACTGATTAATGCGGTTCATTCCTGTTTTCGCGATAAGGGAGCCATTCCTGTTTTGGAGCGGAAAAAATAAGAATAAAATTAAATCAGCCAAGCCGTTTTTTAAATTGAAGTAATTTAAGTGTTAATATGTATGCCATATTAATGTTCACTTCTCCTATATCAGCTTACTTACCAAGATGGGTTTTAGCAAAACTGCTATTATATTTATGTCAGGCGTTCTGATATTAGTTATATGATGCGCATGGTGCGTGGTGCGGTGGTGCGGTGCGGAACACAAACCGACTTGACTGATAATTTCTTTTATTTTTCCTTCCACCCATTTTAATATTATATAATTTTAATTTTAATTATTAGAGCTAGGCATGTTTGCTGAAGAGTTTCTTGCGCCGCTTCTTCTCTTCAAGCCGCAACATGTTGCGAAGCGGTGGTAAATTAGATTAGGCTCCCATAGAGTAAATAATAACTATAAACAAAGCTAAAACTAAATAATTAAAATGAACAAGTTGGAGGTAGGCTAAATAAAACTTTAACAATACTCGTCGACACTTGACATCTTTGTCTTCCGTGATCACGGCCACTAATGGCCGAAACGTCGGAATAACAAAAATCAAATAAATTACCGCGCTTAAAACCGTTAAAACGTAGTTTTATTATGTATACAAGTCGCGAAAACTTAAGAAAATATTACTTATATGAGTTTAATATTTAATTAATTATGTTTATGAGTGTGTTTTGTGTTCATATGTGTATTTTCCACTGGCTAAAGAGTTATCTATTTGTATTTTTTTTTAAATATAAGAGTACACTTGCGTCGTGCGTCGGAGCTGACACACACAAATTTATGATTCGGTATTTTTAAGTTCCTACTGTAACACAAACACAAGCTTATGGCGACATACTCTAGACCAGGAGTAGTACCAATCCAGACGGGCAATTTACTACCTGTATATATAATAATAATAAAATAGAATAAAACAACTAAAACGACATTATCAGGACATATGACATACATACATAATATCACGCCTGTTTCCAATGGGGGTAGGCAGAGACTATGGATCTCCACTTGCGACGATCCTGACAAGCAACTTTCGCTTCATCTACTTTCATTGACCTCTTCTTACATGCACGTTTATTTGAGATGCTTTTTATCTGACCTCTCTTTAACACTTCTAATATTTGATCATGGTTTGTTCGTCTCGGTCTACCGGCGACAACTCTACCATTCACAATACTGTCATACACCTGTTTTGGGATTCTACTTTTATCCATTCTCTCTACATGTCCAAACCAACTTAACATTCCCTTTTCAACTCTTGTTATTTATCATATTACACCTTCTTTCAATCCACAACGTTCCACGCTGTTCCTTATCATATCACTCAAGCTAATGGCACATATACTTCTCAAAACTCTAATTTCAACTGCGTTTATCCTTTCATGCTTCTTCTGCCATACCCAACTTTCACTGCCATACATCAGGGTTGGCACCAACACCCCTTTATGGATAGCCAAGCGTACCTTTAGACACTTTCCGGCTGTTCATAACAGAGTTTAGCGCTCCGTTCACCTTATTACCCGCTATAACTCTCCTTTCAATATCCCTTTCATGCTTTCCGTCTCTGGTAAACATGCACCCTAAGATAACATGGTCAGAGACAAAATAGATAAATGGACAAGAGCAATTACAGAATGATATACAAGTCAGAAAAGAAGCAGAGGTAGACAAATCACATGGTGGGAAGATGATCTTTAGCAAAGAACAGGAGCTTTTTGGATGAGGACAACCAGAGATAGATTAAAATGGAAATTCTTATCGGAGGATAAGTTGAAGAATAAAAGGTTGTCGGAAAATTGGGTCCATTATTTATTAATATATTAAAAAATGAATTTGTAATTTTTCGTTATGAATAAAGGCTTTATTACCTCTATAAATAATATGCTTCAAAAGTGACAACTACTACAAGTCACTTCTCAATGGTCTATTTCTATTTTCCATCGTATATAGATAAGTACAGCATACTACACAACAGGTATTATACGCGACAAAGGAAACGATGAATGATTTTTTATTGTATGCGTAAGTGTCGCCGGACGGTATACGGCGGACTGATGTATGATTGATCTGCATGACGTTGGCGGCTCCCCTCCTAGCAGATCAGAACCGGTTACGCCCCAAACTGACGAGGGGAGTGGGCAGAACATGCCATGTTCGACAGATGTTGATTACACACTCGCACTTGCCATATCTCTCGTCACCGAGGCTTGGAACCGGTTAAAATTAACTATTAATCACCTATTTTGTCCGGAGTGTAAACCTTAATGTGTTTTATGTACAACTTTTTTTTACGAGAGGAAACCTGATTGAATCAATATCAGCCGTGCAGTGAACTGGGGAAATCACGGCCGATGTGTGGGATTCGCCAGGTCGAGGTGGTATTAGCACCTCTAGCGAGCACTGAAGATGCTATTACCACACCACTGTTAGGAATACTGAAATCCCTCAGTATTCCGCCCTTCGCTTTAATGCCAGGGCCACGGGTAATAGGCTAGCCTCTCCGCTCTCCGCTGGCCCTGGGACCCGGTGGCCCATCGGCCTCTTCCACTGCCGGGAGACTACTTTTGTCCCCCGGCATCTTCTTACTCTCATTGCGTAGGGCGGTTAATGTTGTATGTAAACCTGCGTTAACCGGTTTATCCAGTTCGACTTTTTTTACCGGTTTCCAAGCTCTACTAGTCACTTACCGGCTTGATGCCAAGGACGTGGGCATAATGTAAATCAAGCACAAAGATTGACATCGCTCTATTGCCTGGTAAAATAAAGTGGTAACACTATTTAAAAAAAGGAGGATAAAAATAAAAAACAAAATGTTCATAACTCTGATTTATACATTTTAAAATATATTTAAAATATTCTTATAAAATAGGCTTAAAGTTCTATATACACAAAAACCATTCTTATACACAACTTATTGACAGGTTAAAATATATTTAGCTACTTATTCAAAAATAAAGTTTAAAGTTGTTAACATAAGATCGGAAATAGTATAATTTGAGCTATCTATTGATCAGAGCAACACACGATCAAACATATTGAAGAATTGACGGATTGATTTTATTTTATTGATTGTCATTATAATTCAGTGATAATTACAATGGCGCCATAATGAGTGGCGCCGACACGGGGAGGCCTACGTCCAGCAGTGGACTACGAATGGCTCACGACGACATTATAATTTTAAGCATTGGTTAAATAAAACTGAAATGTTTTCTTAGGCCGCGTTCCATATGAGGCTCACACTACCACGCACGCTCACGATCACCACTTTTTCCGATCTACTTTTGCTTGCGAGCGTTATAATCACAAACTCAAGTGGAACGGATTATGGAGCGTTGATGTTATTAACGACGAAATGCACAAATGTCATTGGTTCATGTATGGTTAATTTGAAAATCGCGCCTTTGTCAATGTATCGATAAAGAAAATTAATGCTACGTCCACTTTGACCCACCTATTGACATGGGTCGTTGTGACCGCTGCGTAGTCGATATGGCATGATTAGTGACGTTTTCGCCACGACCATAACGACTGTGGTCGCTATGTAAAACGTTTGAAAGAGCATTTTGGGCATTGTGAGCCACAAGTGGAATGTAGCCTTAATCTTGCTTGCTTCTTTTAGCATCTGTCATCAATCTGTCAATTTCCTTAAGTAATAATTGTACGTGTACTAGCCATTTTGCATTTGTGGCACCGGGTAGTAAAAAAGTAATAAATACTGCGCCTATAGAATACAGCGAAAAAAATGTTTATTTAGCTTACAAGTTCTATAATCAATTTTAAACAAGAAGTTAAAATACTGAACTTAAAACAGATCCCAGAGTGCTTAGGGTGGGTTTTTTTTTTACTACTCAATCACTTTCAAGTTAACGCAATTTTGTATGACACGATTTATTTTCCCTTCACGCTCACTAGATTGTGCTAGGTCCTTCCCATACAAAATTGCATTAACTTGAACGTGATCGGGTAATAAAGAAAACTCGCACTAAGCACACCGAGGGCCTACTCTCAAACACCATACGTCAAATCTTTTGAACGAAATCGACGAAAGCGAACAAGGAAATCACTTCAAGAGTAAGCCCCCAGTTGGCAACCATTCTTGTCAGTATTACAATCCACCGTATGTATACACTGCACAGTTACACTAAATACTAAAATTTAATGCGACAGCATGTCCTGTGTGTATGTTGCTCTTTAAATAAATTAGGGCTATTTAGTTTCATTACTTGTTTATTTGAAAATTATTACAAAACTTAATAAGGTACTCGACACTGGCTAAATCTACAAATAGCATGAAGCTGTTGTTAAGAAAAATGCAAAAATACTAACAAAGTGAGTATGTAACTAACTAATGTGGCGCGGATGGACAGACGGCGTGCGTTCTCCATGACCTCTGCAACACCTGGGATAAGCCAAGGGCTTAATGCGTTATATGAGATACGTTATATCGCGATACGATGACGGCCTCTGTAGTTGAGCGGGCAGAGGCTCCGAGTTCGATTACTGGCATGGTAAATTTCGAAAACGAATTTTCTGTTATTTACTACGGTCCGGGTGCCTGGGATCGGCCCCAGAGTGATCCGTTGTATATTACGTAACTTGCTTAGCTTGGGGATATACCACGTGTGTGTTTGGCTGCCGATTATGATTATTATTAGGAGGTGCTTGCTATGTAAAGGTTTTCTTGGCGACCATAATCTTTAAAAAGGTCAAGGCTTTCGAAGAGAAGCGCTTAGAAGATTTGGATACAAAACATTAAACTCGCAAAGAGCAACTAACAGCGGGTACACATTTGGGTGCTTTGAGACGTGCGATTTACTAACGCGCGTTTTGAGATCCATAAGTTTTATTGAAGTGTACACATGCAAGCGCGCTCTCAGAATTTCGTTGGAATATTCGCTTGTAGATACATGCGCCGCCATTTTGCTGTACATTTGATCGCGCGCTTTCGTGTAGGGTGCACGTGTATTATGGAGACGTATATAATATCTACTTTAATAACATGGAGTAAGTCATCAAATGATTTTATGGACATTCTAAAATAATTAAAAAGCTTAGGTACATATTGCCTTAATTTTGGATACAATGTTACAAACATACCATGCGTCACTCTATCTCGTAATATTGGGTGCACCAAATATTCTCTTTGCCTCTGCCGTCGTCTTTTATAGCGACGGTATAGAAACCACACACAAGCGATCACTTCGACGTCCATTTCCGAACTGAGCTAGTAGTATGAACACCTTCGTAACGCTCGTTAAACGCCGTGCTAAGCGCGCTATATGTATGCTACAAGCGCGCGCCCAACGCAATGCCGAGCGCCTAATGTGTACTCGCTCTAAAGCCCTCTTATAGCTATACGTACAACGCCGCTGGCCAACTACATGTGCGATATGTTGTCGGGAATTCAAAAACAAATTCGGTCTAGCCAGCCTCATTAGGGCCCAGAGGCGGCGAAGGAGGACTATATATTATATCACTATTATTATATTTGCAATGTACGTCTCTGAAGACCACGGGCCATTAAAACGGTCCGGACTTTGGGAGGGCTTGCGTAGGGCCATGGGAAGGCCTGTCTACACCATATAATAAATGCACCCAAGGATAAGCCCCGGCCAGTGTAGGACTATTGTGGGTGAACTGCTAGTGGTACTAGGAGTCTGGGAATACGGGGACTATGGCGTCTGCCCGTCGCAACGTTCGGGGAACATGGAAAAATGGGCAGACGGTGACTCGCCACTCCCTGCATGGACCCCAAAAATTGCCAAAGAAGACCGGGCAATATGGTTGTCAGTGGCTATTTTATATTTGTTATTGTTAATGACACTAAAGATTGACACTTAACTCATGTATATACTAAGGTTGTTAATACGTTATTTTTAACGCTACTTAATGCTATAAAGTCGCATTTGGTCACAGCACTAATTAACACTAAGTGTATCCCAGATCTAGTAGAGACATTAAACACGTATTTTATTCTGAAAGGACGCAATGAGATCGTAAAATAAATTCCATGTATATTTATTAATATTATATTATGTTTTTATTCTATACTTGTTAGGCCCACTTGCACGCATAGTCTGGTTGAATAAATAAATGTAGAGCTTGTAAACTCGGGATTTGTTAATTAAAAAAATTGTATATGTAGGAGTTAACCCTCGGTTTACTCCTAACTTTTGATGGGGCAAGATAAATCGTTTATTTAACCCTGTGTTAGCAGTTAACTCCAAGTTAGTTGAGCTAACCCAGGAACGTGCAAGTGGGCCTAAGAGTTGTGGCGCATGGTGTATGCATCAATTTTCTATTTAATATACTATACAATTATTTTCCTTTTATTCACTATATATTTTTTATATTTCAAATATTAACTCTTCTAGACTAAAACGAGCCTTAACGAATTTTAGTGTGAATACAGATAAATCGTCAATTTTTTATTAGAGTTGAAATAATTTTTTTTACAAAAATATACGAAACCTGTAATAATGTCGATGAATCAGGGCCGTAATTTTATGACTTTATTTTTGAGAAAAATAAATAAAAAAGAAAGCAACGCATTCATATTCTTTATATTTTGTAACGTACCGCGGATGATTATATATATTATTATATATAATATTATTATATATATTATATTATATTATTATATCATATTTTTTCTTACAAAACATGAATGTTTATATTATTTTCAAGTGACTTGCATATAGATAATAATATTACCGGTAATAGTAACGAGTAGCAATAAATTGCACTTAAAATTTACTTATCTAGTAGTACTTAATATTTGTAACTCAGCCATTACCAAACAGTGCCATTTAGCTGACACGAAATCGAAATAAATACAAATTTAAGCCGCAACAAGAATAGCCAGTAAAATAGATATTTTCAATTCATCGTTCTATCTGCACTTACCCTTAGGATCAACCAACCATTTATAATAAATTTTCTAAGCGCGATCTACGCTATTTACTATATTACATAACTTTTTTTACTTCTATATATATATAGAGGTTGAAGCAGAGTCAGACATAGATAGGCTTTTTATATTAATTTCTATGAAATTACAATTTTCCATTAAAATTATTTCATAAAACACCATTGTTCTAGAAATATTAAATAACGATTTAAAATTTTAATATTTTTAATTAGGTTACAGTACGCGTAAATCTTAAATGCGTCTAGAGCGAAGTTAGCTCCAATCGACTGCTGACGTTTATTTACTCAGTGTGTACTGCGAAAGAGATCGCATGCAAGGCCATATAGAAAGGGAGCGAGAGAGCGACATTCATCAGCTTGTAAGTACAACCTGGTAAACTTTATAATTATTCTCTACGCGAGAAGGTAACGTGGACTAACTTCAGAGACACATTTATATTTTGCTCGTACTATAATATAACTGTAATTTTGAAAAATATTCTTATACGACAGATATCTGATTTTTTTTCCTAGTATTTACATTTATGAATGAGCCTAAAACTTACTAATAACATTTTATATAACAGGTTAAGGACATATTTAATTTGTTTATTCATATTTGAACTCTAATTATTTAAACACTTAGTTTATGATTCAAATCTCAAGTTTCAAGAAATAAGTTACTTTAACCTTATTTTATTTCTAGATATTGTTTTGCCAACTTTATTGTATTGAACTATTCTGAAGCAATATTATAAAAATAAAAAATATTAAAAACACTTTTTTAATTGAAAACTAAATAATTGTAACAATTACAACACCCGTAAAGGAATCCCCGCTGACATCTATTGTAATATAATAAATTATTATTTCAATCGGCATATAAATGATTTATAATATGTATAATTGAAACTATTCTCAAAGTTCCTTCCCTCCCTCGACCAAACTACACAGGTAGTAAACACAGCTTAAAAAACACACTAATAAACTCAGACAAACAAAATAGGTAGACCGTGTCCTGAGCTTTCAGAATGAAGTCGGCTAAAGGAAGCCGAGCGCATCGCAATGCGTTACGAGAATATAAACGTATTATTTAATAATCGAATTAGTACGGGTAGTTGTCAAAAAATCAAACCTTTCACTTCATTTGACGCTTTTGTTTAGGTAGGCTCCATTTATACAGTTTTACACAACTAATAGTTCCTCCCAATGAACCTGCGAAGTAGACCAATTTCAGTAGCGCGCAACAGTGTACGAATCGTGTAAACGGAACAGAGCTAAGAATGCGTAGCAAGTAACACTGGCATTTCCGGTTAAGAATAAATTTCAATATAGGCTATTTACATTTACATGTCGAAAAGCGCTCTGCACTTTTCTACGCATACGAAAACTACCGATCGGAATTATAAGTCGTGTAAAGGATGATTTACACCAAACGGTTCGCATCGTGTCGGATCGTGTCGGATCGGAAGGGATTTTCCAACCTTTAAACGATATTAAATCGTGTATACAGTATTTAAAGTCTATATTGCCAAACCGCGCACACTGGCTTGACCAAGGGCCAGTGGCGTGACTTGCCTTAGACGGGCCCTGTATCAAATGTGTGTTGGGGGGCCCAAAGGAAGAGATATAGTTTTTTTTATTAAAGAAAAAAATGCTCGAATTGAATTAAAATAATTATATATTGAATATAAGTTATTACTGATACTTACTGCTCCTAGGAGCTAAGTAAGACAGACAATTCAAATCAAAGATACAGTTTTCGCGCCTTTTTATCTGCAAACTTTTATCAAATCATCTATAGTTGAAGACGATTTCAGTTTTTCTAGATTTTCTGCCTCTATAGACAATAATGACAAGTCTAATAGCCGTTTCTGTTGGCCCAGCAGTTGTTCTCAAAAATGTTATCTATACTAAAATAATAAACAAGAAAGATTTTATTGTTTGTTTGTTTGTTTGCATTGAATACGCCCCGAAACTACTGAACCGATTTGAAAAATTCTTTCACTATTGGCAAGCTACACTATCCCCGGGTGACATAGGCTATTTATTTTCAATAAATTAGGGATCCTTACTAAAATTCCAATAAAATAACCCAAGGCATAAAAAAATTATCTAAAATCGCGTGCGCTGCGAAAACTATTGATGATAGAATAAAACAATGTACTACGACTTTGTAGAACACATAATTATTTACAAAAAGTGTCGCGACAGCATATGTCTAACTGTTATATTTATGCCACAATAACTGATCTTTTATTTTAAACATTTAATTGAAATTCTGCTGTTAGAAAAGGCTCTGTATTTGTATCTTGGTATGCATACTTATCAAAATAAATTACTTCATATTCAAGACTGCTTCAATACCTTTATTTAACTTTTTGAATTATTCAATTCGCACATTCCATTCGGGTATAAAATCACGAGTTTAAAAATTAAGTATTAGAAAAAAGTTGCGTGGTCGGCGCTCACCCTGCTTGGTCAGCTCGGCAGCACCTTATGCGATGTAGGCGTCACTGGGGTACGGGCCGTACGGTAGGATAAATATTTTGAATTCGCTTAGTAGGTAATTAAACTCAACAAGAAAGTTATTTTGAGATACCCGTGCGAAGCCGGGGCGGACCGCTAGTTAATCTATAAAAGATTGTAGATAACATTTTAAGAATTTTGCATACACACTTTCGGGGCCCCTGTAGCCTGAGGGCTCCTTATTATCGATACGGCTGATATGATGGTACGTCCCTAACGCGGGCGTCTTTTGCGACGCGCGCTCGGCTCCGTTCGTCTGTCATCGTATCCGATGGGATCCTTTCGGCTGTCGTCGTATCCTATCGGAACCTTTCGGCTGTCGTCGCATGAGCTCAAAAACGAGGCCGGGCGGCACCACTCATTCTCGAAAGTGCACGCACTGCAGACGTCACTCAATGGTGGATTTAGAAGAAAAATTGATTTGTTCGGTGCAAAATCTTACGTGTCTGTATGCGTCGACATCCTGCCGGACGTGATCGGCTCTCGTCGCATCCGTTGGTATCCTTTCCAATCCGATGCGATGCGAGCCGTTTGGTGGAAATCATCTTTAAAACTATACTTTTATTCGTCTGAGCTAATAAACATGTTCTAATAAAATATATCGCTTATTTAAAGACGCTGTACTAAGCCAACATCATTTGATATAAACGTATCTTTATAATCTATGATTCTGTTTCCGTCAGATTTTCATTTATAATAAATATATTTTATTTTTAATAGTTCCTTCTCTATACTTAACTGTCGCCGGATGTGTGCGGTATGGGATTCAGGTCTGATGTGAGACCGACGAACCGGGGATACGCAAAGAGCGTGGATCACCGCGACGGGCACGAGCTGGCCGTGGACTTGCCGCTCAAGCACGAGAACCCGCTGGCGCCGGACTGAAGGCTGGACATCGAGCCCCTGACAAACAGGGAAACGTGTTAAGAAAACACACATGATAGGGATAACGGACGGTCAAATCAGAACGACGCGGTCTCATACATTTTTTTACGAGTGTATAGACCGAGATCCGGAAGCAAGATTACTACGTGCATGTGTTATTTAATTGAAATCTAGTTTTTATAGATAATATATGAGGGAACAAATCATTGCTAGGTTGCCTATAAAAATGTGACCGCTGGTATTTTTAATTAAAATAATATTAGTTTGATATTTTGGGAAAAATTTCATTAAATTGTTTTTAAAGTAAATTATATATCAAATTAAAGCTAATTTTTTCTGTGTACGATGGAATAGGGTTGCTTATGCAAAAGTGACCGCGAATGTGACACAACGGCCATCAGCAATTACCACTTTAATATTAATTGAAATCCCTTTTTTACAAACTAAAAAGTTTAGAATTATGAAATCTGTTTTACTTTCAATGAAAAGTCTAAAAATCTGTTCTTTTATCTATCAACTCATATTTTAAATTTACAAGAGCACGTTATGGTGTAAAAACGCCAAAGATTCGGCATTGTCAAGTCACGACGTGTCGCTCTTAAGAAAGTACAGCGAACCTAAAACGAAATTCGGCCAAATTTTTTGTTTTAACCGAATGTTCGTATTTGTTTCAAACCAAATTCGGCTCATCCCTATTAATTATTGTCACAACTCAGGGCCCGATAAAAACTAAACCTACCTGCATATCTGAATCAAAACACATTTTATTACCTGCCAGCATTTAAACTAATTGTAACTCTTTTATGACCGCCTTCTATTGTTTACTTTGTGTTTAAAATTTGTGATTAGAAAACAGCCCATTGTTATTGTACTCTTCTATGGCTGTTTGCGGCCGAGTCATTAGCCCGGTGTGGCGGATTAAGCCGACTTAGATACGGGAACATTGCATTTGTGCAGTATAAAACGATGAGCTGATGGAGAGGGAGTCAGTCGAGCGAGAACCACGAGCGAAGCAAGACGTGTGTAGTACAATCGGGAATCTAATAAGAGACGGACTTTGCGCGTTTTATTGAGTTACGACCTACTGCATTACGTTTGGACTTGTTGTTTTCGGTTATATTTGTACCTGTGTTATACGTGTTTGTATAGTTCTAATAAACTATATGTAATAATCCCATTGGCATTTTAATTCGAGTCTCGCGACTCGTAACATTATCATTTTCGTTAACTGTATCTTTCTGGACTGTGTTCGGGCTTTGGTGTACCTTCGCTTTAACTTTGTGTGGAGTTGAAAGCAAAATATCTCACTTATAATGGTGGCTGGCCAGTGTCTCGTGGAAGTACATGAGCTGGGCGGCGCGCGGCGTCGGGTCCAACACCTCGCAGCGCCACTGAAGCACGTAGCTGCCGTTCTCCAGCATCACGTGCGAGCCCTTCACACAAGAACCATGTTATTTTAGTACTAAGGTGGTGTTTTCATATTTATTTATTTTAGTAAGACTTACATAGAAACACTCATATAAATAAATAACTAGGGTAAAGTATACCAATGTTGGCACCTCTGCACACTAATTGTCACAATAGGTATTATTTTATTCAAAACATGAAGAAATATATTTTTTTGTAGCCATATATTGATAGAAATATTCTATGGCGGGTGGGGTATAGTTATAGGGCGCATTTATTTATTATGAACTATTTTGAACAGATCCATACTTTAATATTTTCTTAAGTTTTCGCGACTTGTATACATAATAAAACTACGTTTTAACGGTTTTAAGCGCGGTAATCTATTAGATTAGGCTCTTATAGAGTAAATAATAACCATAAACAAAATTAAAAGTAAATAATTAAAATGAACAAGTTGGCGGTAGGCTAAATAAAATTTTATCAATACTCATTGACACTTGACATCTGTGTCAAGTGTCATTGAGTGACGTCTTCCGTGATCACGGCCACTGAAAAGTGGCCGAAACGTCGAAATAATAAAAATCAAATAAATTATCGCGATTAAAACCGTTAAAACATAGTTTTATTATAGGTCCATACTTTTTTAAATATATAGGTAGGTTATCCATAGGTTAGCCTTCGTGGTTATTTTTTTATAACCACGCAAAATTCACTTCATATCTCATATAATAAATAAATGCGCCCTATAACTATAACGCATCCTCTATGGCTACTAAATAAAAAAATGCCAGCAATGGTATAGTCTCCCCTATATAAATAAAAATATTTATAATTACAAGCCTTAACATTATAGACTCTTATTATCCAATATAAGTACAGTATTCGCAATACTTAATGCGTTTCGAGTGAAGTTAGTTGCGTGAGTATGCGCAGGTTAAGTCAAATGTTAACGTTTATTACACCTTACAGTGTGTTGTGCGAGAAACATGGCATGCGAGTCCGGTTAACGGACGAACGAAAACGAAACACTTCCCCCCTCATCTCTGTCTATAACCCTTATAACTGTGTTCTGCGCAGTAATGTGTACGAACTTCAAAGACGCATTTAAGTTTTGCTCGTTCTACTATTTAGAATATTTACCTTAATTAGTTATTTTACTTAAAAACAGAAATCTTAAACAGGTGAGCATTTTTGGAGGAAATCTAAAGAAAACGTATAATGCTGATTAAAATTAGCAACAGTTGTCAAATTATAGTACAATTGTCAAGTCAGTAAATCAATTAAGACATTTGTTATCATCTTACAAAACGTCGCGACCCTATAGATTTTGTACGAGTATACAAAATTGTCTGTGGTTGTCTGGGAGAGATCGCTTTTTAGCGATAAGACCACCGTTTTTACATAATCAGATATAGTTTTTAATCAACTTAAAAAAAGGAAGAGGTTCTCATTTCGTCGTGTAAATATTTTAGTCTGTACATTCATTTTTGTATTGGTGTATAATAAAGTGTTATCTATTTAAAATTATGACGTCATAATTTCATACCAGTAACAGGAGTCAAATAGAGCGTTTATTATTGTTTAAAACAGTAATAACTAAAATTATTTCTATTATCATATTTTAAAAGTATGGTAATATGGTATTTAAAAGCCTGTTTTTTTATATTAAAAAAATATAAGGATTTATTGCAATTTGTGTTGAGTATCTAACCGATTATTTATGTAAAAATTATGTGCGTTTGTACTAAACACCTTAAATTTTTCTGGCATTGTGGCGTACTAAACAACAAAATAATTATACCTGTATACTCTCGCCGTCGTGACAGACCAGGGTTGGTTCGACGCGGTGGTAGTGCTCACCCTCCCGCCACCCCTTCTGCTCGAGCACTGACTTCGCCTCTTCTCCCCCACCTACGCACAGGGCTGCAATTTACCCACCACTCATGTAAATTAAAAATAAAATAAAACACAACACAAGGTCAGTAACCAACACAGGTTGTACACATTTCAATACGTAATGTCAAATAAATGATCTGTCAATGTCAAACAGATTGTCTACGGTCAAACAGTTACACAAAACGCGTTCCACTAGACGCTCACAATGCTCAAGATGCTCCTCGAGTCGTTCTACATGACATTATAATTTTCAGTCACACCGAGCTCACAACGACCCATCATGTCAAGAGCCGAGTCGAAGCGGGCATTGAGAAATTTGGCTAAAAAAAATTAAAGCTTAAAAATGGCCCAAAGGAAAACTTATATTTGGAATTCAAAGATTGTCG
This sequence comes from Dendrolimus houi, assembly GCA_039645545.1. Taxonomy (NCBI): domain Eukaryota; kingdom Metazoa; phylum Arthropoda; class Insecta; order Lepidoptera; family Lasiocampidae; genus Dendrolimus; species Dendrolimus houi. The sequence goes on from CM077122.1 coordinate 1,316,398, forward strand.
TAGATAGCTATTCTAACATGATTTGTTTTGTGATAAAAAAAGAAAAATATTCTTTACATATTTTGTCTTTATGCTTTTGACTTATTTTCAAAGTCACCATTTGCAATGTTAACATCAAAAATGTATAAAACGCCCTATCATCCATTCCACTTGGATTTATTATCGTACCGCTCGCCAGCAATTGTAACAGGAAATATCGCGGTCGTGAGCGCGATGGTTGTGAGCGCTTAGTGGAACGTACGGATAGAGTAGAGTCTATCCACCGCCAAAGAAATCGAACTTTAAAAAAATTAACTATGGTCGAATCCACTAATCCACAATTAGCTCATATGTATAGAACTTGAGCAATGTGAAACTTGTGTAGCAAAAAAGAAATACAAATAATAAAAAGTATTTTATGGCTCTCATAGCTCTCAAACGACGCAAATATGGAACCTTAGGAAGGGGTTACATATTTGTGCCGTTTGGGAGTTGAAACTTTAGGTCCGTGGGGTCCATCGGCAAAGAGTTTCTTCAAAGAGATTTTCAAGAAACTCTTTGATGCCACTCGTGATCAGAAGGCTGGCTTACATTTCGCCCAACAAATAAGCATCGCCATGCAACGCGGCAATGCACCCAGCCTGCGATTTGTTACACAGTCTATAATAGTTTTAAATACCACTGCCAGACGTCTCCCTCACGTCAGTGGTTTGTTTTTCCTTCCCATATAATCAATCGGATGCAACGATTGATCTGATTGTCCTACCGTCCACTGTTCTTGAGTTATATTATCTAAGGCCGCACCAGTCCACAAGCTAGGGCAATTATATACAACCGCCACTACGTGGTGTGTTATAGGAGGTGGGTTCCAACTGCAAGCCGTAACTGTTAGCCGAGCGGATACACTAACGTGCTCTAATGTTTACCGTGCCGCTCGCCCCGAGCTGGCGAGCCACGTACATGCTCTGATTTTTGGTTACAGTAAGCGCAACGGTTACGGTTACGGCTCGCGGGTGAGTACGCGGCTTTAGATCACAAAGGCCTCATCGTAGAAATGAAGAAATAGAAGAGCGGACAGTCTAATCAACTTACATACTGTACAAGCGTACTTAGGGGCCATTCATTAATTACGTAAGGGTTCCGAGGGGGACGGGGCGAGGTTAGGAAAATCTAGACCTGCCCTTATCTGGGGGGAGGGGGTAAAACCCATTCTTACGTAATATTTTACAAGTCGAAATTTAATCTTATACTAATATATAAGGCTGAAGAGTTTGTTTGTATGCTTGTTTGATTGAACGCGCTAATCTCAGGAACTGCGAGTCCGATTTGATTAATTCTTTCAGTGTTAGATGGCCCATTTATCGAGGAAGGCTATAGGCTATATATCATCACGCTAAGACCAATAGGAGCGGAGCACCAATGAAAAATGTTTCAAAATCGGGGGTCTTTTTTTAAACTATTCCATGCGAACGAAGTCGCGGGCAGAAGCTTGTTAATTAATAAGACAAATAATAGGGCACCCGCGTCACTATAATTATTATCAAAGTTTCTACTTCACGGCGTCAAATGGACATGTATACCAAAATGACTTCAAGTAACTCTGCCACCAAACAAACTTTAGAATGCTGAATTTGGAAAACGACAAATGCGCAACCACTTACCTCGTTTCCTGAACTGCGGGAACCCTTCGATTGTGGATTGAAAGACACAGTTACTGGCACGATTTCTGGATTGGCTAGGGGATTGGCTTGTTGTAGATTTTGGAAAACACTTGTAAAAATGGACGAGAAAAACGGGAAGGTCGATGCGGTGTAGCGAGTTGCAATGACAGTTCGCAAGAGGGCAGCATAGATGCAGATAGTACACACGGGGTGGCGATGCATTTGTTTTAATATGTTATTTAAATAATGGAAGTTAAGAAATACCCGCTAAAATAAAAGAGGGGTCAAAACTCAATCAAAATCATTCTAACGTAATTCATGATTACTTATGACGTCACAAGCAGGTACACGTAAAAGGAATCAAATAATGTATTTAATTGTGTGTAATTAAAACGATTTCAATCGAAATATTTAAAACAGTAATTTCAATTATTGTTTCAAATATCCTGATTATACATATAAAGATTAATACCTGAGTTATTATCCACTTGTGGTTCTCGAAGCTCATGCTCAGTACGGTACACGGTGAAAGCAATGTCGTGCCTCAGCACGTCAAAGTCCCAAGTCAGCACACTCTGAGGGTCCCTGTTCAAAACAATCACCTCGTGGACCTGGTGGAATCGAGATTATAGTACAAGATGAAGTTATTTGCGAAGTTTTCATAACTCGAAATCAAAGTAATTTATTTTCTGTACACATGCATACAGGTTTGAATATGACGTCGATAATTATAACAATTTAAGTATAACTGTATCCTGCCACATATGTAACTTACAAAATAATTGAATTTAAGACTACTTTTACAATTGGGCTACCCGCATATTTGTAAACAAAGCACATTTATTACCCGCCATCTGTGTTTGAGATAATAACATTGAAGCGCTTTTATGACCATCTTCTTTTGTTTACTTTGTATTTAAAATTTGTGGTTGGAAAAATAGCCCATTGTGTATTGTAATCGTTTAGAACCTATTGTTGTATTGTGATCACTGCCAGGTGTGATTCTTGGAAATTCAGACCAAGCGGTCGAGTATTGTGTCGAGACATATTGCAGCATGAAGTATAAAGCAATACCGCAACGGAGGGGTGCGGCAGTCAGTCTAGCGATGGTCACCAGCGAGACAAGACGTGTGTACATTCGATAAGCTATATAGTGACGGACTTTGCGCGTGTTATTGAATCGTGTATTACGTTTGTACTGGTTGTGTCCAGTTATATTTGTGCCTGTGTTATACGTGTTTATATAGTTCTAATAAATTCTATAGTAATTTCAACGGTATTTTAATTCGAGTCCCGTAACTCGTAACACTAGGGATGTCTAAATACAAATTAATATACTGTAGCAGCGAGAGGTAGAGGTTAAATGATTCAGATGGCAGAGTGTAGTATTCACTGTCGAGTGATGAAGTGAACTAATTTATTTTGGAAACGGTAATCTTAAGTACAAATATTAACAAGTCGTACAGCTAGTACAATATATAGCACAGTGTGTGAGCGGGACGGATGATGTGCGAGCGAGACAAAACAACTATCAATATGTGCGCTCCCGCGTTGCGCTAGCCAGTAGTTCGTTGTCCGCTGCGATGACTGGATGTATGCAGCTAATATAATACAATTTAAAATAATAACGATTACAATAATTAGGAATTCTCGTAGGTGTATTTATGACCCCCATTTGTATGTCAAAAGTGTTAAAAGGTGACATCCAATATATGTATACATGATATTCTCGTATACTAATAATGATTTATAATACCATTATGGTATCTTCTTTAGTTTTGTATTGTCTATGTTGTAGTCTGGTGTCCACGTACTTTTATTTAAAGTGCGTAATGCTAACGGCTTACAACCAACCACTGCGTTTTATTTATATCGATAAATAGCTCTCACGATACTGGGTTACTTGGCAGTAGAATCTCTAAAAATTAGTATAAGAATGAGACAATAATTACCTCTCCTTTCCCAAGGCTAACAGACTTGTATATGCTATCTTCGCACAACGGGTCTCCGTCACGTTCTGTGAACGCACCACTTACGTACAAACTCTTCGGCACTAAACCACCTTCGTGGACAAAACTCTGTAAACGAACAAATAAACCTTTGAATTTTGCTCAAATGGCGATTTAGTATAGGCGCAAGTGATTTGGCTGGTATTAGTCGGTAGTAACGTTAATGACACTTGTGTAACATAAAGAATGTTAAAGTGATACGTTCCACTAGTCGCTGACAGCGCTCAAAGGCTTCTCAGCCGTTCCACATAACGACCGCGATCATTATGATCACGGCGAAGACGTCACTAATGACGCCAGAACCTTCGCTCACGCAGCGCTCACGACGGCACATCTGAAGAGGTAGGTCGAAGTGGATGTTGATCACAGAACATTAATACTCTCTATCGAGACGTTGAAAAATGCGCGATTTTCACGTCAAGCATACATCAAGCAATGACATTTGTGTATTTCATTAATGACATCAACGCCCCATAATACATTCCACTTGAGTTTACTATTGTAACGCTCGAAAGCAAGTGAAACGGGAAAATCGCGGTCCTGAGCGTGGTTGGCCTGAGTGTTAAGTGGAACGCGCCCATGATGATTTGCGATGTGACAGAGGACTATCCAATTCCAAAATAGTAAACTTTAGCTTGCAGGGTTTTCAGTGGATTCAGAGGCGCTAATTTATTTCATAGTGCTATAATTGATAGCTTGATTACAAAGTTATAGGTGACTTGAAGCCTAAGTAATGTTTTAACGAAGTAACGTTCTTATGTAGTTTAATGTTAAGTTGATATGTTGACGTTTTTGGAGTCAAGGTTAGGTCGAATTCGCAACACAAGGGTATGGAAGAGTAAGATATAATTTGGCGACCTCAAATAATCAGGGAGAAGGTGAAAGAAACAAGAGAGTCAGTAGAAACATTGTACAATTAATAAACGAAGATAATATATTATTTGGTGATGAAAGAGCTATAGTTATTCTTATTGTATTATGCATATCACACCCTTCGCCTATTAATATAAAAAAACAAAATATTTCTCTATTTGCCCGTGGCGCTGCAATCGTCCCTTCCCTTCTCTACTTATTTGTGAATGCATAAAAGCGAATATACTTTTTTAATAAAGTTATTTGTATAATTCTTATGGTGTTTTGTCATAATACTATTATTTTATTAAATAGTTCTAATGATAATAATTATTTAGCAGCCAATCAATTACGCCTACCATAAATCAGAATTATTTTACTTTGATTTTTTAAAATATATTTTAGTTATAAACGGAGTATGTATGTATGACAGAGCGTGACTAATTACACTACTATTTATAAAGCTAATATATTTGGATACACAAATAAATACACGATTGTTAAATTTGATGTTTTGTCAGGGTGCTGTTGACATGGTGGTTTCTGAAGTGACACAAAACATCTGATCCTAGCACAGTGTGATTTTACGTACGTTTCGTGATGTAAGTCGCGCCAAACTCAATGACTCTTGGAACATCTGCAGAAGACTGCGCAGTAACTGATCTTTTATGAAAAACAGTCTATATAGCGCAGACACCATCGTCACGTTGATCCTAGCGTCAAACTATATTTACACACTTGGCCCAGGCTTGCAATTTCACGTGGTACCACAGAAAATCTAATCGTGTCTAACCTTCAGGCGTGCAGTGAGACCGAAGCCTTATTGAAGTACATAAAGACAGTAAATAGCATTTATCACTAGTAGCGCCACCTACTCAGTTTGTTATTACTGGCTCCATCTATAATGAGTTGTAGAGATGTTATTTATATTTTCAAATTATAAAGGTACTTTTGTAACCACCTGAGTTGTATGTCTGATGGCACCGCATAATAGGAAATGTTTGAACTAATGACATGTTCTATTTTATGGAATTTGACGATTCACTTCCTTTACATATCTCATTCTTCTTATGTGAGCCTCCCCTCCTATCCGCGTATCCCATTCCTCCTATCTCATCCCCTCTATCGCTTCCTAAGAGGCCATCCAGAAACTACCCTCCCCCGTCCTTGTCACAGCTGGTCACATTTGCGAGACTCCTACCTCCTCAGTGTGACATCACATATCTTGCAATTTACATCAAGAATCTATTAAATTAAAACAGCGGTTGCGTAATTAGCTTCAATATATTAGATTTCGAAATGTGACGTCACGAAATTTAGGACCCCTCCCAGGCTTTGTCACACAATGTTACAAGTTTTTTTTTATTACTACTCTACGGACTCGAGTTCCGTACCCTTTTTTACAACTTAATTTCGAAGAAAGTTTTTAGAATTTATACAGGCTTCGTGGTAATTTTTGTTTTTGTGTGTGACATTTATTGAATATATGTTTGTGTTGTGGTGTACCTTACGAATAACTTATTATATTAATTTATTCTGATTTTAATACTGAACTTATACTAATGTAGTAGATAACCTCCTCGCCCAGGTTTTTCAACGCGTTCAAGAACTAAACGCCCAAAGTACTTAAAAAAGGTTACAATGGCGAAAACCCAAGACTTTGAACTTTACAAATTTTACCTTACAGTAATCTCACAAGTATGATATTTTTTTTCTTTTATCAGGTTAACGGGGAGAAGAAAAAAAAGGACAAAAGTAGGTTACCTTTTGCTAGGCCTTTGGGTCATAAGAACTAAACTTAAAACAACATCATTTTTTTCCAACTACCGTTTAAAAATCAGAAATGAAATTAAACTTAAAAACTAATTTAATAACCTTAATAAACAAAAAAATCCTTTAAAATTAATAAATACATTTATTTTATTTTTTTAAAACATTCGTAATGTTACATGTTACGTCATGTACATGGCATAGTTTACTGTGTGTGGTGCGTCGATGATGTTACCCTGTTGGATGAGGGTGACGCACCACTGGCGAGAGCCCATGGCTCCATCGCCGCGGGAGATAGGCTCGACCGCTGGAGGGGAATACAAAATAAGACGACGAGGTGTTGTACTCTCATGTAATTGTTGCTTAATTAATTTAACATTAAACTTAAGCCTATATATACAGAAATCTTAACTGCTACGTGAAAATATGTAAATCCTAAATATGTTCGTAGATGCATCTCCGAAGGTCTTTCGTATTCTGTATTTACAGATTTTGGCACGTACATCGACTACTCAGTCATAATCTTGCTAATTATTTAGCAATAAATTATTCCATGTACGTGACGTAACATTACATTTCGTCTAATCCCCCCGCCCCCTCTTGACTTGTGACGTAATTTATGAATGGCCCCTAGTCTGTTATAAATTTTGTTCGCTATATAATTAGCCTCGGGCTGATCATGTTTTATATGATGAGTGAGAGCCCTGACGGACCACCTCCCATTCCTCCTGTTTGCACCCTCTATGCCATCCGTCTTATCTCATCCCAAAGCCTGGCAACACGTTTACTTCGCACCTGGTGTTACAAACATCTACAGGCGACATTTTCCATTACGTGTCCCGACTGCCTGTTTGGTAGTGAGGGATGTGTTGTAGTGGAACACCCACAAGCCAATATATGGCGCTGTGCAATAACTAAGGTCGCAAACGATTCCCGAAGGGTACAAAGAATATATACAAATTTCCAACAATAATAGATGGGCCTAGGCCTGCGAGGAGCAACAATAGCCTCGCTGGAAGATCTTCCTTCCTTCCTCTTGCTCCTTCAGCCTATACGGGACATCCCTAAAGTGTCACTGTTCAGCGGTGTATATCCCTCTTCAGCGTGGATGGGAATGAAACAGTAGTTCAGTCTTTATTTATTTAGGGTTATGGCTTGGCAACTAGGCCTTTGAGCCAGATCTTAGATTACAATGTAGTTTCTTCATTTTCTTAAGCCTATGTGTAGCACAGCTGAACTGTAGGTTATCAGCTGGTGCCATTCAGCTGAACTGTAGGTTATCAGCTACAGTGCCATTCAAAGGAGTTCTTCAAAAACTATCAAACTCAAAAGTTCCACATTAGACTATACACATCTCATTTCTCCGCCAAAAAACAGTTGTTGTTGTTGTTTATTAATTACTACTCAAAAACTATCAATATCCTATAACTATTGTTCATTTTAGAGTAATTTTACAACCGACGCCACAATGGAGTTTTGTGAAAATCGAAAAAACTGCACAGTTCACATTTCTCACAAAAACACATAATTACTACTCAAAAAGATCTCCTATTGTTCATTTTAAAGTAATTTTACACATTTTTTCAGTTCCCCTTTCAGTTCCCGCCAAAAACTCCTCCTAGTTCAGTCTAAGACACTTTGAATCACAGACTTTGTATTATTAAGGGTGTGCGAATATGGTCCGAATCGAATCGAATAATTCGAATATCGACGAATAATTCGAATAATTTGCGAACTATCGAAATATCACTGGATTTTCTATTGTTTCCAATTTGAATTCCATTACATCATGTATCAGAATATTCTACTTACGAATAATATATTGTTTGATTAAAAATCAATTACCCGGAGAAAACAATTGCCCAATTTCAATATATGTTCATTTTGTCTGAAACATAAAAAAATCTAGATACTAATATTGGCAAGAGAGCTTTTCAATTCATTTTGGTTTTTATAATTATTAATTTCCGTTTGAAAAAATCTATCCTTTTTCTTATACACGCAATGATTTAAAATACTCGAAAATTAGGGAATATTCGACATTTTTCGATTTATACGGGAACTAACGAATAATTCGAATTATTCGATTCGAGTTTCGAATCGAAGATTGATTTTCGATTCGGAACGAATAATACGTAAGTTCGAATTATTCGCACACTCCTATGTACCTATATACGTTATTTACAATGGTCAATCAGAAGGATATTGTAAGAGCACGCAGTAGGCGCGAGAACCGAGTTTTGAGTCAACCACGAATTTCGTATATCCGCGTTGAATGCGTGTGAGGAACTGTCCCGAACTGTCGTTCGGTTTTGCAGTGTTTTCGCGCCAAGAGAATACGGCGGGAACGTTGTGCGCGTGCTATTTTGAAGGCATAGATTAATAAAGGTTTCGCGCTTGCTTATGACGTTGGCACTAACGTCGTCACAGTAGCTTCGCATTAAAAAATAAAGCTGCCAAAACGCAAACTCTGACGTCCATTGAAAAGTATATTGCGCAGTCATCTGCAGTTAAGTCATAAAGTATGGCGCTAACTATATTAGCCAAGTGGAGTCTAGCAGAACATATCGAGTACATTGAACATCACATAATTGTGTATTTAAATTATATTTATCTCACGTTAACCCGTACATAATTGTAATAAACGTGCGGCACGTTGTATGTTGCGTCTATTATGTCCGTCTGCCGCAAAATAAACAAAAGAAATGTAAAATAAAATTTATGAGATAATTAGTTCACTAACTAAAAACAAATCATCAAAGTTTAGTGTTCAACTGAATCTATACTTGTTTGAGAAATGGTATAAAAGATGTCAAATTAATTAATTAAAAAAATTACGACTACTAATTTAAAATGTAATTTTAAATTGAATTAAATATATTATACAATATAACTATTTGACAACTATAACTGAATGATTTAAAAAGTGTGTTTAAACTCACTGTCAACGACTGTCAGTTAAACAGAGAGATAAAGTCATGCTAAAAATATCGGGAATTTAATTTTGATTAATTTTAATCCAATTATATATTCTATATATATATTCTTTATAAACTATTTCAGTTATGTACATATAATACAGTAAATTAAATATTAAAATTAATCTAAGAGAATAGATGCCACTAGGGTTTGACCCTAGTTCATTTATATCCATTTCCTATATATTACTATTCATTCAATTAGTTTACCATTGTTAGAAAGACATTAGTAGTATGAAGTATCGTCAAATTTTAACCCGCAATAAGGTATAAACGGTTAGTAAAATGTAGATACGGCGGTAAGAGACCGAGCATTTATAGGTTAGAAGATTGCATTAAATTTTTATCTAGGCGCTATTCGTCCCAGGAAAATTACATGTGAATTAAAAATTACCTTGCAAGGGCCTCCCAAGAAGTCAGGTATCAAATCGTCGGGGATATAATCCAGTAGACCGCCAGCCTGAAGATAATCCTTGCCGGCGTAAAATAGAAATTTGCTACGTGTGTTTTCATCTGAAACAATTATATTCAGCTGTCAGCGTTCGCAACTACTTAAAACTACTGTTACAACCTAACCGCCGACAAAGACAAATTCCACGTATAGATTTCTAGAAGCACATTTATTACCCGTCGGCATTTGAACTAATAACATTGAAACTATTGTAATTCTTTTATGATCGTCTTCTTTTGTTTACTTATTTATTGGCATACGTTTCTAGAGAACAGCCTATTGTTGTATTGTAATCATTAGCCAGGTGTTATGCATTTTAAAGTACAAGCTGATTCTAGGAAATTCGGTCCACGTGGCCGGGCGGGCACATTGCACTTACGCAGGATAACACGATGGCCTGATTGAGGGAGGAAGGCAGTCGAGCGAGAACCATGATCGAAGCGAGACGTGTGTTCTACAATCGGGAATCTAATAGTGACGGACTTTGCGCGTTTTACTGAATTACGACCTTCTGCAGAAGAAAGGAAAACGTTTATTTGTCAAAGGCAAAACAGAAAATATATATTAATTCAATGAAGCAATACAATTCTATAGTTGCATGCCACAATTGGACAAATGAGGTTGGCACTCAGTATATTGCTGTGCCGAAAGTTAATTCGACACAGCACTGATTTTCAGCGCCCACCTCTTTCTGTACTCTGTGCGAATGAGATAGCAGTAATTCATACGCATGTAATTACTTGGAAGCGCCGCCAGTGTGGCGTCGCCGCAAAACAAGCACAGCAGGTTTCTTCAGGCTGGTGGCGACGCCAAACTGGCGTTGTCGCCAAGCAGTCGCCAAGTGAGGTACTTTGTAATACAATTTAACGTGTTTTGTTTGGCGGCGCTGCTGGTGTCGCTGCCATGGCATCCTAATGACACATAGCCCTAAATGGGTATAACAACGTCCAAAAGAGCAGGCATCAAAATATCTCATTATCATCATACTTTTCAAATATCGTAGTAAAGATGATTAAGGCGGGCGAAATAAGCTCGATCACTATCCCACAACATATGCTTGTAGTACATTTTACAAAAAAACTATCAGACCTCCAGATTTTGGTATCTCACACAATAATTTGAATTAATGTCTAGATCTGTTTTTATTATTATCTGTTATCTATCAATAAAATATTGTTACGAGTTGCAGGACTCGAATTAAAATGCCGTTGGAAATATTATATAGTTTATTTGAACTATACAAACACTTATAACACAGGTACAAATATAACTGTACACAACTAGTCCAAACGTAATGCACGATTCAATAACACGCGCAAAGTCAGTCACTAAATAGATTACCGAATGTACACAAGTCTTGCTTCGCTTGTGGTTATCGCTCGACTGCCTCATCTCTCAATTGGGGCATTGCTTTATACTTTACAAATACAATATGTCTGCTCGGCCACGAGGACTGAATTTCCTAGAATCACACCTGGCTAATGACTGCCATAAAAGATTACAATACACAATGGGCTGTTTTTCTAATCACAAATTTTAAACACAAAGTAAACAAAAGAAGTCCAAATGCCGAAAAGGTATAAAATGTCTACAGGTATGCAGGTGTGAATTTGTGTTTTGTCGGCGTTCAGGTTGTAACAATATCATTTTATAAACAAATATTTAAAAATATACAGCAATGTGCAGTAGTTATTTATCAACTGAACTGTTACCACTAATGCTGTTAGGAAATAATAAGAAAGACCGACCGGTATACTCGCCAAGCTTATCAAAGGCGGCTTGGCGGGTTCGACTAATCGATTATCTCGATGTGCAGATTTCATAACGATGTTTTCTCTTCGTCGTCAGCACGTGATAATTGTAATAATATCGCCTCTTTACTTCAATAATGTTATTTAGATAATTAACATTTTGGAGGGGAGTTAAACTTTAAATTTCTAAAAATAATTCAAAGAGGCTGATTATTTATTGAGTATTTATTTAAGTTCCTGGCTAAAATATTTAAAAATAGAGATAGTTATAGTTAAGTTTAAAATTATACTTAAGTTTATTTAATATATTAAAAAACGTAAATTTGCCATCACATATGAGGCTGATATCGTCACTAGTGACGAAGTCTCAATAAAAAATTAAATAATAAAAATAAAAAAATTGTGTTGAAAGGATGATTTTTTCACTGTCACTTCTCGATTTATTATTTTATAGCATGAGTTCAGCAGACAGGCAGACGGCCTACCTGGATGGAAAGCAGTTACCGGCGCCTATGGGCAACACCGAAGGTGCTACCAATGGGCTTCCGCTTTCTAAACGAAGACTGGAACCTGGCCACTAATGCCGGAATATAACTCAGGGTTCTCTTGGCGGCATACCGTAAACCAGGGGTGGTAGCCATCCGAACGGGCAAATACCCTATAACCACCTGGCTGGCCGGCCACAGGAAATTATATTCTTTCTCCGTTCCTACACGGATATTATAAAAGATACTACAGTCTTCTAAATATCAAACAAAAAATATGATTTGTCCTATTTTTCACGTTATTGAAGCAAAGAGGCAATGATGAGAGGTCTGAAAACTGCTTAAGCGGTGCATGCTTTTCGGGACAGGATTCAAACCCGCGTCCTTGAGTTTGGAACGCGAGTGAGTTAACCACTAAGCTAACGCGGCTTTCTTGATTGGAAAAACCCCTCCTAAAAATTAAATTCCCTTACCTATAAAAGTGCTAACAATCGTCCAAAGAATGGGGAATACCCTCGGAGCTCTGACGATGAGCACCCTGCCCATAGTCTCTGGGTAATTGGCCTCCACTATCTGGATGATCCTCAGGAGGGCCCTGACTCCAGGCCTCCAGAGGTGCCTCATGTTCAGGCCGTCGAGGTCTACCAGGAGGCACCACGACTGGACGGCATGTTCCGAAGAACGAGTGGCCTCCTCCAGAAGTTTGAGACCCTCTTCGCATACATGAAGTGTCTGTAGCAGGTACAATTAAATGATATATCATACAATCATTATTACTGCTAAAGTAAATATTTTATAAACTAGCGGTCCGCGCAGACGTTGTCCTGCCCTGAAAAAATAAAAATCTAGGACCTAAATCTAGTTCAATTGTGAATCTATACCATCCACAGACCCACTCAAACACACAAGAAAATCCACAAAATCAGTCCAAGAGATTAAGAGGATCCTAGAACCCGATTGCAGGGCCACCTATCGGTTGCAATTGTGAATCTAAATCATCCAGGGGCCCACTCCAACAAACACAAAAAATTTAGTCAAAATCGGTAAGGTCGTTCTCAAGTTACCCACGTACATACATTTATACGATTCATTTTTATTTATAAGGATTATTTTTAAAATAAATTGTATCTTTACCACCCTGAATTTACTAGTGTTTCCTACATAATAGTTTAAATTTATGAATGAAGAAAACACGTCATAAACTCACCAACTTCAAGAGACCGTCTTCTCCGATAGACTTGAGAAGACCCTTGACATCCATCTGTCCAAGACGAAGTATGTACAGCGGACGCCCGTCTGGAGATTAAGAGTTTAGTGAATGATATATTAGCAGTATATTTTTTATTAAATTAAACTTGCACACAGGCATGGGCACATACTATCTCATACTTGTGAGTTTAAGGCATTGCAACCAGAGTCTAGAGCATAGACGCAAGGTCGCGAGCATAACTGTCTTCTATCGGATACATTTCGGGGAGTGTTCCTTGGAATTGCACAAGGTGATTCCGCCATCCCCATTTTACCATCAGACAACCAGACGCACCTGTTTGCGCCACCGTTACATGGTGGAAACACCACCAGTCAGAACCAAGCGTTTCGCTTCACCTTTTCCGGTGCGCACTGCCGAAGAGTGGAATAATTTGCCGAAGTCTGTTTTTCCTGACAAATACAATCTCGAAGTTTTCAAATCACGAGTGAATAGGTATTTTCTAGGTAAGAGTGCTCCATCCTAGACTGCGTCATCACTCAACATCAGGTGAAACAGTGATCAAACGCAAAACTTTTAAATCTATTTAAAAGAAACATGTTTGTTCTGCTGAGCCAGATACAATATCGGCTACACCAGCAACAGAAGAAACACAGTTTTATAGTTTACTAACTATAGAAAACAACATCCATGAACCAGATAACAATATCGGTCTCCTACTAGCAGCAGAAACATCAAATAGTATACCAAAACTGCTGCTACATATGCCGATCTAAAGGCTTATCCCCAAACGTCTTTGGTCGTTCTTTTTCGTTAGATCAATCCGAAAAATTCAATAAAACTTTAAAAAGAACAAAGATTTATTTAACTACAACAACAAAGTTTATATAAAACAAAATTAAATGGAAAGTAAATTGTAAAATACACTTAATATTGAAAAAAAAACACAACAAACAAGCAAAAGAACTTCTAGAACGAGAACGAACGACGAAATATGTTTGAGAATGTTTGCACCCATTTAGTACTATCGCGAGAAACATTGTTTTCCTTAAATGTGATACATCTCTTTATACACCATCTTTACAATGTATGTATTTATCTTGACATATAAATGTTCTTTCCTTCTTCTTTCATATACCTTTATCATGATGATGCCATCCACCAGGGAAGTACTGTTTCACGACTTCGGGCGTCTCATATTCTGATAGGATTCTATCGACCTGGTGCTTCTTTCGCCAGAGAAGAGATTGAGAGAGCATCTCCCTCGCCTTCTCAACGTTGAAGTCTCGAGCCCGAAGAAAACGAAGGAGGGTAGTGTCGCTTGGTACCTAAGAAATAAGTTTTGACTGTTGACTGTAAATTCAGAACCTCTTGAGCTATACAGCTTTTATATAGTATTATGATAGCAGTTAAATATGGGAGTACCTAAGGGATTGTTACTTAGACCGATGTTCTTTATCTTTGTCGACCTAGACTTTACTATAATTATTGAAGGTGTAATAAGCACATCTAGTTCTAATTAGTTGTCTATATTTTTATCTAGAAATATTTACCAAAATGATATAACGTTTTATATAGAAGTTTAATAATATATCAAAGTTTAATAATGTCGCATTTAATTCTTTGATTGAATGTCTTTTATTTTTTTTGTTCATAACCACAAATAATTACAATCTGTTAGGCTATTTCGTTACTCTTAAAATATTTTCACAAAAAATCGACGTGACTGTCCATTCACACCAGTGAATGTCCTACATTTTCTATTACTATTACTAATACTAATCTTTCTTGTATTCATATCCTTTCCCTGTTTTCATTGAAACCCGTCAAAGATTGTCAACTACTGCTACATTAGTTGTCTTTCTTTAGTAATAATTTAATCTACTGCATCTATAGTGTAGATACGATAAATAAAATAATACCTTTCCTTTCTGCAAATCAGCTATCCATTTTCTAAGCTGCAGAAGTCTAGATTCTTGCAACGGTGTGAGTTCGCCTAAATATCGCTTGATGTATTCGCTGTCTAATGTGTACTGATCTGCAATGATAGAAAACGTCAGTGAACTTAACTGGAACACTTTTCTACTTTTAGAGGCAAAAATCTATGATGATTTGATTGTCTTGTTTATTTTTGACATTATATTACGGCTTAATAAGGTTTTAGTCCTCTCTTCAAGTCCGGCAACATATTGGTAGCCTTTGGTGTTGCAAATGTTCATAGTCTGTTGCTATGAACCCTCCACACTCCATCAGGTGGCCCCTCAGCCTGTCTGCTGTGCTCCAGCATTATAAAATATAGAATATCAAAAATCAAAAATATATAGATCATTAAGAGATAATTTTGTTTCTATATGTAGAGCTTTCATTTATAATTTAACAAGTAAATAATAAATAAATGACCACAAACAACGATAATACCTACTGTTGTTTTTAATACTCTTATATCTACTACATTACATTTAACTGCAATCGTCGGTTTACCTTGTTCGTGTTTTATCACCAACATAAATCCTACCGAAAATTCAGAGCTTTTGAAAGTAGATAAATCAGAAATACACTCCCGTAAAATGTACTATTGTTATTTAAACACAATACTAGTATAAACTACTTAACACGCGTTCTACATAAAGCGCTCCAATTTGCATATTAAAAGTTTCTTCTTTTTATAAGGGTAATATGCAAGGCCAGTTGTCTTCTTTCAATAACATTGGGTCAATGTCGTGAGAATTAAACTTGCTTGCCAAGTGTTCATAACTCAATGCAAGCAGTTCTTCCTTGAGTAATTTTGGGTTAAGCCTTTTATATACTTGACATCTTAGTTATGGTCACAAAAATAGTTCGAACAACGTTACCGTCATGTTTATTAATATTTGCAATAATAGATAGTGAAAATAAATAACTACGGAGGTGAGCCATGCTGGAATCATTAGTTTTATGTATCAATAACAATAAGTCAACTAAAGTAATCACTATAAACATAAATTTGAATCATTCAATGTCGTCGTGGCCTTTCAGTCCCGTACCTTTCAATGACACTGATCCAATTTGGTTCATCCATTTAAAGGCTTTGCTAAAGTTTTCGAGACTTACTTAACACACAAATGCCCTTTCGTCCTCTTTTTATCCCAAAGCATGGGATAATTCTGGTAGGTTAACGAATTAAAAGTTTACGCGAATAAAACTGAGTGAACTAATTTTAAATCTGAATCACATTGATTTACGCCTAACACTTTGATAAAGTGTGTTAACATTAGAAATTCTTATCGCGAAAAATAGATATTTTATTGGGTAGATGGATTCGTATTTTACTCAAGCGAAGTTGTAGAAAATTCTAGCAGCGGAATAAAATTTCTTTTACTAATTCCATTATCCACTTTCGTGGATAAAAATCGAGAAGAATTTCATTCGCAACGCGGGTTAGATAATTGCGAACATTCAAAATAAACTTCGAGACAAATCGCGCAGTAAAATTTCGCAGTGCGGACATTGCTTTCATGTGGGATGGATAAAATAATCGGGTTCTTCTTAACACCCTCATACAATAAAGGTTCCGTAGAGTTTATAAACGTCAGCTGTCAAAAGTCAGAGCAGGGTACACTATTAAAATTTTTCAAAATCTAACAAACGATACCTCACACAACTGCGTATACTAAAAAACAAAATTCATCCTTCATTTGAAAGTGTAATGGCCTCCACCCCTTTTGATCGAGATTAAAACCATTCCTTCCACTATCAGACATCACATCCTTGTGTGAAATTTTAAACATGTGGGACTGAGAAAAATGTCTTTAAATTCTTACCAAAATCAGTTACGAAACGCTAAAAATTACATTTTGAAACTCAATACCATACTGGTCCGCGACAATGGCAAGAGACTCAACGGTATGATTTTAATTCCCTGGAGTTTGGGAAGGCCGCTTATGTGTGATCTGTGTCGACACACTAGCCCCTTCCCATCTTCAGGAGTACGAAGTTGCGGCCAATAGCACTGCTACATCTGCAGAAAACCTCAAACGGCGCAAAAACTTTGGACCCGTGGGGGCCAAGTGCCCACATATTGTTACAAAATATTTAAAAACAACTGGGCGAACAGAAGGCTGGAGCTTATCTCGCTCAAAGGATTAGCCTCTGTATCCAGCGAGGTAATGCTGCCAGCCTTTTAGGCACAATGCCCAGCAACAGTGGTCCAGTGGCGCTGGACGGTATTTAATATTGTTTTTTTTTTACTATTGTGAATATATTTTTCGTATATTATTAAATCATGGTAGCGTAATGGCTAGCGCACGAGTCCCTAACTCAAAGGGCGCGGGTTCGATCCTGGCCGGAACGCATGCACCACTTAGTCAGTTTTCTGATCTAATGTGCATATTGTTACAGTTACCACGTGCTAACAACGATGAAGGAAAACATCGTGAAGTAACCTGCACATCCAGATAGCCGATGTATCAATCTTGCCATACCGCCTTGGACAAGCGTGGCGGGTATACTGTCCGTTCCCCTATAGTGGGAGGCCCGAGCTCCAGCAGTGAGACGTTTATGAGCTGTTATATATTTATATATAAGTTATTTTATTAATAGGATAGTTTTATTTTTAGTCATTGATTACTCCGCTTATATTTATATTAAATATTTAATGTGTAGTATGTAATCTGTGTGATTAAATTATATTTTAATGAATAAATGAATGAATGAAAACTCTTTATTGTTCACCATAAACTTAATTCTAGACAATTGATATGGATACATTTATTTGCATTAGACCAATGGGCGGCCTTATCGCTTATAACGATCTCTTCCAGGCAACCTGGTGTCTGATGATCAATTAAATACCATACTGAGACACTCAGAGTATAGAATGTAACCAGAAATGCAATCTGTAAAACCCAATAAATCGTTCCAACGGCCGGCGAGGCTCTCCCCGGGAGTAGGTCAAGGACAACGGGAGTAATTCACCCAGCAGCCATCCCGGGAACAATGTATGAACAGACCTAATGGACCCGCATTACTAAGTTAAACAACGCCGGAAGATATACAAGAGACTGCTCCTTTTTATGGAACATTAGTATCTGCCAAGAGTCCTATGTATCGAAAAGATACGCTAAGTTTATTAAATTAGTACTTTCAAAACTTATTAGCAATAAAGACTTTTGTGATTATAATTGAAAACTTGTTTGATTATAATTGAAGACTTGTTTGATTATAATTGAAGACTTGTTGGATTATAATTGAAGACTTGTTTGATTATAATTGAAGATTTTTTTGATTATAACTAGAGTTATTTGATTATAATTTAGTAGCTGCCAGCAAAAATTCGTTCGCGTTGCCATGATGCCACATATATGTCAGTGAATATACATAGTGTTAGTGTTGTGTATGGTGGCACCACAGGAACGCGACCGTAGCGACGCCTTTTTCGCTATATTCGTCTATCCCTGGGAAAGGAAGTCATCAATCAGGGTAAAAAGTGTCCTAAGTTTTGACCCGGTATATAAGGTAGCTCTGTAACGAGTTGCATATAGATTAATTCAGTAGTTTTCACATGATGCTCTAACAGACAGACAAAAATTTTCAGAATCTGCTGATCCGAATTAGCCTCCATAATTTTTATCGCATTATTAATGCATTTTACAAACTTGAACCATTCACAAATTTATTACGTTATAGATAGATACGCATTGTTGATGTTTAAAAACAAATTAAATCATTTATTTTCTCAAAGACACTTAATGAGAAAAATACATTATTATAAGTCTAGTAAAATACATCGAGTGTACGCAATACAAAGCCAACTTAATTAATAACTATGTATACTACATTAATATTTGTTTGTTTGTCTGTCAGGTCTGTGTTTAAATGAAGTTTCCTAGATATTTTTTAAGTCTTGCTTTGAACATATTTAGTGATGAAAATACTCTTATGTCTAAAGGTAAATCATTACACAGCTGAGCACCTTGAAATGTTATACTTCTTGTGTCGTATTTGGATCTTTAATCTGTTAAAATCAGCTTTCGTTTATTATTAGCCCGGGTGCTATATTTACGTGATTTGTTTTTTTTTTTTTTTTTTTTGTCCAATATGCTAACATTCATATACATTAGAAACACATTTGACTGTAGCACAGAAACCTCACGGGTTTATTCGTGCCGCAGAGTCATGTATACGCAATATTGTTATATCAAAAATAGGAGCAGAGGCGAGTAATTGTTATCATCATTCTAGTGTTTAGTTCTGATTTGACAATAAAAGCGGGGTTATCATCATTCTAGTATATGGTTCTCTTTTAGTCCCAGGTCTGCACATGTGAGCCTGATGGTCCGCTTTGGGAATCGATATAGAATCTTTTTAGATGGTATTTGATCGATTTATGGTTATTTTTGTACATTGATTGCAGGTCCTCTGGGAGATAATTTACAATGATTGGTTATCATATATTCCTCGCGCCTTGTCCCATACACGTTACTATATTTAGGAGTAATATATTTACATTTGTCAGATCTCGGTCTCAAGTTGTTAGGTCTAGTCTTTTTAACTAATAGTTCTGGTTTGTTACATTCCGTTGATTAAATGTTATTTGGGAATGTGTAGTCTATATATTAGGTTGGGGAAAAAGTTTCTTCGCATTTTATATAAAAATTCAAAAGGTTTTTTTATAAAGTTTATTTACATTTGACTAAAGTATGTAGGTGCCATTTTCTTGGATAACTTTTTGCCATCTTGTAGGTATGATCCCATTGCTATAAAAATTTTGGAGCTTCTGATCAAAAAACTGCAACAAGTGGTTTTGGCAGTCCTCTCGTGATGTTAACCTGACACAGCCTAAGGAATTCTGTAGAGACCGAAACAAGTGAAAATCTGAAGGTGCAAGGTCAGGACTATACGGCGGATGCATTAACACCTCCCAGCCAAACTCTCGTAATTTTTGGTGAGTGGCTAAAGATGTGTGAGGTCTAGCGTTATCGTGGTGAAAAACCACACCCCTTCTGTTGATTAATTCCGGCCATTTTCTTTCAACTTTTTGCTTTAATCTCATCAGTTGTTCGCAGTACAGTTCAGAATCGATGGTTCTGAATGGCGGTAACAGGTCATAATGAATAATGCCCTTCCAATCCCACCATACACAGAACATCATCTTGTTGTTAACATCATCTTGCGAGTTAACCCGGGTTTCGCCACATTCTGTGAAGCCTGACCGGCCATTGACTATGATCTTTTTCGCACGTTCTTGTCGTACGTGATCCACTTTTCATCACCAGTTATCAGCTTCTTCAAAAATAGTTCGTTTTCATTACGTCGTAATAAAGAATCACAAATGAGTACACGGTTCATGAGGTTTCTTTCAGTGAGCTCATGAGGCACCCAAATATCGAGCTTTTTGTGTACCCAGCTTTTTTCAAATTCTCGAAAACCGTTTTGTGGTCAATTCCCAGTTCTCCAGCTACATCGTAACTACTAATATGCCTATCTTACTCCACTTTTTCAAAAATGACATCAATTTTGTCCGTAACAGGCGACCAGAGCGACGTGCATCTTTGATATCAAAATTTCCGGATTGAAAACGCTTAAACCGAATTTGCGCTACTCTCACAGATACTGCATTAGGTCCATAAACATCACAAATTTTTTTCGCGACTTGTTACATTTTTACCTTTTTTGTAGTAAAATTTTAAAATGTATCGAATCTTCATTAGATTCACTCATTTTAACACTAAGAAAAACAAATGAAAATCACACATTTTCCTAATTTGAATTTGGAATTGTCTTCTTCAAAATTAAAACTTTCTAATGATACCAAAACCAGCCAGATACAAATGGTATATCCAAAGAGATCTTATTACAAGTTCATACATACTATATGCGAAAAGACTTTTCCCCCAACCTATTATATAAAAATCAATTGCTGTTCGTTAGTCTCGCTAAAACTCGAGAACGACTGGACTGATTTGGTTAATTTTGGTTTTGAATTATTTGTGAAAGTCCAGGGGAGGTTTAAAAGGTGAGTAAATATGAAAAAAATGCTTGGAATATAGTAAAAACAACAATTTCGCTTTCCCTTAGAAACTATTCCTACCTGTCAAACGTTTGATGTTCGCCCTGTTGTTTAAAAATCAATTACATTTAAGTCGTTCAGAAATCAAATTAAATTTAAAAGTGAAGTTCTTTTTTAATTTTTTTGCTTTTGAATGTCAGACGTTTGATGTTCGTCCCGTCGTTCAGAAATCAAATTAAATTTAAAAGAATAGAGTTGTTTTATTTTTTCATTCAATTAAATACAATTTTTCAAGCAACATCGTGTGTAATTAAAAATAATAATAAAACCTAATTCATATCGAGCATTTTTTTTATTACGAATTCTTTTTGTTCCGGTTAAGTTTTGACCACATTTTTTACTAAAGTTGAAACATTTTGCAATTATCATTCAGCCTTTTTATTTATTGATTCTGAGGCGGTACGTATTTTGCCGGGTCAGCTAGTGTTAGATAAAATTTTATAAATAAAAATGGATGTTTATCTGTCGATTCGCCGACAATCATATTTGACCACCAACCGAGTTACGTAAATACACAAATTACAAAAATGGACAATGCCGAAAAATATGCAACATTTTACGCTATCTGCATTAAACGTATTTCCAATGTACAAAATATTGCCAGGGTCATGCATACCCGGCTACCAACTTTATAAATATTAAAGCTAATTCACGTTAAACAGGTTTTTAAATTCACACGCTATCTATTGTAATCGGTCGAATTTATTTTAATCTATAATATAATATAAAATTATAAAATTCTAAACATGCCGTGTCTGTACATTGAACCTATTAAAAAAAAAACAACTGGAATAGGCTATATAAATGATAGAGATTATTGTTACGAGCTACAGGACTCGAATTAAAAATGCCGTTGGAACTACTGTAGAATTTATTAGAACTGTACAAACACGTATAAAAACAAATACAAATAAAACTGGATGCAATCAGTTCACAATGCACGATTCAATAGAATTTGACCGCGCAAAATCTGTCGTTTATATCGCTAATCGAGAGTACTAGAAAACGTCTTACTCGCTTCGTAGTCGTCGCTTGACTGCCCGCCCCTCCAAAACTTCTGGGCCGATTTTGATGCGGTTTTCGTTGTTCGACAGCTAATTCTTAGACTTAAAACTCTGCGCTACTTTTTATCCTGAGAATATTTTAGGGAATTACTTAAAACGTCCAGATTAAAAAAATCGAATTCCAATGTGATTTTCTTACTGACCGACAGTAAAATTAAAGTCAAAAATATGTGATATTTTTTATCACGGTAATCCCGCGGGAATGTTCCCCGGAGCGGTTTCAAGTTGTTCGAATGCATAAAAATTAACTTATTCCGACACAGTTTCCACTAAATAGGTAGTTTACATTCTTATTTTAAGTGCTGCGGTATTGTGTCCCGGGAATTCCAATTCAAGCGTAGACGAAGTCACGGGCGTATCAAGATTTTTTAAGAGCCTTAAGGAGAAACATCGGCGCCAGTTTTCCAATCCACAATCTTGGCTTTCGTAGCGATTGGGTATTCAATTGCTTGTTTAATTAATAAAAGATTATATTATAAGAAAATAAAATTAGAAGTTTTTTTATATTATATAGATTACTGTTTGACCGACATTACATCTGTATTAAGTGGAACTGTAGTCTACGATGGAGCACGTTTACCTCGAAGATTCACGCAAGACTTGAAAATACCGAGAAAAACAGACAACGGTACGAGGTTGTATTCCTCAGCTACACATATTATAAAAATGGAAGCTAAATTCTGACGTGTATAAAACCATCATTATTATTATCAGAGTGGTCCGTTGTATATTACCCATAACACAAGCGTAACTTGCTTAATTTGGGGATATACAATATGTGTATTTGTCTGCCGATTGTAAATATATGTCTTTGAAGGCCAGGGACCATAAAAATGGCCCGGACTTTTGGAGGGCTTGCGTGGGGCCATGGGTAGGCCAACACGTAGAGGTTCCTAAGACAAATTTAATGTACATGCCGATTATTATTATTATCATGATTTCAGCTCTCGTCTCGTCTCGTCTCGATCGGTGTGATACCACGCTCTCACGGAATATCGGCGTGAAACCGGTTTACTTTGAGCTAATCGTGTTTCGTGCGATGAGTAACAGTTCCGATGGCCGGTGTCCCTTTCCTCCTATCTCATCCCGTCTATACCTTCCAAAAAGCTGGCAAGACGTTGCTTTCGCACCTGGTGTTGCAAACGTGTATAGGCGTCGGTCACCGCTTTCCAGTACTTGGATCGTTTGCACGTCTAGATAATTTCGTATATATTACGTATGTATTGGTATACTATAAATGTGTATGGATTTATATATGTACTAGCCGTCCCCGCCCGCTTCGCTGGGCGAATTTTCAAAGGAAATAAATTAAATTTTATACATCATTTTTTTATTTTTTTCCTTTTTTTGTTAATTTTTTTTTTATTTATATAATTTTTTTTGCTTTTTTTTGTTAATTTTTTTTTCTGAAATTTAAAATATTTTTCAAAGAAGAGTCAAATTCACTTAAAATAAAATTTATTGATATAATAAATTATTATTATAATAAAAATAAATGTTGATGAACAACAAAACAAAGAATAAATGGAGAAATTAGTCAATAGAAATGGTCCGATTCATGGAGAAATGAGTATTAATCTTCCTCCATCTCACATTCGACGACTCGTCGCTCGACAGTTGAGTTTGCCGGGACGTAAAACATACTCGTTAACATAACGAAGTTGAAACTAAAAAGTCGAAATTCAAACGGCGAGTAATTTTGACCGACATCAAAGCTCCGACCATACTGGCAGACCACGCGAACCATAAGCATCTTCAAAAAGTAAAAAAAAAATATTATTAAATTAAGTTCCAGATGGCATCTGTAACGCGATATGATATTTGAAAAAGAAATATCATAAAATGTTTTAATGGAAATGGTTAAACGTATAACCAATACGGTGAGCAGAGAGTACGTTTAACCACAACCTTTTTTTTTTTTACCTGATTATCGAAATTATTATAACATGATCCCCAGAACGATCACGGATACCAAATGAAAAATTGTCGGTAAAGAGTAATTCACGGTACCCGAAAAGCTCCTGAACGTACCCAGTGAATCTGAAAAAAATTTATCAATAATTTATAAAATAAACAAAAAAGATTTTAAATTCAATTAAAAATTATATAAAAGACATACTCATAACGACGCCCTTGCCGGAAAAATGGTGGCCGTTGAAAATTCATGAAGTTGATGTTGATAGTAGCGTTGATGACAGATGAATGGTCTAAATGTTTATTTGCTTATTTTTTTTTAATAGCAAAAAACAATGAACCTAGTAACCATTCAATTTTTTTTGTTGTTTATTTATTAACTTCATGTTTATCGTTGCAACGAACATTATAAACGTATAACTAAGTATTAGTAAACGTTATTTCTTCTTCATCAACATGTAATGTACATATTCACTCTATCTCATCGAATTATGAAACGGATTAGTTTGCCAGGCGAATGACATAGATTTATTTAACCTTTTTTTAATTATTAATATTCTTTGTTCTGAAACGGCTACTTCCGGATATTGTTGGGGAAAAAGTTGATGTAATTGTTGCCTATATGTGGTCATGTCGGTCTCTAATTTGGTTATGTGAAAATAAGTACGCATGATAAATGTATTCACATCTTTGCTCCATTTCATGCGTACTCGTCCCAGCCTTGGTGGACACGGGTAAGAAGGAACTTGCTTCCCGTGCAACATTCAAGACTGGTATGGGTGGATCTGGGTTAAAAGAGAGTGTTTGGGGTGACGATGATACGGAAGGTGAAGATGATCTGGAGGGTGTGTACGATACAGTACTTGGGCTATATGGTTCTATTGGAGTGTTTGTTCTGACTGTTAAACTATCACCATCGTCACGGATTTCGGCTGTAGCATCTTTGTCGGTGGGAGCCCGCCTGTTCAACTCCTCACCGCTGACAATTCGCATGCTGAAACACCCAGCGTCAGCTCCAGGTGTGTCCCGGCGATCGCCCCCGGGCAGCGGTCCTATACGTTTACGTTTAGATCGTAGCTCCATTTTTGATGGGTTTCCAGAGCCACGTTAGCCACGCCACTAATTTCTCATTCGTGTGTCCGCCTCCCACGTGATTAGGTTTTCAATCAGGACGTGTGGTTGTATTAGGGGCTTATTATTATTATTATTATCAATATCATTATTATCTTCATTATTAATATCATCGTTGTCATTGATATTATTTTCTCTAATTTCTTCATTATTTATATCGTTGTCGTTGACAATATTTTCGTCAATTGCTTCATCGACAAATTATAATAATCAGGGACTCATTTATTATTATTCATCCAAATGACGGATACTTTTATAGAAGAAATAACAGGTATAAAAATAATTAAATAGATAACGATAGACACATTACGTAAATTTACATTTATCGATTCAGTTTTCGTGGTTATGTAGAAGAAATATATGGTTTTCAAACTTATGGAGGAAGAAATTAGTACGTTTTTATTTTAACGGGAATGCGTTCATATAATTATCTGTTTGCAGTTGAAAATGCTCCACTTCGTCATTGTTTAAGAATAAACAAAAATCAAGTAATGTCTAAGCAAAGTTCTACCGTCATTTAAAATTTTTTTTTTTCTCATTTTAATCGCATCCATTTTGAATTTATATAAAAAAAAATGATCATTAGACGAGATTGTGACGATCTCAAATGCTGCGGATTTTGTTTGTCACTTCCCAACTATCAATGATCAATTTCTATCCGACTCAAAATTTACAATATTCTTCGATCAAATCACTTTCTCGAACGAATTCATAGTTGAAGAGTTACCAATTCTTGCAATCCATAAGATGATTATTGAAGATGAAGATGAAGATTAAATATTATGTGTTAATATATTAATAAACTTTTTTTTTATAAATTAACTACCAAATTTAGAGTCTATAGAGGTTACAGTTTGGAAATAGAAATTTCACATTTTAACACCCACTACCGCAATCTTTTTCGGCGGTGGGCTGTTGTAAAATCCGCTCTTAAATCATTTCTGCATCACATATAGACGACTCTAGCTAAATTTGGAGTCCGTAGGAGCTACGGCTTAAAAAATAAAAATTTTCATTGTTAAACCACCCCGCAACCCCTGTGGGGTGAGGTACCGTAAAATTCGTTCATAGACTATTTCTACATCTCTTACAGAAGATTCCTACCAAATTTAGAATTTATAGGAGCTATAGTTTAAAAACGGGAATTGTTCATTGTTAACGCCCCCGCAATCCCCTTTTGGGGATGAATTTCTTAAAATCCGTTTTTAGTTGACTTCTACACAACGAAAGTAATATTCCTACCAAGTTTCACATTTCTAAGTCTTATAGTTCCCGAGATTTCGTGATGAGTAACTATAGAAATTGGAATACTTCGATTATCATCGAAATTTTTAACGTTTTAGCAGACTTTTTAAAATTTTCTTACATATAAACCTTCTCCTGACAATTCTGAAGACAACAAAAAAAAAATTAACCCATCGGTCCAGCCGTTCTCAAGTGGTACTCGATCATAGATACGGCATTTTATTTTTATCAAAAAATGAGAGTGGGTGTGCAGGGGTGCGTGGGAGTTGGTGGGTGGATGCGTGGAAGTTTGTAAGTAGATTCTTAGCTGAATGTAAAAGAACATAATCCGTTTAGTAAACTCCGTTGAAATCCATGAAAACAAAAGAATCAAGAGAAAACGCTTGTCTTTTGTTCTTATTAGCGGGATAAATGTTCATGAAAGTAAAACAGCAATAAAAAAAATGAAGGAACGTCAGAATTCGAAAAATAAATAGCCATAAACCATCTAGGAAAAATTTCGCATCGAATGGTGGTAGTTTCATGTCGATACGATCAGTGGTTTAGGCGTGATTGAGCCTCAAACGAAGGCCATTTTCATTATATATATATAGATTTTATAAATTAGTGTAAGAATGTATATTTAAATTATACAGCCTATTTTTTTCTGCTCCACCTATACCGCCAGAGTAGTTAAGAATTTCTTTTAAGTTAAATTGCCTGGAAGAGATGGCTTTTTGCAATAAAGCCGCCTGTTCTTTTGTCAAGATGTATTGTAACTATGCATTTTGGTTTTGTAATTGTTTATTTTGGTGAGCAAAAGTGTTACTTTTAATCTAATCTAAAAAAAAACGCTTCGTCCGCTTAATTCTTATTTCCACCATTATATATGTAGTCGCAGACGTCCGATCACCATGGCGGCCTTTCGCAAATGTTCGGCAAGCGCACCACGGCACCGCTTCTAGTCGGGGCCCCCGTTTCCCTCCGCGGATACCTCGCCTTACCTCAAAGCGGCACGTGTAATCGCTCGAATGCGCTTATTACTATTAAATGTTATATTTTGTTTAGCAGCTAAATGTGTGATGTAATATAAAATAATAATCGGTATTTTTACCAAATAAATATGCATTCCTGAACTATAATTCAAACACACAACAGTATTTCATTTCCACCTGAAGACCTTCAAATATATAATGGTGTGAGCTCGTACGTCAGCTTGGTAAAAATGTGAGGTTAGAATTAATTCGTGCAATTCCGCCGCCCACTCACAGGTTGCAGATGAAATTAGTTTCCTACAAAACAAGTCGAATTAGAACTAAACTGTAAACATGCTGAAGTTACGTCATACATTACCTCTTAAGACACTAATCTGTCGAATAGCCCGTTCGGTAAGAGCAACCAAAGTACATAGAACACCACGTGGGGAATTGCGTCATTGCATCTAACAAAATAGATTTTATGGAAATAGAAAAGACGTAGATCATATTACAGGTAAAAGCTAGCATTGTTGAATTTACCGGATGAGAATGTTGACTCTATTTCATACTATATACTGTAATAATCACTATAAAAGTACATTATTGAATAAGTAGGTAGAGACTAGAGCTATGGGCATTAAATAAAACTATAATTAATTTAAATTATAAGTTTGAACATTATTAAGGTTCTGTTGTTAAAGACTATACTTCTATAATCACAGATTCCGCCAAGGCTACACTGTTAATTTGACTTTAACAATAAACAAAAGAATATATATATACGTGTGTGTGTCAAATACATGGTAGTGTGTGTAATTTTTTTTTAATTGATTTAATGTATTATTTATGCATATTTTTTTTAAATATTAGCACTCTGCACTCCTCTATATAAACTATAAGTGTGCGAAATTTCATACTCCTCCGTCGGCGCAATTTTCGTAAAAAGGAGTACAAAGTTTTTGCTTCACGTATTAATATATATATATAACAAAAAACAAAAACGACTTCAATATTAAGTACAAAACAAAACATAAGTTTGACTATATTTTGCAAACTTGTCGTTATGTTTCACTTGGCACCGACTTCAAGATGTTGTATAAAATATTTTCAAGTCGATTTTTTTTAGTTTTTAGTTACGCAAATATTTGAATAGATTTAGATAAAAAAATGAAACACGTATGTGCCTGTAATATTCAAGAGTTGCTATCCATTTCCCCGGGATCCACTCATCAGGTCCTAACTCGGTGACAATGGAACCACCTAAGGAGTATGCTCTACCGAATAATAAAAATTAAATTCGGTACAAGACCTTCCTGAGCGAGCCTCCTCGTATACCATGATCCAGTGAGAGTAAGCTGAGCCGCTCCTTAGCTATTGTCGCTCATCGTGTGCGTGCTGGACACGTGCCGCTCAAGAAATTTGCTTTCCTCATAAAAAGACAAACAGCCCCAATTGTGAGACGTGTTATAAAAGAGAGGACATATCATATACTTGTAGAAGGCACCAAAAATAACAATGAGAGACAACGATTAAGAAGAGACTTATGCTTAGACTTGCTGGACTTTGGAGTCTTTCATTCTTTTTTAGCTGAACCCTTGTCTATAGAGGCATAGTTAGTCTTAGACTTTATTGTAAAAAGCATAAAATAAGTGATTTTGAATGTTATGTAAGGTTTTATATTTACGGGACTGATATGGACGTTCGTTCAAAGATCCTTAGTCTAAATATAAAAAAAAATACGACCACAATTGACGGAGAAATCGCGTAACAAACATACAGTGGAATTGAGAACCTCTTCCTTTTTAAGCCGGTTAACAGTATGTCGGTTAACAGGAATGGCACCCGCCCAGTAAAAACCGCATCTTTAAAAAACTCCTAATACTACAGTCCTGTTCAGATTAGACAATCACCTAATGTATTTGTTACAAATTCCTTATTGAATATATGTATATACTCGCACTTACACATACAAAGACACACACATTCTTATTTTCTGTTATTAAGTATTATTATAATTCTATGTTCTGTACTTAATGAAAATATTTAAGTACAGTAACTATTTTTCTAGTAATTCAATATAATAACGGTATTTAATATTTTGGTATGATCAGTATGCTTTGTACTTAATGAAAATTAAGTACACTAACTAATTTTAATTACAATACACATGTATAATGCAATATTTTTAATATCAGTATTATACCTTCTATAGTAGGGGTGGCCAACTTGCTTAGAACCAAGATCTACTGTTTACTGACGAAACTCTCTGCGATCTAACAATGACATTTCTTTAAATTTAATGAAACAATATAGTTCAGTATACAAATAAGTAGTATATTTTATTTTATTAAAAAGATTAACATAAAACTGAAATTCAATCTTAGTAACTAACTTCGGGTTTTCTGGAAGAGATCGCTTCTTAGCGATAAGATCGCCCATTGTGCACATTTAAAATATTTTTAGGCTATAAGGATGTCTGTAATGGTGTACAATAAAGTGTTATCTATCTATCTATCTATCTACTTCTTAGTGTGAGCATTGCGTCTAAGCATCTTGCCCTAGTTGCGCAGTCTGTTCTATGTATACATTTATATTTTTTGCCTGGCCACGATCGACTGGTTGGCCACCACTGCTCTATAGCATGAAAATATTTTAGAAACTAAGTACTTTTAATACCACACAATGTAATATTTAAAGTATAGAAGAATGGGATCTTCTGATACAATTACAATTTGCCTAAAAGAAGATCCCAGCAATAGACCACAAATTGTGCATGTGTTTCTTAAAAAATAAATATTACATTTTCATTTATACATTGTACAACAATTTATTTGCATGAAACATTACACAAAGTGTTATGTTAGTATAATCTGCTCAACAGAATTTAGTTCTAGGAAAATTACGTAAACAGCTTTCCACCCGCGTACTGACACCCACGTTCGGTGGTTATCTTAAACGATTTACACTGTAGACTCGGCGAGAATTTGGTTTAGTCAATCTCATTTAGCCATCTATACCAACTTTGTATATGGTAATCCTCTTTAAGAAGATATACTCCCTGTGTACAGTTATGAATAAACTAGCCTTTATCCCCGACATCGATGGCGATTATATTCTATAACGTTATTTACTATAACGTTATAAAATTCTAAAAATGCAATGTCTGTACGTTGAATCTATTAAAAATAACCAACTGAAATACGCTATATAAACGACGGAAAACACGATGCAATATTTTTTTAGATTTATTGTCTGTTTGTTCGGCCGACGTAAAAACTACTGGGCCGATTACGATGCAGTTTTCGCTTATCGACAGCAAATTCTTCGGCTCAAAAATCTGCGCTACATTTTATGCTGGAAATCCAGCGGGAATTTTTCTGGGAATGATTTAAAATGGCCACATTAAAAAAAACAATTCCAATGCCATGTTTTCACTGATCGATAGTAAATTTTACGTAATAAAATGTGTATCCCGAGAATCCTGTGGGAATTTTCCTGAGGGCGGTTTGTAGTTGTTCGGGTGCGTAAAATTTACCTTATTCTGACACAGTTTTCACTAAAACGATAGTTCATATCCTCTTTTAATTGCTGCGATACTTTGTGTCCCGGGAATTTAAAAGTCAAGCAAACGAAGTCGCGGGCATATCCTAGTTTTAAATAAAGTAAAAACATAATTGATACACTGAAACACGAAACAAATGGTAGCTTATATCCTTCGTCCGGACACAATCTATCTCCTTGCCAAATTACACTAAGATCCGTTCAGCCTAATAATCGTGAAAAGATAATAAACATATTGTTACGATTTGCAAGACGCGAATTAAAATGTCGTTGGAATTATTATAGAGTTTATTAGATCTATACAATCACGTTATAACACAGGTACAAATATAACCGAACACAACAAATCCAAACATAATGCAGAGGGTCGTAATTCAATAAAACGCCCAAAGTTCGTCAATATTAGATTCCCGAGTGTACACATGTCACGCTTAGATCGTTGTTATCGCTCAACTGCGCCCTCTCTCCATGAGGCCGTCGTTTTATACCTCATGAACACAAATGTGCCCGTATCGTAGTCGACGTAATCCAAAACACCTGGCTAATGACTCGGCCGCAAGCAGCCATAAATGAGTACAATAAAACAATGGGCTGTTCTCTAGAAACGTATGCCAATAAATAAGTAAACAAAAGAAGACGATCATGAAAGAATTACCTTTAGTTCAAATGACGACAGGTAATAAAATGTGCTTTTCAGATGTGCAGGTGGATTTTGTTTAGTCGGAACCTAAGTTGTAACAATATTCAAATATGTTTAATTCAAATAGAATGCGGTCTATAAACAAATTAATAGCGGATAATATGCGATTGTCATAAAATTACATTAATTTTTGACATTTGGTCGGTTCAATTCCTAGATGAGATAAGTGAGCAGCTTTCAAAAAAATCTTAGAATGCAATTTTACTTACTTTTAAAAATAATAGAATGTTTTCATTGAGCAAGAATATTTTATCTACAATATTTATAGCACCCCCATGTGGCAGTAGCTTAGGGACACCTGGTATACTAATTTTTACGACGATCAGTTGAACGGTATAGAAGTTGATACACCGCAGCACAATTCTCAATTTATGACCGATCCTTTTAAAATCTAAGATAAGCTTTCGACGAACATAATTTTTAATATAATAACGGTAAAATTGTGTCGCGGAAGTCAGTCGGCTATTATTAAATAAGATTAAGGCGTGTATCAACGCCGACGTCCTCGAGGAATTTTCGGGCGATAGCGGAGATTCCATAGACGCGGTCGTTTTTCAGGTGCATTATTTTATTGTGAATACAATAAAGAAGTATTTAAAAAAATTATAAAACCAGGTTATTTGTCTTTCTTTTATAAAGATGTTCATATATTTTTAAAACCTGTTTTGATAAAAATTTAAAGAGCAAAATGGTGTCATGGCAGTAATTGGAGGTGATTTAGTGAATTTTTCCTTAACTGAAAATAACGTATTAAAATTACGAAAAAACCAAGTTACGTCTGATATCGTGAAAATTGATGATAAATATTTTATTTAGGACAAAAACTAAGTTAATATATTTATATTACTTTTAAAAATAATAGAATGTTTCCATTGAACAAGAATATTTTATTTACAATTTCTTTATAATATTTATTTCTATTTAGAAATAGAAACAAAATATGTCCTAAATTGGACCCAGTCTCAGCATAATGCTAGACAACAAGGACTAGCGCTGTTCTTCTGTCTGGGACCATAAAGTGAAGTCACGGTGGACACAACAACACACAGAACAACAACAATATATATAGCATAATGCAGTTTGATAAATGTAAATTAATTGCAGACTATATATATATATATATATATATATATATATATATATATATATATATATATATATATATATATATATATATATATATATATATATATATAATAATTAAAATTTTAAATAACACATACATATATGAAGGTTTGCACTGAAAATCAGCGTTGTGTCGGATATAATTCCGGCACAGCAATATGCTGAGTGCAAACCTTGTTCACTGAAAATGCGGCGTACAAACTCAAAATATGCTCTGTGTATAATAATGTATAACGAATGTAATTAGGTCGCTATTTCTTCGAATAACGTTTTTCTTTCTTTCTTTCTATATATCGAATAATTCGTCAATTATTGTTTAATAAATATCAACAAAAAGTGTTTTATTTGCTTTCGGCTTTATGCGGCAATAGGAGCCTTAATTAAATCTACTCGTAGCCATAATTAAATCTACTCGTACGATGTAAAGGAGTAAGGCAACACTTGCGTTTAAGCGTGAACAAATAATTGTGTGGTTATCTATTTTAGACTTGGATTATTCTGATTCGTCTTTAGATACGTGATAGTCTGGTGTTTAAATTATATTCGCAAACAACCAAAGACTTGTGTTCAATTTAGATTACGTTGGGTTAAACTAGTTCTGCGTCTTACTTTCTAGGGAAATCTTTATCAAATATTTGGAAAGTTGAGTTTGATTTGAATATTACAAGTCAAACATAAGTTTGGATTCAGAAAGTTTGCATTACAAAATTCGAAAATAACCGTCAGGATATTTGAATTCCTTTTTCACGGTAAAACCGTGAAAAAGGAATTCTTATGATATTTGTGTAAATGCATACACATAAACTTTCAATAACGACAATGAAGATGGCGTATGTTTTAATTTGTAAAATTTGCAAAATACGGAACCGAAAACACGAGCGGAGTTATGTGAAAAAGATATTGATTTACCGGAAAACCCACAATTAAATACATTTGAACAGATAACCACAATTAACAAAAGAAACCCAATGACAGGTTTTCACGAATAACTATTGATTATAAGTTACACGCAGATGTAAGAAAAGCACCGAGATACTTAGTCACTGTTGAAAAATTTAAGGATGAGACACGGCTTAGCTCCTGAGATACTGATCACAAACGGGTCGATGTCATCGTACTTACTAACATTATTTAAATAATTACTTGCTGGCACAAGAATTTTGTCTGTAATTGTTAAAACTTGAAGGTACATTAATAGGTTGATTAAATCGTATAGATTTCGGTGGAGTATTAAAGAGGACCTTGCTTAGAAGATCTGGACAACCAACATCGGAAGAGAGATTTTTAATAAGAAGTAAAAAATCAGAAATATCTCGTCGTTCTTTTAAGATTATCGCCATAATATCAGGTGCACGTGTAAGTGTGAAAGGCAGAATTCAAAATATGCTAAAAATCAAAATATGCTTGAAAGGCGAAACAGTGATTGCGCGTTGTTCAGATTGAGAAGTCGTAGTGACATCAGCAGACCTGTAGACAGTGCACCTGATGGAAAGCGGTTACCATCACCTATGGACATTTACAATATCAAAAGTGCTACCAATGTGCTGCCGACCTTTAAAGGAAGACTGGAACCTGACCACTAATACAGGAACACGACTCAAGGTTGCCATCCAGACGAGTAAGTACTCTACCACCTGGCTATGGGTTGTTTTGTCGCCTCTCACAACAAGCTGCAGGAAATTGGATTCTTTCTCCGTTCCTGCACGGATACCAATTAACTTGGATACGCGCAGCCCACTAAATGGATTTTCAATTCTGCCTTCAACCTCGATCAGCCCCATTCGGAAGACATAAACCAGCAATGGAAAACGCCTA
Organism: Dendrolimus houi; assembly: GCA_039645545.1. Lineage (NCBI taxonomy): Eukaryota > Metazoa > Arthropoda > Insecta > Lepidoptera > Lasiocampidae > Dendrolimus > Dendrolimus houi. The sequence goes on from CM077122.1 coordinate 1,351,099, forward strand.
TCCACACCATAACCACCGACGCTAAACAGGGATAGTATATTTTCATAAACGGTCAAATCATTCTTATTCTTCATATTTTGCTTACTTCATATCTCAGACGCTGTAAATGGTTGATAAATTTCCAGAATAAAACGAAATATTTCAATATGTAAAACGCTTAACTATTTACTAGACTATCTTCTTCTCGGATCAAAGAAGTATGTTACAGGTGCAAACAACAGTAATACCATTAGCACCAAACATGCTATTATCACAAGCATGCTGTCCCATCTTACCAACACATCCATCATGCTCGACTGGGGCCTATCATCACAAACACATGGCTTCAGCGATTGCTGAATAATATGCATCTTCTCATCCGAATTTAGCCGAGTTTTCGATCTAGCTCTCCTCTCTCTTCGGTCATCATCTGAACTCCTTCTATGCCTCAAACCATCATCTCTTAAGGTGATTTTAAGTGGATCTGATTTTATTTTCTGATCTTTCACAGAGTGGAGATTTTGCTTGGATCCTGGTGTTGATAATTTTATACCTGTTCTTGATGTGTTTGATAGCTGTAGGTTTTTGTTTGAAGCAGTTACTCGAGGAGTGGAACGTTTAGGTTGTATGGATAGTTGGGATGAGGTACCTGAAGATGGAAGGATATTGTTTAGGAGGAGGAACAAGTGTCATAACGTATTAATCACCCAGCGCCTAACTAGCAACGCCTCCTCGTTCGGCGTTCACTCATAGTCAGTGGTTGTCACTAGTGAACATGGCGACCAGTGAAAGTATGGCAGTCTGCAAGCAGCGGGTTTGCACTAAATGGTTCATATGTCGTACGCGTGTGGACAGCTCGCGAGCGAAGCGATCCGATGATAGTAAGAAGATGATAATTCAGCACATATCCATACAAGTCCATATAAAGAATACTAACCCCACACGAGCCGAAGCAATGCTGGCCGGATGCCGGGTGGCTCTAATGAGCTATGAGCTTAATGTTCTTTGGGATAAAAGAGCTTATGGACAAAAGCTAAGCTTGCGTTGAGTCTTATTTCTGTTTTATTCGTGGATATGAAACTAAAATTTTTATGTAAATATTAATACATTCGTAATCACTTTTGCGTCTAAGAAGTCAATGACTACCTTTAAGCGTTCTTTTTACGAGCTCTTTATAGAGTTCACGGTGGTTTAAAGAATACTTTGAAACCACATCACGTTTTTTTTTGTTGTAAATGAGACGTTCATTTAAATAAAACAACTCAAATTCATTATAACAAAAACCTCAACCCAACAAAAAAATACCTTACAACAACCCTAGAGACTCATTAGTGAGTAAAAGAAACATGGGTAATAAAGTCGAACAAACAACAACTTGGCTACGGTTTTTGGGGTTAAACAACTAACGAAACAACCTAAAATATATGAGATATTACAAATACAATTTTTACAATATTAGGACTGACAGGTAATTCAGCTTGTATCCCTATTAATATTATAAATGCAAAAGTAACTCTGGCTGTCTGTTTCGTTGTCACGAAAAAACTACGGGACCGAGTTGTCTGAAACGCAGTGTGTGTATATATATATATATATATATATATATATTCGAGAATGAACATAGGATACTTTTTATCCGCGATAAACATATATTTGTCTCTGTATTTGTTATCCTTTTACGGAAAGACTTATTGGACCGATTTGGCTGAAATTCGGTACATATGTATTTTAATACCGAGGGTTGCCAAGGGATACTTTTCATCCCGGATAATGGGATAGATTTTTGTAAAGATTATCCCGGAAAATAGGTTTCGTGATTTTTGTTTCATCCACTTGGTCCACTTGGTCCACTTCATCCATGTTGTCAATTTTGTCAAGTTTTGTCATTTATGTAGTTTACAGATAGACGGGGGATGGGAGAGTTTGCGATATAAAATGAGGTGAATCTTCCGGGGGCAAATACATAAATATTTAATACAATGTAACCTGTACCGCCTGCTCTTTAAAAAAGAGGTACGCACTAGAAGGTGACATGAGACGCAACCGCGGGGTAAATTCTAGTTCTAGATATTTAGATGAACTTGCATGAGTCCGGTCGTTCTACTGCTTGAAATTACATGGTGTATCAATTAAAGTTCGAACGGATCTAAGATCTATCTATTAAAAATATTACCAGCGATGTTTTTTTTATTGCTGAAGCATAGACGGACATCGAGACTGCAATCTGGCCAGTGACTAATTAAAAATTGTTATGACGGCATAGTCGAGACCAGGGGTGGTAGCCATCCAGTCGGGCAAATGCCCTATCACCTGGCTGTGGGTTGTTTTGTCGCCTCTTACGACAGGCCGCCCGGCCGCCAGGAAATTGTATTCTTTCCCCGTTTCTGCACGGAGAATAGGTATATTATTTTGAAAAAAGTTGATTTTAAAAATTCTATTAAATTCTAAAACATAGCGTGTTGATTAAATATAAATATGTTTAAGGATAACGGGTGTGACGAAATATGTACATTGAGATGACAAATGTGTGAAATAGATGAATAGATTTTGGTTGAGGTTTGCAGGCAATACTGAAGTCTAGAGGCCTGTATCCAACAGTTGTATGTATATCGCGTAATATTTTATCTCATGAAAATTCTTAGTATTACAATCCATAACATATTTTAACCAAATCAATCAAAACTGCCGGTATAAAAGTATTCTACGTTCGTTCCGAAGGCCGTCGGGAAGTAACAAACATACAAATGTCCAAGAATGTAACTTTTACTTTTATATACCAGTTCAAACGTATTTGATTGAATATTAGATATTGAACCGAACGATAAAGTTTCAAGTATCGAAGAAAACTTCAACACGAAGCCCCAAGTGTTATCCGAACAATAAGGACAGCTGGTCAGCCGTTAACTCCCAGGAAAACGTCGAGCACTCTTAAATTTTCAAAGGTCATACTCAAGGAAAGGCCTTTAAAACTTTACATACACTTAACAAACTAATAATTTAGCCAAGGGTCTCATGGGTCGTAAGGGACTCTTGTAATACTCATTATTCGGAAAAGCACATATGACTGGGCGGAGTCTGTAAGCTCCATACACAACGCGTAATCACAGATTTGAATAAAAAGTAGGCGTGCCGAATACAAAGTGGTCGTTGCTGAAAAAACAACTGGCGGAATGTACCAAGACTGTATAAAACAAGCATTATTGTGAGACATTGTAAAACGCAGAGCTGAAAATATTCTCATAAAAAATTCAGTAGACGTACAAGAAAGATTAGAGTGAAATCAAACACGTTTAATTCAAAATTGACTACTACAAAAAATGTGGAAGAAGATAAAAAGATACAGACTTAGACAGGAAAAGGTAGAGAGGCTAGAAATAAAGAAAGTAATAGAGAAGTGACTAGACTATGACAATAATTATAGTGGGATTAAGGGAGAAGCTCAATTCGTTGATTAACATCAAAACAGAATAGAACATGGACTTTTGCAAAACAACATTGAATGGAAAGGAAGAACTGCATTGGCCTAATAAGTAAATTAACTGTCCCAGTTGTGACACACTTAATACATGATTCATATCATATATTGATGGAATATATCGAAAACTACACAGTTATGATAATTTTTTCTGTCAATTTAGGCCAGAATTTTGAAATAAATGGTGTTCTGTTAGATGTCCCGTAAACATTCGTAACTATGTCACACATAAGGATTAAATTATTATTATTCGGTACTTAACTTGCCGATAATTTAAATAAACCAAATTTACATATTTGTGTTATTATATACCACGAACTCCGTCAAGTTATTGAAGGTGATTATTACTCGATTATAAACTCTCACTTACTTTCTTCGCATGACTCCATTACATAAGTTAGTTAATAAAAGGAATTACTTGTAAAACTACTTAGGAACTGTCTTATTAGTAATCAAGACAGAATCGATACTTAACCGTCTATCAAACTTCATAAAACTATTTTAAATTGCCAATATTATTGAATGTGTGAATTTAAATAAATCTAAATCTCCAATATACATAGAAAAGCGTGACTTGCAAACAATCTCGTTACCAGGACAGTATAATAACAAAGATAAAGAAAAAACGAAATGTCCACCTAGAATCTAGGGCATCTGAACTATATATAAACAGATACGTCAAGCCAATATTTCAACGCGAATCGTGCAAAAAAAAATCAGCTCATCCCTTAGACCTCCATAAATATTCATCAGCTCGTAACCCGGTTTAACCCTCGGGGTTATATCGCACTTATTATTTATGGCTTGAACTCTTCGTGTCCTTGTAATTTTTACAATTTACTTATCTATCTGCCTCCGATTTATCGATTATGATTCTATTCTGATTTGGGGTCAGATCCTTAAAGGTAAAGTAACCTTTATGTTTGCAGTCCAATTTCTGTCTGCCTGTAAGTCACAGCAGAGTCCGGCTATAATAAAACTAGAGACATGAAAATGTAGTAGACACATGTGTTTACGAAAATATAATATCAGATAATAAAACTACGTTTTAACGATTTTAGGCGGTAATTCATTTGATTTTTATTATTTCGACGTTTCGGCCACTTTTCATTGGCCTTTAGTGGCCGTGATCACGGAAGACAAAGATGTCAAGTGTCAATGAGTATTGTTAAAGTTATATTTAGCCTACCGCCAACTTGTTCATTTTAATTATTTAGTTTTAATTTTGTTTAAGGTTATTCATCAGCTCTTATATTTACCCTATGGGAACCTAATCTAACTTACCACCGCTTCGCAACATGTTATGGCTTGAAGAGAAGAAGCGGCGCAAGAAACTCTTCAGCAAACATGCCTAGCTCTGATAATTTTATATAATGTTACATGTCGTCAAAGATAAGCGCACAGCTGCCTATTGTAAGCGCAGTCTATTGTCTTCCTCCCGGATTAAAGAATTCTTTGTGTTTTGAATTTGCAATTAAGAAAAACATGCTATTGTTTTTCTACTTGTTTTATAACCATCATTAGCGTCGAACTAATCCTTATTGTAATTGTTTTCGACTTTGTGGCCGTTCGCAGGTGTGCAAATTAATATTTTTCAGAAACTCAGTGTGCGCGGCCAATTTCTCTATACTGTGTAGTTAGTATAAGATGATACCCGAATGGAGGGGCAGGCAGTCAAGCGACGACTACGAGACGAGTAAGACGTTTGTAGTACTCTCAATTAGCGATATAGACGACGGACTTTGCGCGTGTCGAATTGCATTGAATCGTGCAGTGTGAACTGGTTGCATCCAGTTTTATTTGTATTTGTTTTATACGTATTTGTAGAGTTCTAATAAATTCTATAGTAGTTCCAACGGCATTTTTAATTCGAGTCCTGTAGCTCGTAACAATAATATTATAATGTGTGGAAGGAAAATAACAGAAATACCAATCAAGAATATTATTCCTATTATAATATCAGATTATTAAAAATCTGTTATGGCCGACGCCACGCACCCGTATAATAATAAAGACTAGCGAGGATAATAAGCACCAACACGAAACTTTAAAAAAGAAAATTGGACCGAATAAGAAGTGTAATATCCACATTGTGTGAAACAGAGGAACCGTTACCGTCCGACTCAAATACAAGCCACTTGTTCTAAAGTCTAAAACCTGACTTACATTTTTATTAGTTAGTAATCGAGTTAACATAATTTCATTAGTTAGTAATGTGGCAGATCGAGTTAAGTTTTTTAGGTTAGAGCCATCCTCACACCTGGTGCATTAGTGCACCTTGACTGAGTAAGAATACGACATGACCTAGTTTTTAATTAGGTTCAAGAAGCTAAAGGAATTAGAAGTAGCTGAAGGAATTAACATTTCATTTTAAATTCGAAAGCTCAGACAACAATACTCGAAGTAAACCAACAATTGTCAAATTGTTAATACATTCTAGGAGAATCTCAGTAGATAATCGCTGCGTAGTTGTATATGGCAGGTAAGTCAAGGGGATCCAAAAGATTAAGGAGTACCTTTATTTAGGCAAATTGATATTACCAACTCACCTGGCTGCGCGTGTTTTCTTGTTTCAGGTAGTGCCCTCGGCGATAAGGGCTCAGTGCCACGTGATACGATTTTCCTTAAATATCTGTTGTGTGCAGGATCGTGCTGTTTCCAAGGACGAAGGTCTGTAATGCCGTCAGCGAAGACTTCAGTCATGAACGATTCGATTAGTTCTTTACCTGTTGGAAATGACGTACTACATATAAATTTTTACCATTTTACCATCTAATCCAAAAAGACGAATAAGTAATTTAAATATAACCTAAATTAACTAAAGAGTATTCATACTGTTACAACCTGGGCGCCGACAAAGACAAATGCCACCTGCATATCTGTAAATACACATTTTATTACCTGTCGGCATTTGAACTAATTGTAATTATTTTATGATCGTCTTCTTTTGTTTACTTATTTATTGGCATATACGTTTCTAGTTACTGTGGAGAACAGCCTATTGTACTCGTTTATGCATGCAGGTATCATTAGCCAGATGTTACGGATTAAGTACAAGCTGATTTTAGGAAATTCGGTCCACGTTGCCGGACGGGCGTATTTGCATTTGTGCAGTATAAAACGATGGCCTGATGGGGAGAGGGGGCAGTCGAGCGAGAACCACGATCAAAGCAAGACGTGTGTACTACAATCGGGTATCTAATAGTGACGGAATTTGTGCGTTTTATTGAATTACGACCCTCTGCGTTATGTTTGGATTTCTTGTGTTCGGTTATGTTTGTACCTGTGTTATACGTGTTTGTATAGTTCTAATAAACTGTATAATCATTCCAACGGCATTTTAATTCGAGTCCCGTAACTCGTAACAATACTAAGAAAGTGTCCATTGTCACTTTCTTTTTATTGCCTGAAGCAGGCAAACAGGCGGACGGCCCACTTGATGGAATGTGGTTACCGTTGCCTATGGACGTTTGCAACACCGGGGCCGTTGCCAACGCGTTGCCGGTCTCTAAGAAATTTTATAACGCCCTTCTTAAACGACCCCATGTCGTAGCGCAGAGGGAAAACCTCGGCGGGAAGTTCTCTCCAGATCATTGTTGTACGCAGAATAAACGTTCTAGAGAACCGTTGCGTAGTTGAGCGTGGGAGCTCCAGGAAATGGGGGAGAACATTCCGTCGACGGCGAGCAGTGCGGTAGTAAAAATAAGGCGTTAGCACCATATGAAACAATTCCTCGGAATACTCTCCGTCGTACAGTCGAGAGACGCAGTATCTCCGAAGGCTAAGCGATTCTAAACCGCCTGTTAGTATGGGATCGTCGACTATACGAACGGCGCGACGCTGGCTGGAGTCGAGAGGGTCAGTCTGGTAAGCGGGTGCTCCAGCCCATAAGTGTGAGCAGTATTCCATATGCGGCCTAACTTGTGCTTTGTAAAGCACAAGTCTTTGACTCGGGGTGAAATACTGCTTAGACCGGTTTAGCACACCGAGCTTTTATCTTTTTCTTATTGTCTCTATTAAGGCGAAGACATTTTGTTCATGTGTTCTTTATTAATAGCTAGCCCATTACACTACACTTTTGTTTATAGCACCAGTTCAAATGGTTTTGTCCTTTAGAGCCTTCTCGTTATGTCCGTGTTGTCGACGAGCTGGATCGCCTCGATATGTCACATGATGATGAAGCCGATGCTCGTGGGCTTCCGTGTATTTTCTAATAATGTTGGTGACAAATCCACTTTCAGGTCCAGGCGAAGGTCGCTCGAGCTAACGTACCATGGCGCGTTTACAATGCCTTTCAGTACTTTGTTTTGGAAGCGTTGACATACTATATTATATTTTTTTTGTAAGATGGAACACTCGCACGAACATAGAAACAGAAGTGGGTCAAGTATCTAATTAATTGATTTCATTATGGACTATGAAAATGTTGAAAGTTTTTTTGTTTGAGACCAAGCTATAAAGGCAAATGATATTAACTCAAAAACGACTAGACCGATTCCAAAAATTATTTCACATTAGAATACTAGATTAACCGAGATTAATATAGGCTATACTTGTTACTAGAAAAAATTAGGGATCCCTACTAAAACTTCAGTAATATAACCCAGGGTGTAAAAAATTAATGTTTGAGTGGGTCCGGGGATGACTTAAATTCACAATTAGACCCGGTATTTAGACAATTAGACTTTTTTATTTTTTCAGGGCAGGATAGCATCTACCGTAACTATTAGACTGTATATATAAAAAAAAGACCTAATCATCTGCCGATTGGATATATCTAACGATAATACTTGCTCCTATGTTAATGTGAAAACGTGTGTTTCAATTGATTTTTCAATATTTTGTTTATTTGTCTTCACGGCGTTGAAAGTTAACGGACTATGTATTCGAAGTTTAAGCAAGCGAAATCGCGTGAAAAACACTAATAATAGGTTGGGGGAAAAGTCTTTTTGCATATAGTATGTATGAACTTGTAATAAGATCTCTTTGGCTATACCATTTGCATCTGGCTGGTTTTGGTATCATTAAAAAGTTTTAATTTTAAAGAAGACAATTCCAAATTTAAATTAGGAAAATGTGTGATTTTCATTTGTTTTTCTTATTATTAAAATAAGTGAATCTAATGAAGAAATTCGATACATTTTAAAATTTTACTACAAAAAAGGTAAAAATGCAACACAAGTCGCGAAAAAAATTTGTGATGTTTATGGACCTAATGCAGTATCTGTGAGAGTAGCGCAAATTTAGTTTAAGTTTTTTAAATCCGGAAATTTTGATATCAAAGATGCACGTCGCTCTGGTCGCCCTGTTACGGACAAAATTGATGCCATTTTTGAAAAAGTGGAGCGGTCGGCATATTAGTAGTTACGATGTAGCTGAAGAACTGGGAATTGACTACAAAACGGTTTTGGCGCATTTGAAAAAAGGTGGGTACACAAAAAAGCTCGATATTTGGGTGCCTCATGAGCTCACTGAAAGAAACCTCATGAACCGTGTACTCATTTGTGATTCTTTATTACGACGTAATGAAACCGAACCATTTTTGAAGAAGCTGATAACTGGTGATGAAAAGTGGATCACGTACGACAAGAACGTGCGAAAAAGATCGTGGTCAAAGGCCGGTCAGGCTTCACAGACTGTAGCGAAACCCGGGTTAACTCGCAACAAGGTGATGCTGTGTGTATGGTGGGATTGGAAGGGCATTATTCATTATGAGCTGTTACCGCCAGGCAGGACCATCGATTCTGAACTGTACTGCGAACAACTGATGAGATTAAAGCAAAAAGTTGAGAGAAAGCGGCCGGAATTAATCAACAGAAGGGGTGTGGTTTTTCACCATGATAACGCTAGACCTCACACATCTTTAGCCACTCAGCAAAAATTACGAGAGTTTGGCTGGGAGGTGTTAATGCATCCGCCGTATAGTCCTGATCTTGCACCTTCAGATTTTCACCTGCTTCGGTCTCTGCAGAATTCCTTAGGCAGTGTCAGGTTAACATCACGAGAGGACTGCCAAAACCACTTGTCGCAGTTTTTTGATCAGAAGCCCCAAAATTTTTATAGCAATGAGATCATGTCCCTACCTACAATATGGCAAAAAGTTATCAAACAAAATGGCACCTACATACTTTAGTCAAATGTAAATAAACTTTATAAAAAAAACCTTTAGAATTTTTATATAAAATGCGAAGAAACTTTTTCCCCAACCTAATATACAAAAAATATCAGACCGAACTAAAGAGTTTTATTGCATTAACTAAAATTTTCCCCTGCGGTTACGCCGCGTGAAAAACCCTAGGTATTAAGTAAGTCTATGTTACTTACATAAAAACTAAATTAGATTTTTTATATATATAAGGCCTAAAACTTTACTGTTTCTTGTTCAATTCAGTACAATAACAAAGAAGTTAAGTCCATATAGTCTAAACGGCTGCCCTGCAAAACATAGAGAAGAGTCAAAGCCCACCTGATTTGAAGTAATATAATGAATAAATAACTTGTTTCCTATGACAACAAAGTAGTTGTTAGTGAATTGAAAAAACGCGAATGAAGCGCCATCTATTTAACTAATCTATTTTATGGAAACGACAACATTTATCGGGATAAAATGTATCCTACGTGTTATCTCGGATTATAAGCCAGCACTATGTGGAGTTTCATTCATATACGTTCAATAGTTTTCAAAAAAGATCCGATCGTAGCGCCATCTATTTCGCTATTTTCGTCTATTCCACGGAAACCACGTCATTTAACGGGATAAAAAGTATCCTAAATTACGCCCCGGAATTACAAGCTAGCTTTATGGCGAGTTTCATTCAAATCCGTTCAGTAGTTTTCGCGTAATGCCCTAACAGACAGAAAAAATCTAAAAAGTGCATTTTCGGAATCCCCTGGTCCGAGTTATCGCTACTGATTTTTTTCACATTTTTAAACGCATTGTACATACTCGAACCATTTACAGATTTATTATAACATAGATAGATAAATAATAAAGCCGTTGTCGTGTCCCTTCAATGGATTAATAATATGGCATAGATAATGTGTTCTTCAAACACGACTTATGAAAAACCAGTGCCGTAAATAAGGCGGTGCCACCGGTGCCCAGGCACAGAGCGTACACTCTGGGGGGAGCAAGAATGGCCAGACCAGGCAGGGCTATTATTTTTTCGGTTTGCTCCTGATAAGTTCCCGCTGCGGCCCTAGTGCTCGATTCCAACACATACGTACCTACATGCCAGTATCATCAAAAACGTGTTAAATTTTAAAACTTAAAAAAAAAGATTTTTCTTCCAAAATATTAGATAATTGGTCCACCAAAATCAAGGTCCTTGTGTGTTATTTTTATCACCCTGAATGAAATAAAGTAGGTCCATACATAGCATTGCTCTAGCTAGTAGCAGCTAGGGTACCTATAATATCTAAAAAAAAGAAAGGCGCAGTAATAGAAGCTCGCATTTACGGCACTGTAAAAAACCTTATACAGCCTTAACGCACTCACCCTTAGCAATATTGGAAGCATACTGCTTCATCGCGATCTTCTCTACCGTGTTTTCCAAGCCGAAGAAGTTTTTGACATCTAGCAGCGCACTCTGTTCGAAGCATGTCCATTCTGGATTTTCCGGGTGGACCTGAAGAAATGACAGATAAGTTTACTAAAACGAAAGTCACATGATATTGTTACGACTTAGCCAAAACTCCACGAAGCACAACAACAAATGCCAATGAACACCTGCGGTCATAAAACCCTAGTTTTATTACCGCCCGCATTTGCACTTCTTTTGTTTTCTTTGTATTTAATACTTGTAATTAGAAAAGCCGCCTATTGTGTATTGTAATCTGTTCCGGTAGGCAGTGGCCAGGTGTAATTCCAAGAAATCGGGTGCACGCGATGTGATAGACATATTGCACTGTGCAGTATAAAACAATGCCTGAACGGAGGGGTGTGGCAGTCAAGCGAGGATTACGATACAAGCAAGACGTACATTCGATAAGCGATATAGTGACGGACTTTGTACGTTTTATTTAATTATGCATTACATAAGGACTTATTGCGTCCAGTTATATTTGTACCTGTTATAGGTGTTTGTATAGTTCTAATAAATCCTATAGTAATTCCAGCGGCGTTTTAATTCGAGTCCCGCACTCGTAACAATATTATTTGAATAGAGTAGATGATCGTCATATCAATTGGGACACAATGTGAAAGTGGATTTCATCACCAGCGTAATTAGGAAGTACATAGACTGAAAAGGCCCCCGAGTTCAGCTTCATCGTCGTGTGAATGTTGAGGTCATCTAGCTCCTAGTCAACACGGACATAATTAGAAAGCTGAAAAGGGCAAAGATTTTGAACTAGTACCATAAACCAAACTAAAATGTAGTGTAGTGTGATAGCTGTATGAAGAACACATAAACAAAGTGTCTTTGCCTTAATAGAGACAATAAGAAGTGTTACCGGAGACTTTCTCAATACGCTGTTAGTTAATTTAGGTTTTATATAAATTACTTATTAGTCTTCTTAGATAATATTGTTACGAGCTACACTCGTAACAATTCGAGTTAAATGACTCGAATTAAAAATGCCGCTGGAACTACTATAGAATTTATTAGAATTGTACAAACACGTAAAAAAACAAATATAAATAAAACTGGATGCAACCAGTTCACACTGCACGATTCAATGCAATTCGACACGCGCAAAGTCCGTCGTCTATATCGCTAATCGAGAGTACTACAAACGCCTTACTCGTCTCGTAGTTGTCGTTTGACTGCCCCACCCCTCCATTCGGGCATTGTCTTATATAAACTATACAGTAAAAAAAAAATCGGCCGAGCGCACTGAGTTTCCGAGAAATAGTAATTTGCACACTTGGTTATCTGTTCCTGCAAACGGCCAACCAAGTCGAAAAAAATAACAATACGCTATTGTCTAATAGCAAATTTAAATACGAAGTAATAAAAAGAACTCCGAATGCGGGAAGGTCAATAAACGAGATGCGCAGCATTTCTTTGTCGGTATGTGACAATAGGTATGCAGGTGGCCCAACTTATAACAATATTATACTAATGTGGTAATTTTAAATACTTCGTTTCTAAAAAAAATGTTGTAAACCTACAAAATGTTGCGGCCCGGTAGATTTTGTAAGAGTGTACAAAATTGTTTAAACAGTCATTAAAATTATTTCTTTATATTTTAAGCGTAATAATTGTGGTACGCTAAAGCCTGTTTTTATGATGTTTAAATAAAAAAAAAATGCTACAATCGGAAAAAACTTGACATTGATGTATAATAAAGTTTTTATAGGAGTGTCAAAGCTTGCGAAATCAATTTTTTATTGGCATAAAACTTGAAATGTTTTTTTGTCGAAGTGCAAATCCGGATTAATAGATTCTAAACTTGATTTAGTGCCGAGTCACGCCAATACAATAAAAAAATCGAAATGTGTGCTGGGACACATAGTAGAAGTGAAACTTCAACAGACATGTGGAAAAACGAATCGCAACGGACAAGTGGCAAAACAAATGATTAAATAAAAATAAAACAGAAAGTTTACTTAAAACTCTGGTTCATTAGCCATAAGTTTTTTTTTGCAATAATTTATAATAATAATAGTCGGCAGACAAACACACATATTGTATATTCCCAAATTAAATAGCGGAGAAAATACGTTTCCGAAATTTACTATACCAGGAATCGAACCCGGAGCCTCTGCGTTGCAGTGAGGTAGGCCGGCAACGGCTTAGCCCGCTCAACCACAGAGGCCGTCATATATATATATATATATATATAGACTTTATACAATTGTAGATGCACAGGACGTTCTACACATAAATTTAGATAAATATTATAAGTCAGAAACATGTCAAATAAGCTTTAGTAATAAATAAAAATGAAGATATTTAAAATTTATGTCAAAGGAAAAAATAACAAATAAACCACTAAGCTTTCTCATATAGGTAATAACGACAAGCACTTTTTTGAGAAATTCATCTATAGTATAGAAACACTCTTTGATCAGCCATTTTTTTAAGATCATAGTGAATTTTCTTGCGGGTACATTTATAATTTCAGTTAGCAAAGAGTTACAAATAAGGGGAGCCATATAAATACAGTTGCTCCTGAAAAGATCCAAAGAAGGCACAGGCATCTTTAATTTTACTTGCGTCACAAATCTCGTTTTTTTTGTCGTCAGTCAATCACAGTTCACTGCCGGACTCCCCAAGTCGGCACCAATTTTTGATGGAAATATATACAATTTTGAGCAGTATGTGCGGTTTTTTTTTCACAATTCGGTATTCGGTTTTTCGGCCGAATAGGCCGAATACCGAATAGCAGCCGAATATTTGTGGCATCTCGAATTTAAATATTCTTCAATATTGTATAGTATCCCTTTTAAAGCAAGGTACTTTTTAGATAGATAGACAGATAACACTTTATTGTACACCATTACAGAAAACTTACGAACTAGTATTATTCTAATTGTGTACAAAGGGCGGTCTTATCGCTAAAAAGCGATCTCTTCCAGACAACCCGTGGCAGGAATATTGCTGATTAGGAATGGCGATGGTGGTATACATAATTATTGTACGATTACTTACATTTTAAAAATAAATATATAACTATACTATATACACAAATATACACATAAGTTATATATATATATTCAAGATATAGTGATAAAATGCAACTATTTAAACATAATAAATATATAGTTATATGCAATATAATACTAATTAAACATGTTCTTAAATTAAAGATTTTACTTGTCTGACAGCAACAGGCAATGAATTCCAAAGTTGGATAGCCATGACCGTGAAAGAGTTATTGAAAAACGTTGTATTATGAATAGGAGTAATAAGTCTATGTTGACTACTTTTTAATTATTTTCTAAATTTAATGAAGGGCAAGTCTAACATTTCATTCCGAATCTTATTGGAGAAGCGTTTACCAACCCCCAAGAAGGAGGACAATACTTTTTATTTTATTTTATTTGGGGGTTAACAGCTGTAGCCTTACAAACTAACGTTACAGAGATAGCTAAAGAGAAGCTATTCATAAACCTCCACAGATGACAGGGAAATAAAAATAAAGTGTAAAATACAGTAAACAGATGCTAGACTATCCACAAACAAGTCAATGTCAACATAATCCGACTTGCTGAGTTTATTAAATTCATTCACTGTTCTAAAAAAAAATGAGTGGCGTCTGAAGGAGGCTGTACGTGTCAACTGCGAATGAAGTAGTTTTCTAGGGCGTACAAGACTAGGTGGAACATACAAATGTAGTTTCTCGATAAGACTAGAACAGACAATTGCAAAAAAGATGCAGCGTCAATCTATATTATAGTTAAAGATCACGTAGTTACTACCTGGCAACGTGTAAATGGACTTTTAGACAAAAACTCTGTCTGGCATTCATATGCACGTTGTCTTAAGTCAAAATACACGTGAATGTTTATAGGAGCAGCAGCTGTTCGTAAAATATTCAAATATATTTTCATTATTTAATTTTGGAGAGATAAACAAATCTATTTTGAACTCTGTTGAAAATGTTACTTGTCTTCAATCGCTATTTTATTCATGAATAAATCCTATCTACTCTTGTAAATAAAGAGTTTTTTTTTTTATATTGTTCACTAGCTGTTGCTCGCGGCTTCGCTGGAGTATATTAAAAATAATCATAGTTTGAGTAAACTTTCATTCCCCTTCGTGGTTGAATCTCCAAAAACGTCGATACACTTGCATATTTATTTCTAACCAAAAACAGGCAAACAGCCTACCTGGTAGAAAGTGGTTTCCGTCGCCGATGTAGAGATACTTACGTAATATTTACATTTCTCCACCACTTCGATTCTGGATGCGAAGGATTCGTTCGTGGCTTCAATCTCCAGCACCCTGGTTTTAAGGTCCAAATGGTTCTTCTGTAAGAAGTAAATGTAGTCTACGCCGATCATCTAGAAAGGATGAAAATGAAACAATCATTCTTTGAATCGTTTTTGACCACAAGTGACTCGAAAATAGTAGATTGTTACACGAGAGGTGAAAGAGCGTAATGAGGGCGTTAAATCTTCGAGTGCCTAAATAGGCCTTTCACCCGAGGTTAACACTCTGCTTTTCATTTCAAATATGAGGAAAGTAAATAAAAGTAATTAATTAAACAAACAACTACTTCTTTAAATCTGATGAAATGTCATCACGTACGTCACATATGAGATGTCAAGTAAGTTTCTTTTTCTGTGACATTCTACCAGGTAGTATTTTTTGTCACTGATGTTGTAGTAAAAACTTATATATATATATATAATTCTTCTGTACGCGTGTTGACAGTGAACTCGTAAACGGCTGGACTGATTTTAATGAATTGTTTTGTGTGTGTATTTTTTGACAGCAGAGAAAATCGTTTCCCGGGGACGAAAATTGCTGTTTTCATTCCTGTGATTAGGCAACGCCAAGCGTACTTTCAGAATAGGAGAGATGAAAAGTCATTTGACGCCAATACTCTGTGAGAGCGTGGTATCATACTGATCGAACCTCAAAGCCATGCCAGTGGATCTCTCCTGCATAATCGAAAAATAAAACCATGTACGGAAACTAGCGCCATCAAGTGGTCCAGGAACAACAAAAATTATAATAAGTTTCCATTTAGTCCACTCAACTTCACTTAAAATGGCGCCTTGCAATATCGTTGAATAGATACATCGCGCTGACGAGGTCTTAAGAGCACAAATGAAACCACAAGGCATGTTTGGCGAATTTCGCACACCTTTACCTGAAGTTTTATGTGAACCATTTTTTACTTTTGGCATAAATTATAGTGTTATATATAAGTTTTTTAAACTATTTTTATTCTGCCTGTCCCTTTATACCAATTTAGAACAAGTTATAACTTATTAGTACCATCTAGTGGAATTTATAGAATTATCGATTGTAGCGAGCGCCGTCTATCGGACAGGGTAAATGATATTTTGATATTTCATTTCAGAGAGGCTCATCTATTTTATATATAGTGTATTATCTATGCTCAAAGATGTAATCTAGATATTCCGGCATGGCTCTACCACGTGAAAAAACTATAAGGTTTTATGACACCTTTTATACGAATGTGGAAGGTACCTTCTTCAATAAATATGGAGCGTCGACGTTTAACTGGCACCGGCGCGACGTGTACCTTTGGGAGTCGTCTGCAGTCCAACTATCCTCTGTGATGGGACAATCCAGGACAACTGGTATTTGCGGACAGCTCGGAAACCGCCGTTCGTATGCCTGCAACAAAAGAAACAATGTTTAACATAACATAATTCTTGATGTCCTCTTTAAGTACAGAATGAAACTTAAAATTAGTAACAACATTAAGTAAGAAGCTGGTGCCTGAATTGGGTTAAAAACAAACCTGTAGTGCAGGTCACCAGGATGTGCCCGTAGGTATTGATATTTGGCTAATTAGGAGAAAAAAATATACTAGTATAATTATTATAAGTAATTGTTTTAGATTGAGCCCTTCAAGTGGTTAGGTGTGATGTGTTGTCTGTGTATCTGTAAGTTCGCATAGATGATGTCTGAATAAGTATGTGTGATTGAGCGAGAGTGAATGAGTCAGGGAATGTTAAGATCCATATGTTGTTAGTGTCCGGGAATCATGGAGGGGATTAGGAAATAACGTTGTTAATACCAGAATCATACATACTTTAGGAAAAGCTTGGGCCTAACAGTAAGATGAGATGTTAGCTGGAGGGTCTGAGCCAACTTCGAAATAGAGCTCCGTTGGCCGAGCCCAACATATGTGGAGAGATAAGGGTGAGCCGTCTCTGCTGGCTCGATCACGTAAACCGGATAGAGGGGGACCGGAGTGAGAAAAGACATAGCGACCAGTCCGTCGGCGACCGATTGGCCGTCTTAAGTATCAAAGTCAAAGTCAAAGTAATTTATTTGTTTGAAACATGGACATTTTTGCAGATGTTATGCTAAGTCTCAAGTTACATGTTTCGCCTTGACAGGCATACAAATTTTTGCAGTTTTGGTTACAAGCCGTTTGTAGTCCTTATGACTACATATACATTTTATGATTATATTATTGATATTATCTTAGAATTAAAACAAATATTTAATATACAATTATCTCTCTTTCAGTTAATATATTATTTATAAAACAATTCAATTTAGATAATGTCATTATCGCTGGAATGATAGAGTGGAAGCGGATCTGCCGCCCAATTCTGCTATTACTATCTCATCAAAATCGCCGGACACTATAGTCACAATCGTAGTTTTGCTTAATTTCGATATTGTTAATTCCAATGGCATGCATCTTTCTAAACGGTAGTTCAATTATTACGGTATTCATGGCGATTCTCTCAACCTATTATCGTCTTACTTAAATAACAGATCCCAAAGCGTTGAAATTAACAATGTCAAATCTTGTGAGACTGGCATATCTATGTGTGTGCCCCAGGGCTCTATTCTAGGTCCCTTCTTATTTTTGATATATATTAATGATTTGCCATATTTTATTAATGATATGTGTGAGGTAGTGTTGTTTGCTGATGACACATCACTTATATTTAAAGTTGATAGAAATAAACTGAACTTTGACGACGTAAACAACGCCTTATCCCAAATATCTAAGTGGTTTACTGTAAATAACTTATTACTCAATCCGAGCAAAACTAAATGTGTTAAGTTTGTTATGCCCAATGTAAAAGAATACGATATTAATATCTCTCTTAACGACACTAGACTTAATATAGTAGATTCAACTGTATTCTTAGGCATTAACCTTGATCAGAAGCTCCACTGGGGCGCTCATGTATCTAGTCTCTCAGGAAAACTTAGTTCTGCTGCATATGCGGTCAGAAGAGTTAGGCAGTTCACTGACGAAGAGACTGCTAAACTAGTTTATTTTAGTTATTTTCATAGTGTCATGTCCTATGGTATTTTACTTTGGGGCAACGCTGTTGACTTAGAGACCATATTTGTTTTACAAAAAAGAGCCGTAAGATCAATTTACAACCTCGGCCCTCGGGAGTCTCTTAGAGAATGCTTCAGGGAAATCAATATTATGATGTTCGCCTGCCAATATATCTTTAATAATATAATTTATATTCGTAATAATTTGAGTGCCTACAAGCAGTATAAGGATATTCACAATTTCAACACCAGGCATTGTAATAGACTGATATTGCCATCTTTTAGATTACAAAAAGTACTGTCCTCTTTCTTGGGGGTTGGTATACGCTTCTTCAATAAGATTCCGAGTGAAATGTTAGATCTGCCTTTCACTAAATTCAAAACCAAATTAAAAGTATCTTGCTAAAAAGGGATACTACACTATTGAAGAATACTTAAATGACAAAAATTCATTTACATAGCAGCTCACTCTAACATCTTATACTATATTTTGTTTAATGTTATCTTGCCAAGCTTGTAAGGGATTTTTGGAGATATATTGCAGCATAACATTTTGGTACGTCATATCATTATTATAACTTTCATAATATTTTTCTTTCCTCTTATTGTGTCTTGGTCTTATTGAGTATGCACTGTTTTGCTACAACTCCATTAATTCTTCAAAAAGTAATTCTGTAACATACTTCTGTATAAAACTTATTAAAAAAAAAAACAACTTGAGATATAAATAGAATAAGAAACTTAAAGAAAAACATTATTTAGCTAGACGTGTTGCTGGGGAGTTTCTTGCCGCTTCTTCTCCTTAACAGCAACAACACGTTGTGAAGCGGTATACATAGAATAGGAAGAAAAATTAAATTTTAACTTATATATTTATATGACCTTCAAAAAGTGTTCTCCAGTGGAACTTATTTTGAATAAAAAACTTTGAATTTGAATTTGAAACATTCATAATCGAAAACTCGCGAAATAAATGTTTAAATTTTTGGTAGTCTTTCAATATTCATTTCGGCTAAGACCATTTGTGCTGATGGTAATACCAATTTTTCCTACAATCATTCCGCCACGAAGATATTATGGATTTTGTAGAATACGAATTTCGACACTATCAGAATGGAATCGTACTGTGCATATATGCGCAACAGCAAGATATTGAAATAGCAGAATTAGGCCCCTGATCGAACTTCAAGCCTACACATGGCCAGATACTGTGCAGGACAGAGGAGAATAGCATGCTCGAGGTCAAGACTCGCTTTGGGTCAACGGATTTAGTTATAACTAGTGGTCGCCCGTGGTCGAAACTCGACTATAATAATTAATTTAAATTATAAGTTTGAACATTATTAAGGTTCTGTTGTCAAAGACTATACTTCTATAATCACAGATTTCGCCAAGGCTAGACTGTTAATTTGACTTTAACAATAAACGAAAGAGTATAAATGCATGTGTGTGTCAAATACATGGTAGTGTGTGTAATGTTTTTTTTATTAATTTAATGTACTTCTTATGCATATTTTTTTTTAAATATTAGCACTCTGCACTCCTTCTCTATATAAACTATAAGTGTGCGAAATTTCATACTCCTCCGTCCGCGCAATTTTCGTAAAAAGGAGTACAAAGTTTTTGCTTCACGTATAGATATAGATATACAAACTTTATACTTTACCAAGCACCTCTAAAGTTCAGATATTAAGAACATTTTTCTATAAGTAACCTACTTTGGAAGAATACTACAATATTTTAGAAAGACAGTCATAATGTAGTTTATGAGCTAGTTACATAACTGTAACTCATTTCAGCTACCATAACAACTAAACTGTTTTATTAGGTAGTAAGCAAATTGCTTCGTCTGTGTGTGCTTGTCGCGGGATATGCTAATTCGAATAAAGTAGTTCTGTTATTAGATAACATCGGAGTAATATCCATGCAGGAACGGAGAAAGAATATAATTTCCTGCAGCCGGGCGGCCTGTCGTAAGATGCGACAAAACAACCCACAGCCAGGTGGTAGGGTATTTGCCCGACTGGACGGCTACCACCCCTGGTCTAAAGTATGTCGCCATAACAACCTTGAGTTGTGTTCCGGCATTAGTGACCAGGTTCCAGTCTCCCTTAAGAGAGCAGCAACGCATGTGTAGCACCTTTGGTGTTGCAAATGTCCATAGGCGATGATAGCCGCTTTCCATCAAGTGGACCGTCTGCCTATCTGCTGAACTCCTGCAATAAAGATCATCCTAACTAATATTATACACCAACTTTTGCCTTCGGTTTCGCTGGCGTTGTTGTGAATTTCGTAGACAGAGGGGAGAAGCGGCCGTCAAAGCGTAACGCCATCTAGCGAAGGTGGAACTAACCATGGGATCAATACATTAAAACTGTGTTGGCAATCTCCTTATCACTACGATGTATTTGTAAGTGAATTGCAATGGTGGCGCTAATAAAAACGAGAGCACCATCTTCTCGATAATATTCCTCTATCCCAAAGTCCGTAAGTCTTTTAGTATCCCCTGACAACGTGTAAGAATAATTTCATGACGATCTATTGCGTAGTCAAAGCTTGAAAACATTACAAACAAACTCACATTGCCATTTATAATATTAGTTAGGACGCGATTATGACTTTGTTTATATCACGCCATCAGACGAGATTAGAACACAAAATTTAATATAAAATTTACGATACGACAAGAGTTAACAAAATATTAATGAAATTTGTACACTAGCTCAAAAGTACTTTTCGGATCCCCAAACTTGACCTAGGTTATTTATAAAGCCTAGATCTTTTCATTAGGCCTAAATTAAGGACGAGGTCAGTTGATTCGTTACATTTTTAAAGGTAAATCGGGACAAGGTCTTACCGTTTTCGCCTTTATTTCTGAGCCATTTGGCCACTTGAGATCTCAGAATGTTGCAAACAACCGTCACCGAGATCCTTTATAAGGCATCGGTCTCTGATACGACAGAGGCAAAAAGCGGTAGCGATTCCAATGTAATCCATACTATGTTATAATTGCAGTCTATGCGGCAGTCTGTACATACGCTGTCTCGTGTGACTAGAGCAGTGGTTCCCAAACTTATTTTGTATACTGCTCACTTTGAGTATAAATTATTTTTAGCGCCCCCATTTTTTCACCTACTCAAAAACCACTATAACGTCAAATTAAATTAATTGATTATTGTGAGCTATATTTGCGGAGATTAAACATTCATTCTAAACGAGACTTTTACTATAGCCCGCAAGAGTTAACTTGAGACCTAAGCGCAGTAGGTAGTACATAACGGCGCGGAGGTCTCATGTCTCTTACCGCCCTCCTTTAGGCCTGCAGCGCCAACAGGGGGGCGTTATCGCCCACTTTGGGAAAGGATGGTCTAGCTAGAGTATCCTGATGAACATTAGGGACCGTCACGAGGACTATGGGCTCGTGTGAATGTCGAGCCAGTGTTTAGAGACTATTTAGAATTTTTGCCAATCTGTCTGTTAGAGCATCAAGTGAATACTCATATCCCGGGGCATAACTTGGATACTTTTTGTCCCGATAAATGACGTCGTTTCCGCGAAATAGACGAAAATAGCGAAAAAGATGGCGATGCAATTGCATATTTTTGAAAACTACTGAACGTATACGAATTAAACTCGGCAGAGAGGCGGCTTATACCCCGAGTTACCACTTAGGATACTTTTTATCCCGATATATAACGTCGTTTACATGGAATGGACGGATTAGCAAAATAGATGACGCTGCAATCGCGTTATTTCAATTCACTAACAAATACACCTACGTTGTCATAAACAACATGTCATTCATTTTATTACTTCAAATCAGGTTGGCTTCGACTCATCTGTATGTTTTACTGGGCAGTTGTCTAGACTAATTAAAAACTTAGTTTTTCTATTTATTATTATATGTAAAAAACCGAATTAAGTTTTTATGTAAGCAAAATAAAGCTACTGCCTAGAGTTTAAGCTCTATAATATATAATTAAGGAACCCTACACTAACATTACAAATGGGAACATTACTTTGTTTGTTATCTTTTTACGACTGAATCGCCGGACTTATCTTAATGAAACTTCACAAGGAGGAATTTTTATCCATGGAAGAACTGACAGAGAACACTAATTTCCCGTCTGCAGCTACCACTCCTTGTCTAAAGTATGCCGCCATAACAGCCTTGAGTTGTGTTCAAGCATTAATGGCCACGTTCGAGTCCCGTCTTGAAGACTGGCAACGTATTGATAGTATTTTTCGGGTTACTAATGTCCATAAGAGACGTTAACCACTTTCCAGCACGTAAACCGTGAAGCATTCCAACTACTCCAACATTTAAAAAAACAAATCGTATTCTAGGGAAATCTTAATGCTATGATATTGTTACGAGTTGCGAGACTCGAATTACAATGCCGTTAGAATTACTATAGAGTTTATTAGAACTAGACATACTAAAAAATTAGAAAAGTAAAATAATATATAAAAGTAAAATTTAGAGATCCCACTAGACTAGGAACACCTAACACCACGTTAAGACAAAAAAACTGCCAAGTGACGATCATAAGTCTTTAATTCGATACCCATATCAATAAGAGAATTGTCAAAAAGAAAATTTAAATTAAAATTACATTCATGGCTGATAGAAAAGTGTTTTCATGACATTAGGGATTTTATTAGGTAAATGATTATATTTATATTTTTAGCTCTGAAATCTGATTTATTCTATATTTTTGCACATTCTTTCATCTGTGTATTTAATATATAAACATCAAACTATGTTTAATAATTTTTAAAATTGACATGTACCCAAATATTTGTATGACCATGTTTACGTCAAATACAGTGAGATCAATTGACTTTGTTTACCATCTTTTGTACAACTATTACCTGCATTTCTGCAAATAACGATTCATTCATTCATTCATTTCAGTACGTATAGCAATAGTCTCAGAAATAGCAATCTTAAAGCCGCTGCCACTTCACTATAGCCGCGGGTCAAACAAGCAAAATTGGTAATCCCATTTACCAGCATCGATAACACCATCAGCTGACAAATGAACGTTTCAGACCGCGATAGTCCCGTGTCACAGATATTTACGACAGGATGAGATCGATTTAACAACGGACTCTAGTGAATTGTACTTTTCGGCAAACACTCTCCACTGGTGACTGATTACTCACCTTCGGAGAATATCTACCACATGGTGCTAAGTAATAATGTATCTTCCAATATTTCTGAATATTTTTTTTATTGCCGGAGTTCAGCAGACAGGCAGACGGCCCACTTGATGGAAAGCGATTACCATCGCCTATGGACATTTGCAACACCAAAGGTGCTACAAATGCGTTGCTGCTCTCTTAAGGGAGACTGGAACCTGGTCACTAATGCCTGAACACAACTCAAGGTTGTTATGGCGACATAATTTAGACCAGGGGTGGTCGCCATCCAGTCGGGTAAATGCCCTACCACCTGGCTGTGGGTTGTTTTGTCGCCTCTTACGACAGGCCGCCCGGCCGCAGGAGATTGTTTTCTTTCCCCGTTCCTGCAAGGATAAAAGTATACCCGCCCTAAAGTAGTTAAAATTTTAGTGACGCATATCAATCTAGATGTATATTTATGTAATAATATCAATATGTAACGTTATTAAAAATTTGTGCAACAAGACATCCCAAGGTTGTCTAGAAGAGATCGCTATCAGCGATAAGACCGCCATTTGTATCTAATTCTAAGCTGTTTTGTGTATTGTTTCATTATTTTTATTGTACAATAAAGTCTATTCTATTCTATTATATTTCAATTATTAATATATAATTGACAGCCTTCGGGAATATTAATAAAAACTAGTGGTCGCCGTTAATTAATAATAATTAATTTAAATTATAAGTTTGTTTTTATAAGTTTTCTATAATCACAGATTTCGCCAAGGCTACATAGTTAATTTGACTTTAACAATAAACAAAAGAGTACATATGCGTGTGTGTGTCAAATACATGGTGGTACACATTAAAGTGTGTAATGTTTTTTTATAGATTTAATGTATTTTTTATGCAATATTAAAAAAAATACCATTCTGCTCTCCTGCTCTATATCTTATACTAATATATAAAGCTGAAGAGTTTGTTTGTTTGTATGTTTGTTTGATTGAACGCGCTAATCTCAGGAACTGCTGGTCCGATTTGAAAAATTCTTTCAGTGTTAGATAGCCCATTTATCGAGGAAGGCTATAGGCTATATATCATCACTCTAAGACCAATAGGAGCGGTGCACCAATGAGGAATGTTTCTATATCGGGGGGTTTTGAAAACAAATTCCACGCGGACGGCGTCGCGTGCACAGCTAGTAAACTATAAGTGTGCGAAATTTGATACTCCTCCGTACGCGCAATTTTCGTAAAAAGGGGTACAAAGTTTTTGCTCCACGTATTAATATATAGATCTCCTAAAACCACAATAATCTTTAAGATACATAAAAAGTTTGATATCACTATGAAACTTGAAAATTAGTGAACACATAGAATTATCTTGTTAAAGGAGAGACATAATTAAAACAATGGCTTTCAAAACTCATTTCCGAAGCTCCGAAAAATAAGCCTTTTAATTCCCCTCATCATTAAGTACATGAACAATGAAGGGTACGTGACCAACGCAGATTCTACACAAGAAGCAAATTCGCAACATCATTATGACACTTGAATCAAGACGTATAATAGTGGCTACATACATGGCGACGGATAGAAACCCAGTTATAAAAAAATATTTTATTAGGATAACAAATAATTTATAGCTAAGTAAATATTACTAAAATATCTACAAAGCTTGCTAGTAAACACTTTACAAACTATTAATTAAATTAAAAAGAGGAAAATAAAAAAGAAAAAAAATGATTATTTTCAAAATGACCTATTAAATGCAACCTGCTAGTATTCAGACCAGTGCTTTACCAAGAGCGTATTAACATTTTGTGGATTAGTATTAAATAAATCTATATCATGTGTAACAGCTAAAAGAATATAGTCAAATGACACACGATTAAAATAAGAACTAAGGACTAAATATCCGAGGAACAAACAAATGTATTGGATCGCCACTTATATGTAGCAACGCCAGCCACATTGGCGCCCAACGTGGGGCGTTACTACATAAAAGTGGCGATGCTCGCGTTTCTTATTTAATTTATATGTATTTCAAGTTTTAATATCTATTTTTAATTACGTGTCATATTTTACGTTTCAAACATAATTATTGTTTTCAAGTTGCCTGGAAAAGCGCGCTATAAACAACCTTTTCTCTTACCAATTCACTACTGTGTTTAATTTAATTTGGTAATTGTCTTGGTGAGCAATAAGCTATTATCTACCTTTTTTATTCTTGAAACGTGGCCTAGCCTCTGTAGACAAGTGGCATAAGCGCTAAACGAATATAATGAAAATGTATAGGAATTACATAATACTTGGCGTAACGATATGTTATTCCCATACATTGTCTATTCTATTCATTTAGCGCTAATGCCACTTGTTCACAGGGCCAGATCGGCGCGTATGTGGCCGCCCTAAAGTAATCGGAGAGGCTATCGCATGATGACGTCAGGGGAAGTAGTTAATCATAATTAACGAATTTCAAAGTGATGTAGATTGATGGTCTAAGAGAAAGTACTAATCGCATAAAAGAAAAATATATAAAGAAGGTTTTAGCGCCTGCTGTAGGCTAAAAGAATATACGTATCATATATTCTTTTAGCCTACAGGCATGGTATTTTGAATCCACAAAAAATAAAGTTCTATCACGGCATTCACATATATCAATAGCATAATTGTGTACAGTATGTACAATGACAAGATCAGCAGTACAATCTGATGAGCTGTCATTTATAACACCGTTAATATAGTAAATACCATAAGCGACACTATAACAATTACTAGAATTAATGAACAGGTGTCGAAAAATAGGATAACTAAGCGTCTTGTAATTTTGGATAATTATCTAAGTAAGGTAAGCCGTAGTAGCTGTGGTTCTAAAGGAAATGTATTCGTATTGAATGCCAAGGTTTAAGTTATGGTGAACAATAAAGAGTTTTTATTCATTCATTCATTCATGCATCTGAAAAACAACCGCGTCTATGGATTCCTCGCTGGTTGCGCCGAAGAACACCTTATCTATTATAACTCAATTTAATGATCATAAGCATATCCAACATCCTAGTGATTGTGTGAACCCCCGGGGGACGTCTGCAGTGTGGCGGTGGACTGGTGGAGAGGTTCCCACTCTTCCCTTGCTTCTTCTTCCACGTCCCTTTGCCTTCTCCCGGCCATCGCATCGCGCCCGCACCCGCTATCGCCCGGAAAATCAGTGCAGGGTGGTCAGCGTTGCTAGACGGAGGTATGTCGGATTTTCTAAGCTCAGAATTATAAAATTACAACTAGCGTATTCTAAGAACCTATAATATTTTCAACCTGGCCATTTAAAATCATTCCCAGAAAATTTTCCGCCGGATTCCCTGGATACAATGTGGCGCAGATTCTAAGTCTAGGAATTTGCTGTGGACCAGCGAAAACTGCATCTAAATCGGCCCAGTAGTTTTTACGTGAATCCCGACCAAACACACAGACAAGAAATCTCTCGTGTTCTCCATCGTTTATATATTCTTTTCCAGTTGTTTATTTTTTAAATAGCTTTAATGTACAGACACGGCATGTTTAGAATTTTACAATATTATAGATTATATGTTTAGTATACAAATGATATTTACTGTATGTATAACCTATTTTTGGCCAGGGACAAAAATATGATAACTTATATTACTTAAAAGTCAAACATATTCAAAAAAGGTGAAATACAAAGTAACGCCTTTAACATTCCTATAAATATCAGTTATAACAATGAAAATGTTAATAACAATTAAACGCTCCAATCAAACCTTATTAAGAGACCTTTGTATGCTAATTAAACCATATTTCCGCCAATTACGAATACGCATAAATAAATTCCATGCGATTTAATCTATACACGCAGCCTTCGAACATTACTAATGAAGTAATGTATTTGTTTTAAAATTAATTTTGATTAATTTACTACAATTAAAACTGCATCATTAATAGGTTTTTAAAGGTGCGTCAACAACAGCAACATTAATATGCGTTAAAAATAATTTTATTGCCGTATGCATATTTGTACATAAGTGTGAAATCCCAAATCCTTTTAAAATTTCGATAAGAAGTTTTTCTTATCTTCGTAAGTGATGACTTAAATAAAAAGTCATTAACAACCATTATTATGATGTTTTGAAACCTGTCTAACTATAGGTTGTACGCTTATGTATTTTTAATGCGGGATTTGTATAACAATTCACGTAGTACTTTGAGAACTGTTTTATTTGAATTCAGAACGAAGACTGCCCGATACACAGCGGGTCTGCAGTATTTATACACTGTTGTAATACAAAAGTACCTTCAATATTTTCAAATATAAATAACTCTTCAATTTACTCCGATTAGTTACTACACAAGTTATCAAATATTCATACAATAAATTCTAGTCCAAATTATAGATAGCGCTACTAGTAACAAATAATATGAAATATTACATGTATAGCGGCCTCCACTATTTTTTTCTCAATTTCTCTAAAACATAGTGTATCGCTGCTTAAAGAAGAAGAAGCGGCAAGAAACTCCCCAGCAACACTTCTGACTAGCTAAAAAAAATTTTTTTATGATAATTATTTATCTATCTCAACTTTTTTTAATAGAATTTGTTATACAATTATTGTTCAAAGAATTAATGGAGTTGTAACCAACAAAAGTGGTAGTTTCCCAGTGAAATTCATTGGCCACCGTCGGACGGCGCTTCCCATTTCGCCGCAACGTGAAACTTTGATTACCTTTCAGCGCTTATAGAGTCTATAAAATGTTCACAATTATTTTCACAGACTTAAATAATGTACAACAGTATTTCATGAGCTTAAGATTTCTTTACACAAGTATCCTTGAATAATTTAACATAAAGATTCTTTTAGCGTGTTTGGGATTGCTTGACAGTACAATAAGTCTTTTTGTTTACTAAAGCCTGATTTACATTTACATTCATTAAGTAGTTATTTACGAAATTATACAAGTTACGTCCTTATCATTGTTTGGAGATAAAGGAGACGGCGACTTTTGGGCCAACGAAATGTAATGAGTTGAGATATGCATGTCTTAGACAGCGTTACATTTTTCTCTTACATCTTTATCTCTCAAAAAATATTACAGAGTTTGAGACGCAGGAAGAAAGAAAACATAGAGAAGACAGAAAAAGAAAGAATCTAAAAATAAAATAATGCCATCTTTAAATGTTGTAAAGCACGATTTCATATATCAGGTTGTTAAATTTTTTTGAAAGTAATAATTCTGACCATTTTGCGTTGTATCGTTTCTCTATATGTAATATATAACTTGCTAGAATCTTTCATCACATTCATGAGATATTGCTTAAAGATTTGAGGAAAAAAAATCTACAGACATGATTACTATTTTACAGCTTGATAAGAAGAAAAAAGTTTTGCACAAACAATATTGCGTTAGGAGCAAAAATTGAAAAAAAAACGCGATAGCAAGAAAGCAAAAGCAGATCTCAAATCAACATGTCAAAATCTTATTATTTTTTAATTTTTATTTAAAGATCGATTGCTGACCAGTAAATTATTAATACGACTGAAAATGAAAATAACTAAACCCACTAGAATTATAATAAAAATATCAACATATTAAAAATAAATCTTAAAACCAATCTCATCTTTTTACAATCTGGGCCTAAGAAAGTATGAAAGCGTATCCGTCTCCTTTTCCAGTTAAGTAATAAGTTGTTGATTAATGGCCGGTTCCTATATCTTACTACCGTTAATTTGCAAGTACAAGTAATGTCAAAATTCAACGGATGGTAGGGCAAGTGAATGAATAGTAAGATATAGCAACCGGCCATAAGTAGATATCTGTTCAAACGATGACATAAGGACTTATTTACAAACTAGAGTTTAACCCGCGGCTGCGCCTCTGGTCAACCTCTGACGCCTGCCTCTTGTTTAAAGAGCAGGCGTTAATACAGGTTACACTGTACTAAAGGTTTATGCGCTATTTGCACCCGGAAGATTAATTTCATTTTATAATGCAAACTATCACATCTCCCGGCAAGGCCAAAAATGACAAAAAGGACAAAAAAGGACAAACAGGTCAAAAAGGACAAAAGGTCAAAAGGGTCAAAAAGGTCAAAAAGGACAAAAAGGCCAAAAAGGTCAAGAGGACAAAAAGGGCAAAGAGGCCAAATAGGCCAAGAAGGACAAAAAGGCCAAATAGGCCAAAAGGAGAAAAAGGTCAAAAAAGACAAAGATGACCCAAATGACTAAAATGACGAAAATGGCAAATCACAAAAACATATCTTACTTTTTGGGATTAACGTTACATAAATCTATCCCATTATCCGGGATAAAAAGTATCCCTTGTCCACCGTCGGTATTAAAATTACATATATACCGATTTTCAGCCAAATCAGTCCAGTACTTTTACCGTAAAAGCATAACAAACAAACAGACAAATATATTTTTATCCCGAAAACTATCCCATTTTTCGGGATAAAAAGTATCCTATGTTCATTCTCGCCATCGAAAATATATATATACTGAGTTTCAGCCAAAATAGTTTTTCCGTGAAAACGGAACAGGCAGACAGACAGACAGAGTTACTTTCGAATTTATAATATTAATAGGATTAACTACTTAAGTTATACAAATGTAAATTGGGCTTACAAGAACGTCATTAATTTTGGCAAATAAGGCTTATCGTCTGATATTATTGCTCTATTGTCTCAATATACGACTCGAGGTTAGGTTATTTGCGTTCGCCACTAAGCTAACATGGTTTTTGCTTACTTTTTGCCCTCACATTTATAAAAGGTCGAGGGCAAATGCGGCAACATAATGTAAAGTCGATCAAACCAGCTTAAAGGGCTGTAGTCAATCAAGTATTTAATATGAGAAGGCTTGCCACAGTAATTTACAACTTAATAATTATCTCTCGCTACCAACAAGCGAATTAAAATAGTAATAGTTAGCGAGAGCTAAGACTTATCCGTGCATGATGGGGGAAAGAACAATAAGTCTTCCGCGGCCGGCGACCAAACAACTCACAACCAGGGATCCAATTCTGCT
Organism: Dendrolimus houi; assembly: GCA_039645545.1. NCBI lineage: Eukaryota > Metazoa > Arthropoda > Insecta > Lepidoptera > Lasiocampidae > Dendrolimus > Dendrolimus houi. The sequence goes on from CM077122.1 coordinate 1,381,619, forward strand.
ATTGGTATCCGGAAACTCGCCGGATACTATCGTCTCAATCGTAGGATTGCCTGATTTCGGTATTCTGTTAATTACGATGGCGAACCCGTGGCACGCCACTCTACTTTTATATATATTTTTACGAGTTGCAGGACTCGAATTAAAATGCCGTTAGAATTTTTAGAACCATACAAACACGTATAACACGGGTACAAATATAACTGAACACGTCCAGTCCAAACGTAATGCACGATTCACCATAGATTACCGAATGTACACTGTTATCGCTTGAATGCCTCATCCCTCCGTTGGGGCATTGCTTTATCCTGTACAAATACAATATGTCTGCTCGACCGCATGGACTGAATTTTTCAAGAATCACACCTGGCTAATGACAACTATAAAGATTACAATACACAATCGGCTGTTTTTCCAATTACAAATTTTAAATACATAGTAAACAAAAAAAGGCAGTCATAAAAGAGCTTCAATGTTATTAGCTCAAACGCCGGCAGGTAATAAATGTGCTTTGTTTACAAATATGCCGGTGGGCCAAATTGTAACAATATATTTATAAGCGAAAACTCGAGAAATAAATACTTAAAATTTAAATATTCATTTCGGGTAACGCCATTCCTGCTGATGGTAATACTAATCTTTTTCTACTATATTCCGGTGCGACGATATCGAGAATATATTGTGGATTTAGTAGAATACCAATTTTTAACACTATCGCTATGGAATTGTATAGTCGATCTAGAGTATGCCGACATAACAACCTCGTGTTGTGTTCCGGTATCATTGGTCAGGTTCTAGTTCCCCCTTCGAGAACGGCAGCACATCGGCAGCACCTCTGATATTGCAAATGTGCATAGAAGACGGTAACTATATTTCATCAGGTGACCTGTCAGCCTGTCTGTTGCACTCCAGCAATAGACATTTGTGAGGTGGTAGAACCAGGCCAGCTCGATTGGTGTGATGCCACGCTCTCACAGAATATCGGCGCGAAACGGGTAACCTTGAGCTAATCGCGTTTCGTGCCATAAGAGTCCCGATGGCCCAACATTATCTCATTCTCGTATCCCATCCCCTCTGTCGCTTTCTAAAGGCTGGCAACACGTTGGCATCGCACCTGATGTTGCAAACGTCCATATGCGATTATAATCACTTTAAAGCACGTGGTCCGTGTGCTTTTTTTATTGCTAAAGCACAGCAGAGAGGCTGACGGCCCAACTGTGATGGAAAGTGGTTACCGTCGCCTATCGACATTAGCAATGCCAGAGGTGCTGGCAATGTGTTGCCGGCCTTGAAGGAGAACCTGGCCATTGATGCCGGAACACAACTCAAGCTTGTTATGGCGGCATATTCTAGACCAAGGCTGGTAGTCATCCAGTCGGGCAAATGCCCTACCACCTGGCTGTTGCTTGTTTTGTCGCCTCTAACGACAGGCCGCCCGGTAGCAGGAATTAGTATTATTTTTCCGTTCCTGCACGGAGAAAAGGCTTTTATGGCATCTTCGCAAAAAAAATAAAAAAAAGTAGAAAAAGAGTTCTACTTGTGACCTCACGTAAGCGGCCGTCCACAAATTACGACACATGAATTTTATGATTTTTTGACCCCTCCCCCGTCCTTGTCAAAGCTGGTCACATTCGTGAGACTCCCTCCTCCCTACTGTGACATGACATATTTTGCTATTTTACATCAAGAAATCATTAAATTAAAACAGCAGTTCCATTATATAAAAAAAAACAAAAACATTAAAAGTAAGATACACTATGTAGCAGATCATTGCCAATAGGGAGCGTACCCAGAAGGCTGGCTGTATGGCAATACTTATTTGTTGTGCGAAATATGAGCCAGCCTTCTGATCACAGGTAGTGTCAAAGAGTTTCTTACATATGTCTTTAAAGAAACTCTTTGCTTTCTTTGCCCCACGGCCCCAAACGGCACAAATATGTAACCTTTTCCTAAGGCTCCATATTTGCGCCGTTTGACGTCTTCAGCTTCCATTGCTTGAATTTTCAGATCACGAAATTCAGGACACCCCCCTAGAAATGTGAGCTAATTTATGGTTGGCCCCTAAGACTGAAAAGCCCGTACCAGGGAAAGACCTTGGTCATAAACGACTTTATCTAAAATAGCTTATAATAACACGTTCAATTCACCAGACGTCCCAGTAACCCTGTCCTACATCGCTTAACAACAGCTCAACTACAAATTCGCCCGCATTCATGGTCGTGCAAACATCGAAGTATTTTTAACTCGAAGGAAATTTCGCAATCTACATTCCCTAGAACATAGCGGCGCGCTCCAAAGTTCATTGTTAGATAAAAGTAAGATTGAAGCATCATTTGTAAAATGTCAACTGATGTCGTAGTTCCTAGAAACTTTTAATTTTTTACAATGTGTTTTCGTGGAAATGTATTTAAGGCGTTAGATTTTAATTACGGTCCGAATTAAACGTTTATATAAAACTTATTGTCATTAAATAAATAGACAGATATCATTTTATTGTACACCAATACAAAAATGAACTAACGGATTAAAACTATATTACCTAATTATGCACAAAGGGCAGTTTTATCGCTAAAAAGCGATCTGTTCCAGACAGCCCCAGACATGAAATGAGATGATAATGATGATAGTATTATACGCAAACATTTCAATAATAAATACACAAATGTTATATACACAGATGTTAAATATCTTCATATATATAAAAATCAATTGCTGTTCGTTAGTCTCGCTAAAACTCGAGAACGGCAGGAGTGATTTGGCTAATTTCGGTTTCGAATTATTTGTGGAAGTCCAGGGAAGGTTTAAAAGGTGAGTAAATATGAAAAAAAAATGATTCTGAAATGGTACGAAGTTTGCCGGGTCAGCTAGTATTAAATAGATATATACTTAATATACATACCAGACAAATAAATATCTATACAAAGTATATAAATGTTTATAGATGAATATATACATACGTTTAAGTATCATCAATCACAAGTGTTACAAGATGTCCACCCAGTAGTCATGAGAACCATAGTGTATATTAATATGACATAGACAATCGTCATAGATAACACTTTTAGTCGATTTATCAGATGATTCGGTTTATAATTAAATAACCATTTTCTACCGGTTAGTTAATTTTATAAGCCCACTAAATTATCATCTAGATAATTTAGTGCATCAGTAATTAATTATTATAATTGTTATTTTGATCCTGGCAACACTATGACGTAATTGCTATTTTTAGCAATGATGTAATGTTATTGTTTTGTAGGGTAGCATTTTCGTATAAAAGGCGTAGTGGCTTGTAGACAGTGTTCATTGCTTACTGTGCTGTGTGAATAGTCACATCAAAGGCTGAACAATAAAGGGGAAACCCTGTCCAAGTAGTTAATATTTAGTATATTTGGTACTTTCTTACCCAAATCTCTCCTTGCATTTTACACAAGTAATATTTTCTGGTCATTGTTTTAAATATCGGTAGCGATTTTGCTTGTCTGATAGGAACAGGCAGCGCTTTCCAAAGATCTATTACAGCTTTGACTGTAAAAGAATTGTTATAGAAAGTTGAATTATGCGCAGGGGTGTTCACTCTAAGTTTAGTGCAAAGACGTAAATTATGGAAGCAAGAAAAGAATTCAATGCATTCTTTAAAATAGTCAGTAGTACTTGGAAAAAATAAAATGCTATATATGAAAGAAAGTATATGAGTATTCCGGCAAAATAGAATTGGCAACCACTTGAGTTTTTTGCGGAATTACGAGACGTGGTCATATTTGCATAGATACTCCGCCTTTAGTTTTTATTGTATCTTCATTAACTTCATCTATACTAATATTGTAAAGAGGAAAGATTTGATTGTTTGTTTGTTTGCATTGAATAAGCTTACTACCTTACCTTACTTACCTAAAATCGCGTGCGTTGCGAAAACTATTGATGATAGAATAAAATAATATACTACGACTTTGCAGAACACACCATTATTTACAAAAAGTGTCGCGACAGCATATGTCTAACTATTATAGTAATGCGACAATAAGTATTATTTATTTTAAAAAAATAATTGAATTGCCGCCGCTAGAAAAGGCTCTTTATTTGTATCTTGATATCCATCGTTATTAAAATAAATTACTTCATATTCAAGACTGCTCCAATACCTTTATATAACTTTTTAAATTATTCAATTCGGACATTCCATTCGAACGATATCACGAGTTTAAAAATGTAAGTATTAGAAAAAAGTTGCGTGGTCGCCGCCCAGCCTGGCTAGCTAGGCAGCACTTTATGGGATGTAGGCGTCACTGGGGTACGGACCGTACGGGAAGGGAAATATTTTGAATTCGCTTACTAGGTAATTAAACTCAACAAAAAAGTTATTTTTAGATACCCGTGCGAAGTCGGAGCGGACCGCTAGTAGCATATAAAATGAAGCGATTAATAAAAGTGGATGAAATCTAAAGTGTGCCAAAATCCTGACAAGTGCAGATCTATCTACTCAGCCTATGTGAAACGGTCGCGAATGTATACATCTATCTACCTCTTATAAAAAAAATACCTCCATTTCCTCAAAGTTTTCTTGCATACAACACCTTAGCGATGCCTACCCTTACATCTCTAATAATTTACGTCTCTCTTCCTTAAATTAAGCCACTTCCACGGCATTAAGCAAGAACGTGTGGAGGGTAGTGAGCAGCGTGAGTATGTAAACGCAACTTATTACAACATTTGATACCCACTTCTCTCACCGTGCTGCCGTGGAAGTGGGCAAACGTAAACTAGGGGTCATGTAACAAAATACAATGTCTACAAAGACGGAATATTGTACGGTCGCGCAACGCAATGAACAAAACCCCTTTACATTCCTGAAACAGTCCGTAGATTGACCTAAAATAATATTTTATCTAACTACCAACTGCCAACTAAAATTTCTCAAACTCAAATTTCGCGACGTGCAATAATTTCTACTCGTTTCATAAACAGCGTTGTCCGTATACTCTTTGTTTCCATATCTCAAATAATCAAAAATCTCGTATATTTCGGGATTGTAATATCCTTTAACTTGACTATAGAGTGTAAGTTAACATCTACATGGAATATCTTATAAAAATCCAATACAAAACTTTCCACGTAGTGCGTAGACATAGATATAAAGCGGTAATTTGTGTATAGAATACCAAATATATAATACCTATAGATACCAAAAGTTTCTAAAATATGTTTTTAAACGAGTAAAATTAAAAAAGGGAACATCAAGAAACACAAGAAACGTAAAATTTTCGTCGTTTATTTCACTCGCGTCTTAAAACCTGATATACGTTTGTTTTAGTTATTGAAATAAATTGAAAATATTTCTCGTATAATAACAGGTTTAACAGTTTTAAGCGCGATATTTTATTTTATTTAAAACAATACTCATTGACACTTTCTCTTTGGCTACTATAAAATTGCCGAAACATCGAAATAAAAATCAAATAAAATACCGCGCTTGAAACTGTTCATACGTACTTTTATTACGTGTAATAGTCGCCAAAACTTAAGAAAATACTACAATAAGCAGTTTAAATTGCGAAACTGGCGAGTTAAGGCCAAATCATCGTTTGAACAGAAATTTCCGACTTGGATACTGTTGCGAGCCGATACTAATCCTTTGCAGGTGTCTTATTACCCCTTTGAATTTGAGTGATCTATTGTTCGCGCTAATCTCTTTGTTCACGCCGCCGTACGACGTCATAAAACCTTCTTTCCTCTGTTGGTATTTTATGCGAATTCTTGGGAGCCACTAAGCTGACCATTTAACTATTACAAGAATCAGTGGGCGGCATGTTGCTAGGAGGCCATGACTACTTTACAAGTGGATGGGGGTCGGTCAGTCGGGATATGCGCCAGTCGTGTTTTGGCTGCGAACGAAACGTTACCTAGCTGCACTTCCGGAACGAGTATCTTATAACAACGAACTTTGCGCGATTTATGTGATAACGATTTTTTGCCCTATGGTTTGCTTTTGTTGTATTCGGTTATACTTGTAAAAACTGTGAATTACGTGTGTGTACTTCTAATAAACTTTATGGTAAATTCAAAGGCATTTTCGATTTTACTATCCCATAAACTCTTAACAATACTAACTTATAAATTAAGCAGATATCTGTCCAAACGGTGATGGACAACTAACGCCAATGTAAATCAGGCTTACATGACGTGATACTACTGAAACTAAATAATATTTAAGCTTAAAGTTACGCCGCAAATAGCCGCCTGGGCTTGCAAACCGTACAATATTATTGTTACGACCTACACGCCGACTAAAGTAGATTCACACCTACATACCATAAAAGCACACTTTATTACCTTTCCGCATTCGGACTTCTTTTGTTTACTTTGTGTTTACAATTTGTAATTAGAAAACAGCCCATTGTGTATTGAAATCTTTTATGGCAGTCATTAGCCAGGTGTGTCGAACTGATTCTAAGAAATTCGGTCTACGCGGTCAGGCAGCCATATTGTACCGGTGCAGTATAAAAAAATGGCCCAATGGAGAGATCGGGAGTCTAGCGATAGCCACAAGCGAAGCAAGACGTTAGTGACGGACTTTGCGCGTGTTATTGAATAGTGCATTACGTTTGCACGTATTCGGTTAATTTGTACCTGTGTTATACGTGTTTGTATAGTTCTAATAAATTCTATAGTCATTCTAACGGCATTTTAATTCGAGTCCTGCAACTCGTAACAATATATTTAAGCTTTAAAGCACGAAATTTAAAGTATTAAGGATAAACTTCAAAACATTGCCAACTATATCTGTATGGGCATAGTGTTTAAATGATTAAATAGATGTATTATATCTCATTCTCTCGCAAGCTTAGTCCTATAGATTTATGTGTTTATCTCTTTTTGGTGTCGCTTTTTCGTTATATCGAACTTCAAATCACAAGGATTCTAAAGAAGTTTCACTTCAAAATTCTAAAAATTGCATTTTCAGATACTCCCCCAGTCCGAATTATCCCCGTGATTTTTTTTTACACTTCTAAACGCAATGTACAAACTAGAACCATTTACAAATTTAACATAGTATAGATAGATATTCAGACAATCTATCCATTTTAAAAATGTCACAAAAGACCAGACAAATCTCCTTACTCACGATTCGAGCACAATAACAAGTCATGAGCGTAGAAATCAAATGTCGTTTCCTATTGCATTAACATCGACCCTTCAAGCGTGAAATGTCAAAAATTCAATAATTACATCACGAACGACTGTTACGAATTTACTTTCTGTATGATTTTTGGCGCTGTTTTTTATTTTATTTTATTGCTTGTAGGCCTCTCTGTAGTCCATAAGTGGGAGTGCCTTTTGGGAAATTAATCTGGTTCAATAGTTATGGAGTATGTATGTATAAAGGCAAAGGATATTAACTAGCTTGCAAATATTTTATCCAGAACATATGTCGCCGATGGCACTAGTTAATACATGTAGAACTAGATGGCGCTGACCAATAATTATACATGCTATTGTTTACCACACAATTCATGTTAAGCATTTTGCATTTTACTAATTATTTAGTTCAATAAACCAGTGCAAACAAGTGAATAATTGATTTTATTTAATAGTGCAAGTGCAATTTAGGTAATCTAGTACAACATATAATATGTTGGGCAAAAAGTCTTTTCGCATATAGTATGTATGAACTTGTAATAAGATCTCTTTGGCTATACCATTTGAATCTGGCTGGTTTTGGTATCATTAAAAAGTTTTATTTTTAAAGAAGACAAATTCAAATTAGGGAAATGTGTGATTTTCATTTGTTTTTCTTATTGTTAAAATAAGTGAATCTAATGGAGAAATTTGATACATTTTAAAATTTTAGTACAAAAAATGTAAAAATGCAACACAAGCCGCGAAAAAAAGTTGTAATGTTTATGAACCTAATGCAGTATCTGTGAGAGTAGCGCAAATTTGGTTTAAGCGTTTTCAATCTGGAAATTTGATATCAAAGATGCACGTCGCTCTGGTCGCCCTGTTACGGACAAAATTGATGCCATTTTTTAAAAAGTGGAGCAAGATCGGCATATTAGTAGTTACGATTTAGCTGGAGAACTGGGAATTGACCACAAAACGGTTTTGGCGCTTTTGAAAAAGCTGGGTGCACAAAAAAGCTCGATATTTGGGTGCCTCATGAGCTCACTGAAAGAAACCTAATGAACCGTGTACTCATTTGTGATTCTTTATTACGACGTAATGAAACCGAATCATTTTTGAAGAAAATGTTAACTGGTGATGAAAAGTGGATCACGTACGACAAGAACGTGCGAAAAAGATCGTGGTCAAAGGCCGGTCAGGCTTCACAGACTGTGGCGAAACCCGGGTTAACTAGCAACAAGGTGATGCTGTGTGTATGGTGGGATTGGAAGGGCATTATTCATTATGAGCTGTTACCGCCAGGCAGGGCCATCGATTCTGAACTGTACTGCGAACAACTGATGAGATTAAAGCAAAAAGTTGAGAGAAAGCGGCCGGAATTAATCAACAGAAGGGGTGTGGTTTTTCACCATGATAACGTTAGACCTCACACATCTTTAGCCACTCAGCAAACATTATGAGAGTTTGGCTGGGAGGTGTTAATGCATCCGCCGTATAGTCCTGACCTTGCACCTTCAGATTTTCACCTAAAATTTTAAAATGTATCAAATTTCTTCATTAAATTCACTCATTTTAACAATAAGAAAAACAAGTGAAAATCACACATTTTCCTAATTTGAATTTGGAATTGTCTTCTTTAAAATTAAAACTTTTCAATGATACCAAAACCAGCCAGATACAAATGGTATAGCCAAAGAGATCTTTTTACAAGTTCATACATACTATATGCGAAAAGACTTTTTCCCTAACCTATTATATATATATATATATATATATTACTCTATAATATAAGAATTAGGCATAATTATTTAAGAAAGGGTAGTGTTTTCTGAGTGCGTTCTTAAATGTAGGCGATGTTTTGGCCTCTCTGACAGTAAGCGACAGCGCATTCCAAAATTTGACAGCCTGCACTGTAAAAAAGTTATCATAAAAGGATGAAGTGTGTGAGCGCGCAAATTGTGGGAAAACGTTCCTTAATGTAAGGAGGACTACTAGAAATAAATAATATGTACTTATATACATATTTATTATGTAACTACATATAAATTTCCAGCTTTGCACAAGCAAATTTAACAACAAAAATTGTATCAGTACAAATACACACTGCAATCGTGATAGGTATTTTATAAAGTACTGAACGAACCGTACCGTACTTTTCTGTCGTAAACATCAGTGCTTGTGCGACCTTTTCCCCCACTCCAATCGACGTAAAAACAATGCCTTCGAGAACTTCAGCAATACTTCTCGAACAGGCGTCGAATCAAATTGATGAATAAGCGGCACATTTCGCAATATCCATTGCGAATAAATCGTATTCGAATACCATAACCTAACTAGTTTCGTAAGCGATCGAGTCGATTTCATATCCGGCAACCGCATTGACCAATCTACTCGTACGCTTGACTCTAGACGAAGGACGTTCCAGTTTAGATAGTTTTAATCGAGTCAAATATCTGAGGTATTACTCTTAAACTCCTTCAGTCGTTCTAGTCGAATACGAACGTCGATAAAGCCGTGGTAGCTAAGCTACCATGCCCGTCCCAAACTTAAAGGGCGCGGATTCGAATCCTGGCCGGAAAGCATGAATTGCTTAAGCAGTTATCTAGGATAATGTGGATATAGTTACAATTACCACGTGCTAAAGGTTTAGGAAAACATCTTAATAATCTTTTCCGTGCAGGAACGGAGAAAGAATACCAATTCCTGCGGCCGGGCGGCCTGCCGTAAGAGGCGACAAAACAACCCACAGCCAGGTGGTAGGATATTTGCCCGTTTGGATGGCTACCACCCCTGGTCTAGAGCATGCCATCATAACAACCTTGAGTGGTGTTCCGGCATTAGTGGCCAGGTTGCAGTCCCATCTACGAGTCCGGCAGCACATTGGTAGCACCTTTAGTATTGCTAATGTTCATAGGCGACGGCAACCATTTTCCATCACAGTTGGGCCGTCAGCCAGTCTCCTATACTCCAGCAATAAGAATAAAAAATAAATGAAACCATCATATCGAGATAACCGATGTGTCAAACCCGCCAATCCATCATGGACAAGTGTGGCTGGTATACTGTCCGTTCCACTAGAGAGACCCTAGCCCAGCAGTGGGACGTATATGGGCTGTTATTATTATTTTTATAGGACGACGAAAGACGTTTGAGAGTAAGAGAGTCGTGTATGACACGACTCTCTTACTCTCAAACGTCTTTCGTTTGAGAGTAAGAGTAAAACGTTTGAGAGTAAGAGTTTGAGAGTAAAACGTTTTATTTATTTTCAAATACATTAAAATTGATTAATTGTTTTGTTCATTTTAAATGTAACAAAACAGAATCTTCTTACAGTTTGTTACAAATTGTTTTAATAATCAGTTTTCATTTTTTTATACCCGTACTACAAATGAAGTCCCGCCCGGATGCTCCTCGGACGCCCCCTAAACTAGGACAAACCGGGGACCCGGACCGCTGGCAACCCTACTTTTATGTCGTAAGCTAAAAACTTTTTTGGCTTTTATGTGCCGATTCCGTGAGACTAGTGTATAAACTTCCTAAACATTCTTTATATATGGTAAATCATAAAAAATATTATCATAATAATATATTAGTAGATTAGGTTAAAGAACTTTATTTCCCATGAGAACATTTAGTTCACTTACAATGAGATTAAAAGTAATTATTAACTATGCAGTTTTCGTTAAATGTTGCTGTTTATTAATTTATATTTATATTAATAAAAGGTTTTTGTGTTTAATTTGGAAAAGTTTATATGTTTACATTTTTGTAACTCGTTTGGCATTTTATTAAATAACTGCACACCTTCAAATATGACGTTTGTCCTACCGTAATTTATTAGTGGTAGACTTGATTGAAATTGTTTTCTCTTCCGTATATTTATGTTTTAGTAATAAAGGATAGCTTGGAGTGTATATTTTTATTATTATTGTTGTCTGTCTCTACAGAGCACGGGCCTAAAAATGCCCCGGACTTTTAGAGAGGGCTTGCGTGGGGCCATGGGAAGGCCAACACGTAGAGGCCCCTTGACAAATTTAATCTAAATGTGGCGTGACACTGGCCGGCGATTATCCCTGTCTACACCATATAATAATGCACCCAAGAACAAGTCCCGGTAAGTGTAGGACTATTGTAGGGAATGAGAGCAAAAGGTGCCGGGCTATTGAGATGGACTGCTAGTGGAGTTACAGATCGGGGAAGCTCAAGGAATATGGAAAAAATGAGCAGACGGTGCCACTCACTGCATGGGTCCCTAAAAATGCCAATATTGGCGAGGGGCAACATGGATATGAATGATTAATGGGTGTCAAGAGGTGGGCTGCAGGTTCACCGAAGCCACTTCCGACGTTATGCCATTTATCACTTCCACCCTTGGAGCTTGAGTCTTAGCTCTAGCGATCTCCACTCCGTGCCGGCTGGCTAAGGCAAGCACGGAGACAGAGGCGTTGCCTAGGCCCCCGGGGTCTAGTCTGAGGTGTCGCTACTCACCTAAGGCTTCGCCATAAAGCCCCCCTGCGGGTTTACTATTATTAGTTATTATTATTGACCTCTTAATGATGCATTTGTCTGCTGGTGTAAGCCCGCTTAGTTATTGGAACCGAGAGGCTGCGGGTGCTATTTCAAACACGATGAATTTAATAAACGAACTATCTGTAATTCACTCCGGCTGAGACGATTTTAGACAATTCACTTCTATCTTTCAACTTGGATGAATCAAACAAAATGATCCATATAAACTATTATAAACATAAACTTGAATCATTCAATGTCATTGAATTCCGTCATGTCGTCTCAGTTCTCTATCTTTCAACTAAATTTATTCAATTTGTTGATGCTTCTAATATCAGCAGTAATAAAATGATCACTCATAAAATACTTTGTTCGAATTCATTTCATTTCATTTTTACTTTGTTTAGACGTTTTCAGTTACTTTAAACAAATTCACGAAACGATTCACAGACAAATTGATTGTAATTGAGACAGGACGATGTCTGTCAGGTCACTTGTATAATATGAATATTCAGTTGATTTAATTACCAAGCTATTAAAAACACGCTTTGAATGACATAATTGGACTCGTATTATGTATAGGTGTACAACCTAAAGCCTGATTTATATTTAGATTCGTTAAATAATTAAGTAAGCCCGGACGGGACGCAGTCTCCTCCTTTTACGAGCGCATAATGCTTTTTAAGGAGGAGACGGTGCGGGAGCGTGAACGTACGAGCCTGCTCCTCTTCTCTTTCTCGGTCTTTCGACCTTCGGCCGCAGTGAGCATACCCTGGGGAAGGAATCCCACCCGCCAATAACGCCGCCGAGACGAAGGCGCGTTGTGCTTCGCGCGCGCTCATCTCTCCTCCTATGAGGCGAGACTTGCCGGTCCACGCTGGAAGGAGAGGGACATTGCCGGGGACTATGCTTCCCCTCGGCAGTGGATGTGGCCCTTGAGCCTACCCCGATCGCTTTTCCCGTAGGTTTTGCATAAGGGAAAGGAAGGAGCACCGAGGGGTCTTAGTCGGTATCCCCGACTCGGTGGCAATAGTACTTCTTCGGCGATGCTAGTGCCACCCCAACATGGCAAATTCCACAACGACCCCCGCCGATTTCTCCCGCGGTGGTATAATAAAATTTCGATTAAGTCAGGTAGTGTTTCATTTAAATTCAGCAGTTCTCATGTGATATTGGAATAGACAGACAAAAATTGCACATACAGATTCTGCTGGCCCTAATTACCAGATTCTATTCTCATTTTTAAACGTATTTTACAAAGTCGTTACATTATGGATCGTTTAAAATAAAAAATATTGCAGTAAGGTTTACACAAGGGTCTCCTTACTTTCGAATGCGCTGCATTGCAACCTCAGAGGTTTGAGTTCGAGGCCATCGTAAGACCGATCGATTAGCTGGGGCGCCTGGTCGAGGCCATGCTCCACAGCCACTATCATTGAAAGGCGGTTTCATCCTTTTGCGACGCTGTTATGTCTCGCAGAAGCCACCGAGAGGAAAAGGGCGAAAGGTAGGCATGCGACCTCCGGACGCCGTCGTCAGACTGGCCTCCAGAGATGCAGATATGCGCAAAATCTCCTCCCCTGATTCCATCGGAGGGGTCCGCTGCATCTTGGGGATGCGGCGGGTCTAACCTCTGTTGGTAAAGTTGGTCAGTCTGCTTACCGGGGTGACCAAAGCTTGATACGTGGATGAACATGAGATGTAACTACGTTCTAGTCCTCATTTTCTTCCAACACAACCGCAGGTATAGGACGCAGGTTCAGGTTTAGCGGGTTAGCTGAGAATCAGACGCGTTTCTCGCTGCGGAATGGTCCTCTCCCCATTGAATGGACCCAGTATGGTACGAAATGTATTACCCTTGCTTTACCAAAAAAAAGGGTCTTCTTGCCTTCTCTGGCTAGATGGCAGGTTGGAATTTCGAGCAAAAGCTCTTTACCATGGCTTCCACTCATCAGGCTACAATTCGACTGTAACGGGAGTGCTAGGCCGCTGGTCCCGCGTCCATGTCTGTGGTGTCACAGAGATTCTCACTGACCTTTCTGCAGCTATCGGTTGTAAGTATTGGGAAAGACAGACTACGGCAACGGGTTTCACTCCTTTGTGGTGCACATGATGAAGGTATACGCAAAGCGCTTTGTTCTTATAGGTCGAATATATATATATCAATGCCGCATGCCAGTGCGTCAGTCTGCCCGGTGATGGAACAAAGATGCACGCTTTAGATTTAAAAGTAACATGGCAAGATTTTAAACCTTGTTTTTTTTAAGCGTAAAATATTAGAATCTATCGTAATATATGTTATCTATACAATATTCGTTAACATTAAAATAATATCAAACATCAAGAATTATAACCAGCCTTATATGAAATTGAGCTATATCGTACATGGAATCCATGTTGTTAATTACGTTATTTCGTATTCAGAGCAATTGCTGAGGCGTATTCGTAATTAACTTTTCTCGCAATTAATTCAACCATTTTGATAGATAATTACAGAAAATTATAACGCAATTAACATAAGTATTTATTAAATGTTCGAACGACCGTCAACGCTCGGCGAATGAATACATACATATATAGACAGGTATGTATAAGCTAATTATACATTTGGAAATTAATATAATGCTGATAATTATGTAACGAATTGGTTTTAATTTGTATAAAGTCACTTTGTAGGTACTGCCCCAGGAACGGAGGATATCCCAAAAAAGGTTTATTATATGAATTTTGTATATATATATTTGAAGTGTAAGAGCCATACTGAATCATTACAATATATATTTTTATAACATAAGTTCAGCAGACAGACAGACGACCCACCAGATGGAAAGCGGTTACCATCGCCTATGGACATTTGTAACACCAAAGGCGCTACCAATGTGTTGCCGCTCTCTAAAAGGAGACTGGAGCCAGGCAACAAATGCCGGAACACAATTGTTGTTATGGCGGCATATTCTAGACCAGGGGTGGTAGCCATCCAGACGGGCAAATACCCTACCACCTGGCAAAATATATATGGTATATGGTCTTGGGTCATTGTAGTATCAATATATTTTGTCTCTTAAGGCGTGAAAATATTAAGATATTACAATGTCAAGTTAATTAATTATAATAAAAATTATGAAAATGTCAATATCATACAATAATAATAAAGTAATATTAATTACGACCATTGTTCGGTCCTTGCTTATAATAAGTAGGTAAAACATCGCTCCGCTGATTTTGTTGGCTACCCTCTTTCTGTGTGAGGCGACGGCTAATGCACAGCAGGGTAAGGGCCAGCCATTTTGAACACTTGCTGTCGATGTTCAACGACATCGCGCCGAGCGCTCATCTGTTTCTAAAATTCAAATAATTATAATTAGTAGCCGTGCCAATAACTTTTATTAAGACTTAATCTGTGTACAAGTGTTAGCTCTCAAGTGAAACCATAGTGCCGTGCGCTGTTCCCGAGTGCAACCTGAACCGAGCCAGGAGAGGGCTGGTCTCAAGGTTGGTGGTGCTTCTGCTTTTGTAGTGCAAGGATCTAGGTCATATCTCCGCTATACAGTCCATAGAAGTCGAACCAGTATAACCTGTGGGTTAGAGCATCCCACAACCATATCTATATTAATAATACGTGAAGCAAAAACTTTGCACCCCTTTTTACGAAAATTGCGCGGTCGGAAGAGTGTGAAATTAAGTAAGTAAGAAATATTCGCATAGAATGCTATTTTTTAAAAATTATGCATAAAGAATACATTAAATCAATAAAAAATACATTACACACACTATTATACCATGTATTTGACACGCATATATACTCTTTTGTTTATGGTTGCCTTGGCGAAATCTGTGATTATAGAAGTATTATATAGTCTTTGACACTGATTATTATGGTCGAATTTCGAGCACAGGCGAACACTAGTTATAATAATTATGTCGTGTCTATTTTTACAATATGAAATTTTATTTGTCATGTCTTTGTCATTTATATATTTATTTACTATAGGGATTTTTTAAATAGTAATAGGGGGCTGTAATAATAAATGCATTATCTTGATTACAGCTAATATTTTCTTAAGTTTTCGCGACTAGTATATACAATAAAACGACGTTTTATTTGTTTTTTATTATTTCGACGTTTCGGCCACTTTTCAGTAACAGTGATTACGGAAGACATAGGTGCCAAGTGTCAATGAGTATTGTTAAAATTTTATATAGCCTACCGCCAACTTGTTCATTTTAATTATTTATTTTTAATTATTTACTCAACGGGAGCCTAATCTAATTTACCACCACTTCGCAACATGTTGTGGCTTGAAAAGAAGAAACTCTGCAGCAACATGCCTAGCTCTAATCTGTACTATAATAAATCTGTAATCAATCAAAGGGGCTAATACGGACCAGGAGATCTGACTGTTAGAGTATCACGTAAACACTACTGTACATATTTAAATGAAATTCGAAACAGAGCTACCTTATATCACGGGGCTTCCAATTAGGATACTTTTTATCCCGATAAATGACGTCGTTTCCGTGGGATATATGAAAATAGCGAAAAAGATGGCACCGCGATCGCATTTCTATTAGAAACTACGGAACGTATATGAATTTAAACTCTAGCTTATAATTCTAGTTAACACTTAGTGTACAAACCGTTTTCTTTTCTTTTTTATTAGTAGTTTAATATTAATTAGCATTAAATAAATAGTTTAAGTTCATTTTGTATTTGATAAATTAGCGACAATTTTGTTTGGATTAGATTAGTATATTTTTTTTTTTTGTCGCCTGAGCCAGTGAGGGTAGAAATTGCGGCGAGAGTCGGCTCGCTGCGCCCATCGTGTACGGATACACATTTTTCGACAAGTTTGTTGTTGAATCCACCTCACAAGAGACTCGTTTCGTATTTTGTGAAAAATATTTGCAATTGTCGCCAACCAGTGTATCAGTGCTGCATCCTCGTCACGAGTGTTGTGAAAATTGCTCGTTTTATACCAAAATTGTGTTCACGATGAAAGAAGTCGGCGCCGACCATTAGATCAAACCCGATCTTCGCAAGGTGAGTTGAACTACTCGTTGTACGATTTATTCTCGCTGGCTAACGACCCGTTTTTTCGCACACAATTGGCAATAATACAGTCCGCTTAGGTACAATCCCAACATTGGGGATTGTACACTTAGGATACTTTTTATCCCGATATCCCGAATAAACGAATTAGCAAAATAGATCGCGTTGCCATCGAGTTTTTTCAATTCACTAACAAATACCTACGTTCTCATAAACAACATCTCATTCATTGTATTACTTCAAATCTGATTGGCTGCGACTTGCCTCTGTTTCGTTGTGCACTTGTGTAGCCTGTATAGACATATTTTTTTTACTGTAGTGAACTTTGTAATAAGAAACAGTAAAGATTTGGGTAAAAAAAACCTATAGGTTTTCACGCGGCGTAACCTTTAGTAATTTTATACGGTGTTGTAAACGTCTATAGGCGATGTTATTATTTAATTTAATTAAAGCAACAACAAGCAACTACAAAATATATATACAAAATAAAAAAGTATGTGTGTGTGTAGTTCACGCGCAGTAGAAATGAAACTGCACAGAATATACTCACAGATAATTCTTCTCTAACTTTTATTAATATAATTTTAATTCTTTTAGCCAGCATCCGTCAACATATTATAATTCAAAAAATTCCATCTAAATTACACTTTAAATCACTAGCATAAATTTCAAAATTCAATGCACCGTTATGCACAATCTCCTTTGAACTACGAATAAAAGAATATCTGCCTTAACTATATACAAATAGAGCTAAAATTCATTCTAAATCTTTTAAGTTTTATTTAAATGGAAAATTAATACTAACGGGTAAAGAGAAGTGTGTTCTATTTCGAATTATATAAGGTTGAATTTTATGTGTTTATCTCTTTTTAGTGTTCATCAATTTTAAAATCACAACGATTCTAAAGAAATTTCACTTCAAAGAACTTACAATAAGATCAGGTAATAATAATATTGAAACCAACGACATTGTCCACATAAAAACATTGACAAGATTATCAATAAAAATACAAGTGGTACGAAAATATTAACAATAAGTAAAAAGAAGCATAGGATATAGAAATGTATAGAACATATTACAGAAGAAATAGTATGTCATGTCATTATTATAACTTTAATAATATTTTTCTTTCCTTTTATTGTGTCTTGGTCTTACTGAGTATGCACTGGAGTTGTATCCATTAATTCTTCAAAAAGTAATTCTGTAACATACTTCCGTATAAAACTTATTTAAAAAAGACAACTTGAGATATAAATAGAATAAGAAACTTAAAGAAAAACAATATTTAGCTAGACGTGTTGCTGGGGAGTTTGTTGCCGCTTCTTCTCCTTAACAGCAATAACACGTTGCGAAGCGGTGTACATAGAATAGGAAGAAAAATTTAATTTTAACTTATATATATGACCTTCAAAAAGTGTTCTCCAGCGGAACTTATTTTGAATAAAAAACTTTGAATTTGAATTTATCAAAGTCATTTAATATATACTATATAATTCAAGCAAAATGGACCTTTTAAATTTGGCAAGAGAACATGCAAAAATATCAACATTTATGAACAGAGTGTTATATGAATCAGTCATGCGACGTACTGGACAACTAATCCCGAGTGAGTGCGACGTTCGCCGAGAGCAAACAGCTTCTTAGATCGGATCTCACGTCAATGACAGGGGCGTAGCTACTGCCATATAGGCCTTATTAATGATACGGGGCCCCGAAAGTGTGTTTTTTATTTTTATTGCAAGAGTTTAGCAGACAGGCAGCCAGCCCGCCTGATGGTAACCGGTTACCATCGCCTATGGACAATTGCAACACCAAAGGTGCTACAAATGCGCTGCTGCTCTCTTAAAGGAGACTGGAATCTGGCCACTAATGCCGGAAGACAACTCAAGATTGACTAGACTACTCTAGACCAGGGGTGGTAGCCATCCAGTCGGGCAAATGCCCTACCACCTGGCTGTGGGTTGTTTAGTAGGCCGCAGGAATTGTATTCTTTCTCCGTTCCTGCACGGATAACATAAGCAAACATGCCTAAAATGTTATCCACAATCTTTTATAGATTAATAACATATTTGAGAATAACTGCTGGGCCAATAGAAACGGCTGTCAGATATATTTTTATTGTCTATAGAGGCAGAAAATCTAGAAAAACTCAAATCATCTTCTGCTATAGATGATTTGATAAATTAGCTTGGCGAAATTGATTGATTTAAATTGTTTGTCTAACTTAACTCCTAGGAGTATTAAGTATAAGTAATAACTTACAATCAATATACAATTATTTAATTTCAATTGGAGCATTTTTTGTTTCTTTTATAAAAAAAACTTTACCCTTCCTTTGGGCCAACACATTTTGATACAGGACCCGTCTAGGGCAAGCTACGCCACTGGTCGATGGACACTTCTCGGTTCACGTAACACAGTTTATTCACTAAATCGATACAATCAAAATTATTATTCACAATTTTACACCACGTTCCATGAGCTGGACCGGCTGCCTGTTCGCCAGCTTCGCAAAAAAAAAACTACCAAATTACTATTCCATAAATGTTCCAGTATTTGTCAAAATCAAGAAACCCAAAGGTAAACATTTCGTATCCAAACATCGATTCTCTTCAACAACCTTGTTAAAGTAGCACTTCTGCGGCTTCCTCATAGAAAATTAATTAATTCTAATTGAAGACAAACTCATTATAATACAATACTTATGTCGCTAACGACTCGATATTTTATTACCAAAAAAAATTAACTCACTATAAAAACAAATATAGTAATAAGAAATAAGGAAAACTCTTCGCACAGTGCGGAGATCGAGCAATGTTTGTTAATATTAATATCTCTCGTGATTATAATTTGAAGAAATAAAAATATGGCGTATGGAATCGACAGCCGATATAGTCGGTAGTCTTGACCATGGAAGAAGTAACACACTCTGCAATCACAGTTTGCCCCATCAGTCCGTTCTTATGCTTACAGAAAATCTCAATTTAAACATTCAAGCATCGTATTATTATTTAAAACATATTTTTTTAACTTAAACCAGTCATAAATCGAAAGTCCTTATAAGCTCAAATTATCCTAATTTCGTAAATTGCATACTGCCTCTAGATAACGGAAGACCATGGAATAGGAAACCATAAGTCTAGACAAAGTTAAAAGCATTTGGTTCCCTCAACAACGTTAACATACTCCAAGCTGAATAATAATATTGTTACGAGTTTAGCGGGACTAGAATTAAAATGCCGTTGGAATTATTATAGAGTTTATTAGAACTATACAAACACGTATAACACGGGTACAAATATAACCGAACACAACAAATCCAAAAAGTCCGTCACTATTAGATTCCCAACTGAAGTACACACGTCTCGCTTTGATCCTGGTTCTCGCTCGACTGCCCCCTCTCCCCATCAGGCCATCGTTTTATACTGCACAAATGCAAATACGCCTGTCCGGCAACGTGGACAGAATCTCCTAGAATCAGCTTGTCCTTAATCCGTAACACCTGGCTAATGATACCTGCATGCGGCCATAAACGAGTACAATAGGCTGTTCTCCACAATAACTAGAAAACTGTGCCAATCAATAAGTAAACAAAAAAAGAGACGATCATAAAAGAATTACAATTAGTTCAAATGCCGACGGGTAATAAATGTGCTTCTACACGTCTGTACGTGGAATTTGTCTTTGTCGACGTCTAGGTTGTAACAATATCAAATATCACATCTAAAGCAGGGTAATATCTTTATCGAAGTCTAAATTTAGTCCGAGAGCTCTGCGAAATCCTTTTCTCAATAAATTTTATGAGTTCTCAAAGTTAGGTCGATAAAATCCCTTGATATAGCAACATAAAATTTGATACAGACACAAATGTGCAAGAGCAATGATGAAAGGCATATTATGTAGGGCGGAATCTAGTTTTGCAGAACGGAGGATGAATATTAGATATGACAGAAGAGACAAATGTAACTCTGACACCTGCACACACTTCATCCTTTTATGATAACTCTTCTACAGTGCAAGCTGTCAAACTCTGGGATGCGTTGCCTCTTACTGTCAGAGAGGCCAAAACATTACCTACATTTCGGAACACCCTAAGAAAATACTATCTGTCTTTAATATGTCTCAATATATTAAACATTTATTTATTTATCTATTGTAATATATGTTAATATAAAATGCTTTTCATGTATAATGTTAATAAATATATTTATTTAGATTATTTCGTATATACTTATATATATTTTATATATTGGTATTCTATAAATGTGTCTGGATCTATGTATGTATTAAATTTATAAATTAGTGTTAGTATGTATATTTAAATTGTACAGCTTATTTTTTTTTGTTCCAGCTACATCGCCAGAGTAGACAAGATAAATTGCCTTCTATTTTAAGATAAATTTATAAAATGGAAGAGATATATTTAAATTTAGCGATCTTTTAAGGCTCCACCGCCTGTTGAATTTCTTTTTTTGCCTGGAAAGAAGTATTGCAATTATGCATTTTTGCATTTTGTTTTTGTATTTATTAATTTTGGTGACCAATAAAGTGTTGTCTATCTATTTATTTATCTAACTCTAGAAGGCTCGAAAGTAACGTACACGAAAAAAAATAGGATCCCCGGGGATATAGATACATGTTAGAATAAATTCTAACATTATACAGGCGTAACATGCGTTAAAATAACATCTCATCATCTTACTTTTAAAATATCATGTCAGAAATCATGTTAAACAACAACGCTCTATTTGGCTCTTTTTATTTATACACATTTTTGACGTCATAATCCTGTCCACTCGTGCAAAATCTATCAGGCAGCGACGTTTTGTAACCTCATAAAAAGTGTCTCATTTAACTCGATTGTCGTCTATCCCATTCTGTGAAACATAATATCGATTACATAAAGGAACATGATTAAATCGTAGTTCTAAAAATAACAACACGGAGGCGTACTTCAAGCTTCAATTGAACGGAGAACCCACTCAGGTAACAAGCTCCGGGAATCGCGTGACTGTTCAGCCATAATCAATAAATACACGAGCCTTTCACCCTTCGTACATATTTCGCTGTCAGGGGCCTTCTTTATGGGCCAAAAATGAATATTAATTAACTTATGGTAAAGTTCATTGTCAACCAGACTTTCAATGCCGCATACATCTTTAGCTTTCAGTTGGTCTTCGCCGTTCTTTCCTGTTACTTGTTACGGTGTCAGAGACAATAATATAATCAATTTTTTAAGCTTTTATGGTGGGAATTCAAAGCGTATACACATCATTGTTGTCTACGTCAAATTCTTAGAGAATTAAAGTAAGAAACAGAAACCGAAAGATCGCAATAACAATTCAAGACATGAATGGATGAACGAGTTATGTAATGTGATTTTTTCACATTAAAGGATGGTTTAATGTGCATACAATCCATATTGGAGAGCCTTAAAACTACTCTATTCAAATAGATAGCTCAACCTTAATGTTAGAAGTAGAAAATGATGAAGGAGATTTTTTAATCGCTGCAGTATAGCAGCCGGCTGATGGCCCACCATTTGTAGTATCAAAGGTGCTATGCTACATGCTACAAATGTAGTATGTAGAGTCAGCCTTAAACTATGAGTTATGAATTACAATCAATCAATTTATTTTACAGTACTAAAACTGAACTCACAATCAAACGAATTAAGAGAGAGTTTAGTTTTTGGTGAATAATAAAGAGTTTTTATTGTTTTCATTCATCCTATCACTCTTTTCATTTATCCATACATCATTTTAATTTATTCAACGAAAGCTTTAACTGTACTACAACGCTCGAGTTTTTACGAGTTTTTAAAAGCCTCAAATCACAGAGGATTAGGAAGGAATTGTGTCATATCTCCTTTAAACTTCTTCTTCACTTCAACTGCTCAACTTCTACTCAGTCGTTCCTTCACTGCTGAAGATCGTGATTTTCGTGAAAGTGAAGATTCTTCTGCTCCACCAAAATCCAATTTTGACAAGATGGAACATTGAATTCATTGACATGTCCAATTTGCTTCACTACTTTTAAAACATGTTCTCATGTTATGTCAAAACAGATAACTTGTTACGACATAGTAAATATTGCCGACAAGTTTAATAACCATTAAAAATAATTAGCCTCTATTGCTAGAGCGTCATGTGCTCGAGGATTAATAATCAAAATTGTCCCGCTTAACGCGGTCGCCATGCCGATGGAATTTTCAAAGTACCTATAAGAACAACCACCACTCGACCTTCGACGATTAACATAGGCAACCTGTAAACATGGAAAAGACGTCAGCACTTCAGTTCACCGCGCCCTCAGAAACTAGTTGGTAATAGGTATTTTATCGATTACAACACAAACGTGGTGAAACCGCGCTGGAATCATTATCTTGATTACAGCTGTTAGGGTCGGCTGTTTCGGTATGAATCTAATTTACTGTGAAGTGAAATAATTTGTCACAATATCAAGCCTCAACGATACTTTTCACGGAGTTAACCTCCTAAATCAAATCAGCAAGCAAATTAATGCCTAACCTAATAAAGAAAAAGATTCAATTTTACGTAACTCAGGTCCGCTCGTTTATCGCTTTGACTAAAGCGCCATTTAATATCAAATAGGTAAAGTAGATAAACAATCAATTAAACATATAGTTATCTATTTTCTAACTAGATGACACTTTGAACAAGAAAGGTCGATAAAATATAACCTTGTCCCGCGTGAAATATCGCAATATCGCCCCAGTGAAATTTCACAGTCCTTTCTGATTCTTGTAAGTGCAGTGAAAAGTGATTTATTTTATATCACTGTTAATTAACTGGTGATCAGTGGGATGTGCCATCACTAGTTATTACACGTTTTTCGTACGATAAGTAAGAGTTCCGATGGTTCTCCTTTCCGAATCCTGTCTTCCTTATCCCATCCCCCTATACTATTACCCTTTTTTTTCTATTGAGGGCCGAGAGCCACACAGTGAATTGGGGAAAATGGCGGCGAGTATTTTTTTAAATAATAAATAGGTTTGCATTTAACCAGGATCACTTGAGACATAGAAGGAGTTCAGATAATGACCGGAGAAAGAGGAGAGCTGGATCGAAAAGTCGGCTAAATTCGGATGAGAAGATAAATATCATTCAGCAATCGCTGAAGCCATGTGTTTGTGGTGATAAGATGGGAATGGGATGTTGGTAAGATGGGACAGCATTCTTGTGATAACAGCATGTTTGGTGCTAATAGTATTGTTGTTGTTTGCACCTGTAACATACTTCTTTGATCTGAGAAGAAGATAGTCTATTTGATCATGTAAATAGTTAAGCGTTTTATATATTGAAATATTTCGATTTATTCCGGAAATTTATCAACTATTTACAGCATCTGAGGATTTTTTTAATATTAAATAGGTTGGCGTTTGACCACCATCACGTCTAATGCCGGACGATGATGAGGTCGAACATGCACGCTTATCTAGCACCTATTCACACGAGACTTGAAGATACCCGGATTGTACTTTTCGGAAAATACGGACTCTGTTAGTGCATTTTTTTTTAAAGCTGGAGTACAGCAGACAGGTTGACGGCCCACCTAATGGAAAGCGGTTACCGTAGCCTATGGACGTTAGCAACACCAGAGATGTCAACAACGCGCTGCCGGCCTCGAAGAAATTTTATGACACCCTTTTTGAAAAACTCCATATCGTAGCGCTGTGGGAAAACCTCGGCTGGGAGCTCATTCCAAATCCCCACGGTACGTAAAAGAAACGTTCTACAGAACGTATATCGCTCTTATACGTACGTTATAGCGACTAAAGGAAGTGGGGGTGAACTCCCAACCGATGGCGAGCGGTGCGATGGTAGAAAGAGGACGAAGGCACCATTCTAAACAGTTCTTCGGAACACTCCCCGTTATACAGTCGGTAGAATACGCAGAGAGAAGCGAAGTCTCTCCTAAGGCCAAGCGTATCTGGCTCGACGTTGAATACAGTCCAGGGGATTAAGTTGGTAGGCAGGTGCTCCAGCCCAAAGGTGTGAGCAGTACTCCATATGCGGCCTCATCTGGGCTTTATAAAGCACAAGGCGTTGCCGCGGTGTGAAGTACTGCTTGGACCGGTTTAGCACTCCCAGCTTCTTGGAGGCAAGTTTTCAGTGCATTCTACAACTCTGCCATACGTAGAATGAACGTGGAGGCGAAACTTTTAGTTCGCACATATTTGGGATTCGCCAGGTCGGGGTGACACTAGCGTCTCTAGCCAGAACTAAAGATGCTACTGCTACACTACAGTGAGAGATACCCACTAAAACCCTAAGGGTACGGGCAAAAATGGCCTAGCCTCTCCGCTGGTCCTTGGGCCTCTGAATACCGCCTATTCCATTATCCTATCTCATCCTCTCTATCTCAGCTGGCAAGGCGTTGGTATCACCCCTAGTGATGCAAACGTTGGAGTCGATCATTAAAAACTATTTGTATAAGTAAATCGGCAGACAAACACACTTTGTGTAGTCCCAATCTAAGCAAGATATGCTTGATTTGAGCCAAATGACCAGACCAGATCAGGCAATGTTCATTCACTAAACTTACGACGGCCTCTGTGGTTGAGTGGACTAAGTTTTAGCCGGCCGAACTCGCTGGAACGCAGAGGCTCCGGGTTAGATTCCTGGCATGGTAAATTTCGGAAACGAACTTTCTGTTATTTACTATGGTCTTGGTGTCTGGGATCGGCCCCAGAGTGGTCCGTTTTATATCAGCCATAACACAAGTGTAACTGGCTTAATTTGGAAATATACAATATGTGTGTTTGTCTACCGATTATTATTGTATTATATTAAATTTAACATATCAAGAATCAAACCTGGTAATACCCCAGCGTTCGATTAAACAAAACGGCCACTTCAGTCTTCTTAGATCATTGATCTTGATTAATTTGATTGTTGTTACGAGAAAATATTTATTTAGTTATGTGATTAGATCGTTAATTTTAAAAAATCTAGTTTAATATATACAGTCGACTCTCGATAATTTGAAACTCAAGGGACCAGAGATAAATTTCAAATTGTCAAGAGTTCAAAATAACAAGCGTTTACTTATGGAACTTATGGAAAGACATTTGTTCTTTCTTGGATTCATTTTAATAGCACAAAACAAACATTAACATGACTCATTAACGTTTGAAAGAAGACTGGAATGCGAACTTACTCGTATCTCATTTATGTAAACAATTGACAGGTCTGCACATGTATGTAAACAAACGACAGGTATATGCAGGATAAACGCTTCAAATTATAGAGAGTAGGAAAGCCCGGACTTCAAATTATTGCTTGTTTGCGAGCGAGATAATATTCCTTCAACTTCAAATTACCAAAGGGACCAATTAACATTGATTTTATTCAATTTATCGAGTATTTTTCAACGGATCGGAATTTTTTTTCAAATTATCGAGAGTAGACTGTATCTACATATGTTCTTTAAGTAAACTGAGATATGTAAATATCATTAATAATAAATTAATTCATTCATTGCAAAAATCGTGTGTATGTTGTATCAAAATCATTTTTAATGAAAAGCAATGTACAGACTACAGAGGCCTACTTATTCGATAAACAACCTACATTACCTACAACATCATCGATATAAAAGTTATTGTAGTTGCTGTTTTTTTATTGTATTTAAAATTATGAAAGATAGAACAGTCGCTTATGAAGTTTTAAGTTTTAACATGAAAACAAAAAATGATACATCTTTACGTAGTAAAAGATATAGAGCTATTTACATAGTAATACAACCTCAAGGAACCCTGATCTAAACCAAGAAGAACGAGACAAGGCAGGAAGTAAATATAGTGTAAACTCTATATAACGACACTGAAGGGACGGTTCGTTTTATGGCGTTATAGAGAGTTGTCGTTAAAGAGAGAGGTCTGTTATTTTTCTCCGACGTCTTTTGCTGCACCAGTAATTTGGTTGAATTTTTTACTTATTTTATTCATATCTTGCGATATTGAGGCATCTTAGTGATAAAGGAAGTACTTAAAAAATTTCGGTATGCATGATGCCCTCCGTCGAGTTTATTACGGGCTAGGATATTAAAGAGATAAAACGTACAAAGCTGCACAGCTTTTACTAACTTTGGCAACTTAAAAGTTACTTTTTATTACTTAATTGTTGTCGTTATTGAGAGTGGGTGTAATGCTATATAGAGTGTATCATTGTATGAAAGACAAGACAGACCAACCGAAGCCAAGTGATTTCGACGCTTAAGGGAGTTTGTCGTTAAATCGAGTGACGTTAAATGGAGTTTACACTGTATTTCAAAACATCATACACCCACGTGATCCACTTTAGTCAAACAATATTGAGTAATACAAAATACGTTGTCGTGGTCAGAATAAACCAAAAAGTGACAGTGCATAACCTTGCGGCACTTTACTTTCAAATACTTTTAATGTCTATCAGAGCATTGTAAACAAAGCAATACATACTCTAGGAATAATACTTTTTTCAGTTACCAGACAGTAAAGGATCATTCTAGTATTAAACGTAGCTTAAATGCATCTTGGGCATACAGGTAACTTAACTTTTTAAGTTTATAACTTTAGCTCAATTCATAGATAGATAACACTTGCTCACCAAAATAAACACAAACAAAATGCATAATTACAATACTTGTTTGCAAAACCACAGGCGGCCTTATCGCTAAAAGCGATCTCTTTCTTCCAGGCAACCTAGCTTAAAAGAAATTCTTAACTTATCTGGCGATGTAGGTGGAGCACAAAAAGATAGGATTGTACAATTTAAATATTACATACTTACACTAATTTATAAATTTAATACATACATAAATTTAGACACATTTATAGAATACCAATAATCTAAATAAATATATTTATTAACATTATATATGAATAGCATTTTATATTAACATATATCACAATAGATAAATAAGTAAATGTTTAATATATTAGACATATTAAAGACAGATAGTATTTTCTAAGGGAGTTCCGAAATGTAGGTAATGTTTAAGGCCTCTCTGACAGTAAGAGACAATGCATTCCAGAGTTTGACAGCCTGCACTGTAAAAGAGTTATCATGAAAGCATGAAGTGTGTGCAGGTGTCAGGAGTGTACGATATGTATCTATCTAAGCGCAAATTGTATGAGGTGGATAGGCCATGGGATTCAAAGCGTTCCTTAAGGTAAGGAGGACTATTAGGATTGAATAGTATGTTATAAAGGAGAGTTAGAATGTGAGTATTCCGACGAAAACGAATAAGAAACCACTTGAGCTTCATTCTAAATTCAGAAATATGGTCATATTTTTTTTAATTAATTCATTGGATTTACCATAATTACCTGCTTCATTGTGTACAAACAAGGAAAACCCTGACTATAGATTTCTAGGAACCAGTACAAGTAATAATTATAAAAATAAATCACAAGCTTCTGTTTCAATAAACTACGGTCAGAGTCATTCTTCTACTGCTTTTTGGGGTTTATTATTTAAAAAAATCACCAGGTCCGCCATGGATCGGCTTGGGAAGATATGGAGAAACAGAACATCACAAAGGCCACTAAAATGCGACTTGTCAGGGCGCTAGTGTTTCCCATATTTCTTTATGGTGCCGAAACGTGGGCTATAAGAGAAAGTGAAAGAAGGAAGATAGACGCTTTAGAAATTTGGCATTGGAGACGAATGCTACGCATAGCCTGGACACAGTTCCGAACCAACGTCTCAATCCTCGAAGAACTCGACATAAAACAACGTCTCTCTTCCATCGTTCAAGGTCGTATTCTCACTTTCTTTGGATATAGAACACGACGAGAGGACACGTCGGTGGAGCGACTCGTAGTCCAGGGCAAAATGGAGGGCACGAGGTCGCGGTAGATCACCAATGCGCTGGACCGACCAAGTCAAAACCGCACTAAATGGTCCACTCCACGAATGCACGGGGAAAGCTACAGTACGAGAAGAATGGCGACGAATTGTGAAGCTTGCCACCAATCCTGTCATGAGCACCACGACCACTCTGCCAAGAGTGTGAAGACGGAGAAGAATTAAAAAAAAACTAAAATCATCTTTCAAAAATTGTAACTTAATAAACCGACTGATTTGGTCTAAAAAATCTAATGCAATTTGTGCATCATCATTAATTTGAAAGAGACGCATCAAAACAAGAGCCGAACATGTATTGGTCTGCATAATAATACGGATTTTTTCTTGGATATCTAATTTTTGAAATTGAAACACATACTTACACCTTACAAATTTAAAGTCAAAAAGTTATTGAAGTATATATTAAACAAACATGTTGACCTATATTTTTGTTAGTAAATGTACTAAAGACGGCGTCATTTGTAGCTTTCTCTACTTTATTAGGTATTGGTTTCGAATTTAATTCAACCTCTACGCTTCAGGTATTCTTATGGTCAGCCATTTTTACCTCCTTTAACTATCCAATTGACGTTAATGAACGTTTAATACATTTTTAATCTATGTTTAATGCTTCTAATAACATAATAAGAGTAGGATAAACTATACCATTACTAGAGGTCCCGGCAGACGTTAGCCTGCCCTGAAAAAATAAAAATCTAGTAGGACCGAATCCCAGCGCCACCTACCAGCTCCACATGTGAACAAAACCATCCGGGGACCCACTCAAACACAAACAAAAAAAAACATCAAAATCGGTAAAGTCGTTCTCAAGTTATGCGCGTACAATACAATCATTGGTTGGGGTGACAACAACGGAATAGTTTATCCTATTATTATTAGAAATTCTTTTTGTCGTCATCAAATAAAATGTAGCCTTTGATAATAACTTGACATGGCCACGTTCAAACTCCGTTGTTATCTGTGACCTTTCAATTATCTTTATTTAAAAAAGAATTTGTGTCAAATGCCTCATTTGCCATAATGTATTGAATAATTTATCGCGTTTAGGTAGTCATTGAATATATCTAAATTGTCGTATACTGTTGCTTAGCACGACTCGTTTTGATTTTCATTTATGTTAATGGTAATACAGCATGATTGTAATCTTGTGTGTTTTAAATTACTGATAGATTTAACTTCCGTAGTTAAATTAATCAAACGGGATTCTTATAAATTCATCATGTCAATTAATTTATATAGGTAAATATATTTTCATCAATCACTCCTTTTTCTTGACGAGGGAAAATTCGTTTGAGGACTACGCACCGTGAGCGACACGCGGCGGGGCGTGTGAAAAACGGGGTGAGGACGTGTGAGATACATACACTGCGTTAGGGTGCATTCCACACGCCGCCCGAAGAAATGCCCAACCGAGTCACGAATACTTCCTATATCCCCTCTATGCCTTCTGGGCCACCGGAAAGCTGTCACACAAACTTCGCGGGCCCTGACAGGCGTCGGCCAGAAAGGCCCCTTTTATTGCTGGAAGGAAAAGACCCCGGTACTTCCTCTGTCAACGCGGGGTGCAGTACACCCCGTGAGGACATAATTATATAGCGCGCGAAACATCTACGAGTCTTTATTTCAATCGCAGCGAACAAGCAGGAGCTTTCTACAAAGCTTTCTCTTTTCTGGTGCACACAACTGAAGAATGGAATAATTTGTCGTAGTCTGTCTTTTCTAACAAATACAATCTAGGGGTCTTCAAGTCACGAGTGAATAGGTATCTTCTACGTAAGCGTGTTTAATCCTTGACAGCGTATCACTCAACATCAGGTGAGACAGTGGTCAAACGAGTCCTTTATGCACAAAAAAGCCCCTGCTCGCGATCGTAGGCTTACAGGCACCCTTGTGCAGGAACCAGACATCACGGCCCCCGCTCAAGATCTCAATCTTAGTGTCACTGTCGCAGAGGAAACGGTTGACGTCATCGTCGAAATAAGAGTTTTTGAAGTGAAACTTTTTTATGTTGTATAGGTTGACTGAAAAATTGAGAGGAAGAAGATTAAGGTGGTATGGGCATATAATAAGGAGGGATGAAAGTCACGTGACAAAAAGAATGTTAAACTACAAGATGGATGGGTACAAATGTAAAGGTAGACCAAAAAAAGATGGATGGATTGTGTGAAGGATGGTATGATGATTTGTGGTGTGACAGAAATGTACATCAGAATAGAGGAGTGTGGAAGGAAAAGACATTGTGCCGACCCCAATTAATCGGGATATGGTGAAAGGAAAGAGAAAGAGGTTCGGGTTTTAACGACATTACACCTAATGTCAGGTAAAAATGCAGTCTTAGACGGAGTACGCTTACTTCTTAGAAAGTACCTGTTCATGCGACACTTGAAGACACCTAAATTGTATTGTTCAGGAAAAACAGACAACGACGTGGACTGCCACTCCTCAGTGGTACGTATTATAAAACTGAAAGTATAGCACTTCGTACGTTTGGTAGGTATTTCTACCATATATCGACCTCGTGAGCTTGACATATGTCTACTTGTCCAGGTGGTGTAAAATCATTCAGTCTGGGGTAACAGATGTCAAATGATTTTCGATCCTCCTCACATCCATATCCACCACCACCATATCCACCTTAATCTGTTTCTTCTCAATTTCCCAGACACAAATGCAATTCCTGATGGCCCTCTTTTTGTTTCTAACGCTCTATTAGAAGAAAATACGTGTCAATCGAAATCAACGCAAATAATAACTGGTACATGGTTTTCATCCGTCGAGCTCACAAGGTACATTAATCTACCTCACACAAAGAGTCAACAGACAGGTGGTCCTAGTATACGCATGATGGTGACAGGAATAACTATTGGTTGAAACGGGTATCACATTAAGATGCGCAAGAGTTTAACGACAGATCTTTGTTCAGTAGCACAATAGTTCTAAACATAAGGTCGTTATGAACTTGGTGCACGATTTGAATGCTAATATTACAAATGCAAATGTGTTTGCATGTGACGGTTTTTTTTAAATAAAACTTCTTTAGAATCGATGTGATTTGAAACTCGATGAAACAAAAAGCGACACTAAAAAGAGATAAAGACCTAAATCTATATCTACAGGACAAAGCCTGCGAGAGAATAAGATTAGAGAGTCAATAAGACCGATGATTAAACGTAGGTATAATTTGAACAGAAAGAAAACTGATCGTAATAATTTTTGGACGAAACAGTGAAATATTGAAAGTGATAAGAAAAAGTAAGAAAACAAGATAGAAGAAGAATAAGAAGAAGAAGTTTATTTTGAATTAGAATATTGTTACGAGTGCGGGACTCGAATTAAAAATGCCGTTGGAATTACTATAGAATTTATTAAAACTATACAAACACGTATAACACAGGTACAAATATAACTGGACGCAACCAGTACAAACTGCACGATTCAATAACACGCGCTAAGTCCGTCACTATATAGCTCATCGAATGTACACACGTCTTGCTCGTATCATAATCATCGCTTGACTGCCTCACCCCTCCCTTCGGGCATCCCTTTTATTTTGTACAAATACAATATGCCTCGACGCAAAACAATAACAACAAGAATTAGTTCGATACACCTTCCTAATGACGACCATAAAAAAGTACAATAACAATAGAATGTTTTTCTTAATTACTAATTCTAAATACAAAGTAAACAAAAGAAGTGTAAATGCAGGCAGGTAATAAACCGGGTTTATGGTAGGCAGATGTGCATTTACTTTTTGTCGACATGTAACAATATGTTGACGGATGTAGGCTAAAGGAATTATATTAATAAAAGTTAGAGAAGAATTATCTGTGAGTATATTCTCTGAAGTTTTACTTACACACACACATTTTTTCTTTTAATAGATCACACAACAAATTAAAATTTTGACAATACAGAGCTTTAAATTAAAATTTTGTATTTAGAGAAAACAAGAAAGAGAAAGAGAAAAAATGTATTCTATTTACTATTATTTATATTTGGGTTAGTGAAGGATCTCTTTCAAACTCAACGACTCACAAATTCAACTCAAAAATTATTTTTGGAAGTTTGATTCAAAAACGTCGAAATTAGAATTGTTTTTTGATAATTCGTTGTAATTGTTTCACGCCTAACTACGCAAAAGATGGTCAGGAAATTTTGCATACACATTGTCGGGGTTATAGGACAGACAGTAACTCTCATCCAGAAATACAGTACTGTTCCCCAGGGATAGACGAATATAATAGAATAGATTGCGCTCGGACCACGTTTGCCATGACAACAACAACGACAAGGCAGCGACAATTTTAAACTGTTGCTCTCATGGTTAGTTCCACCTTGCTGGGTTTGTTTTTCATGATCAATAGGTTCGCACTTGACCACACGATCACGTGTAATGTGAAGAAGATGATGCGTTCGAAGATGGAGCACGCTTACCTAGATAATACCTATTCACACGAGACTTGAAGATACCCGGATCGTACTTTTCTAGAAACACGGACTCTGGTAGTGCATACCACAACTGCCGTACGCAGACGGAACGTGAAG
Organism: Dendrolimus houi; assembly: GCA_039645545.1. Classification (NCBI taxonomy): domain Eukaryota; kingdom Metazoa; phylum Arthropoda; class Insecta; order Lepidoptera; family Lasiocampidae; genus Dendrolimus; species Dendrolimus houi. The sequence continues at coordinate 1,414,722 of CM077122.1, forward strand.
GGGAAACGTTTCGTTCGCACTGGTGGCGTTTCCACTGTGAAACGATGGCGTAGACCAGAGCGCCTAGTCGTCCGAAGATTGAATGGTGTGGTCAATCATCAGGTCAAATAGTTCATCCTCACATTCTCCGAAATGAATCCTATAAGAAACCGACAGACTTTTGCCAGGTAGTAGGGTATTTTCCCGTCTAGATGGCTACCAGCCCTGGCCTAGTGTATACCGCCATAACAACCTTGAGTTGTGTTCCAGCATTCGTAGCCAGGTTCCAGTCTCCTTAAAGAGAGGAACAGCGCATTTGTAACGCCTCTAGTGTTTCAAATGACCATAGGCGTTGGTAACTGCTAATTCTATACATTTATTAGAAGTGTACAAACACGTATAAAACAAATACAAATAAAACTGGATGCAACCAGTTCACACTGCACTATTCAATACAATTCGAACGCGCAAAGTCCGTCGTTTACATCGCTAATCGAGAATACTAGAAAACGTCTTACTCGCTTCGTGGTCGTCGCTCGACTGCCCTGCCCTCCATTCGGGCCTCGTCTTATACTAACTACACAGTACAAAGAAATTGGAGGCGCATACAAGGTTTCTAAGAAATTTAATTTGCACACCTGCGAACGTCCACAAAGTCGAATACAATAACAATAGGGATTATAGTTCGACGCTAATGATGGTTATAAAACAAGTAAAAAGACAATAGCATGTTTTTCTTAAGTACAAATTCAAAAGTCAAAGGATTCCTTAATCCGGCTGAAGGACAATAAGCTGCGCTTACAATAGGCTCTGCGGCTTATCTTTGACGGCATGTAACAATATGTATATCTTTGTCTTATACTTGCCACTTCAAAATTTTATATATATACTTTTTTATTCTTGTTATATTGCAAAACCCACATGTTACACAATTTGTCTCTAATCCATCCCTAAGGTTGTCTGGAAGAAATTGCTTTTAGTGATAAGACCGCCTATTGTCTTCTGTACTTAAACTTCTTGAGTTGTATCTTAATGTTATGCAATAAAGTATATTCTATTCTATTCTAACCGCTTTCCATCAGGTGGGCCGTCTGCCTCTCTACTGAATACATGCAATAAAAAAGGACTAATACCCCGGCGTCGATCCTCTAGGCTTTAAAGCCTTTTATTGACAAGCCGGTTCCTATCAATCAACCTCTTGTCTATTCTGTCTATATGACTTTACGGATATTTATTATTAGGTACTTTGAGATAAAAATTAAGTTCGACATTTGTAAGAATTATAACATGCCCACTTCATGACACATACATACTCTTTTTCAACACGAGCGAAGCCGCGGGCAAAAACTAGTAAATTTATAACATATCTTAATTGACAAATTCTAAGCGACTACAAAGATTACTGCCTTTGAAAAAAATCTCAAGCCTCTCCCACTATTGGGGAACGGACAAGTACACCCGCCACGCTTGTCCCAGGCAGCTTGGCAGGTTTGACACATCGGTTATCTCGATGTGCAGGTTTCATCACGTTTTCCTTCACAGTTGTTAGCACGTGGTAATTGTAACAATATGCACATTAGGTCAGAAAACTGTGCATGCGTTCCGGCCAGGATTCGAACCCGCGACCTTTGGGTTTGGGACGCGTGCGCTAGCCATTACGCTACCACGACTAATCGGAAAACGGCTATATTTAATTCATAAAAATGCAAATTAAATTTCATAGTCCATTTCACACAATCATTATTTTTTATCTGTTCCACAAATACGTGAAACGGTAACTAAACCGCCATAATGGGCTCCTGTATGACGTCATGTTATAATTATTATAGTATATAGTAAAACAACAACACATTCTGTGGTTTTTACCCGACTTCAAAAAGGAGGAGGTTCTCAACTTGATTGGTATTTTTTTTATGTATATACAGTGTACACCGATTATGCTGAGATTTATGATCCGATTTACGTGATTCTTCTTTAATTTGATGCGGAATAGTTACCATTTGGTCCCCTAAAAATTTAACATAGTTTGGCCCAGTAGTTTTCATTTTATGAAAATTTTCCATTCCCGTTTCTTGGGACCTATATTTTTTAAAGCGCGCGGCACCTTTCGTAGGCCTACCCATAGCTAGATACTAAAAAGTAACAAATAAAAAAAAAATCGTTTAAAAAAATCGTCACCGACTTTAAGACGTAGAAAATTTTATATTATTTCGTCGCGTAATAAACTAAATAAATTCTTAGTCAAAAATCTTTATTAAGTTACTTTAAACCTTTTAGTTTTTGAAGTCGGTTTTTTTAAACGAAGTTTTTTTTAATTTTGTTATAAAGCTTGATTAGGCCTCGGTGGTATTTTTATTGCACGAGTTCAGCAGACTGGCAGACGGCCCACTTGACGGAAAGCGGTTACTATCGCCTAGGATCATTGATACACCAAAGGTGCTATAAATGCGCCGCTGCTCTCTTAAGGGAGACTGGAACCTGGCTACCAATGCTGGCCAATGCAACTCAAAGTTGTTACGGCGACATACTTTAGACCAGGGGTGGTAGCAATCCAGACGGGCAAATACCCTACCACCAGACTGTGGGTTGTTTTGGCGCCTCTTATAGACAGGCCGCCTGGCCGCAGGAAATTATATTCTTTCTCCGTCCCTGCACGGATAAAATTATGATAATGGCAGACCTACACACACATCGTGTAATGTATATCTTCAAGTTAAGTAAATTACGCTTGTTTTATGAATAATAACTGACCAGTCTGGGAAAATACGAATTAAATTTTAGCTAAATTATGTGTTTATAATTAGGTGGTTAATTTCAAACATTTTTTATTGCGGTGACCGAGGGTAGAAATTTCTGGCAGCGTAACCCGGTCTCAAGACTTTTAGAAAAACGTAGAAGACTCTGGAAGGAAAAGACAGAGATAGATAGATGTTTAGAAAGGGATAGATGGTAAATAAAAGAATAACGAAAAGAAGATCGAAATTATGGATTCCAGAAAATTCTTCCGGGTATATAAGCAGCTTAAGGCGCGCCTACCGAGAAGTTCAGTTCAAGACAGCGAAGCGACAAGTGCGATACGGAAGAGTTGGAAGAGAAGTTTAATAGAAGACAGTGACGAGTTTAGTGGTGAATTTAGTCAAAAGTTTAGTGGAAGAGTGTAGCGTAATTTAAGAGGACATCCAGAAGCGAGCTCTACACGCGGTAAATTCGGAGGTAAGCACCACAGCAGCAGGAGGTGGTCTGCCCAATATCGGCGACGGTATTGTGAGTGAGACATGTTATCGTCGGGACAGTGCGTGCAGGGGCAACCCTGCGGAGAAGAATCACGTACGGCTGTGCAAGTTAATAAAAGCGTTAAGTTAAAAGAACTGATGTTTCCTTCCAATCCTAAGTGCGTACCCCCCCCCCCTGCTATAAAAATTTTGGGGCTGCTGATCAAAAACTGCGACAAGTGGTTTTGGAAGTCCTCTCGTGATGTTAACCTGACACTGCCTAAGGAAATTCTGCAGAGACCGAAACAGATGAAAATCTGAAGGTGCAAGGTCAGCACTATACGGCGGATGCATCAACACCTCCCACCCTAACTTTCGTAATTTTTGCTGAGTGGCTAAAGCTGTGTGAGGTCTAGCGTTATCATGGTGAAAAACCACATCCCCTTCTGTTGATTAATTCCGGCCGCTTTCTCTCAACTTTTTGCTTTAATCTCATCAGTTGTTCGCAGTACAGTTCAGAATCGATGGTGCTGCCTGGCGGTAACAGCTCATAATGAATAATGCCCTTCCAATCCCACCATACACACAGCATCAACTTGTTGCGAGTTAACCCGGGCTTCGCCACAGTCTGTGAAGCCTGACCCGCCTTTGACCACGATCTTTTTCGCACGTTCTTGTCGTACGTGATCCACTTTTCATCACCAGTTATCAGCTTCTTCAAAAATGAATAAAGAATCACAAATGAGTACACAACCGTGTACTCATTACATTTCTTTCAGTGAGCTTATGAGGCACCCAAATATCGAGCTTTTTTGTGGACCCACCTTTTTTCAAATGCGCCAAAACCGTTTTGTAGTCAATTCCCAGTTCTTCAGCTAAATCGTAACTACTAATATGCCGATCTTGCTCCACTTTTTCAAAAATGGCATCAATTTTGTCCGTAACAGGGCGACCAGAGCGACGTGCATCTTTGATATCAAAATTTCCGGATTGAAAACGCTTAAACAAAATTTGGGCTACTCTCAAAGATACTGCATTAGGTCCATAAACATCACAATTTTTTTTCACGGCTTGTGTTGCAGTTTTACCTTTTTTGTAGTAAAATTTGAAATGTATCGAATTTCTTCATTAGATCCACTCATTTTAACAATAAGAAAAACAAATGAAAATCACACATTTTCCTAATTTGAATTTGGAATTGTCTTCTTTAAAATTAAAACTTTTTAATGATACCAAAACCAGCCAGATACAAATGGTATAGCCAAAGAGATCTTATTACAAGTTCATACATACTATATGCGAAAACACTTTTTCCCCAGCCTATTATATATATATATATATATATAAATATAGTTGCAAAAATCATTTGTGTGTCATACCAAAATAATCTAATAAAAAATAAATATGTACGTGCTGTTTTTTGTAGAGGAATATCCTATCCATGAGTCCGACCCGCACAGGGTCACTTGTTATAGTGTAGCAATATGACGATATAGTGGACTTAGATGACATCTACGCAAGCCTTTAGTATATGTGTACCCACTCGCACTTGGCCGATTTTATTTGAAAATAAAACTGCACATCTTTGCCGCCTAAAACTCAACGTTGCGCCACTTCGTTTAATAATAAACGGCTGACGAATACACATATTATATATCCTTAAGTTAAGCAAGTTACGCTAGTATTATGGGTAATACACAATGGACCAGTCTTGAGCCGATCTCAGACACCCAGACCATAGTAAATAACGGAGTTTGCGAAATTTACAATGCCAAGAATCGAACCCGGAGCCTCTGGGTTGTTGTGAAGTTGGCCGGCAGAGGCTTAGTCCGCTCAACCACGAGGCCGTCAATCAGTTGAATAGCATGCAAACTTTTCTTTAAAAGCAATGCTTGGGTAATCTCACTCATAGTTATTTACATGATTGTGTTTTGTAATGCAAAATTTTATTCGGTAAATCTAAAGGCCAATTATCTCACTCAATTCGCAATACACTCGCAGCTAAGGCAGGTATTAAGTTAGGTTCAGAACATAAACAATTACCACAACTGGTTTCGCAAAACCAGTTTGATGAGAAGCACTAACTGATACGCAACGTGTATTTACTACTTACAACTATAGCTGTGATTTACATTCATTTGCCGCTTAATAAATTACTTGCAATCATTATGATTGTAAAACCTATGACGTAGTAGTCATGCTGGAGTCATTATCCTGATTACAGCTGGAACAGCTAAAGATGGAAAGCGGTTACCATCACCTATGGACATTTGTAACACCAAAGGTGCTACCAATGTGCTGCCGCTCTCTAAAGGGAAACTGGATACTGGCCACTAATTCTGGAACACAACTCAAAATTGTTATGGCGGCATACTCTAGACCAGGGGTGGTAGCCATGCAGACTAACAAATACCCTACAGACTGCCTGTGGGTCGTTTTGTCGCCTCTTACAACAAGCCACCCGTCCGCAGGAAATTGTATTACTTCTCCGTACAAGAACAGAGGAACGGATGACCATGATGATAGTTACAATTTGGGCCACCTGCATATTTATAAATAAAGCACATTTATTACCCGCCGGCGTTGGAGCTAATAACATTGAAGCTCTTTTATGACTGTCTTCTTTTGTTTACTTTGTGTTTAAAATTTGAGATTGGAAAAACAGCCCATTGTGTATTGTAATCTTTATAGTAGAGATTAGCTAGGTGTGATTCTTGGAAAATTCAGTCCACGCGGTCGAGCAGACATATTGTATTTGTACAGGATAAAGCAATTCCCCAACGGAGGGGTGAGGCAGTCGAGCGATAACCAGCCACGAGGCAAGAATTGTGGACATTCGATAATCAATTTAATGACGGACTTTGCGCGTGTTAATGAATCGTGCATTACGTTTGCACTGATTGTGTTCAGTTATATTTGTACCTGTGTTATACGTGTTAGTATAGTTCTAATAAATTCTATAGTAATTCAAACGGCATTTTAATTCGAGTCCTGCAACTCGTAACAGTATGATAAAGCTTCCGTTTTTGCCAAAATAGTAACCGAACCGTAAAAACTTAGAGGATTCCTATGAAATCACAGAGATAGCAATGAAACGTCACACGAAATTATCATCAAATCTGAACACGCAGCACGTGCCTGCCCATCTGCCCCCAACGCGTTAACAGTATTTATCAATCACATTTCCGTTGTTTCAAACGTGACTAACCGACATACGAGTACAGTGTTATTAAATTAGCATAATTATCTCTAGCCTTTAATTAGTCCGCTATCTATACAGTAGTTATTTCGCAAGCGGCCATAGAGATAAAGAAAGATATCATGTGTCGGCGAAAACTAAACTCAACTTTCTCTATGGCACCATTTTATATATATATTTTTTTGCTTGAGTTCAGCAGATAAGCTGACTACCCACCAGAGAACCAAAGGCCACTTGCGGGGTGAAATTGACACATGTCTAGATATACTGGTACCTGTACGACATAGCATAACGTTCCATTTTATTATGATACTTCTCAACAAAGGTGCTACCAATGTGCTGTCGTCCTCGATGGTGGGGCTGAAATCTGGCCATTAATGCCGGAACGCAACTCAAAGTTGTTTTGGCAGCACACTTCTAGACCAGGACTGGTAGCCATCCAGTCGGGCAAATGCCCTACCATACTGGCTGTCGGTTGTTTTGTCGCCTCATATGACAGACCGCAAGAATCAGTATTCTCTCTCCGTTCCGGCACGAATGTTGATATTTATCTAATACTAGCTATGCCCGCGAATTTGTTTTCAAAACCCCCCGATTTTGAAACATTCTTCATTGGTGCTCCGCTCCTATTGGTCTTAGCGTGATAATATATAGCCTTCCTCGATAAATGGGCTATCTAACACTGAAAGAAATTTTCAAATCAGACCAGTAGTTTCTGAGATTAGCGCGTTCAAGCAAACAAACAAACTCTTCAGCTTTATATATTAGTAAAAGATTTACAGTTATCTACATTATAAAAATCTAAACATGCCTTATCTGTTACATTTAAACTATTTTAAAAAAAACGACTGGAATACTATATAAACGATATAATAGACTACTATATAAATGATGGATAACACGATGCAACTTTTTTAAAAATCTTGTCTGTTCGAGATTCACGTAAAAATTATTGGACTGATTTCGATGCGGTTTCCGGTAGTCGACAACAAATCCCTAGACTAAAAATCTGCGCTACTATTTATCCCGGTAATACCGCGCGATTTTTTCTGGGAATGATTTAAAATGGCCAGATTGAAAAAATGATACTTTTTATCCCGGGAATCCCGAGGGAATTTTCCCGGGGGCGGTTTGTAGTTGTTCGGGTGCATAAAAATTAGCTTATTCTGACACAGTTTTCACTAAAACAATACTTTACGTTCTTTTTCAAATGCAACGTTACTTTTTGTCCCGGGTATCTCGCGGAAATTTCAAGTCAAGCGTGGACGAAGTAGCGGGCATATCCTAGTAGTAACATATTATTTTTATTACCATGTAGGGGAACCTATACAATTGTTGCCACCGCAGTACAATGATTCTATTGGCACTCTATTATTATTACTCGCATAACCTTCGATTCCATATCCCGCGAGAAAAACCTCATATTATACAGGATCCTATATTTATTTCCACTTCCTAAAGCATGATATTTTTATTTATTGCAGGAGTTCAGCAGACAGGCAGACGGCCCATTCGATGGAAAGCGGTTACCATCGCCTATGGACATTAGCAACACCAAAGGAGCTACAAATGCGCTGCTGCTCTCTTAAGGGAGATTGGAACCTGGTCACTAATGCCGGAACACAACTCAAGATTGTTATGACGACATACTTTAGACGAGGGGTGGTAGCCATTCTCGAAAACAGTAGGTATTAACAAGTATACTAAAACATACCAATTTATTTACTCTAAAGTGCGAATTAAAGTCCATCAAATCTGGTATTCCTGTTGTTCTTGGAATTAAACACAATCTAAAATGAACATATACCAATTCATTTGAGACTATTTCGAAAGGTGAATCATTATGTTTGTTTTCCTCGAAACGGTTTAATGTTTAACTTTGCTTAGGATAGTTATTTTGGTATGATCATTTTAACGGTTACTACGCGTGTAGAGTCGAGATAATTCTGAGCTCAAAACTTCGTTTAATTCCAATGACGTGGGTTCAAATTTTGGCATATAGTATATATCACTTGGGCAGAATTTTTGAGTTGTATAGTAATTTTGGCAAAAAACAATGTACTTTCTGTCTGTGTTAGTATAGCCATTTTTCTCGGAAACCACCACACTCACGTCCATGTGGCTGAAATTTTGCAGGAAGGTGTGGTCTGTATAGTGCTACTATAGTTTTGTAATTAATCCGCGACAAAATATAGATTAGGGTTGAAAACATTTATTTCAGTGTACAACATACTAGTGCCGTGCCGTGATAGTATGGGAGCTGCATACGTCTAGTCATCGCAGCGGACAACGAACTACTGGCAAGCGCAACGCGGGAGCGCACATATTAATAGTTGCTCTATCTCGCTCGCACATTGTGCTGTATATTGTACTAGCTGTATGACTTGTTAATATTTGTACTTAAGGTTCCCGTTTTCAAAATAAATTAGTTCACTTCAGATCACATCAGCACTCGACAATGAATACTACTATTTGCCATCTGAAGTATCATTTAACCTCTACCTCTCGCTGCTACAATAGTAAACATCATAAGGAAATTTTTTAAATCATTATTTATCTCTCTCTCTGTTTGTCTTTTCTTTAAAATAGATACGTTACACAATTTCTATTTCAACAATTTACGTAACTTTGAAATCATTATTTAGGACCGGCCCGACTGATGTATACCACGCTCTCACTTCAGTAGGTTTATAAACGTTTCCGTGTAGGAACGGAAAGCACGTTCCGTCGGGTTGCAAATTGATTCATTCGAGAGCTTTCCGTTCTTACACGGAAACGTTTCCAACGTTTTTGAATGATCCTACAGAAGTGAGAGCATGGTATCTTATTGGCGTGAAACGGTTAATTTTGAGCTAATCATGAGCGAGAGTTCCGGTAGCCCATTTCTCCCTGCCCTTATCCCTTCTTCCCCGTTCCATTCCACTATCCCATCGCTTCTATCCCATTCCCATCTAACGCGATAGCTTCGATCCTGGTGTTCCAAACGTGTATACGGAACGTTAACTGCTTTCTATTAGGCGGGCTGTCTGCCCACTTCCCAGCTTTGCAATAAAATAATAGAACACTAAAGAAATTCTACTATAGTAAAATAACTCGGTTTCACTCGTCAACACACCGTTTAGAGGTTACTATCGAATACTGCTATCTAATGTCATTCAACGTTTCCTTGATAAGGAAGAAAATAAACTAAATATGCGTAGACAATTCGGTTTATTTTAATTTTACACAATTTCAAAATAATTTTGTGTAGTTGTGAAAAATTTTATTTGGAGTTTTTCTTTTAATACAGTATCGACCGATAGTATCGATATCGATAGTACTAATCTATACTAATATTATAAAGAGGAAAGATTAGTATTTTTGTAACGAATAAACTCAGAAAACTTCTGGATCGATTACAAAAATTCTTTCACCATTAGAATACTACATTATCTCTGATTAATATAGGCTATATTAAAATTAGGGATATCTACTTACTAAAACTTCAACTATATAACCCATCTAAACAAAATACTTGGCGCTGGAATCGGGTTCTACGATTTTGATGAAATTTTATGTGTGTTTGAGGGGGGGTCCCGGGGTGGTTTAGATTCACAATTAGACCCTGTAGTATGGCGCTGGAATCGGGTTCTAGATTTTTATTTTTTCAGGGCAAGAATAATATAATAATACGTATTGTTACGAGCTACAGGACTCGAATTAAAAATGCCGTTGGAACTACTATAGAATTTGTTAGAACTGTACAAACACGTATAAAACAAATACAAATAAAACTGGATGCAACCAGTTCACACTGCACGATTCAGTGCGATTCGAACGCGCAAAGTCCGTCGTTTATATCGCTAATCGAGAGTACTAGAAAAAGTCTTACTCGCTTCGTAGTCGTCGCTTGACTGCTCGCCCCTCCATTCGGGCATCGTCTTATACTAACTACACAGTACAAAAGAAATTGGCCGCGCACACTGATTTTCTAAGAAATACTAATTTGTACACCTGCGAACGGCTAATAAAGTCGAAAACAATAACAATAGGGATTAGTTCGACGCTAATGATGGTTATAAAACAAGCAGAAAAACAATAGCATGTTTTTCTTAATTGCAAATTCAAAACACAAAGAATTCCCTAATCCGGGAGGACAATAAGCTGCGCTTACAATAGGCAGCTGTGCGGCTTATCTTTGACGGCATGTAACAGTATTAATTAATACGTATTGATTTTTATTATCGGCCACCGTTAGCCATGCGTTCAGTAGCAGTAGTAGTCTTCCGTGATCACGGCTACTGAAAAGTAGCCGAAACGTCGGAATAACGAAAATAAAATAAATTACCGCGCTTAAAACCGTTAAAACGTAGTTTTATTAGTTATAGATGTTAGGTGTAAATAAAATATTGTTACAACTTAGGCTTCGACAAAGACAAATTCCACGTTCAGTCTGTAAAAGCACATTTTATTACCTGTCGGCATTTGAACTAATTGTAATCCTTTTATGATCGTCTTCTTTTTGTTTACTTGTTTATTGGCATACGTTTCTAGTATTGTGGAGACCAGCCTATTGTTCTATTGTACTCGTTTAGGGCCGTTTGCAGGCATCATTTGCCAGGTGTTACGGGTTAAGTACAAGCTGATTCTAGGAAATTATGTCGACGATACGATAAGGGCACATTTGCATTTGTGCAGTATAAAACGATGGCCTGATTGAGAGAGGGCGTGAGTTGAGCTACAACTACGATACGGGCGTGACGTGTGTACATTCGGGAATCTAATAGTGACGGACTTTGTGCGTTTTATTGAATTACGACCTCTTGCATTATGTTTGGATTTGTTGTGTTCGGTTATATTTGTAACTGTGTTATACGTGTTTGTAGTTCTAATAAACTCTATAATAATTCTAACGGCATTTTAATTCGAGTCCCGCTAACTCGTAATAATATTGTTACAGATGAACATTAATGTGACCCTTATCAAACGGAAAATCTTACAATTTCTGATATAAAACTGTTCTTCTTATTTGATTCTTGTAGAATGCAGCAAAAATAACAATGAGAGGCAGCGACTAAGGAGAGACTTATGCTTAGACTTGCTGGACTTTGGAGTTTTTCATTCTTTTTTACCCGACCCCTTGTCTATAGAGGCAAAGTTAGTTCTAGACTTTATTGTTAAAAGCGTAAAATAAGTGATTTTCCATGTTTATGCATGCAAAATCACCATTTTATGCTTATTTATTTAGTATTATTATTCTATGTGCATGTAAGGTTTTGTCTTCATGGACTGATAAGGTCGTCTGTCTAAAAGTCCTTAAAATAAATTTAAAAAAATCTTTCGGTTCCTAATAGGATATTTACTTCCCACATTTATGTATTACAATCAATTAAAGACTTACGCGAGCTGAAATTTCAAACTTGAAAACTCGTCAAGAAATGCTTAAACAACTTACATACATATATCGTTTATCCATGCAGAAACGGCGAAAGAATACAATTCCCTGCGGCCGGGCGGCCAGTCTTAAGAGGCGACAAAACAAAAAACAACCCACAGACAGGTGGTAGAGTACTTGCCCGTCTGGATGGCTACCACTTAGAAACATGGCTGTTCTATAAATATGCCGCCATAACAACCTTGAGTTCTGTTCCGGTATTAGAGGCCAGGTTCTAATCTCCCTTTAGAGAGGGGCAGCACATTGATAGCACCTATGGTGTTACATGTCCATAGGCGATTGTAGCCACTTTCCATCAGGCTGTCTGCCTGTCTGTTGAACTCATACAATAAAAAAGTATGTCTCCGTTCCGCCAGAACTTATAAATCTTAGTCCTAAAACCTATTATAAGTTTTCTACGATACTAAAATCTCGCGTTAGAAACAATTTCAAATCAAATACCAAACTTTCGACACAAAAGCGTATTTCCAGATATCTCCATGTAAATATGCGGCCTGAATAATAAAAGCAGGGATTTCCTCCCAGATTATATTGCCATGGGCGTTTCCTTACAACACATTATCTGAATAATTCACATACTCTTGTATTGTTTATTTATCTGCACTTCTGTATAATTTATACCACAGAGTGTATAGACACAGAAGATGTACTAAAAACGATTTGTTGAAACTACCTATCTATTCTTTAAGAGCTGTGTTCTTGTCGATGGAGCGTCCTCCAATCTTCTTCATTAATGGCCAGTTGTTTTACTTCTTTGTACGACCCGACACCCACTTCTTTCTTTATTTGATCCATGAATGCTCGCCTTGGCCTTCTCTTCCCTATACTTGCTTCCACTTTGCCTTCGATCAACATGCATAAGATCTCGTGTCGGAACAAAGGACCAAACATCGTCCCCCTTCCTTCTTCCAGAGTTTTTAAAATTGTGCGCTTCTCCTTTACCATGTCCACTACTTCTACATTGCTCTTCTATTCTTTCCAAGTTTCTTATCTATCGCGATATCTTTGAGTCATTATCCATGCTTCACACCCATATAAAGCAATGCTCCAGATATCAATTTTGTTAAAGTTTTCTTGACAGATTGTGCTATTTTTGATCTAAATACAGTCTATTCTCGATAATTTGACACTCATTAATTTGAATCTCTCGATAATTAGAAATTCTTTGCCGATCCTTTGAAAAATACTCGATATATGGAATAAAAACAATGTTAATTGGTCCCTTCGGTAATTTGAAGTTGAAGGAATATTATCTTGCTCGCAAACATGCCATAATTTGAAGTCCGGGCTTTCCTACTCTCTACTTCAAATTATAAAGCGTTTATCATGCACATACCTGTCGTTTGTTTACATACATGTACATACCTGTCAATTGTTTACATACATGAGATATGAGTAAGTTCGCATTCCAGTCTTCTTTCAAACGTGAATGAGTCATGTTAATGTTTGATTTGTGCTATTAAAATGAATCCACGAAAGAATAAATGTGTTTCCATAAGTTCCATAAGTAAACGCTTGTTATTTTGAACTCTTGACAATTTGAAATTTATTTCTGGTCCCTTCAGTTTCAAATTATCGAGAGTCGACTGTATTAGTTTTAGTAATAAAAGCTCTTGCTTTGCAATCGTTATTCTTGCCATTATGTCACCTGTGCATCGAGAATCTGATGTGATGAGGCTGCCTAAATATATATATTTTTGTACTTGTTGGAATGTATGATCTCTTAACTTTATTGGGCTCGGTGTCAATGGGTTTTTGACTATTGTCATTATTTTATTTTGTTTGCATTATAACAGCATAAGGAAAAAGTTCACAGTCTCGCCAAGATGTGATCATAATTATTCATAACTCAATGATGGATGATTTGTTGTATCTTTATGTATATATATACCAAACCAGTTCTCCAAATATTGTAGACAGGTCGAGCAAAACTAAACTATTTAATTTTCTAACAACGTTTCAACAATTATAACCGACAAGTTTAATCATTCGGCAAATGAGGGTCGTTGGCCTTACCCCGGTCAAAATTCTAAAATAACAAATTAACTGTTGCCATATCAAATTTTACCCTAAATTTTAAGCAATAAAGTATAAAGTGACTAATACCACTTCAGTCATTATTGGCTTGCGGCCTTAGCAAGTGAAAACTGCCTGCTTCCTTTGGTTATCGTGTCAAAATAAAGTAATCTTTATTCTCAACTAGAAAAGGCATGTTTTCACTTGCATCCATTTCGAGGACCCCTCGATTTGGTTGATGGCTTATATTCGCTTATAAACTTTGGTACAAATCAAAGAGAACGCGAAACGGTGTTGTTGTTACAGATTCATATCGAAAGAAATAACAGCGTTTTAGTTCCACATTAAAACATTGTAATTTTATTATAATAACTATAATAAATACTTCTAGAATAATTTCGGAAATAGGCCAAGAAAACTGGGTCTCTACAATTAATCACACGTTAGAAAATCTACGACCGCAGTAGCCTCTGTATGTTTTAGCCCGATTTACATTTGCAGTAGTTAAGGTGCTTTTTTAATTGCAAGAGTATAGCAGACAGGCAGATGGCCCGCTTGATGGAAAGCGATTACTGTCGCCTATGGACATTTGCAACACCAAACGTGCTACAAATGAGCTGCTGCTCTCTCAAGGGAAACTGGAACCTGGCCACCAATGACGGAACACAACTCAAGGTTATTATGGCGGCATACTCCTAGACCAGGGGTAGTAGCCATCCAGACGGGCAAATACTCTACCACCTGGCTGTGGGTTGTTTTGTCGACTCTTACAACAGGCCGCCCGGCCGCAGGAAATTATATCCTTTTCCGTTCCTGCACGGATATATATAAGGTATCTAAATGGAGTTCGCTATAATTATCCTTGTCCGCTATAGCGAAGCGCTATTCGCTATATAATTTACTTACGATAATAAATCTGTATTCGACGAATCTCAGCAAAAATATTAGGATTCTTTTGCAATTGCAATGAGATTCAGTGGCCCTTTTCATTGAACTACTACGACTCCTTTTTAAAAGTGACCTTATAATAAAAAGCTAAATATAATAACAAAAAACTAACTAAATCAACTAAGTAACTAAAATATAAGGGTATAAGGAAGATCATGGCAAAGTACGCAACCTTTTGACCTATTATAATCCAACAATAAGGAATAGATGAACGAAAACAACATGTTATTCAAAACAGCGTTTTGTATCTGTAACAAGCTTGAGGAAATCAAACTACTTTCATTTATATGGAGGATTTTGATATCGCAGCCATTTGAGTAAATTTAGTTCGTAATAATTTGGAAAAGTTAACATTAAAGAAGTAGATAGATCTTGGACTGATTTCAAACTTTATCAAACTTATACTAAACTTGGTACCGACATATAAACCTCCTTTCGACCTATACGACCTTTTCTTCTAACATATTTAATTCCCTCCATTAAATCTGACGGCGCGTTTCCCTTTCGCACGTCACGTCAATCGTTCATTGCCATATATCATAAAATAAATTAAATCGCTCCGCAAATATATATATAAATTAACATAATATAACTTAAAATATACCGCGCTCGCAACACTATAATAAATATATATAACTTATAAATGACCCGCTCCGCACCGCAAATATAAAATATATACACATAAAAATAAAACATTATAAATATAAAACTGTAGTGAAGTGAAAGTGGACTGAGGAGCAGAAGAGCAGCTGCATTTCATTCCCATTAATCAGGTAAGTGCGTGCTCGTTCTCAAATTCCCGTCCAAATTGTCCCCAACTCCTTTTACTGTAAAATTGACACAGTTCGCTTATCATAAATCCAGCACCGCCGCAACAAAACTATTCTTATTGTTATTACGGTATAAGTTCGATTTCTACCATTATGTCGTCTGATCTCGAGCGGAGATATGGTCTAAGAAGTACGCTTACCTAGAAGGTGTCTTCACATGGGACATGAAGACACCCAGATTTTAGGTATCGGGAAAAACAAGCTCTTTAATATTTTCCACTCATTTGTGGTGCGTATAGTGAATTTGGATTCAAAGCGCCTTGTGTTTGTGATAATGTCCACTAAATACCGGTGCCGCATGCCAGTGCCTTTGGTTGCTCGATGATGAAACGGAGACAGCAGAACAAGATGGAAAAACGCCAATGCACACTGTTTGCTTCATTATTTAGGAAGCTTGATTCGGCGATTAATTTGATTTAAGTGGATTTACGTGGCAACACCGATGCGTTTTCAAGAAGATTTCTTTTATTACTGTTACCACTCTATGAAATAATTAATTGCACAACCTTTTAGTGTTGCCATTAATATAAAGGTTTAGTGCCATCTAGCAACACTATGTCGTAGACACACACTCTCGAAAACGTATCCGATGGAAAACCGATAAGCTGGCAATCTTGCGTCGCTGTTCGAGATTTTGCATTTTGTCATCGAATCTAGTCAGCTGGTGGTTTCCTATCAACTTCCTGGCTCTCCGCTCAATCGACTCTAGTGCACCGAGTTGATATATCGCTGCAGCCATCCCAAAATTTTCAATAAACAATCAATCATTTATTTGAATCAATATAGGTACATCACATTTCTAAATATACAAATATAATATAGGCGTGGAAGAATACTTTCTTTAATATTACGGCATGTACAACACACTAATGCATCTTGGAGAGCAAAATTAATCACACTAATCTATAATAGAATAATTATGAAGAGGATTAGAGTTTGCACAATGAATTTAAAAAAGAAAAACCAATAAATCTAATTCGAACCACCAAATTCCAAAACTACAAAGTTTAGAATTTTTGTCAGTCTGTTAGAGCATCAAGTGAAAACTACTGAACGAATTGATTTAAATGAAACTCGATACAAAGCTAGCTTAAAAAATATGGCGCTGAGGTCATGACATTTTTTGTTTTTGTCCGCGTTACAATTCACTAAAAAAGCATGTCGTCGTGGCAACGCGAACGAAGTACTGCTGGCACTACTAGTCATTAACCCAGAAAATCCAAAAAACAATATAGAAGACTTTTTCAATCAAAAGGTATTTGAATTTACTTTTGAATGTATGGAGCGAGTTTTATCAATTATCAAAACAATCCTGAAACACCAAACTTCAGTTGTGAACGAAAATGATAACATATAATTTGCAAAGCTAAGTAAGCTTTGCAAATTATATTATCATTGTCCCACTAAATGGCTAAGAATATCGTCACGACGGTATTTAGGCTTATGCAAATATTCTGAACACCATTTGCGAGGGTCGTTATAATGTTAAATTCGTCAGTTAAACTCAAATATTTCTCATATCGGAGGGTATGAGAGAACCTTGATAAACGTCTTTCAGTATATAAATGTTATCATCTGTTCTTCCCGCGGGGATTATTTTATTGTGAAGTTGCCAAACAGGCAGACTGCCCAGCTGTTGGAAAGTAGTGCCCGGGAGGATAGGGATAGCAAGCATGGGATATGGGATTGGAAGGCTTGTTCCCAAAGCCCTCAATTCTTTTGTTTAAAATAGATAATTAATTCCCAAACTGCTCAAAGAAATTTTTATCAAAAATCTTAATTTATCAAATACTGTTTTGATTTCTCAAAGTACTCAAAAGTAATCAATACGGGGATGGAATAGAAGGAAGAAAATGTGGTCCAAAAGAACTGTCACTCATCGCACGAAACACAACTAGTCAAGAGCTAACCGTTTCACGCTGATATTCTGTGAGAGCGTGGTATCACACTGATCGAATCGACTCTAAGAGAATGAAGATAATGCATAACTCTACCACGTACCAACCCAGTTGTCTGCAAGAGATCGTTTTTAGCTATAACACCGTCCTTTGTAGCCAAATACAATAGTAATACCATGTAACACCTCTCTTTAAAACATTTCTTTATAATGGTATACAATAAAGCTATCGTATACGAGAACAGGTGAAGAGGATTATTATTATTGTTTATAGTAATTGTATGTCTTTGAAGACCACGGGCCATAAAAATGGCCCGGACTTTTGGAAGGCTTGCGTGGGGCCATGGGAAGGCCAACACGTAGAAGCTCCTTGACTTTGATGTAAACGTGGCATGACACTGACCGGCGATTATCCCTGTCTACACCGTATAATAATGCACCCACGGCTAGTCCTGCCACTGTAGGACTATTGTAGGAAATGAGAACAAAAAGTATCGGACTATTGGGGTGAACCGTGGTACTAGAGGGCTAGGAATATGGGGACTACGGCGTCTGCCCGTCGCTATGTTCGAGGAATATAGAAGAATGGGCAGACAGTGACTCGCAACTCCTCATAGGCCCAAAAAATGCCATAGAAGACTGGACCAACATGGGTGTGAGTGACTAAGGAGTGTAGAGAGGTGGGCTGCAGGTTCACCGAAACCTTTCGACGTTATGCCATTTGTCACTGGAGCTTGAGTCTTAGCTCTAGCGATCTCCACTACGTGCCGATTGGCTAAGGCAAACACGGAGGCGGGGGCCTTGCCTTGGTCCACGTGTCAGGGCCGAGGTGTCACTACTCACCTAAGGCTTCGCCACAAAGCCCCCCTGCGTGTTTATATGTTTATAGTAATTATTATTATGCATACTATATATTTAAATTAATTAATTAATTAGTAATAAACGCCGACCTTAAATAATTAGGATAAGGTGAAAGAAAAGAGAGAGATATTTACATAAAGAACAGTGAGACCCGTCTATCCTGTCCATACCGTAAAAACCAGGGTCAGGCATCCGTTGCCTGGCATTTGCTGAACTGCATCAATTTTGTACCATCGCGAGACATATTGTTTTGCTATATTATACTTATGGCCGGACCATAGGGTCCGATCTTACCAACTGTTCATTCGACTTACCGGCCAATTAATTTCAAAATTTAACCGACGGTAAGGCAAGTGAATGAATAGTAAGATATAGGAACCGGCCATTAGTGTAATGGCCATTTTGTTATTATTTTTTCAATGTGTCTCGCTATGTGTTGTAAAGACAACATAAATATTTTTTCTTATTTTTATTGTGTGAGTTCAGCAGACTGGCCCACGGCCATCTGATGGAAAGCAGTTACCAATGTGCTGCCTGCTCTTTAAAGAGAGACTGGAATCTGGCCACTAACGCCGGAACACAACTCAATATTGTTTTGGCGGCATACTCTAGACCAGGGGTGGTAGCCATCCACCTGGATGTGGGTTGTTTTGTCGCCTCTTACGACAGGCCGCCCGGTCGCAGGAAATTGTATTCTTTCTCCGTTCGCGCGGATTAAATTCTTTCTAATTGTCTTAACCCACTGTGTTCTTCCCTACTTCCCTATTCTCCCATGCCATTGGGGTACATTTTTTCCAAAATATGATCCCAACGTAATTGATTGAAAGAAATTCATAAATCAGCGAATTCGTGCAGGATAAGTGATTCACCCTCGGAAATTATTTGGAACAATGCCACGAAAGTCGAATCTAATAATCCGAATAATCAGTTGAAACCTACGTGCACGTGGTAGGTCACGATTTTGTTACTCGCCTCTGACGTCACAACAGGGCAGCCTATTAGCGTCTCACGTTTTTCACGACCACTCTATATCATTTTGGTTGAAGCCAATAGAATAGAAAACACTTTATTGTTCACCACATACACATAAAATAAAATATTAAAATTGACTCGCTCAAATCACGTCGTGAATGCAATGAGCTACTCTGTTTGTTTAAACTCTTAAATGGTTCAATTGACTGTCCAGACATACTTTCCTTTATTAATTTTAACACTAGATACAAAACTCGTAATCCTTCACCAAGACTCCTTTCCCTTCAAGTTTTTAAAAATAACACATCGTTTTGTAATCCCGTCACTAGAATGTGCAGGCTATATAATGAGATTGCAAGTACAAATAGATCCATTGATATTTTTAATTCCTCCTTCTTTAAATTTAAACGTGAAATTCGGGCTATTGTTTGCACCGATATTCCTGGTATAAATGCATAATAATTTTGTTACCTAATCCACCGTAAAACTAACATTAATAGTAAGTCATACTAATAATACTAACCCCTAAATATCTTGTCAATATATGGTACATCATGTGCTCACATGTATAGAGTTACGGCTTAGACCTAATAATTGATACATAATATGAAATATGTAACTTTTAGCTGTTTCTTGTTTTGTGTGCCAAATAAATAAATAAAATAAACAACTTACAGTACCTAGTCACATTAAACAGTAAAAGTAGGAGCAATGGGCGGCCTTATCGCTTTAGAGCGATCTCTTTCAGACAACCCGGGCTATGGATTTTATGAACGGAAGATTCACAAGTGTATGACGGTGGTGTGCAAATTAAATACATATATATATATATAAATATCACACAATAGATATTACATATACCTAAAATGAATACAACAATAGAGAATAAACAATAACATATTAATATTACATATATACTAATATATACATCATTAATATGTGTATAGCAACAACAATAGCTATACAATATTAATAATAGTATTAAGCCAATGTTGTATAGCATTAAGGCTGATACTGACTTGGGGAGAGGACTGACTTCAAAACATTCAATCAGGAATATTAAAGTCAGCACTAGCTTAGTAGTAGGGTTGCCACCTTATTTTGAAGAGAATATAGTATTTTTATTTTTAACTATAAAAATGCAATACGTATATTATTTTATATATATAAAAAATAGTATGTACACGTTGATTTTGCATTATTTATTTCTTTACTGCATTTTCCATTGTTTGGCCAGCATTAATTCTATTTGTTTTACAAAATTATTATAAGACCTGAACAAAAAGCGTGACAATTGAATAAACGAAGAATACAAGGTACATTTCGTACTATAGCCAAGGTGGCGAACTCCGTCAATGGGGTAAGTTCATACACCGCTCGTTTTTTAACTTTTTTAAACGGAATTTAACGGCAACTACAAATCGACGACGGAATTCAATGGTGTCGTAGCTACACTGACTGATTTGTTGTCCTCGTAACTATTCAAACACGTAAATAACGAGAGGTGTATGGAGTTCCCCCGCTGACTGACTTCGCCACCTTGACTATATATTATTATTCTGTAATATATAATAAAATTGGCTAAAATATATTATAGTACAGTTGGGTACCCTACTTGGTAGCCCTATACTGAGTTCAAATGTTAGGATACTAGTATGAAGTTAGCGCTGGCTTCCGGATTCGAATTTGGATCAAATTGAATCAGCTGTTATTGACGCGTTCGCGCTCATTCGATCTAATATGGCTACGTACTATTATTTATATATAAAATTATCTCCAGGTTTTATTCTATTCTATTTTTGGCGATTGAGTTTCAACGCTGTTGGAGCTGATACTGCCAAAGTCACAGTAACAGAGAATGTCAAGTGTAGGTTATTGGCAATAGTAGCTCAAAAAAAACTCGGTCGGTCTCCAGAAAGTTGCCGCGAAGAATTTGCAATTAGCGATAAGACCGCCGTTTGTATTACAGAAGAGCCTCGGTAATCTGGACAGGCAAAAACAAGGCCTTGTGCGGATTATCAAAGCGTCTGGATTACGGTCTGCAATATTGTACTCGTAATAAAACACAATGTTCAACCTAACCTAATCTTCATAAATTATATTATCGAAAAGTAAGTTAAGACAAGTGTGACAAACAAGACAGTAGTTAAATGTATTTGTAGCTAATTAGAAACACGTAATCCAACAATAAGGACACTAAGGAACCTGCAGTCAGTTCAAGGGTTTAGGATCAAACTCAAGAAGTTTCTTGTTGACCACTAAAAATCACAGGCGGGCCAAAGACACGACACCAGCGTTATATAATTCTAATATTGTTTTAAGCCTGTTTTTTGTTATTTATTTACCTTGTATAACACATATGTTGTGTATAATATCGTTAAATTTATTGAACTCAGTATAATTATTATACTGAGTTCACACACACACAGTTATAACTCAGTATTAATATTTGTCTTTATTACAACAATAATATAATGTGTAGTTTGCCGTGACGTCGCTTCAGGATCAAGCGGAAGATCAGTGTTGGTCTAACACATCCTTACCCAAAGTGGGCGATAACGCCCCCTTGTGGGCGCTGCAGGCCTAAAGGGGGGCGTTAATAGACTTAGACCTCAGCGCTGTTGTGTACTACCTACTGCGCTTAGGTCTCAAGTTAACTCTGGCGGGCTATAGTAAAAATCTCGTTTAGAATTAATGTTCAATCTGCGCTAATATAATCAATTAATTTAATTTGACGTTATAGTGGTTTTTAATTAGGTGAAAAAATGGGGACGCTAAAAAAATATTTATTCTCAAAGTGGGCAGTATACAAAATAAGTTTGGGATCCACTGAGTCTAACAGATCGACATTTTTGCTGAGCTTGATCCAATTTTTAGGACTTAATATGTATATCTTTTCCTGACTTTGTGCTTGATTTCTCTCTTTATTTTTATTGTGCTTTTTTATAACTTTTAATGTGTTTTTTTCACTGGTATGCATATGTCCTAAAAATAAACCTGTTTTCTTCTTTCTTTCTAATCTACACACTTGACACGTCTTGCACTTGTCACTATTGCACGCTTCTCAAATTCGTTACTTTCCGCTTGCCGCCCATTGCAAAATAGTGTTAAAGCCGCCCGTCCGGATTACCGCGACCATTGGCCATTGCTTAACGGGGTCCGGAATAACAATTTGAAATATTACTAATTCTAATGTGTACTGTTTTCTTGGATGCTATAAACAATTATCATTCTATTCTACATCTGAACATAATACGCATTTCACATTCGATAGAGATGGGTTCTATGTTCTTTTCTTACTTTCTCATCATGAACGTAAGAAAAGAACAGAGAACCCATTACATATATATGGGGTTGTCTGGAAGAGATCGCTTTTTAGCGATAAGACCGCCCTTTGTACACAACTAGATATAATTTTAGTCTTTAAGTTCATTTTTGTATTGCTGTATAATAAAGTGTTATCTATCTATCTATCTATCTATGTTCTTTCCTGGGCCCCTTTTCATCCATACTTTAAGCATGAAATAAGAATACCATGTCGGCAAAAAATATTACTTAGTTCTCCTGTTCGGTGCCTTTGATCATAGCTAAATTCTTTCATGTACCAAGTCTATTCATATAAGACAAACTGCGCCCCGCGGTTTTACCCGCGTGGTGATGGAAAATACTTATATTTTGGAAAATTCACACTATATCATAAATTATAGCCTGTGTTATTCTGATGTGTAAGCTATATTATTGTGAAGTGTCATCAAAATCCATTCAGTAGTTTTTGCCTGAAAGAGTAGGTAACAAACATACATCTATACATACAAACTTTTGCGTTTATAATATTAGTAGGACTAGGATATGCGCACGACTTCATCCATGCTTTACTTGAAATTCCCGTGGGATACCCGGGTAAAATTTGCTATTGATCAGTAAAGAAATCACATGGAAATTCGTTTTTTTTAAACTGGCCATTTTAAATCATTCACACTCTCGCGGGTTTTCCAGGATAAAAAGTAGTGCAGAGTTTAATTCTAAGAGTTAGATGTCGATCAGCGAAAACCGCACCGAAATCGGCCCAGTAGTTTTTACGTGAATCCAGAACAAACAGACAAGAAATCTAAAAAAAATTGCATCATGTTCTCCATTATTTATATAATCTATTCCAGTTGTTTTTTTCTTAATAGCTTTAATGTACAGACACAGCATGTTTAGAATATTATAGATTATCTGATGTTTATCTTACTATGCAAAAATTCAAACTATCCTGTTATATAAAAAAAAATTAAGTGTGTGCCAAATTTGATTTATCTTAAAGTACCTATTTATTTGAAAGTAACTTGAAAAGTAGTTGCGACAGTATTATAATAATATTATAAAAAATATTTATCTTATTTGTTTCTTCTACAAACTAATTAAGAAAATACAATGAAACACTAAAAATAAACTATATTATAAATAAATTATTATAAGCTATGTAACAAATCTCTGCTCTAAGCATGCCCAGCAAGCTGGTTGCATTGCCACACTTAACTGCAATGCGGATTCCCTTGTCGAAATATGTACCAGCCTTCTGATTACAGGTGGTATCATAATGTTGTGCTATTGAAAAGTGTTATTTTATATATTATTATGTAGATATATGAGTTGTGAAAACTGTAGAAAATTATATAATATATAGAATTACATTTCCAGATTAATATTACATTCTACATCCCAACTACCTTAAAAACAGAGAACATTCTGAGGTACTATTTCACACTTATGCTTCATTTGAAAAGTGACACCCTCAGTGGGCTATTTAGTGATTTCTTTGATCCACCATGCTTAGCCATAGAATTCTCTGAAGTGTTTTTATCTATACATATAATAAAATTGTAGAGGTCGAATTTCTGTACAATAAAAAAAAATGCTAAAAACGGAGTCAGGGGGATGTAAGAAGTGAAATAGAACTGATTACAATTTTTTGTTTCTCTGTTTGTCTTTTATTTTAAATAGATTTGCGTTTGACCACAATCACATCCAATGCCGGACGATGATGCGGTTAAAGATGGAGCACGCTTACCTAGATAGTACCTATTCACACGAAACTTGAAGATACCCGAATCATACTTTTCAGGAAACATGGACTCTGGTAGTGCATTCCACAATTCTGCCGTACGTAGAAGGATCATGAAAGTGAAATGGTTTAGTACACATTGTCTGTCTGTTTGTACCGGCTAATCTCCGAAACGACTGGACCGATTTAAATGAAATTTTGTATGGTGGTAGCTTATATCCCTGGTCATATACACATATAGGATACTTTTGATCCCGAAAAAATAAGAGTTCCTGTGGGATAGTTAAAAAAACTTTAATTACTTAAACAGCTTATTATACAACTTATGCACCTAATTAAGTAGGTATGATGATATTGCCAGTATCATCATCATAGAATAAAACAATTTATACATTAAAAAACAATTAGGCTATATGTCATCACACTTTTAACTTACTTTTTTCTTAACTATTCCACGCCAACAAAGTCACGGGCAGAAGCTAGTAATAGAATAAATATCTGAATATATATTATAACAAGGGTAAATCTATAGATGTTTGATGCACAAATTTTAAGTTGCGGTGTGGTGGAATGTGGAAAGGAGAGGCATACTTACCCCTACTATAACCCCTATGGTCCAGAGATCTCCTGTTTTTTAAATAAACATAACCTCACTTATTTTTTCATTAATATTGCACTTATAAAGTTGTACAATCCTTTTGAAGTCAAAAAGAAAACCAGTAATCAACAGAAAAAGAATGTATATTGTCAAAACATAAAGAAAAAATACAACAGAGCACATTCACATACAGAGCCAATAAAGCCGAAATTATAAATTGTGTGTATAAAATAACTAGTAAATGGTTACCAGTCGGTTCTGGCACTGGCCGACCACTGCTGCGGCAAGGTCGCTTCACTCGCTTGCCTCATGCACTTTGGTCTAAAGCTAACCTAACCTAACGTAAATCACTGTTCTAGTCACCGGTCGCAACCTTTCAACACCCATCCTAATAATGTTAGTGAATAAAAATTGATGAGGTTATGTTTACCAAAAATAAATATTTCAAGAACCCCGGACCCGAGGAGTTGCACAAAGGGTAAGTATACCTTCCCCCATACCCACTACTTAAAATTTGTGCACCGGTAGCAGCCATAACAAGTTCTTGTTATTCTCTAAAGAACAGACAATCTAATTTTCATGAAACTTTATTTCCATCCAAGTCCATGCAAGAGGAACAAATAAACTCACTCTAATATCTATGCATTAGTAAGGATTAAGGAGTGTCTAAGTCATATATTACAATTAAATTCCTTTTTAAGTAGCAGAAACATAAAAAATAGCAAAACATCTACATAACAGATCTCTCGTAAGAGAGTAATATGTTCTTTGATAACAGATAATGCAAATGAGGAAAATTGTAAAGTTACTAACTAAAGTTATTTACATAATAAATTATCTGTTGTTACCTATATGAAATAAACGCAAGTTATTTGATCAACAACCTTGGTATGTCTTTAAAAACTTGATTGTCCGCATAACACAAAAGGATGTCAACAATGGAAGTGTGAAATTCTTATTTAAATAATTTCTACAATAGCTATTAATTCACCAAAACATATGAGAGATAGTAATAGAGATACTCACAGCCATCACCATTTCGAAGGGATATTTATGCACCCTAACGGGAGACACGTATTCTTGAACCATTTTCACAAAGTTACTTAGCGAAAACAAAAAAGAAATAGGGATTACAAATCCTTTCGAAGTAGTAAGTTTCACACAAAAATCATAATTTTCAAACACCTTTCACTCCTTATCGCGCGACAACAAACTATTTTTACGTCAGATCGGAATGTACGACTTCGTGAACTTGAATTTATTTCACGTTTTCACGATTCACGATTACATATACACCTGAAACAAAATGGATTGTATGAACTGAAGTTATCAGAATTTGCTGGAGCTGTCAAATGCATTTTTTGATGTCACTCTGACAATTCTTAACAATGTTGACATAACAAGAAAAAATTGTTAGGCATTAAACCTCTTTTGTATTGTTTATATTTGTTTCTAATATTGTGATTGACTTGACAGACTGTATTAAAGAAACCATGAAAAGAGCACGTTTTGTTTAAATAATTAATCCCGACAATTCATCAAGTTTTCATAAAAATAAGTATTTAAAATTTAGAAAATTAAAAATAATATTAACAATATTAATAACTTAAAACTGACATAAATTACGCTTTAAAACAATAGTTTTAATATAATTAATTAATTATGCTCCATTGAGTTTAATAAGACTCAATGCAGCATAATTAATTAATTATATTAATAGGGGGTTTATACAACTAAATACGTAACGCAACCCTATGCTACGTGACATATGTGCAATCAAATCATGAAGCTGGTTAAAAATAAACTATTTTCTACGAATAAAAAAACTCATTTTATGCAAACCGCTGTGACGCGACATGTTGATAATAGTGAAGTTAAAAACGTTACGCGAGACGTTGCGTGAAGTGAGTTTCTCGACAACACTCACTGCTACACTGATGGCCGGTTCCTATATTTTACTATTCATTCACTTGTCTTATCATCGGTTGAATTTTAAGTGATTTTGAATATAGAACAAGATCGTCGAGTGTGAAAAAAATCTTAATATATTCGTCAAATCTTTATGATTTGTGTTGATATGCTTATCAAAAATAGGTGCTTATATACTCTATTTGTTGTTTACATCAAAACTTTATATGGATCTGAGATTAGTGAAAATTATATTATCATAATTCTAAATTTAATACCTTTAATAGACCTTTGGGTTAATAAAGACAATCATGATTGTATCGAATGTTTTAAATAAATAACATTAAAATAAATGTTTCTATTAATTACAAAAAAGGTTTTTTTTGTTTATTAACGTTATTAAATTGGTTTTAAGTTTAATTTCACTTTTGATTTTTTTGAAGGTAGAAAAAATTGATGTTGTAAATATTGGTTATTTTAAGTCTAGTACTTTTGACCCAAAGGCCTACCAAAAGGTAACCTATTTTTGTCCTTTTTTTCCTTCACCTCGTTCACCTGATATAAGAAAAAAAATCATACTTGTAAGATTACTGTAAGGTACAATTTTTACAGTTCAAAGTCTTGGGTATTCGCTATTGTAACCTTTTTTAAGTACTTAGGGCGTTTAATTCATGAAAAGGTTGCAAAACCTGGGCGTTAGGAGGATATGCGACCATGGTTATAATATATTGCCGTCTCAATATGTAATGTGAATACGCCCAAGGACATATTTAAATATCGTTGGCTACTTAAGGGGCCCATTCATGGACCTGCGCAGTCCGCCGCGCAATGCCCGCGAATGTTGTTGCAGTCTGCATTGTATCCGGCAACACCAAACAGAATGCCTCTTGGGGTTATGTTCCATATTCGACCCATCCCTTGACAGGGGTCGTTGTGAGCGTTGTGTGATCGAAAATGATGACGTCATTAGTGACGTTTTGCCACGACTACAATGACCGCGATCGCCTTGTAGAACGGTTAATGAAGCATTTTAGGCGTTACGAGCTACTGCTGGAACGTCCTTTGAGTAGTGCAACCTTCGCCCACTGCAAAACTGCAATTCAGTATCGTGCTGCATAGTAGTTTGTGGTATCGTGTACAGGCTCCTTTACTCTGTGGTGCCATATGTAATTGTAAGTTACCATGTAAAAAACAGTCACATTACAGTTTTAGTGAAGTTTAAAATTCTTTTTGTTATTTAACTTTCCTCCCGACAAGTTATTGCTTTAATCTAAACAATAATTCCTTATTTCAAATTCAGGAATTAATAGAAAAAATAGTTTTCAAACATTTCTGCAGATTACTTTCATGTTTGATTGATCGTTACGTTACTAACTTCATCGCAGTGAGTAAGCGGGCATTGAAGAAGCACGAATGTCGTTTTATATCAATTGAAGAATTACTTCTCAATCAAGTAAGAAAAGCAAACCAAAATTCTGGCGAAATTGTGCGCGTTCGTGCCCGATGTCTAGTGCTGAAGTCGCCGATAATTCCGTTGACCCCCCGGCGAAAAAGCGGAAACTGAACACAGGAGAATCACGTTGCAACAAATCGGCAATGGCGAACAATGGAACGCGGGTCGAAAACGAAATCGACGAGAGTTTGTACTCCAGGCAGCTCTACGTACTCGGCCATGATGCTATGCGCCGGATGGCCAACTCTGACGTTCTTATTTCGGGGCTCGGCGGGCTCGGCGTGGAGGTAGCGAAGAATGTGATTCTTGGCGGTGTCAAATCCGTCACTTTGCATGACGAGCGGAGTTGCTCCGTTGCTGATTTGTCATCACAGTTTTATTTGTCCGAAGCTGTGATCGGGCAAAACAGGGCTTTGGCGTCATGCGAACAACTTTCAGAGTTGAATCATTACGTACCGACCACTGCCTACACTGGCCCCCTAAACGAAGAATTTCTCCGTAAATTCCGCGTTGTAGTTCTTACTGGTGCGTCATGGGCTGAACAAGAGCGTGTAGCAGCAATAACTCATGCTAATAACATAGCCTTGATTATAGCAGATACCAGAGGACTCTTCTCACAGGTTTTCTGTGACTTTGGGCCTGAGTTCACTGTTGTTGATGTTACTGGAGAAAACCCAGTATCTGCTATGATAGCAGACATCACTCATGAGTATGAAGCAGTGGTGACTTGTCTGGATGATACCCGCCATGGCTTGGAAGATGGAGACTATGTTACTTTTAGTGAGGTATGTTTTCCTTGCTTATCCCATAATTTTATAAACCATATGTTTTATATAACCATGAGAATATTTTCTTTTGCAACACACCACAGAATAAAGAACTAGTGTCATAATTAAAATCTAATCCGTCCCAAGGTTTGAACAAGTTGCTTCTATTGATAGACCTTTCTTTTCTCTATTAACATTTATATTTTATCTTAATAATATACAATAAAATATATTTTCCTCTATATTAAAAATAAACCTAAGTCATTGGTGCTAACTTCACACACACAATTAAAACGAAGTATATATATAATTTGTATAATTTTATAAGACATAACTAATTATGAAGATTTTCCAAGTGTCTTCACTTATGCCAATTGAATCTTCCTTCATCTTTTCATCTATCAGATTTACATTTTTCAGATATAAAATTCTTTGAAAAAACACCAAAGTAAAAGAAGAACAACCTGTGCTGCCCTCTAGTCTTGTAGAATTTAGGAACTTTCTAGAGCTCAATTTTTACTGAACCATTGTTTTTAATAGTATTGATCTTTCATGTTCAGGTGTACAGTTATTAAAGTAGCGACCAAGGCCACAGGAAGATGCTGCCTGGTAAATAGCTAAAGTTATTGCCAAGCAGAATTTTTTTTTTCGTTGTAATTATAATATTATAACATATAAATGACCTTTAATGAAAAACTTTACATACATATTGTCACACCTGTTTCCTGTGGGGGTAGGCAGAGACTATGGATCTCCAGCTGTGATGATCCTGACATACAACTTTGGCTTCATCTACTTTCATTAGCCTCTTTATACTTGCACATTTATTTGAGATACTTTTCACCTGACCTGTGTTTAACACTTCTGCTATTTGATCATGGTATGTGTCTCGGTCTTACCGCAGCAACTCTACCATTCGCAATGCTGTCATACACTTGTTTTGTGATTCTACTTTTATCTATTGTCTCTACATGCTCAAACCACCTTAACATTCCTTTTTCAACTCTTATTGTTACATTTTCTTTTACTCCACAATATTCCCTTATCACACTGTTCCGTAGCATATAATTCAAGCTAACCGCACATATACCCAACTTTCACTACCATATATCAGTGTTGCCACCAACACCCCTTGATGGACAGCTAAGTATGCCTTTACAGACACTTTCTGGCTGTTCATAACAGTTTAGCGCTCTGTTCACCTTATTACCTGCTACAACTCTCCTTTCAATATCCCTTTCATGCTTTCCATCTCTGATAAACATGCACTCTAACCCAAAACTATGCAATATTTTTATCTGGCATTATTTAAAAATATGTTTTAAAAAAAAAATAAACATGATAATTTAACTACAAAATCAGACTCTGGATCAGCCACTTACAATGAAATAATGAGTAAGCATAGCATGAGTTAAACTATCGTAACACTATAATAGAAATGATCTAATTAATGATCAATTTTAAATTTTTCATAATGTAGGTCTATTTATAGGGTTCCTACAAAATCTGTGTAAAGAATACAATTTACTGGGGCCGGGCGGCCTGTTGTAAGAGGTGACAAAATAACCCACAGCCAAGTGGTACAGCATTTGCCCGACTGGATGGCGACCATCCCTGGTCTAAAGTATGTCGCCATAACAACTTAAGAGAGCAGCAGCGCATTTGTAGCACCTTTGGTATTGCAAATGTCCGTAGGCGATAGTAACCGTTTTCCATCAAGTGGGCCGTCTGCCTGTCTGCTGAACTCATGCAATAAAATAATTACATTGTTATCAATGTTCTTTCTTTAAATTTTATGCTGGAATTTTAGTTAACAAAAGAAAGAATTTTGTAATTGGATTGATTTACTAATTTCTATGTAACATAAAAATATAGTAGAGGAGACAGACTGACCTTCACCCATCTGATAACCAGATGAGATATATTTTTTATCAAATTATGTTGATTTATAAACACCCTATGATAGCTTGCCAATTGAAAAGTGTTCATGGCTATTTGTTGTTAAATTAATTTTAATAAAAAAAATGTAATAACCTGCACCTGTTTTGATAACTGAACAAATTTAGTTTCAACTGATCGTTTTATCAGGAGAATATGCCTTGATACTCTTGCCTACTTATTTCTGTTTGTGGCTACCTGGCAAGCAGGTATGAACAGGTAAGTCAATATAGGTAACTACACCCTTTTGTTAACCATTACAAATTGGTATCATAAGAAAGATAATTTATTTACAAAAATAACCAGGCTTGCCTGCAAGAAACTGTTTATGGAATATTATTGCCATGCTTTGAAGACTTCAAAAATACTCCATGAAAACTTTTATTGGCAAGCTATGATAGGCATGTTTATAAATCAATATAATTGTTTAAAAAATATGCCGTATTCATTCTCTTAGACTAATACTACTATTGTAGGCAAACAACTAAGACAGTCCTAACCACAACACCCATCATGAAAGCAATCCTCTGTGGTGTCCATCCTAGGGCCTCGAAGCAGGAAACACTAAGAGAAGGGTGATGACTGGGAATTACTTATAGCTGATTCCTATATCTTACCAACCGTTTATTTGCATTATTATTGGTTATAATTTGACACAACATCAATACAAGAAGTGTGAAATTTCTATTGGACCTCCCCTTACTATTGTAAGGGGAGGTTCAAGGTTTATCTGCTACTATAATATAAGATATAATTATTTTATTATAGATTGGAATCAACTTAGAGTTTATCTGTTGTACATTACCCATGAAACAAGTGTAACTTGCTTAGTTTGGGTGTATAATATAATGTGCTATGTGTTTATTTGTATGCTGCTCATTATGTATATATTCGCTATGTTATGTAGTATTTATTAACTGATAATAAACATCCCTTTCCCATCCAACAGGAATGTTTCAACTACCTTCATACATCACATACCTTCAATTTGTGCTCCTCTAATAACCTGTTAAAGGCACCTGCACATTCTTCAACATTTTACTCCAAATCCTTCACTGTGCAGGTTGTTTCCATTTGGAACTCTACCCACAGATGTCAAAAAAGCTATATAACTTGCCATATTTAAAAAATCTTTTAAAAGCCATTTTTACTTTATAATAAATATTTTTTTCTGTTATTTGCTGTCCACCTTGAATTGTTTTTTATTTTACTTCTTTTTATTCTAATTATACCTTGACATAAGTTGCCTAGAAGAGATCACTTTAAACAATAAAGCCTTTTGTTCCGCAGTAAAATTACTGTAATTATTTATTTTGGTGAACAATACAGTGTTTTCTATTCTATCCCTTTGTTATCCACAGGTCCAAGGCATGACTGAACTGAATGGTTGCGAGCCCCGCAAAATAAAAGTACTGGGTCCATATACCTTTAGCATTGGTGACACAACAAACTTTAGCAAATATCTCAGAGGCGGACTCGTGACACAAGTGAAAATGCCCAAGAAACTCCACTTCAAACCATTGAAGGAATCTTTCAAGAGTCCCGAGTTCCTTATTACAGATTTTGGGAAGTTTGATTACCCTCAGCAATTGCATGTGGCATTTGCAGCCTTGCACAAGTTTGAAGCAAGTAACGGTAGACTGCCGTCACCTTGGAGTAATGCTGATGCTGTTACTTTTATGGATTATGTCAAGTCTATTCTAAGGGATGAGGAAATTTTCAAAGATGGCGACATGGAATTTAATGCTGAGCTTTTGGATACATTCTGTAAGGTATGTGGTACAACCGAAAAATATAGTAATGTTAATGTACTTGTCTAATTTGAAAACCTGTCCGTAAACATTCAAGTTAAAATTTTGTTGCAATTTGTTTTGCCACTTGTCCATTGCGATTCATTTTTCCACTTATCCGTTGCCATTCAGTTTTCCATTTGTCTGTTGCAGTTCGTTTTTGCACTTATCCATTGCCATTCGTTTTCCACTTGTCTGTTGCAATTCATTTTTCCACTTGTCCGTTGTGATTCATTTTTCCACTTATCCATTGCCATTCAGTTTTCCACTTGTCTGTTGCGATTCGTTTTTCCACTTATCCTTTGCCTTTCGTTTTTCCACTTGTCTGTTGCAATTCGTTTTTCCACTTGTCTGTTGAAGTTTCACTTCTACTATGTTTCACAACTCACATTTCGACTTTTTCCTCTTCTTTCTCGTCACGTGAGTACCAATCGTTAACATAATTGGTCAATATTTCTTTATTGGACCCACTGTGTGACCAGTCCACCACCACCACTTCATGGTTTTAGCCTTCCAGGTTACGTTCTCTACCCCTGAACTTTTTCTGTCTACACTATGGCTGTCCTCGAGTCTCATACACAATACAATATACATAAACACAAAATGCATGATTACTCTAAGAGCAATATATTTATCACCAGGTATCATCGGGCGACTTGAACCCCATGAATGCAGCCATTGGTGGTGTGGTTGCACAGGAAGTAATGAAAGCTTGCTCTGGAAAGTTCCACCCAATCATCCAGTGGTTGTATTTAGATGCTATTGAATGTTTGCCAAAGGACAAGTCTGTGCTGACAGAAGAAGCTTGCAAGCCCACGGGATCGAGATATGATGGACAAGTTGCTGTATTTGGTAGAGATTTCCAGAAGAGGCTGGGTGAACTCAAATACTTTATTGTTGGTAAGTAAGGTTTATTTAACTGCAATAACTGATGTGGTATAATAATAGTCTTAATATTAATTTTATACTGTAGTAAAAAATTAGTAGTAAGGTGACTCAATTACATTTTGTGGACTGTGGATGAGATGCCTCCTAAGTTCTGAACATTTTGAGAGAATTGACATTGTTCTTGGTTTGCTAAAATACACAATGTGCTTTACTACTATACTAAGGATATGTGTAATGATTTCTAAACCTTTCAGCATAACTGAGCTGCTAAGAACATTTTAGTAGAAAATCCTATTTGATCATATATATGTGTTATCTAAAGTTATGAATATACTAGCTTTTACAGGCGGCAGCGGTCGCCTAATAAAACTATATGTATGTTCTGACGTGGGAATATTATAATTCTTAGAAATGTCAAATTTAATTTTAATTCAAAGTTTGTAATGATAAATACCAGTAACGCCATCTAGCGAAGGTGGAACTAACCAAGAAAGCAACACATTAAAGTTATATTGTCATTGTCGTTGCCACGACAATCTATTTATTAGTGAACAACAATAATGACACCAATAAATGTGATTGGGGCGACGTTATTCGGCTATGTTTGTCTGTCCCTCGGGAAAGGTACTTTTTTCTGGATAAAAGGGACCCTATGTCCTTTCCTATTCCCCGTGACAATGTGTATGCAAAATTTTGTGATAATCTGTTGCGTAGTTAAGACGTTAAAACGTGACAAACAAACTCATTCGCATTTATAATATTAGTTGGCTATTGATAGCCACCAATAGCTACCTCATAACAAACAATAAAAAATTAAATATTCTAAAGCAAAACCGGAATAACAAGCGTTGATATAAACAGTATAAAAAAGAATTATAATACGCTGTCGTGAGATCAATTACCTGTGGCTTAGTTGAGTCATCTGCATGACGCCTATTAAGTTGGTGTTAGACAAGGTTCACAATTATTCGCCCATGAGCAATGCTTGTTTTACTGTTTATTTTTACCGTTTCCTCGCCGTGGTATGGTAAATAATATATAAAATGTTAAGGATGATTTACATTGATCCAGCTACGGATTTGGGGAGCGCACTTCAAATCAATTTACATGATGCCAGTATGAAGTCAGCACTTGCTTCCTTCGAATTTGAAGTCGGTAGTCGGATACTGATCCGGGTAAATCGGTAAGTCCGCTTTTATGAGCACTTAATGAGTCATTAAGTGCTGATAAAAGCTGGTTTACACTGATTCATTCCTCCGAATGAAGGTCAATTGCAAAAAGAATATTAAACTGGAACATTGATGATTATAAGTGTAAGGATAGACCAAAAATTAGATGGATAGATTGTATTTAGGATGAAATTATGATTAGGGGGGGAAGATGTAGAAGAAAAAGACACTGAGGCCATCCCAAATGATTGGGAGAAGGTGAAAGAAATGTATTATTTTCCTTGCCTTATACATACGACTTTAAATAAGAAAGTAGAGTACTTTTAGTTGATGTTTTCTCTGATAACAGTAGGACATAATTTATTAATAGATAGTATTTTAAGTTCTAGTAGAAATTTAACAATACACTTGTAATGAAATGAAGTGAGATGTCTAAAACAAAATATTATGCTGTTTAAATAAACCTGTTTTCCATCTTTCTTTTTTATTAAGGAATAAATAAACTATTTATAGGAATGATACTAATACAAACTAAAAAAAAAAAATTCTAACAATAAAACTCTAGAATGGTTGTTAAATGTAAATTTGTCAAAAACTATGTATTTACAAAACACCAAATTAGCTAATGATAAAACAGTTTAACTCGGAGCAAATGTGAATAATCCTTAATTCTTTGTTCAACTTCTCCAATGTCGATAACGCTATTTTATAAACTGTCTCATAAAATTATCATTGAATTTGTTAGTTAAATAGAATAGAAATTGCTATCACTACCTCGAAAGATAAAAATTGTTTGCATTCAACATATTTTTTTAAACAAAGACAATAAAACCATTCAATTGAAAACACTTAATTTTTGACTGGCTTGTCTTAATTTCTGTAGCGGGTGCTTTGTGTATCTCAATGACGTAGCGTATTTTTTGATGAGATGAGATTGGAGCTAACACTATCTGAAAATCTTTCATTTCATTCTTGTTCTTCCAATTATGTGGCGTCAGAACAATATGTTTATTCCTTCCATACTCCTCTATTCTGACATTATGTCCTCTGTCACACTACAAGTTATCATGTTTTCCAATCTATATTTTGTTTTTGGTGCAACATATTCTCAAAGTATATTTTATATAATAATAACATTGGTTCTAAGTCTGTTGTGCATTTTTCTATGAGAATGCAAAAAAGACTGTTGGAGATTTGTAGAGCTTTTATTTTGGTTGCCTGAAGCATGCAAACAGACATGTTAAAATGGCCCACGTAAAACCCATGAATGGAAAGTAGTTTATTTTTTATATCGCCTCTGCCCCTTTCATGTTTTAAGAAAGAGGTGTTCTCATCCTCATTTTTTCTTTCTTTCTTTTATATAATATATTTAACCAATCTTAACTCTATTACATGTTTTCTTATTATCTATACATTTTATTACTCTTATATATATAATTACTCTTATATTACATGCATATTTTTTAGAAATTATCCAAAACAATTCGTAAGATTTAAAGATATTAGTACCTTTAATTCAAGAAATCCTAATCGACTTATATTACCCAATAGTAGAACTGTAATATGTCAAAGAAGTTCCTACTCCATGTGTGTTAATATTTATAACCACTTATCAGAAAATTTTAAGTCACTCCCCTTAAAATATTTTAAAATAAAAGTAGCAGAGTGGCTGATACGCATGGCATTTTATACTATTGATGAATATTTTTATTTAAATCAGACGAGTAATAAGAACTTAATATAATAATATAAAATTGTCAATGACATTATCTAAATTGAATTGTTTTATAATATAATAATATATTAACTGAAAGAGACATAATTGTATATTAAATATTTGTTTTAATTCTAAGATCATCATAATCAATAATATAATCACAAAATGTATATGTAGTCATAAGGACTACAAACGGCTTGTAACCAAAACTGAAAAAAAAATTGTATGCCTGTCAAGGCGAAACATGTAACTTGAGACTTAGCATAACATCTGCAAAAATGTCCATGTTTCAAACAAATAAATTACTTTGACTTTGAAATCCTATTATCTAGTGTTATTTTTATTTTTTTGTCTATTATTTATACATAACTTCTATAAGCTACTTAAGACTAAATATAATATATTATTTTCCTAAATGATAACGCTCGCGGCTTACATATCGCGCGATATGTTTGCAGCGTAATAATTTTCCTGTTTTTATTGCATATCTTAGATAAAATTTTGGTTGCAAACTCTATATAGCCCTCCTTAAGCTGTTTGTTAAGAAGTTCTTATACATTGTGTGTGCTAACAGACACGTTTGCACACTGTAGGTAATTTACCAAAGACAACTTTCTTTATTTTTATGAAATACAAGTGTATATTTTAGCAGTATTGTAATTAATATCCAGGTGCTGGTGCTATTGGTTGTGAGCTGCTGAAGAACTTCGCGATGATCGGCGTTGGCGCTGACGGTGGCCAGATCACTGTCACCGATATGGATCTCATTGAGAAGTCCAACCTGAACAGGCAGTTCCTCTTCAGACCCTATGACGTTCAGAAACCCAAGTCCAGCACTGCTGCCAGGGTATGTATTTTAGTTTGCTAAACGCCGATCTCTCAGTCACCCGATAAAAGTTATATATATTAGGTTGGAGAAAAAGTTTCTTCGCATTTTATATAAAAATTCAAAAGGTTTTTTTATAAAGTTTATTTACATTTGACTAAAGTGTGTAGGTGCCATTTTGTTGGATAACTTTTTGCCATCTTGTAGGTAGGAACATGATACCATTGCTATAAAAATTTTGGATCTTCTGATCAAAAAACTGCGACAAGTGGTTTTGGCAGTCCTCTTGTGATGTTAACCTGACACTGCCTAAGGAATTCTGCAGAGACCGAAACAGGTGAAAATCTGAAGGTGCAAGGTCACGACTATACGGCGGATGCATTAACACCTCCCAGCCAATCTCTCGTAATTTTTGCTGAGTGGCTAAAGATGTGTGAGGTCTAGCGTTATCATGGTGAAAAACCACACCCCTTCTGTTGATTAATTCCGGCCGCTTTCTCTCAACTTTTTGCTTTAATCTCATCAGTTGTTCGCAGTACAGTTCAGAATCGATGATCCTGCCTGGCGGTTACAGCTCATAATGAATAATGCCCTTCCAATCCCACCATAATCACAGCATCACCTTGTTGCGAGTTAACCCGGGCTTCGCCACAGTCTGTGAAGCCTGACCGGCCTTAGACTACGATAATTTTCGCACGTACTTGTCGTACGTGATCCACTTCTCATCACCAGTTATCAGCTTCTTCAAAAATGGTTCGGTTTCATTACGTCGTAATGAAGAATCACAAATGAGTACACGGTTCGTTGGGTTTCTTTCAGTGAGCTCATGAGGTACCCAAATATCCGGCTTTTTTGAAATGCGCCAAAACCGTTTTGTGGTCAATTCCCAATTCTCCAGCTACATCGTAACTACTAATATGCCGATCTTGCTCCACT
The DNA here is from genome assembly GCA_039645545.1 of Dendrolimus houi. Classification (NCBI taxonomy): domain Eukaryota; kingdom Metazoa; phylum Arthropoda; class Insecta; order Lepidoptera; family Lasiocampidae; genus Dendrolimus; species Dendrolimus houi. The sequence goes on from CM077122.1 coordinate 1,453,107, forward strand.
TTTTCCAAAATGACATCAATTTTGTCCATAACAGGGCGACCAGAGCGACGTGCATCTTTGATATCAAAATTTCCGGATTGAAAACGCTTAAACCAAATTTGCGCTACTCTCACAGATACTGCATTAGGTCCAGAAACATCACAAATTTTTTTCGCGGCTTATGTTGCATTTTTATTTTTGCTGTAGTACGTTTTGAAAATGTATCGAATTTCTTCATTAGATTCACTCATTTTAACAATAAGAAAAACAAATGAAAATCACACATTTTCCTAATTTGAATTTGGAATTGTCTTCTTTAAAATTAAAACTTTTTAATGATACCAAAACCAGCCAGATACAAATGGTATAGCCAAAGAGATCTTATTACAAGTTCATACATACTATATTCGAAAAGACTTTCCCCAACCTATTATATATAATATTACATAAAATTATTAGAGCTAGGCATGTTTGCTGAAGAGTTTCTTGCGCCGCTTCTTCTCTTCAAGCCATAACATGTTGCGAAGCGGTGGTAAATTAGATTAGGCTCCCATTGGGTAAATAATAACCATAAACAATATTAAAAGTAAATAATTAAAATGAACAAGTTGGCGATAGGCTAAATAAAAGTTTAACAATACTTATTGACACTTGACATCTTTCTTTTCCGTGATCACGGCCACTGAAAAGTGGCCGAAACGTCGGAATAACAAAAACGCGCTTAAAACCGTTAAAACGTAGTTTTATTATTAGTTATTTATAGAATAAAACAACATAGAATATTAAAAATTGGATTTTTAATTTTCTTGATGATGAAAGATTTTTAATTGGACAATTGGATGAATAAAACTGACACATAATATATCTGACTCATAACTTTTATGTGATGATTAAAAATTGACCCTAAATGATATTTGTTTCAACGCCATATTTATTTATTTATTTATTATGTATCCAACAGCTTACAATATTTATAACATAGACAATAAACTCTGTTTAATATGATTTTCACCAATTACTGGATACTTTATGCTTTACAATTTTATACAAAAGCAAGACCGTTATAAAGAGTTCAGGATAAGCTCTGATATAAATGTAATTTATTTATTAACATAATGCCTGCTAAAGTGTCCCCTATATAGTATATATTATATATAATGTATTAGTAACTAAAAAATAATAATATACAGATATTCATATATACATATTATACATATATAAAAACTATAGAGGTGTGTCAATGGCGTGGATATTTATGGTGCCTAACAAACATTTAAAATGTCATCTTAATTTCTCTAATATCTTTGATTTAAAAATTAGTTTTGGTTGATAACAAATACCTACTTCATTAAATTTTATGTAAACTTTTAAATTATCAAACGATGCCCAATGAAATTATAAAACATATATAAAATAAAAATATTGCATATATTATTGAATGTACTATAATTTTAAGCCACTTATTGCCAAAAGCTGGCTGACATCCCACCTGATGGAAAGTGCCACTGCTACTACTGCTTTTCATTAATGCCCTATTTAATGTTGATTTCTCAGGTGATCAAGCGCATGAACCCCTCTGTGAACGTGGTAGCCCAGGAGAACAGGGTGTGCCCAGAAACTGAGGGTGTCTATGACGATGCGTTTTTCGAGGCCTTGGATGGTGTTGCCAACGCTCTGGACAACGTTGACGCGCGTATCTACATGGACAGGCGTTGTGTCTACTACAGGAAACCCCTACTTGAAAGTGGTACTTTAGGAACTAAGGGTAACACGCAGGTTAGTTGTGTCAAATATTAAGTCTTAACTTTTGAAGTTTTCTTATTGGAGGGTAAACCGCTTCGTTACGTAACGCGTTATGGCGCCAGTTTGCCTGATTTCCCTTTCTCGCATACGCATGTTAGGCAGGCTCCTCCTCTCAAACTCTAACCCACAGCGCTAGATTTCTCAAGTTAAACAATTTCAATATTAAATAGTTCAACTTAGATTAGTTTAAGTTATCACTTCTGTCGGGCGTCCCGAGACAGACACGTTTTTTATTTTATTAAAAGCGTTTTTTGCGTTAATGCGTTTCATGTTGAGGAAAAATTACAGTATACATTTTGAAATCTATAATATTATAAGATTGTAAAAGTGTAGTCTTGTGTTTCTTAGATTTTTTCTGTTTGTTTGTTCGGGATTCACGTAAAAACTACTGGACCGATTTCGATGCGGTTTTCACTGATCGATAGTAAATTCTTGGACATAAAATCTGCGGTGCTTTAAGCCCCGAGAGTTGTACTGGAATTTTCTAGGGAGAGGTTTAAAATGGCCAGGTCGAATTATGTGGGGGTTGTAAAGTAGTATGACGGTACCCACCTCACATTTACCTATGCTCCGTCCTATTTGATGCACAGCCAGAAGAAACAAACAGTTTATAAACACTCTTATATTGCAATTATTTACATTATTAAACATTAAACAATTTATAAAAATATTCTCAGTTAGTTGGTTTTTGTTTTATTAACTGTCACACCGCAAGAAGCTTCAAACTTCATTCCTATATTTTAGTTCGCAGGCGAGCCACTCGGGGCGCTGCTGCGCTTGCGCAGTGGATCTGCACATGCGCGAAGAGAAATAGTTGTCCCCTTTATACACCACGACCAATGATGCCTTACAATCAACGATCTTTGATCGTAAGGTTGGGTCATGTCAATATATACTTACATTTAATATTTATGGACATACATATATTGTATAATTGTGTGTATCTGAATAATGCATAATAAATATAATAATATATATATGTGATATATGAGTGAGTGTGTGCATGAAAGTGTGTATATGTGTGTGTGTTATGTAATACACCTATACCGCTAATGCCAATTCTGACAATGGTAATCACAATTGCATATAGTCACAATGCCAAGATGTTGAAATAGCAGAAGTAGCCTCCTGGTATTACAAATGTCTGTCTATAGGTGACTTTAACTACTTTCCCTCAGGTGGGTCCTCAGCTTTTCTGCTGTACTCATGCAAAAAATAAACTTTCTAATGTATTTTACATATAGTATATATATAATAGTCATTACCTGTCATTTGTTTCTCTATCTCCTCAATTTTTAAAAAAATAATAAATAATGGGCAGACAAACATACCATTGTATATCCGCAAGCTAAGCCAGTTACATTTGTGTTATTTGTAATATACAAACCGATTCCACACACCCAGATCATGGGAAACACAGACAGTTAGCTAACGAAATTTACCATGTCAGGAATTGAACGTGGAGCCTCTGCATTCCAGTGAGCTCGGCCAGCTAAGACTTAGCCCGTGCAACCACAGAGACCAAGAGAAGTATTTATTGATTCTTCTCCTTTCAACTTCCAGGTCGTGGTCCCATTCCTGACAGAGTCCTATTCATCCTCTCAAGATCCCCCAGAGAAGAGTATACCCATCTGCACATTGAAAAACTTCCCCAATGCGATTGAGCACACCCTCCAGTGGGCGAGGGACGAGTTCGAAGGGTTGTTCCGGCAGGCTGCTGAGCATGCGGCTCAATATCTTCAAGATCCATATTTCCTCGAAAGATGTATGAAGTTGCCGGGCAGCCAACCTTTGGAGGCTATTGACAGTGTCAGGGTGAGTTTAACAGAATCTATAGACCATTTCCATATTATAAATAATATAATAACAGCCCATAAATATCCCACTGCTGGGCTCGGGCCTCCCATTATAGGGGGAACGGACAAGTATACCCGCCACACTTGTCCAAGGCGGCTTGGTAGGTTTGACATATCGGTTATGTTGATGTGCAAGTTGCATCACAATGTATTCCTTCATCATCGTTAACATGTGGTAATTGTAACAATATGCACATTAGATCAGAAAACTGACTAGGTGCATGCGTTCCAGCCAGGATCGAACCCGCGTCCTTTTGAGTTTGGGACGCGTGCACCAGCTGTTACGCTACCACGACTTGTAACACTTTTATAATCGATGACTTTTTCAAAGCAGTAAATATTTATTAAACTTTTAAGTCTGGTTATTTTTTATCAATTAACTTTAATAGATTTAATGAATATTTGTATATCGTACATACTTCTATATCTATATTATTTATTCATATTCTTTTCAGCAAACCCTTTAATTTGATATGGAGTACATATAAAATAACTAGTCCGCTATCTTGCGCCATCCGCCATATTGGATTTTTCGTGAAGTCATTATTTTTCCTATTCTCACCAAATGCTTTAATTTGATACCTATATCATAGGACTACACATAAAATAACTACTCCGCTATCTTGCGCCATCCGCCATATTGGATTTTTCATGAAGTCAGTTTTTCTTCTTCATATTCCCACCAACGCTTTAATTTGATACCCATATCATAGGAGTGGAGTACACATAAAATAACTACTCCGCAATCTTGTGCCATCTGCCATATTGGATTTAGAATGATGTCACATGTGCATGCAAAATTTGATCTCAATCGGTTGAGGATAACTGCTTTTAAAGTTCAGTTGCAAGATTTCACCCGAACATATATACATACAAACGTTGTATGTTAAATAAAGGCTCTTAAAAAAAGAAGCTAAGATAGTAAATATGAAGTAAAACAATTTTTAGCTAAACATGTTGCTGGAGAGTTTGTTGCCACTTCTTCACACACTTTGCAAAACAGTGTACATAGATAAGGAAATAGATTTAATTTCCGAATTACATGTATGACCTTCAAAAATTGTTCTCCAGTAGAACTTAAGTTTCTATTCTCTTCTATTTTTTGGGTGATTTGACTTCAATGCTGCTGGTGCTGATATTCTGCAAATGTTACAGTAAATTAGAGAATATTTGGTGTTGTAGTTATATTGGCAGTAGCAGCTCTAAAGTTAACAAATTGGGACAACACAACATAAAACTGGATTATATTAACTACACTTTAGTCCATGCAGGCGATAAAACAACCTACAGCCAGGTGGTAGGGTATTTGCGTCTGAATAACTACCATCCCTAGTCTAGAGCATGCCGCCATAACAACCTTGAGTTGTGTTCCGGCTTTAGTGGCCAGGTTCGTCCCATGTACGAGTCCGGCAGCACATTGGTAGCACCTTTAGTGTTGCAAATGCTCATAAGCGATGGTTACCACTTTCCATCACAGTTGGGCCGTCAGCCTGTCTGCTGTACTCCAGCAATAAATAAAAAACTTATAAATAAATTTTATTTAATTGTAAAAATTTTATTCACATATTTTTTACTGACCAGTGTCAAGAGAAAGTTTGATTGACAGGGCTGGGAAAGAACTTTCTTTGAATAAAAATATTTGAATATTTTTTTTTGTACTTTTATAACGTCTGTGCTATAGAAATCTTGGAGATTTATGTCAATGATGATTATAAAAGTGTTACTCACAAATTTATTGAGATAATATTTTACTAATAATTCGTTTAATAATACTCATACTCATTCATTCCAGAATGCGATTTCAGAGCGTCCATTGAAGTTTGAAGACTGTGTGACCTGGGCTCGTCTCCATTGGGAATCCCAATACTCGAACCAGATCAAGCAGCTCCTGTACAACTTCCCACCGGACCAGCAGACGACCAGCGGAGCGCCTTTCTGGTCTGGACCTAAGAGGTGTCCGTCTCCATTGGAGTTTGATCCCAACGACGAGTTGCATTTGGATTATGTGGTGGCCGCTGCCAACCTAAAGGCGCAAGTTTATGGACTGCCAACTTGCGTTGATAGGGAGTGCATCGCAAAGATGGCTGCTGGTGTTAAGGTCAGCATACTCATATTATCATGATCATAGTTGAAGAAAACTGAGGTGCTATATGCATGCAATGTAGAGGGGTGAGTCCCTTGAAGGATTCTTTGAATATTAATGGGTACAAATGTAAAGTTAGACCAAAGAGGCCCATCCACTAATTACGTCTGACGAATTTCATGAGTTTTTGAGCCCTCCCCAGTCCTTGTCACATTCGTGACACACTTCACACCCTCCCTGGTGTGACATCACATATTTTGCAACTTTACATCAAAGCATTATTAAGTTAAAACAGTAGTTCCGTAATTAGTTTTATTTCCATTTCAATTTTCTTTTAATAATTTAAACACTATGTTCATATAGATGGAAATATCGTCCCACTTCGTCGACGACGACCTACTATTATATATTTTCAAAACCAAATGCCAATGAAAGTAAATAATTTGTTGTTTACATATTTCTAGAATAGAGTTACTATTGAAGTACTAAAGCATGAACATATTCTGTGAATTCCAGGTTCCAGAGTTCAGTCCAAAATCAGGCGTTAAAATTGCAATAACAGATGCTCAGTTGCAATCCAACAATGACGAGTTGGACCAGGATCGTGTGAAGAAAATCGTAGCTGACCTCCCGTCGCCTTCGAAACTAGGCAACTTAAAGATCACGCCATTGGACTTTGAGAAAGACGATGATACTAACTTCCACATGGACTTCATTGTTGCCGCTTCGAATCTTCGTGCTGCGAATTACAAGATACCCCCAGCAGATAGGCATAGGTCAAAGCTGATCGCAGGCAAGATTATTCCAGCCATCGCAACTACTACGTCAGTGGTAGCTGGCCTCGTATGTCTGGAGCTTTACAAACTGGCTCAAGGCTTCAATACGTTAGAAGTCTTCAAAAATGGCTTCGTAAATCTTGCCTTACCATTCTTTGGATTCTCTGAGCCAATAGCAGCCCCCAGTAATGCATATTATGATAAACAATGGACCTTATGGGACAGATTCGAAATAAGAGGTGAAATTACGCTGCAACAGTTCCTAGATTACTTCAAGAATGAGCACAAGTTGGAGATTACGATGTTGTCTCAGGGTGTTTGTATGCTATATTCGTTCTTCATGCCCAAAGCGAAGTGTCAAGAGAGACTGAATTTGCCAATGTCAGAGGTGGTCACAAAAGTGTCAAAGAGAAAGCTAGAGCCTCATGTGAAAGCTTTAGTCTTTGAATTGTGTTGCAACGATGAAGATGGCAATGATGTAGAAGTACCGTATGTGAAGTACACCCTGCCTTAGTGCTGATAGTGGTCCACGAGCCTTCCAAGTGCGGCTGGTGATCAAGCCGGCTCTACACGTTGGCCCCAACTCCAACGTGTTGTTACATAGCGAGCGTTGAGCATATTTCCTACGAACGCCAACATTGGCCATTATCGTGTTGGGGCCAACATGGGGAGCCGGCAGTAGTGCGTAGGTGCGGCGCTCGTCTACGGAGTCTCAGTGAAATGGACGCAATTTGCAGTGATACTGTGTGATTTATTCGTGCTTTCGCGCTTCTGTCGACGTTAAATTCATATATTTATATATTAGTTTGTTTGCTCATTCTGTCTCATCAGCTAGGCATTTCGTTTTGATTAATTAATTTTAGTTTTATTTCGGTTACACTGGAATTTTTGTACACCAAATTCAATATTTTTAACTTTGAATTCAGATGGTTCTGTATATGGAAAAGAAATAAATAAAATTTGAGCATGTTTTCTTTTATTTAGACCTATGTATTTTATTCTGACAACCTTTCTGATGATAAATTTAATTCGCCATTTATGGACTACTAGAGTTGAACCCTGGGCTGCGCCGCGGGTCAACCTCTAGTCCGTGCTTGTTGTTTAAAAAGTAGGCGTTAATACAGGCTACATTAAACAAAATTTTTATGTTAGTGCTATTTGCACCCGGAAAATTCACTTAATTTTATATCGCAAACTATACGATCTCCTGGCATGAGTATATAATTGTCCATTTTTGGCATTAAAACTAAATTTAAACAAAATTACAATAAAACCGGTCCAGTATTCCCAGCAGTTTTGCTTGAAAACTGAATAGAAAGACATCGAGTTACTATCGCATTTTTTATAGACGATGAATTTTTATATCTATAAACTTGAGAAATGATTGGTCTCGTCCAAACTTTCATCCTCTATTTCAAACCGTCCTAGTTTTATTTATCTATCTCCCGTCTATGAAAACTACAAAAAGAGTAAAAGGACCAAAAGAGCATAAATGACAAAAAGAGCAAAAAGGACAAAATTACAGAAATGACCAAAATGGCAAATCACAAAGAAAAACAAAACCTATCCCACTTTCTGGGATAACCTTTACATAAATCTATCCCATTATCCGGGATAAAAAGCATCCCTTGTCCACCCTCGGTATTAAAATTATATATATATACCGAATCTCAGCTAAATCGGTCCATTAGTTTTTCCGTAAAAGCATAACAAACAGAGAGACAAATATGTTTTTATCACGAAAACTATCCCATTTTTCGGGATAAAAAGTATCCTATGTTCATCCTCGGCATCGAAAATATATATATACTGAGTTTCAGCCAAATCGGTCCAGCAGTTTTTCCGTGAAAACGGAATAGACAGACAGAACGAGTTACTTTCGCATTTATAATATTAATAGGGATGTTTATAAGAGTTAACTGTAGTCGCGAAATTTATTCATACAAATTATGAAAGGTAGAGGTAAGGACAACCCTCTATACATGTCCATCAAAAGGTATTAAATTAGTGGCGCCACTGTAACTAGAAGGTAATAACTCCGCACACTTTAATCTGGACACGTTCCCCAAGAGACTCAGAACGACCATGTTCACGGTCGTGATTTTTCCCGTTGGACTTGCTTGCGGGCGTTACTATCATAAACTCTAGAGCGACGTATTATGGAGCGTTGATGTCATTTACGACGAAATACACAAATGTCATTAGTTGATTTGAAAATCGCGCCTTTTTCAATGTCAATTGATAGAGAGAATTAATGATCTGTGGTCAACGCCCACTTCGACCCAGCTCTTGATATGAGTCGTTGTGAGCGAAAATAATGACGTTTTTGACACGATCATAACGACTATGGTCTCCATGTGGAACGGCAGATGCAGCATGTTGAGCGTTGTGAGATACTGCAGGAACGCGCCCTTTGTCTCACTGTATAGAGACGGAGTGAACTTATGTAGTATAGAGCTAAGTGGTTACATCATCAATGGACATTTGCAACACCAAAGTTGTCAACAATGTAAATCCATTATACGACTATGTAGTATCCTAGGTAGGCCCAGATAGGGTATAGACGGTCTTTGTCTAATCTACTATACCGTTCTGGTCGATTCCCGACTTATTATTTATACTCGTCGTTGGAATATTCACATATAACCCCAATCAGATGGTTCTCCTAACTTTACCCTCCCTAATACAAACTTGTTATTTGTGTACACATTCCACATAAAGGCAAGTTCCACATTTAAACCAAAAACTTCAATTGGGTATTTTTTTTAAAGAATAAGTGGACAGATCATATATATTTTATCACAAACTGTTAGTGACGTCATACGCGCGGTCGGTGTTTTCGGTCCTCGTATAAAATAAAGATAGTTTGTTATAAAACATATATGATCTTTCCATTTATTATTAAAAAATGATTCAAATACCCAATTTCATTAATCATTTATTTCTACAGCAAGAAATAAAACAACCAAACTGCAGTACATATCTGTTTATTGATTTAAAAATGTATGAATGAAACAATTAAAAATATATCACTTTTGTTCGACGGAAAATCTTTGGGAGTACTTAAAATATACGAGACCAAGCATTTATAAAAGTTTATATCAAAATTTAAGCGTAATAAATTCATTTGGCAAATATAAATAGTCAAAGCATTTTGCTATAGCATTCCTGTTCTAACTCTTTTTTGACATTGTAAAAAAACTGTTTTAACGTAGGTTGATCAAAAAAAAAATATCCAGTTCCTTCCTTACTGACTGTTCATTCGAACCCAGGAAAACGTACGATTAATAAACTATATACGAAATTCGAAAAACCTGGTATTTTATATTACCTTAAGATGGTTGAGAAAACCGTTATGTTATGTCTCTTACAAAATATCGCTTGGAAAAAAGCCTTAATATTTTCAAATAAGTTAACATTTGCATACTCGCGCTGCCCACTTCCCTGTTTGCTGTCGTAAACACGGATATAATGTAAGGAAGAGGTGAGAACACATTTTTCTTTTCAAATGAAGATGTATTCTTATTAATACTAACGAGGCCAGTAAAAAAATGACGTCTAAAAATAAGAAATTATATCCCAGACCAAAACTGGATATCATGTCACGTAATTTGTATATAAATATGACTTTAAAATAAAATAAAATATATTCGTTAAGTCTTTAAAATAAAGTTATTCAAGTAGTAATAATACAGATTTTCAATGGAATGACTCATCATTTAAGAATACAACTAAAGGTTATGAAGATGGCAGCACCAGCACCGATAGTTACGCTACGTAGGATTATATCAAACTATAATGACAATTTACATAATCAGCGCGTTCCACTAGTAGCTCACAACGCCCAAAATGCTCCGTTAGCCGTTCCACAAGGCGACCGCGGTCGTTGTGGTCGTGGCGAAAACGTCACTAATGACGTCATCATTTTCGATCACACAATGACCCATGTCAAAAGGTGGGTCGAATATGCATCCATAAATTACGTCACGACACGTTAAGGGAGGGGTCCTAAATTTCGTGACGTCACATATCAAAAAATGTTAACAAAAAACTTCAAAATATTTTCATCTCTATCTGTATGAGCATAGCGTTTGAATTATTAATAAATAATTTAAATGGAAATAAACTAATTTATTATAACTTCTTGATGTAATATTGCAAAATATGCGCTGTCACACTAGGGAGGGAAGAGTCTCACGAATGTGACAAGGACGGGGAGGTGTCAAAAATCATGAAATTCGTGTGACGTAATTTATTGATGGCCCCTAACTACTAGCGCAATATTGTCTTTTACTAGCGATTTTCTTAAAACTAACCTAAAATGTTACTAGAATAAAAAAATTGGCAATATTATAAAAAGGCCTCACAATTAAAATTTTCTTAATGAGCTACCTAAACGGAGGATGCGATGTCGCACATTTATAGTTATATATTCAGGGTCGCGAAGACTGTTGGTGAAGAACTCCATACATCTCTCATTATTTCCTATTTATTATTATTTCATATTTCATTCAGGAAACAAGTTAACCTTACGCAACAATGTATGTCCTAGTTTACTCTATTATAAATAGTAATCTGCTGTCCATGTATGTCATTAGGTTTTTTACCATTTTCTTTTTCTCTTTTCATTAATTGGTAACAATTAGATAAGTTCTTTTGAGTGCATCAGGTTGCCTGCAAGAGATCGCTTTTAGCGATAAGGCCGCCTTTTATTTACCTATAGTCGACGCATTTTAAACTGAGTCGTCGGGCAACAATAAATGTCACTGACAGTAGGAGTGTGCACGCAATGCAACCCGCTATCGGTACTTAGCTACCTGCGCACGCGGGGTCGATGCGTCATCGTGACCTTCATTAGCACTCCGACTCCTGATTGGTCGTTAAGAGTAAGGGTTGTTGTTTTTCTATAAATACAAAATTTTTTGTTACGACACTCACCTCTGATAATTAACCTACAGGAAAGGAAGATGACACAGATGGGGAAGATACGGATGAGGATTTTTGAAGAAATAAGAAATATCCCTAGAAAAGATAACAACGACCCTTTTCAGGGCCACATTACGATCTATACAGTTTCTCTATGATTACGTCGAAACAAGCATTTTATTTTACAAATTAAAAACTTTTATTTTCGCGAAAAATTATTCCTATTAATACTTAACAGAATTTAGCATATCGATCGTACTTATCTCGTTATCGATATGCACCTCTACAATTCTTACGCACATCACTACACCTCTCCATAAGACCTGTAAGTGCGGGGGAGACAGATAATATGATATATGACCCGAAGCCTCAGTTCATAATGCGTCGACTATAGTATGTAAATACTGTATTTTGTGCATTTTTGTAATTCGTGTTTTAGTAAACAATAAAGTGTTATATCTATATATCTATTTCCGTGTTTGAATAGTTACGACGACTACCAATCAGTCAGTGAAGCTAAGACACCATTGTATTCAGTCTTAGAATTGTTGTTGTAGAAAAAAAAAGTTATAAAATCGAGCGGTGTATAAACTTACCCCATTGACGCTTCCCCGCCTTGATTATAAATTAACAGATTTTTTATACTACAAGTCTTTATTACACAAATCCAAACAAAACAATTACGAATGTTTCACAAAGAATTAATTTAACTACAGATAAGGTGTCGTACATAAAAAAATTGCAAGCATTGATCTTAATTTATGAAATATTTCCGAAACGAAATGATGTTTTGTGATACTTCGTAATATCTGTACAATGCTCAGTAATATACAAATAAGAAACTGTGGCCTATAGCTTAATTACAACATATTTATATTCGGCTATTTTCGGATAATAAAATCAGTGTCATTACAGTGCTCGTTGGGTTTGGTATTTCTTACATTTTACCCTTCCCTCCCACACTAAAACTGTATACACACCACACTATCATTGTTAAGATTTGTGTAATACGAATTTGTGGAAGTAAATTGTTTCAATTTATGTCTTCAAAAATGTGGTGATACGCGAGCGAGATAGAGTACTCCATTTAGGTAGTCCCTTAAATGCTCCAAGCTGAATATTACATCGTTGGTTTCTTATAAAGCATTTAAAACTATTATAATTTAAAGCTAACCAATAACAACTAGCTAATATATTAAACTATACTTTTGCACATGATGGTATAATAACAGCTATTTGTAGAACCAACATTATTAAACGACAAATGGAATATCATCTCAATACTTTAATGCAGCCTTTCTCAAAGTGGGCGATAAGGCCCTGCCTTGTGGGCGCTAGAAACATACAGGGAGACACGGCGAAGGGTGTAAGGTGAAACCGGCAATGCGTTGGCAACGTCCATAGGCGACAATAATTCACCGTCCACCAGATGGGCCATCTGCCTGTTTGCTTCTTTCAGGCAATAAAAAATGGAAGGTTTCAAAGCAGTTCCAGATCTAGAGAGTGTTAACTGATTTCTGTTTTTTTGATATACTAAATAAAAACCACTATCCCAAGTGATGCAATAATTGAGATTGTGATTTTTCGATATAGAGAATTTAAAAAAGTAGGGGGCGCTTTAAAGTAATTTGCTTTCAAAGTGGGCAGTGGGCGAAATAAATTTCAGAACCTGTGCTTTAATGCTTTACCATCAAAAAAGTTCTGTTTTGTTATTTGAAAAACATCAGTCATCAAACATGTAAAAAAAACTAATATACTACAACACCATCTATGAGAAAGTAGATAAACTGAGGTATGCAAAAATTACTTAATAATTCATCTTTTCTTCATATAAATGTTAGTCTGATTTAACTTCTCCAAATGTTAGTATAATGATTGTAGCATAGGTTATTTTAGTGCATTATAAATAATTATCCTACCAGGCACTTATGCTTCGGAAGCGAATAATTTACAACCATTATTTCTTTTATAAACGCTTATTACATAAAAAACATTTACAACGACATTTGGATTTTCAACTGCGTTGTTACACACAGTTGTTATAATTATATAATTTACAATAATTTAGACATATTTAAACTTAAATATTATTAATAGCTGCTCATAAACATGGTATAAAAATATTAGGAATCAGAATCGATCGGTAAAATGTATAATTCAAAATATAGCTTATATAGTTAGACTGTCTCACAGATCATTAATTTTGGCTTTTTATCATTTTCTTATCCAACATATATATTTATAGATGACATCAGTGAAAAAATTGAAACAAGAAATATAATTTTTGATTGATTTGCTCTAAAAATGTGCTAAAACACCTTTTAGACCAAATCAGTTAGAAACCAAAAGAAAAACGAACCATAGCGCCATCTACTTATGTAGGATGTGCCCTTTTCAGAATAACTCATTTACTGGTCGATTGTCATTCCCAGTATTTTTCTTCTATACCATAAGATTTGGATTTATAAATATATACAAAAATATAGTCATAAAATATTTACTATACCTTTTTGAATCATTAAAACATAAAATAGTCCAACTTATTGCGTTTAGAAAGGTGGAATTTAAAATATATTACGACTTTTTTAGTTAGTAAAACATGTTATGAGCAGCCAATACAAACAATTAACAGTCGATTTCTGTAATCTATTGATATTTTACATTTATTTGCAATAAGAAAAAAAGCGACATCTATATAGGATTATAACAAATTCGTAACCATCAATTGCCACAATATCATGTCGTGCATAAGTTTAAAACTTGGTCTATACTAAACTTGTGATATGAAGCGAGAGCCTACATCTGTACATATGTGCGGTGCGCAGTTATTGCCTCGTATGTAGTATCTATCTGGGGTGATCTGTAGCAGTATGGAACGATTAGAGAAACCGACTGGTAACAAACGGCCTGTGTTGCTTATAGGTCATATCTCTCAGCCCAGCAGTGGGCGAAGAAGCGTGGGAAACACGCGGGGGGCGGAGGCGAGGGTCAGCGCCATGGGCGACGCCGGGGGCTCGGCACATAGCGAGTGCGACTGACCGCCACCGATTTGTCGCCGCTAAAAGTCTCTGCAACCCAGAAAATATTAAAAGCTCTTTAATATCGTGAAACTCATTACACGATTATAACGTTTTCATATACAGTGTAAACTCCACGTAACGTCACTCGATTTAACGACAAACTCCCTTAAGCATCGAAATCATTTGGCTTTTGTTGATTTAGCTTGTCTTCCATATAATGATACACTCTATATAGCATTACACCCACTCTCAATAACGACAACAATTAAGTAATAAAAAGTACCTTTTAAGCTGTGTACGTTCTTTTATCGCTTTATTATCCTAGCTCGTAATAAACTCGACTGTCGGCCCCATGCATACCGAAATTTCTAAGTACTTCCTTTATCACCAAGATACCTCAATATCGCAAAATATGAATAAAATAAGTAAAAAGTTACAACAAAATTACTGGTGCTGCAAAAGACGTCAGACATAGGTAACAATGTTCTCTCCATTTAACGACAACTCTCTAAAACGCCACAAAATGCACTGGCCCTTCAGTGTCGTTATATAGAGGTTACACTGTATATTTAAACTACAGTGTTACTATTATAAAGTAAATTATAATTATCATACAACATTTAATACAATGTATGCTTGCTCTTGCTCTCACTAGGGTTTAATCTGCAACGGAGCCGCGGGGTAAACTCAAATTTAATATAAATTTTATATCGAATAGAAAAATGAATACATTTTTCAAACAATTGACGCTTAGTGCATGGTTTACGATAATGGCCTTAAGTCGATATTGGACGGTCGACTTCTTTTAACATTGATGAATCAACCAGAGTGATCCAAATAAATATAAGCCTGAATCATTCAATGTTATTGAATGACCGTCGCGTCCTTTTAGCTCTATGCCTTTCAACCAAGTTTATCGATCCGCCCAATATCAGCATTACGCGTTCACTTTTCAAATAGTTTGTTTCCGGTCTGGGCGTACTTCTATTTATCTGTATGTTGATAGCACCCTCGCGATGAAGGGTTACCCTAGTGCATAATAGTATACAAAATAAAGTAATAGACAAAAAATCTAGCAGATGAGGCGCGTATTTATGGTTTACTTATAATGCAGTATCGAACAGAGAAATTTTCTAGCGAAAGTTTGCCAGTGCTCTAAGTCTTGGTGATCCTATAAAGCTAAGTTAATACGAGACTAGCTAGAACTCCACATTTCTTGAAAATAGTCACTCTAAATCCACTGCTACTCAAAATGGATTGGATAGCTTCACACATGCTTCCGTGTTTCTTAACATAAGGCCGGTTCTTATATCTTACCGACCATTTACTTGCGTTACTATCGGTTAAAATTTGACCGATGGTAAGGTAAGTGAATGAATAGTAAGATATTGGAACCAGCCATAAGGCAGAAACATTTCTTGCACTGAGTCCGTAACTTGATAACTTGATTTTAGACTTAAAAGATGCTTTGATATAAAAAAAAACTCGTAGGAATTTAGCAGAACCTAGTAAAAATAAGTTAATATCAGGCAGGAAAGCAACATAAATAATCACAAACACATGCCCATGCTCAACATGGCAAATTAACGACAGAAGCTGGCAACATTCTCTACATGTTCAGTGTTACCATAATTCGACTGAGTCATGAGGGACGTCGCGGACGAGCGTTTGTTGCGCGCCGGCAACGACCCGCTGTAGCTTTGCGACATTGTGTCCCTGATTTATACACTTATCATTATTACACGAAGTTAAAAAACCTACGGCTAATTAAGGAGGTACCTAAATGAAGTACGTCATATCGCTAGCGCATCATCACATTTTTGATAAAAATTGACAGAATCTACAGACGACAAATCTGTATTCTACTTAGCAATAATTTTCATCGAGACAAAGCTCCATACACAAAAACACCACAAAAAATATTTTTCATATATAGAAAGAAATGTATATGAAAAATATGTAATCTATGTAAAACATTTTTAATTTTTGTGTAGCTCCGTTTAGGTAGGTCCTTAAGGCGGCCTCTGTTATTTGTGCTTTTTCTTACTACCCATTCATTTACCTGACGCTGGTTAAAATTTGACATAAACTCCATACAAGTAATGTCATTTTTCTACCAATGGTAAGATAAAATTATGTATGGTAAGATATCAAAAATCAAAAAAGATAAATGCGCTTCGAGTCAAGTTAATTCCGTGAGTTTGCGCAGGTCCAGTTAAATGTTAACGTTTATTACACCTTACGATGTGTTGTGCGAAGGAGATGGCTTGCGAGACCGGATAGCGCCGAGCGAGAGAGCAACACTCTCTCAGCGCCGTCTGTGAACCTTATAACTGTGTTCTGCGCAACGATGTGTACGAACTTCAAGTGCGCATTTAAGTTATGCCCGTACTATACTGAACGTTAACCTGATTGTTCTCAAGTCCCAAATCCAAACTGAATGTCAGCAATGAGATTCTTGCCATTTGCTCTTCTGTGTGGGTATTACTGGCATATGTAGATTCGTTCCGATATAGAGTTGAAGTCTGGCACAGACGATCAGGCGTTATTTCGCAGACTTCAGATAGAGTATCTAACGATTACATTTTGCGCTAATTATACAAGTTATAATAAATTAACATTTAACGATTGTTGCAAGGAATTGTAGGTAATATTGTAGATACTAAAATGTTTATTTCTAATTTAAAGTGAAATATATTCAAAACATTTCGCCATAAATTGCTTGATATTAAAAAAATATACCATAATCATACATACGTCTGTCTGAATGTTTTTGTAGGGGGCCTAGCGGCGATGGACCGTCGCCTACCGCGGTCGGCGGCGATCATCGCGCAACGTTCGCCCGGCGTGCTAGCGACGAAAGTGTCGTGAAGTGAGTAGCAAGCCGCTGTTATCTGCAATATTTGTGTGTTAACTGACATTGGATGAAATCGTACAGAACAGTGTAGTCTATTTAAAGCTACAAAGTCAGTTAGTGAAGTCGCGAAAAAAGCAAAGATTAATAGTGAACATCATACATGTGGCTAAGGGTTGAGAATTTTTTTATTGCATGAGTTCAGCAGACAGGCAGACGACCCACCTGACGGAAAGCTGTTACCATCGCCTATGGACATTTGCAACACCAAAGGCGTTACAAATGCGCTGCTGCTCTCTTCAGGGAGACTGGAACTGGGCCGCTAATACCGGAACACAACTCAAGGTTGTTATGGCGGAATACTTTATACCAAGTTTGGTAGCCATCCAAATGGGCAAATACCCTACCGACAGGCTGCCCGGCGGCAGGAAACTATATTCTTTCTCGTCGTATAATCATGTAAGGATACGTTAGTCAGATCTGGAAATAACGTAATGATGGTTTCTATGAGTCAAGTGGCGAGATATTAGCTCCTAAAATTATGAAAATTGTTAGCCCTTCTAACTTTTAAACTATGAATTTGAAAATTATGAAACATTTGGTACAAAAAATACTTTAAAAAATTGATTTGAAGAACATCCGATAAATAGTTTTTGAAATATTTATATTTTCGATTGAATGCTTTATTATGGTCCCGATGCCAAATTACGAAAACTGAGGACGTTTGCGACCTCTACGAAAGCTTTCGTTATGCACGGATACCCAAGTATTTAGGAACCATTTTTTTTATACTGTGGCGGGCGATGGTGGAACGATCTAATTAGTTTAAGGAGTTTTAGAAGACTCCAGGAGAAAAAGACACGGACAGATACATTTTAGAAAGAGAGAGAGAGTAAATAAAATAATAACGAAAAGATCGAAATTATGAATTCCAGAACATTCTTCCGGATATATAAGCAGCGTAAGGCGCGCCTACCAGGGAGTTCAGTTGAAGACAGCGAAGCGACTAGTGCGATACGAGAGAATTGGAAGAGAAGTTTAATAGAATATAGTGACAAGTTTAGAGAGTTGGAAGAAGAGTTTAGTAGAAGATTGTGATAAGTTTAATGGGCAATTAAGTGGAGGTGGAGTTTAGCATAGTTTAAAAGGAGATCCAGAAGCAAGCTACTCGCGGTAAATTCGGAGGCGAGAACTGCAGCAGCAGGAGGTGGCCTACGCAATATCGGTGACGGTATTGTGTGTGAGACATCTTATTGTTCGTTAGTTGTGCGTGTAGGGGGCAACCCTGCGGAGAACAATCACGTACGGCTGTGTAAGTTAATAAAATAATTTAGTTTAAAAAACTGGTGTTTCCTTCAAATCCCAAGTGCGTACCTCCGCTCGCCCGTAACAATATTTTGCGACAGTCACACATGATTTAAAATTGTTTTCAATCACTATTCAATGGGAATGACGACTAAAGATGTAACATCGTACGCGGTTAATACAACTGAAATACAGAAAAGTCACTAAAGACTTGCTTCACGAGTTTACCTGGGGCCCAATTCTTCTATTTAACCTCTTGGCGTTGTGAAGATACTCAAAGTACTATTACATTGCGATAGTGTAAAAAATTCGTATTTTACTAAATCCACAATATCTTCTCGATATCGTCGTGGCAGAACAATAGTAGAAAAATTAGTATTACCATTAGCAGAAATGAAGTTAGCCGAAAATTAAATACTGAAATTTATTGACTGAAAATTTTAAACAGTGCCGTGCCACGCCACTGGAATTAACATTGTAGAAGCGAGAGATAGAGGTTAAATGATACTTCAGATGGCAGAGAGCAGTATTTACTCTCGAGTGCTGATGTGAACTGAAGTGAAGTAATTTATTTTAGAAACGGTAACCTTAAGTACAAATATTAACAAGTCATACAGCTAGTACAATGTATAGCACAATGTGTGAGCGGGACGGATGATGTGCGAGTGAGATAGAGAAACTATTAATATGTGTGCTCCCGCGTTGCGCTAGCCAGTAGTTTGTTATCAACTGCGATGACTAGCTCCCACAACGAGAGACGAATGTCCAGCGATTTTGACGATAGTAATAGCAGAATTAGACCCCTATATGTATTTTCACATCACATCCTACGTAAATTTCCACGTTATGGTATAAAACTTACCCTAATATTTTTTGTGAAAATCGGCTTGTCATACAAGATTGACGATGGGGTAAACTGTTTACACATTTCATAATATACAAGGAGAAAAATAATTATGTTAATTTATTGAATAATTTAGCATTAAAAAAAATTGCTATCAAGTTACAATTTAAAATCTTACGTGCAAATTGAGATGAAAGTCCGAAAACGTCTATAAGCAAATATAGTGAAGGAATAAAAATTATTTAAATTGAATATAACTCTAGCAACAATTAGCGTAAAGTATCAAATTAATCATATAGGTATATAGAAAGAAGGTAATAAAGTGCAACCATAAACAGAAACAACAAGCAAAAGCCCAAAACCAAACAATCACCTGCTGTATCAAACGCCTGTGCAGGTCTACGTCAGCGCCGCGAATGCCCTCCCGATCTTGGTGCAGTTCCAGCGCGCAAAGCAACGCGTCTTTGATCGTCTGCACCGTACCCTGGACCCTTTCAGTCCGCATCAGGCGGCGGACCAAATAACCTTTCGCGTACGCAACTATTTTAGTCGCCGCGGAGCACTACAATTTTTAGGTTATACATAAAAGTCTCGGTCAGAATATACATAAAATTGCGTATGAAAATAAACACAGGGGACAGCAGTCCACTCGAAACTGAGAATGAGAAAGTAAATAAGATTTAAGATACATCAATTGTATAACTTAATTGTGGAGGAGAAAGGGAAGGTAAAAGAGTGGACGAATTACCAGCTGATTTTATATTTAAGTCCATATATATAAAAGAAACAAAACGTTTACTTGTCAAACTTAAAACGTTTACTTGTGACACATACAAATCAGATGAAATTGACAAATGAGGTTGTCATCCAATATTTTGATTTGCTCAAAGTAATATTGACATGTATCACAATGCATCAAATGTTATTCTACAGACGCATTTACAATTTTTGACGGGTTTTGAAAACGGGTCTCAAAAATGCAGAATAGTAAGGCATATAGATGTATATAGTTAAAGGATCACAAACATTATTAAAAATAGCTCAATAACAATTTAACCATATTGTTCGAAATGATGCAAGATCATATTTGAATAGAGATAGCAATACAATAGAACAGGGACATCAAAATACTAAGGATGGTAATAGAGAAAAAGGTATGAAATGAACAAAGAAACTATTAAAACTGTAAAAGGAAGACTTGATTACATATATATTTTAATATGAGATAAGGACCGACAGTAAGATGTTTTAGTTAAAAAGCGACATATCTAGGTTTTACAAAACACCACCCATGTAAAGCAAATTATTTGGGGTAAAAAAAACAGATTACAATAGGAATAACATTTAAATTAAAGCTGAAACTTAGACTGGACAACCACGTGAATATCTAAAAGATGGTAATTATAAGATCATTTATCACAATCATATTATCTTTTGCTGAAGATTTATTATTTCGAATTAATATTCCTAATTAGAATTTTCACTATTCAAATATTTACCTCTCTGGGTGATGGTTGAGCACGAACAACTTGTGATCTCATTGTTTTTATTGAATTTTGTATAGATTTCTCCATATTGCTTATAGCACTATCAGTGGATCGAGAAGGCACTGTTGTTGGCATTGGATTTGTTTTCATAACAGTTAACTCTTTACTAAGATTTAAAATCACACTGTGATAGCTACCATCACTTTGATCAGATGGAAAAGAGACATTCAAATCCGCCATCGTATCGTTCGTTCGATCAGTTAGTATCGGTTCGTATTCAGGGTCGGAAGTTGCGCTAGTATCGTAATTCAATCTCCGTGATGTTGGATTTTTCCGAATTGGTGAATGTGTTCTTGTTCTACTGCCATCTTGGTTGCTCTGTAGCCTTGATTCAATTTTACTACCATTCATACTACGGCTTTTATTAGTTGTTTGCTTTTTAAGACTACCTGTAATATCCCTACTTTTTTTAAGGACATTGTCGCAATGATTAATGTAATTATTTGTGTCAGTAAGAGTAGAACTCGATGTGTCGCAGGTATTCTGATCTATATTATGGTTGATAAGTTGACTTAGGCTGACAGGTCCACGCTGAACCTCCTGACATTTGTCAACCCAAGCCTCATTCGATTCAACAGGAGAATTGGGACAAATTGTCTTCAGCTGTTTATAAAGCAAGTTATTTTGATCTTCAAACACTTGTTGAAGCAACATTTGCTCTCGTTTCTGTTTTTCTACCAAACTCGCCATTTGTAACAGTTGTTGTTTTTGAATTTTTTCATAAAGCTCCCTAACTCTAGTTGCAGGGTCTTCAGATTCAGAAATCAGTGTGGTTTGTTTTGGAGACTGTTCTTTATTAACATTTTTTGGAGATAATGGTCTAGGAGCTGCATGATTAGTATTACCATTTCTTATTGGACTTGCAGCTTTATAAGGCCTTTGAATAGGGTCAGATTTGGGCAACACTTTAGGTGAATTTGTCTTTTTAGTCCTATCCACAGTTACAGATCTCGCTCTGGGTTGGTTAATTTGATGTTTTTTATTAATGGGAGTATTAACGTGAACCCTACTGGCATTCTTATTCGTAACATTCGGTATTTTCTGTTGTTTTAGCTCCATAGCCATTGAGGACCATTTGACTTTAGCACTTTCTAGATCCCAACTCCTGCGTTTTTTACCCGGGGAAGTAAGATTGGAAAGAGACTCGCTCATTGAAATACAGCTCATCTCAACCCCAGTACTCTGAGATTGTACCTCTAAGTGTGCTAAAAGTTGAGGACTCGGCTTTAATAGTGTATATGAGCTTTGTCTGGTCAATGGTTGTATTTGGCAGTCCTTCATGCTCTCACTATATATATCTATAAGTGAACCTGTGAAACTTTTAGAACTTATTGATGAAGGACCATCTTGATGTAAAGGTAAATCTGCATCATACAATTGATCAGACAGTTCTTTTTTAGGTTGAAACAATGATAATTCAATATCATAATGGACATTACTAACAGTCTCATATTCAGTTAATAATTCCTTTTGTTTCTTAGGGGAATCATAATCTCTTTCAGGTAAATCAATCGGTAGAGTAACATTTTTGAGTGTATCAACCGTTTGATTTGTGACAAACTTTAATGGATTTATTACTGTTGTGTCCAATTTCTCTTTATCTACGAATTTAGTCACAGGAGATTGAATTTTGTGGACTGAACCATTTATTGGTGAATCTATATCATCTATTTTGTTAACATTGATAAAATTATTGATGTTAAACCCTGCTTGGATTTCTTCTATAGGTGTTTCATCATTCTGTTCTGAATCTGGAAGCTCAGGTGCATCAGTTTTATCACTGGATTCTGTGTCACTATCAATGTAGTAGGGTTGCAGCTGTGCTATTCGTTTTTCAACCTCTTTAGCCAGAAGCTTGTAGTACTGCATCTCCTTTCTGCACTCTTTTGACAGCTGAAAGTGTAATGATTATGTTATTTTTGTTTTTGTATACTGATTGCATAAAAATAAAACATTTAAGTTGACGGAAAAGGTTCAGTATAATAATCAGGTTACAAATAAAATAATCAGTTTCTTTATAATATTTCTGAAAAGTCCCTAGTTTTCATAATTGGCATATTATATATTTCCCATTAGTCGACATGTTAATATGACCTTTATGATTTACATAACTTATGAAGAGTAGTATATCAAAATATTACTTTTACACAATCAGGTTTTCATTTGGGAAACACAACATAAATGGTTGTTCACCTTCAAATGTAACTTCATCATAATTATATCTAATTATAACAAAAAACTGTTTCAATAATTGATGAAAAATCTCTTCAATCAACAACAAGGTACAGGACATTTTGAACCATAACAGGACTTGATCGTTTCTGTAATGTTCAATAGACATGTTTGTACTAATGTTAATCATAGCCTCATATGCTAACAGACCCATTATCTACAGGAAATTTATGGATTTTCTTTGATAAAACTCTTCTATGTTCATCTCTGATTACCAACAAATGTCAATACCAAATTTCATGAACAACAATTGACACATAAGCTTGAGTAAATGAAGCAACTTATTTATTGCAATTCACAATAATATATTGCAATGGTTATACCTACAAAAATAATAATACTGTACATATGCATAGTGTATTTAAATTATAAACCAATTTTCTACCTTTACACAGATATTATATTTATTGAATTTAGAAGAAGTGTAAGTAGTTTAAAGCAATCTCAGGCTTATAAATCACCAAGCCTAAATCAGAACCTCCTATGACACAAGTTTGAAATTTAAAAGATGTTTTCAAATTTTAGAATAATATTTTTTGTAGGACTTAAATTTAAATTCAACTTTAATGTGCACTACAATGTTTTTTTTATATATTAAGTAGGTTTGCATTTGACCATGATCACGTCCAATGCCGGACGATGATGCGGTCGAAGATAGAGCACACTTACCTAGATAGTACCTATTCACACAAAACTTGAAGATTGTATATTATGTTAGTAAGTTGTCATTCCTTTAAGGAATATTTTATTATTTATTCTTTTCTCTTTAATAAATATCCTGTACCAAGTGTTTTTTTTTAAATAGTACTATATTAATTCAGTTATACAAATAAGCCTACTTGATTAAATAATTGAATATTATGAATGACTGAAAAATATCTTGAATACCAAGAATAAATATGTGCATGTGATGTATGACAGTTTTTGGAGTTACATATTAAACCTTAATAAAGAGAGTATTTTATAGGACTTTAAAGCTTAATTTGTCATAGGCAGATTTCCGATAGAAAAAAAAGCCTGAAGCTTAGGGCTTCAAATGTATTATGTTCAAATAAGAAATAAATTTGTGTTCATTTAAATTTGTTTTTATTCCTATATATCATAATTACGATCTAACTTTTGTTTCTTGTGTTTTAATATAATTTTACTTTTATATATGCCGTTTTATTTGTTCATTTCCAAAATATTATGCAATGTTACAAATATAAATTAGAATTAGATTACAGTCATCATGGCTAATTTAATATATTTCAATTAAATTTAATTTACCAAAATAATGCGGATAACGAACCAGACCAAATAATTTTGTTTGAAAGGCATAAAACTAAAAGGAAATTATGGTATTCAATGATATTGAACAATTCAGTATTAAGTTTATATGGATCTCTTTGGTTGATTCATCCGGGGTGAAAGACAGATATAAATCTTTTAATATTAGCTAAAAGAACAAATAATTGAATTAATAAATAAATAAATAATCTGCAGACAAAAACACAGATTGTTATATCTATCACACTCGTGTTATAGGTAATATACAACAGAGTATATGGTGACTAGGACCGATCCCAGACACCCAGACCATAGTAAATAATGGAGATTTTTTTTAACCAAAATTTACCATATTTACCATACAAGGAATTGAACCTGGAGCCTCTTCATTGCAGTGAAATAGGCTGACAAAGCCCACTCAAGCACAGAGGGTGGTTGAGGTTGAGGTGGTTGGAAGGAGATGAAACATAATATAGACAAGTTTTTATAGTAAAAATCTTAGTTAATGTATAACAAATTGTTATACCATACCCATATTGTAAAAGAAATGTTCACAATAAAATTACACAAAATAATCACTTTTCTAAAACTACACAAAAATCATTTATATAAGTGTAGGTATTATGATAGATGCCTGTCGCTTAAACACACTTTTGAAACAATAAAGAAAATTACACTCGGCGACAAAAAAATCTGACATCACCTCCAACTTCCTTCATTCTAGATCAAATAATTTAAAATTCAGATAATACATATAACAATGTAGGCATACTTACAACAGGCGGCAGCAACGGTACTCCATTTATCTTCATGCAGGAGACGTACTGTCCCGATTGTCTAACAGATTTTACATCCCACGGATCATTCATTATAAATAAATTACATCGAGTTAGCAACGACTAGAGAAGTTTTCTGCAAACATCGGTGTTACATCAATAATCACAGCCGGCACTTAAAAGTCTTCTCTGTACGGCTCAGCAATGCTTTTTAGCCTTGTAGCATTACATACACATATAACTTTCCAATAAAAACAAGTACATGATTAGTAAAAGTTTAAACTAAATAAATCGTATGTTTTGTTGTTACTCTGATTACGTCAGTTAACAAAAATTTAAGCCGGTGACAATATTAAAACTACATAGAATAAAACGTAAATTAGTTTTTTTTTAAGTTAAAGCATTTTTACTTTGTAATACTAAATGTTTTAAAACTATTTACTTTCTGATTAAAATGTATCGGCTCGTGAATAACTTGAATTTAAAAATTATCCTAACTGTTCTAATTAGCAACTTTCTATTGTCATGCTGCGGTTATTAGGATACCCAATTATATGTTCTTAAATTCTTCAATGCTTAAATTAAGGAACCAATTACAGATTTTTGCCTAATAATTTAGCAAATAGTGTGCTAATAAAACAGACTGTTACTTATATGTCAAACAAACTGTGTTGCCATGGAAACCAACGTCAATTTAATAAAATGAGCCTTATTTTAAATCCAAAATTAAGATATTTTTTGGCCGAAATCATCAAATATCATTTTGAGCGGCGATAGTCTCCGGAAAAGCCTTTTTCACTAAGCAGTTGAGATCTTCAAATTTTCGCCAACCCTTTTGAGTTGTGTCTTTATCATAAAAAATATTCATTTACAGTCATGCCTCATTTTTGGAGTTTGACAGGTGTTATAAGTAGAGTCACACGTGTTTGGAGATTTTTTTCGGCTTTTCCATACTTTCTGTGATTCTACAACTTGTGCTGTCTTATTTTATGTTGGTGGTGGTATAGATTAAGTCTTTAATTAGTGGTAAGTTCTATTATTCTAAGTATGTCGTATTCGGTGGGTGAAAAAGTCCCGCCTGACAGGGGGAGGAAATCCCTGGATGCCGCGATGGAAGAATTGTCTGCACTTTCGAATCCTACTACAGAGAAAACGAGACCAAAGCGCTCTGCAAACTGCTTGAATAGTACTCAGAATATTCCAGAAAAAAGACTTGCCCCCTCTTCTACAGCCGCCGCCTCAGTTCAACACACTTACACTCGTCCTGGTTACGAGGATAATTCGGACCTCAAATACATGGAGTCTGACTGTGGCCCTTTCGTAGTTCATGTAGCTCGCTCAGATCTTGATTCTGTACCATCCTCTAATCGCATGCGTACTCTCAAAATTGCTCAAACTATTTACAATGGAAAAGTGTCTGGGGTTGATGAAATTAAAAACATTGGTAGAAACAAAGCAGCCATTATTTTTAAAACCTACTCTGATGCTAATACCTTTATATCTAACCCTATTTTATCATCAAACAAGCTGACTGCAATTATCCCACGCTTCCAGGTTACACGAATGGGTGTAGTAAGACAGATCCCCCTAGACTGGTCTCTTGAAGACCTGGTATCATTTATCGAATGCAGATCAATGTCAACCATAGCAATTAAAGCTAGGAGACTTAATAAGAAAAGAAAGTGGATGGTGTAACAACTTGGGAGCCTACGGGTACTGTCGTTCTTACATTTCTTGGCCAAACATTACCCACACATATTTACTGCTGTAGTGTTTCCACTCCCGTACAAATCTATACTCTCCTACAATTCAGTGTTTAAAATGCTGTCGCTTTGGTCACATCCGTGATCAATGTAGATCAAATGCTCGTTGTTCTCGTTGTGCTGGCCCACATGAAGCTACTCTCTGTAATGTCCCGGAAGAAAATATTTCTTGCTTATTTTGTTCAGGAAGACATTCAGCTTCCGATCGAACTGCCCTGAACATGCCCGGCAAAGAAATATAAAGGCATTAATGTCTCAAGAAAATATTAGTTTTGTTGAGGCTGCTCAAAGAGTCCCCCGTGTTCGTACTTCTTTTGTTGATGTGGTCAATGCTTCCCAACCACAGAAACCGGTTTACCTTAGTAGATCTTTTACAAATCACATTAGCCCTGCCCCAACGTCCCTACCTAGTTCACATCTCTCAAATCCTGCTCCATCCACCTCATCATACAAAAAAACTGTTTTTATCCAAAGAAGTCCTAAATCAGTTCAGGGTAAATCTTATGATAGAGTAGCTCACAATAATATAACTTCTTCTCCTAATTCTTTATTACCAAATGGTTGTGCTCTTAGAGACTCTACTTCCACTAATGTTTCCCCCAATGATAACCTAGCTGAGCTTTTGTCAATGGTTTTATTTAATATGCTCACAAAATTTAATGATGTCCTACCGAACACTGTCCTGGAACAACTCCAGTTAATAATTACTTCTCTCATCAACTCTCTCCCAAAACAAAATGGCCAAGATTCTACAATGGAATTGCCGGAATATTAAGAATAAGATTCAAGATATAATTTTTCTAATTAATAGATACAATCCTATCCTCTTTGCTATCTCGGAGACTTGGTTAAGACCTGGTGCTCTTTTTAGGGTTCCTGGGTTTTCCTGCCTTCGGGATGACAGGGAGGATGGCTGGGCTGGCTGTGCTATTTTAGTCCGTAGAAATATATCATTCTGTCGCTTACCTATTCCTTCTCACTCCCCTGGTCTAAATGTTGTTGCTGTTCGTTCTTACAGTACTACTTTTGTCTCTGTCTATATCCCCCATCCCAATGATTCACTCATTGAAGAACTTTCTTCTTTACTATCGCACCTTCCTAGTCCTATTATTGTTCTTGGGGATTTTAATATCCGCCACACAATATGGGGATCACATTTGTGTGACTCTGTCTCATCTGTATTCTTTGATTTCTTGGACAAATTAAATCTCTGTATTCTCAATGATGGAACTCCTACTCGTAGAGTTTCCCCTTGTCAAAACCCCAGTGTACCAGATCTCTCTCTATCTTCACCTTCTTTAACAAATTCACTGTCCTGGTCTGTCTTACCCACTTCCTATGGTAGTGATCATCTGCCAATCCTAGTCACTTTAAATGATTCCAACCCCCCTCCAGCTGTTTCTCTCCCCCTCTTAAAATATAAATTAGATCAGGCCAATTGGCATAAATTCTCCTCTTTAGTTCAGAATGGACTAGAAACCCTTCCTGATATTAACAATTCAAACTTTATTTCATTATATACGGAATATATTTCTATCCTTTCCACTGCTGCTCAGGAATCCATTCCTCTTAAAAGCTCAGGCTCAAAGTATATACCTTCTCCTGCATGGTGGGATTCTGAATGTACCTTATCAGTTAAAAAGCGTAAGCAAGCAGAGTCTAAATTTGCCTTGTCTTTAACCTTAGAAAATTACCTGAACTTCCAGAAAATCTCAGCTACCACAAAAGACTTTTACAGAAAAAGAAAACACAGGGTTGGCGAAATTTCTGCGAGTCACTATCCCCTAGAACTTCTGCTTCCATTGTGTGGAAAAAATTAAAGCTTTTCGGAAATCACAATTTGACCCCAACATTAACTCTAATGAATTATCCTGGCTTTCTGACTTCGTTTCAAAATTATCCCCTCCTTTCGTCGCCCCAGAACCGTGTCCCCCAGCCTCTTCTCTTAGTTCAACCCCTGACCCCATGGACTCCATATTCTCCTTTACAGAACTTTGCTGTGCTCTCGATCATCTGCGGGATTCAACTCCAGGCATAGATGGCATCTCTTATTCCTTTATCATTAATTCTTCAGATGCCTCAAAATCGTTTCTTCTTAAAATTCTAAATCACATCTTCTTATCAGGTTCTGTCCCAGATTCCTGGAAGACTCAGTTGATTGTTCCAATTCTGAAACCAGGCAAAGACCCTTCTGACCCTAATTCCTATAGACCAATTGCCCTATCCTCTGTACTGTCTAAAATTATGGAACATTTAATAAAAATCGTCTCGAATGGATAGTAGAAAATAGAAATCTCCTTCCAAGCAGTCAGTATGGTTTTCGTAGAGGTCTAGGTACTTTAGACAGCTTGAGTGTACTTACCTCAACTATTCGCCTCGCTTTCTCACGAAACCATCACGTCGTAGGTGTCTTTTGGACATTACTTCGGCGTATGACAACGTCGACCTTCCTATACTTAGGCAAAAATTGCTTAATCTAAGTATTCCACCGAAGATCGTGAATATTATTTATAATATGCTTATGGAGAGATCTATTTGTGTCCGAGTTTCAGGTAATGTTCTTTCTCCACATACCATTTGGAAAGGTCTTCCTCAAGGTTCAGTTCTTAGTCCTCTTCTTTATAACCTTTATACTGCTGACCTTGACACTACAGTTAATTGCTTCTGTAATATCCTTCAGTATGCCGATGACATTGTTCTATATGCCACATCAGATACTATTTCTGAAGCATCTAACCGTCTAAATTCTGCTTTATTTTACCTCAATTTGTGGCTTTCAGAACACGGCTTGTCCCTTTCTGCCCCTAAAAGTACTGTGGTGATCTTTTCTCGAAAAAGAAATATTCCTGAACCAAGTATACGAATTGGTACTCAGCCTATTTCTGTTTGTGATAGAGTTAAATTTTTAGGTATCTTCCTTGACTCTAAACTTTCCGGTGTTCACCATTTGAACTACATCTGTGGAAAAGCAGAAAAGAATATTAATATCATCCGTGCGTTATCTGGAGTTAAATGGGGTTCACATCCATATTGTCAGAAGCTTCTCTACAATGCTATTGTAAGAAGTCATTTTGATTATGGATCCTTCCTTTTAGAACCATGTAATAAAACCTCACTTTCTAAACTAGACCGGATCCAATCCAAATGCCTTAGAATTATTTCAGGTGCCATGAAGTCATCCCCTATCAATGCTCTTCAAGTAGAATGTTTAGAACCTCCACTAACCTTGCGAAGACAGTTTCTGGCAGATAGATTCTTTTACAAAGTAGTTGCTATTTCCTCCCATCCTTTAACAGACATACTTAACCGACTTAATCAACTTACTCAAACTTCTAGGTACTGGCAACACAAAACTTTACCACCTCTTGTTCGGTCTTTCCAAAATTCATTAGAAATTTCTTCAGGCATCTATAAAAACTCTAAAACCCACTGTTCGAATTTAATTTTAATAGTCTCCTTTTTCGACCTAAAGTTATTTTGGATCTTGGCATATATAAGGGTTCTCCGGGCGCAGACCAATTATTACTTCAAAAAATTGAA
This sequence comes from Dendrolimus houi, assembly GCA_039645545.1. Taxonomy (NCBI): domain Eukaryota; kingdom Metazoa; phylum Arthropoda; class Insecta; order Lepidoptera; family Lasiocampidae; genus Dendrolimus; species Dendrolimus houi. The sequence goes on from CM077122.1 coordinate 1,483,680, forward strand.
GAACAGTGGCCAGATCATCTGCAATGCTACACTGACGCCTCTAAGCTACCACAGACCGATCATGTTGGTGCTGCAGTGTGGATACCTAAATTTAAAATTATTTTAAACTATAAAATTCCCCCTCATTCCTCTGTTTTTACAGGGGAAGCCTTAGCCCTCCTGGAAGCTGCTCTTTATATTGAGTCGCATAACATAAAAAAATCGATTATTTTTTCTGACTCATTAAGCAGTCTCCAAGACTTAATTAAACTTCCTTTTCATTCTAAAGATAATTTTCCCGTAACGTTAAAAACCAAAGAAGTCCTTTTGAGGTGTGATATTGCCGGCCTTGACATTATCCTCGCCTGGATTCCCAGCCATAGCGGAATTAGCGGTAATGAAATGGCTGATCACTGTGCTAAGGGAAGCTGTCTCCTCTGGTGTAAACAAATATGATAAGGTATTTCCTCGGGATCTGAGAGCCCTCGCTAAACCCCGAATGTTAAACTCTTGGAATCTACAGTGGCAAGCTTCTCGACAAAACGTAGGAAGACACTTTGGAAACCTTCAACCTATTCTCCCTTCCAAACCATGGTTTTATCTATACCGCAAGCTTCCTAAAAAAGTGGTTACTGCCATAATTCGTCTCAGACTCGGCCATATCTGCACACCGGTTTTCTTGGCGAAAATTAGAGTCCGTGACCATTCCCTTTGTGAATGCGGCTTAGACGAGGGCACTTTGGAACACATCTTTTCTACTGCCCAAAAGTTATTACCCCACTCTACGATATTTTACCAGGAGATTTCCCTCGCCCTGTCAACATAAATTTCCTTTTAGCACTGGCCAATAAAAAATCTGTTAGTGTATTATATAAGTTTATAATTATAAATAACATTTATTTATAAGGTAGTTAGATTAACTCTGTTTATGTTGTGTTGTCCTTAGGTTCACAGAAGTCACAATTGGAAAGAAAACCGACCAAAATTTTTTTTTTGAGCTGCTATTGCCAATAACCCACACCTGACATTCTCTGTTACTGTGACATTGGCCGAATCAGCGTCAGTAGCGTTGGAAGCCAAAACGCCAAAATAGAATAGAATAGAACATGCCTCATTTTAATGTACAAGTCTTTTTTTTAAATTATGGCTCCATCGCTTCCGGCATTGATTTTGCCAATTTCAGAGTTAGAAAGACAGGTACTAACACTGAAATTACTGTTCTACCAAAAAGTACATTGAATATATTGTTCTACCACATTAGTCTTAAATTATCAATTTTCTGTCAGTGTAAAATATGTGATGAACTGAACCCTCGTTCAAGCAACACTCAGAGAGAAATGGTTGTTATTGTCAATGTGAAGTTTTTGGCCGGAACTGAAAGGAGATGTTGTGCTGTGGAGTTTTATTTTCTAAAAATGTGTAAAATTACTCTAAAATGAACAATAGTTGTAGGATATTGATAGTTTTTGAGTAGTAATTATGTTTTGTGAGAAATGTGAACCGTATGGTCAAATTTGGCCTTTTGAGTTATCACAAGAACTCCGTTGAATGGCACCAGCTGATAACCTACAGTTCAGCTGTGCTACATATTAAGAGAATGAAGAATCTACCATATATTCTAAGATCTGACTTAAAAGCCTAGCTGCCAAGATAGCCAAAAACCTAAATAAATAACAATATTGTCAATGTCAACTTCTAGTTATACTTATAAATGATCCATAATGTCAAATGGACAGACAAATTAAATGGGTGGTTTGGACTCACAAGATAAAACTTTTAAATTAAGTAATGCAAAATGTATTAAGTATTGTCCCATAAATATATCTTCATGTCGATAAAACTATTTAAAACCATCCAAAGTGTAGTTTTAGTAACTTAATTGACAAATAGGTGTGAAAATGGACATGCTAATGTTAAAAAATTTGTGTCCTGCCGGGAAGCAGGCGTTAACGTGTTTTTTGCTGTCTGCATCAATATTTACCATATCTTTTTTCTCTGGGAGTGTGCTGGGATACTCTGCAGAGCTATGGGCTCTCAAATACTGGGGCCCAGCATTATATTTTTGCTTATTTAACTTTATTTTAAGATACTGTTACAATGGATTCATATATGAGGTATGGTCATGTTTATTTAATTAACTGACTTTCTTTTTACTATCATAGTTAATTAATTGGCTTAAGTAATTAATCAGTTTGTAATGTTTTTATTGAACATATTATGAAATTCTTCTGTGTACTATCGCAGCCAGAAATTAATAAAATAAAATAATGTATCTGTTTTACAGCAGGATTTATCAACATGCATAGTAAATTTTCTGATTGTTGCCTGCTCTTTCTCTGTCTTTTTATATAATATATAAATCACAATTTATGTGTTATCTTTCAGGTGTCAATTAGATCTGCATTCCTTGGTGCAGTATTTGCAACAGGTCTGTACATATCAACACTTGATGATGGCTGGAAAGTATTTGGGTTATACACAATGTTGTTAACAATGTTCCACTTTACTGAATTCTTGTCTGTAGCGTGGACTAATCCAAGCACATTATCAATCGATTCATTTATATTAAATCATAGTGTACAATATGGTCTTGCTGCGGTGGCCAGTTGGATAGAATGGGCTGTTGAGTATTATTTCTTTCCTGGTAAGTTTGATTTGATATTTTCAGTGTCTTTTCTTAATGTCAGCTGATTTAAACATTTTTTTAAAAGTTGCTACAATGTCAACCCTTGTTTAGTATTGTTCAATGGTAGGCAACAATATTGTTCTCTGAATAAAGCTTACTTTTAACTTAGTGAGACCAAAACTTTGAGAGATATGACATTTTTTTGTACACACATAGAGACAAAAAGAAAATGGCTGCTACGATAGGGAACTTGATTGGACCCATCTATGGTGTATTTGTGTATAAAAATAGTTGTAATATAAGTACCTAGAATATCACAAGTCTAAAACTGGACACACTGTATAATAGTTTAATATATATTATAATAAAAGTATTATGATTTCATTCAAAACATGCCAGAAATATTGGATGCTGCTCTATATGATATTATGTCTATATCATTGTTTCTTCACACTGCAGGTCGCAACCCTTGTCAGAGCCACATTTGTTATTAAAGAGTGTTAAAAAAAATAAGATCCATATACAAATTAAATCTATACATAAACTATTAATTAAAATGTTGTTATGAGTTACAGGACTCGAATTAAAAATGCCATTGGAATTACTATAGAATTTATTAGAACTATACAAACACGTATAACACAGGTACAAATATTACTGGACGCAACCAGTACAAACTGCATGATTTAATAACATGCAATAAGTCCGTCACTATATAGCTCATCAAATGTACACATGTCTTGCTCGTATCGTAATTGTCGCTTGACTGACTCACCCCTCCCTTCGGGCATCCCTTTTATTTTGTACAAATACAATATGTCTCAATGCAAAACAATAACGCCAAGAATTAGTTCTACACACCTGCCTAATGACGGCTATAAAACAAGTACAATAACAATAGAATGTTTCTCTTAATTTCTGATTCTAAACACAATTCAAACAAAAAAAGTCCAAAGCTGGGAAAGGTAATAAACCGGGCTTATGGCAGGCAGATGTGCATTTACTTTTTGTTGGCATGTAACAATATTAATATTATTCCGTAGTGAAGCAGGTTGCAAGACTTTTTACTTAACTTTTTGGTTTTTCATGGGTCGTGACATAAAAATAGTTGAGAAGCATTGATCTAATAGATTGAGGAAAAAGTCTTTTCGCATATAGTATGTATGAACTTGTAATAAGATCTCTTTGGCTATACCATTTGTATCTGCCTGGTTTTGGTATCATTAAAAAGTTTTAATTTTAAAGAAGACAATTCCAAATTCAAGTTAGGAAAATGTGAGTTATTCATTTGTTTTTCTTATTGTTAAAATGTGAATTGTGAATTTTGAAAATTGTGAATCTAATGAAGAAATTTGATATATTTTAAAATTTTACTACAAAAAAGGTAAAAATGCAACACAAGCCGGGAAAAAAATTTGTGATGTTTATGGACCTAATGCAGTATCTGTGAGAGTAGCGCAAATTTGGTTTAAGCGTTTTCAATCTGGAAATTTTCATATCAATGCACGTCGCTCTGGTCGCCCTGTTATGGACAAAATTGATGCCATTTTTGAAAAAGTGGAGCAAGATCGGCATATTAGTAGTTACGATGTAGCTGGAGAACTGGGAATTGACCACAATACGGTTTTGGCGCATTTGAAAAAAGCTGGGTACACAAAAAAGCTTGATATTTGGGTGCCTCATGAGCTCACTGAAAGAAACATAATGAATCATGTACTCATTTAAGATTCTTTATTACGATGTAATGAAACCTAACCATTTTTGAAGAAGCTGATAACTGGTGATGAAAAGTGGATCACGTATGACAGGAATGTGTGAAAAAGATCGTGGTCAAAGGCCGGTCAGGCTTCACAGACTGTGGCGAAACCCGGGTTAATTCGCAACAAGGTGATGCTGTGTGTATGGTGGGATTGGAAGGGCATTATTCATTATGAGCTGTTACCGCCAGACAGGACCATCGATTCTGAACTGTACTGTGAATAACTGATGAGATTAAAGCAAAAAGTTGAGAGAAAGCAGCCGGAATTAATTAACAGAAGGGGTATGGTTTGTCACCATGATAGTGCTAGACCTCACATATCTTTAGCCATTTAGCAAAAATTACGAGAGTTTAGCTGGGAGGTGTTAATGCATCCGCCGTATAGTCCTGACCTTGCACCTTCAGATTTTCACCTGTTTCTGTCTCTGCAGAATTCCTTAGGTAGTGTCAGGTTAACATCACGAAAGGACTACCAAAACCACTAGTCGCAGTTTTTTGACCAGAAGCCCCAAAATTTTTATAGCAATGGGCTCACGTCCCTACCTACAAGATGGCAAAAAGTTATCTAACAAAATGGCACCTACATACTTTAGTCAAATGTAAATAAACTTTATTAAATTTTTTTTTGAATTTTTATATAAAATGCAAAGAAACTTTTTCCCCAACCTTATATATCATTAATTATTTGTTGTTTATTAGTGTTGAGAATATGTGCCCCTTTGTTATGTTTAAAAATTGTTATTTCTATGACCAACATACAAAAAAGTAAGAGAATGTGTGATGTATGATGCGTTTGATATATGCTTTTCAGGCATGAAAACTTATTTCTGGCTCTCATGGGTGGGTGTATTAATGTGCATATGTGGGGAACTCCTGAGAAAATCAGCCATGTTCACTGCAAAAACGAATTTTACACATACAGTAAGTTAATAAAGTCATATTTATATAAAAACCAAAGTATTTAACATAGAGAGGTTCCATATTTAATTAATAAAACACATCTATTTAATTAACTTTCTGTTATTTACTTTTTTGAATGTGTAAGATAAGCTCCATCTTTATAATAATTGGCAGACAAACACACATTGTATATCCCCAAGCTAAGCAAGTTACTCTTGTATTATGGGTAATAAATATACAATGGACCACTCTGGGACTGCTCCCAGACACCCAGGCCATAGTAAAATAGAAAGTTCATTTCTGACACTTACCATGCCAGGAATCGAATCCAGAGCCTCTGTGTTCCAACTAGTTTGGCCGGCTAAGACTTAGCCCACTCAACCACAGAGGCTGTCACAGAGTCATTTGTTTTATCTATAACATAAGTCATAAGTGTATGACACCAGTGTGAACTATAGTTCGTGCCGGTAGACCATAACATACACACCACGTTCAAATAGCAGGCATGTTAAAGAAATTAAAAAGCACCTCAAAGAAATGTGCATAAATGAAGAGATTAATGAAAGTTGATGAAGTGAAAGTCGTTTGTCAAAATCATTGCAGGTTTCAAACTAAATTCCGCTGGAGAACTGACACGTAATAAGTTAAAAATTAAGTCTACTTCGTACTTAATGTACCTACATAACTTCTGACCGTGTTATTGCTCTTTTATGGAGATAATTAAAGAATTAAAAACCCCTGGGCAGTCACTCTATTATACTTACATAAAAACTTATATAGGTTTTTCTACAAGTAATTTTTATATAGTTTTCTGCAACTCGTTGTACATGGCCACAACATCACTGTTTTGCGTGCAAAACTTAACTAGGTTTTTTATAAATAAATTTTATAATAAGACCTTTGCCCACTTCGTTGGGCATCATGAAAAAATTAAAAAATGCTATTTATCATAATCAAATAAATCTTATGTCACTCAGAACTAGTGTAGCTTTCTACTGGTGAAAGAATTTTCAAAATCAGTTCAGTAGTTCAACAGTTTATTTCCTCATAAACTGTACCCTTTTATAATATTAGTATAGATATCAACCTTCAGTAAAAAATTATCTAACTGATGGCGAAACCTGATTAAATCCATCACACGGCTTAGAAAGAGCTAGCGGATTTATAGACAGACACAACTTTGTCTTGTACTGTGTTTTTTTATTATTATTGCAAAGGCAAACAGCCCATTTAATGGAAGGTTGTCACCGTCACCTATAGACTTTTGCGACACAGGGGCACAGCCAGTGCATTGCCGGCCTTGAGGTTGGGATAGTAGGATGAGATATAAGGTTCAAACAGGAGAAATGGAATAGAAGGAATTGGAATAGGAGGAGGGGGGAGTAGGCCAATGGAAATGTCATTCATCTCACGGAACAGCTGACCATTTCACGCCAATGTTCTCAACATAAGAGTAACACCCTGTACATTCAAATATTTCTACAATTTACATTCCAGGTGCAGTTTGTGAAGAAGCGTGATCACGAACTGGTTACGCATGGTGTGTACTCAATCTGCAGGCATCCGAGTTATGTGGGATGGTTTTACTGGTCTATTGGTACTCAGGTATATTATAATAATAATGATCGGCAGACATACACACATATTGTATACCCCCCAATTTAACAGGTTAACGCTTGTGTTATGGGTAATTTACAATGGATTACTATGGGGCCGATCCCAGACACCTAGATCATAGTAAATAATGGAGAAAATTAATTTCCGAAACATACCTACCAGGAAATTGAACCCGGAACCTCTGTGTTGCATTGAGCTAGGCTGGCAAAGCACACCACAGAAGCCGTCAAATTACTTATTACTATATTATATATACATACATACAGTGTACACTCCATGTAACATCAGTCGATTCAACGACAAACTCCCTTAAGCGTCGAAACCACTTGGCTTTGGTTGGTTTAGCTTCTTTTCCATACAATGATACACTCTATATAGCATTACACCCACTCTCAATAACGACAACAATTAAGTAACAAAAAGTACCTTTTAAGTTGCCAAAATTTGTAAAAACTGTACAGCTGTGTACGTTCTAGCCCATAATAAACTCGACTGACGACATCATGCATACCGAAATTTCTAAGAAATTCCGAAATACTGAAATTTCTAAGTACTTCCTTTATCACCAACATGCCTCAATATCGCAAGATATGAATAAAATAAGTAAAAAATACATCAGCAAAAAATGTCAGACAAAAATAACAGATTTAACACTTAATAACAGCACAGTCTCTTCAGTGTCGTTATATAGAGTTTAGTGTGTGTGTGTGTGTATATATATATTATACCTTTACATATCTTTTGTAGGTCATACAAATAAAATAAAAATTAAATCTACTTTGTTCAATTACTATTTTAACAAAAGGAATCTGTTAAAAGCAGGAACACATGTAACTTAAGTTAATTAAATTTTATATATTACTAGCTGACCCCTGGCAACTTCGCTGAGCGTCATAAAAAAATATTAGTAATCACAATCAATATACTCTATCTCACTCAGAAATAATGTAGCTTTCTACTGATGAAAGAATTTTCACAATCGGTTCAGTAGTTCAAGAAATTACTTCCTACAAACAAAGTTACAAATTTTACCTCTTTATAATATTAGTACAGATTTAAGACTTACACTTACTTTCAGATAACACTCTTGAATCCAATATGTTTGGTAATATATGCTCTGGTATCGTGGACATTTTTCCGCGAAAGGGTTTATGCCGAAGAGTTAACCTTGCTAACGTTCTTTGGGCGACATTACGTGGAATACCAGAAGAAAGTGCCAACCGGACTGCCACTAATCAAAGGTTATATTTCCGAAAATATATCGCAGGAAGTTCATGACGATCATTGGAGTTATTAGAAAATCGCACGGGCTCATTCGGATCTGTATTTCAGAGTTAATTCACTCTTCAGTCACGCTTACGGAGCTACAGGCCTATTCCTCCCGATATACATAGCTGCGCTGTAGACCACTTTTAGTAGCCACCACAGTGTACGAATCGTGTAAACGGGAAAGAGCTAAGAATATATAGCAAGCAACACTGCCTTTTGCGCTTGCGAACTAAGTTCAATGTAGATTTGTCGGAAATCGGTCTGCTTTATCTGCGCAAACGACAATTGCCGATCGGAATTGTAATTTGTGTAATACTGTACCTGAATAAAGTTCTCTATCTCGCTCGCAGATCACCACATTTTTGAAGGGATAAATTGACAGAATTTGCTTACGACAAATGTGTATTCCACATATGTCAACAATAATATTATGAATGTTTCGCTAAAAAATCATTTTGATTCAGACAAGATTTCATACAATTTTTTTTTACTAAAATTGACTTTTATGTATATTGTATCAAAATCAAATATCTGTGAAATATTCATAATTCTAAACGTGGGCTAGCGAATTCCGGACCGTGTGAATCGTGCGGCTCCGACTGACGACGGAGTGAACCGAATGCTTGCGGCAAGGCGAGGGCGGCCGAGCCCCGCCGACTTGTCACGAGCGTCTACGAACAGCCGCGACGCGGCTCTATTGGTCCGCAAGTTACATAATTTTATTGTTAAGATTCGTAGAATACAGATTTGTCGTAATTTCTGTCAATTTATATCTCCAAAATGTTGTACAACACGAGCGAGTTAAAAAACTCCATTTAGATGGCCCCTTAAGCGTAAAATATATGTCAAATGAAACCTATTTATTAATCATGTACTTAACTAATAAAGCAGAAAAACTGGAAATATAAAAAAATTCTATACATACTATGTATCAGTGTAACTTTTTCTGTATACATAGATTATTTAGATAATTGTAAATATTTCTACAATTTTTATACTACTTTCCATTTTTCAATATTTCACAAAGATTGTGAGTGCTAAAGAATGTACGCTGGATATTTCAATAGAATTTTTTCCATAATAATACACTGAGTAACACTAACCCCGTTTTTATTCCTAGCTGTGTATCTACTTATAATTTTAGGAAAAATGAATATTGTTACGTCCTACAGGACTCGAATCAAAAAATGCCGTTGCAACTACTATAGAATTTATTAGAACTGTACAAACACATATAACACAAATACAAATAAAACTGGATGGAACCAGTTCACACTGCACGATTCCATGTAATTCGACACGCGTAAAGTCCGTCGTCTATATCGCTAATCGAGAGTACTACAAACGTCTTACTCGTCTCGTAGTCGTCGCTTGACTGCCCGCCCCTCCATTCGGGCATTGTCTTATACTAACTATACAGTACAAAAAAATTGGCTGCGCCCACTGAGTTTCCGAGAAATAGTAATTTGCACACCTGGTTATCTATTCCTGCGAACGGTCAACAAGTCGAAAACAATAACAATAAAGATTAGTTTGACGCTAATGATGGTCATAAAACAAGTAGGAAAACAATAGCATGTTTTTCTTAATTACAAATTCTAAACATAAAAGAATTCCTAAATCCGGGAAGACAAAAGCTGCACTTACGACAGGCAGCTGTGCGTTTATCCTTGACGGCATGTAACAATATATTTGGGAACTCTATTAAGAAAAACATTTATTAGTATAGTAGTTATTATTATGTATTTTATTATCTATTAGGTATACATATAGTAATATTTACCTTTAAATTGGGCTAATAAACATGGATACAGACACGTCTTCAAAAGCTTATCTAATATACATATCATATATTTTATTCGTACTTAGAAACAAGGTTTTTAGGTGTTGTTTCCTGTGATTAAGAATAACGACTTGGGACGCGTTCCGTTTGTAGCTCACAACGCTTAAAATGCTCCGTCAGCCGTTCTACATGGCAACCACGGTCGTTATGGTCGTGGCGAAAACGTCACTAATGATGTCATCATTTTCGATCACACAGCACTCACAACGACCCATGTCAATAAGTGTGTCGAAGTGGGCATTGACCACAGAGCACTAATTCTCTCTATTGATTGACATTAAAAATCGCGATTTTCAAATCAACCAATGACATTTGTGTATTTCGTCGTTTATGACATCAACGCCCCACAATCCAATCCACTTGAGTGTATGATTGTAATGTCTGCAAGCAAGTGGAACGAGAACAATCGCGGTCGTGAACGTGGTCGTTGTGAGTCTCTTGTGGAACGTAACCTTTATGTTTGTATTCTTTTCTTTTTTATTGCTGGTAATCAGCTGACAGGTTGACGACCAACATGGTGGTTACCGCCCTTTATAGGCATTTTCAACATCATAGGTCTGCCAATGTACGGTTGGCCTCGAAAGGGTGGGGTGGGAGGAACATGGACACTATTGCCGGAACATACCGAAGGTTATTGTGGCAGCACGCTCCAAACTAGAGGTATTCGCTATCCATCCGGGAAAAATCCTTACCTTCTGGCTGCGACTTGTTTTGCCCCCTCTTACGACAGGCCGTACAGTCGCAGGAATTTGTATTTCTTCGGTCCTCGCGAGTATTCGTTCTTCTAGTGTCATTTATTGTCTCTTTAATAAATCGCATGTATGTCCAGGAGAATCTCGGCAATCAGAACACCAAAAATGTAGGTATCTCTCTTTCAGATTTACACTATGTCCGAATTGTTTATATTTTAATCGAATACTTATTACACGTGTGTACACGTTATTAAGGAATTCTAGCATTGTTGTCTTTTTGGAAGGTTTGCAATGACATGTGCAGGACATGGGCTGTTCAGGTTATAAAGGTGAAAGATTAGATATACAAGGCATAAGGGGTTTGGATTATCGAAGCTCTGCTGTATATAAACGTACCTGTAAGGAACAACGGGGTTTTTGTTACACATTGTGTATACCATAATGCTTCTTTATATTCAGAGTTTTTGGCGGGAACTGAAAGGAGATGTTGTGCTGTGCAGTTTTATTTTCTAAAAGTGTGTAAAATTACTCTAAAATTAACAGTAGTTAGGATATTTGTAGTTTTTGAGTAGTAATTATGTGTTTTGTGAGAAATGTGAACTGTATAGCCAAATGTGGCCTTTCCAGTTTACACAAGAACTCTGTTGAATGGCGTCGATTGTAGCCTACAACACAACTGCGTCTGGCTTAAAGGCCTAGTAGCCAAGCCATAAACAAAAAAAAATTCTATTAAGTTTTTTTGTTACAATATTGAAAAATGGATACACATCTCTTTATACATAATATTTAAATGAGATTTATACGATGTATATCAAAAATTAAAATGCAATTATTAATAGGTTTTTTAACGAGCGTATAAACCTCTTTTAATTATTATCTATTAAGGGATAGGATTATATACAATAGAATGCATGTAAAAAGGTTGTGAACGTTTGAAATGAATGTTTTAAAATTAATAAATTATTCCAATCCGTTTAATAACTTTTTATTTACAACTGGCGGTCTTCTCGATGTTGAGATTTCATCGGGATGTGTTTCTTCATCAGAATTGTAAGAATTGTCTAGTAGTGTATGGTTCTCGGCTAGGTTTGGAACCCACGTCATTTAATCGAGGGCACCCACCTTCGATCCAATGTAAGTGCCGTCATCGTAATAAGTAGATATAATAGTCATCAATGAGGAGGTTTTTTTTAATTCTCTCCGGACGAATTTGATTGTCTGGGCTTAATGCTAATTTTTACTTTTTATATATTTTTTTGTCTTTTTTGTTTTATTATCTATATATTTAATTTTCTTTATTTCTTTACGAAAAATCTTTTACATAGTCCTTTTACAGCTAAATATTCTTCATACGCTAGGGATTACAATTTTCTTTATTTCTAGTTACATGCTATTTCTGTCTTAATTTTATTGATGCTATACTCATTTGGCGCCTTATTCTATTACAATGTGTTATGTTTACATTTATATTATTATACATTACAATTTACAATTAGGAGTATTTCCACACGGAAAGATCTCCACATTGGCGAGATATTGTACTCCCCTTAGGCACGTTTTTTGTCAGTTTCGCGATGTCATTGGGCACATTAGGACGATTAGTCCACAGAGTCCCTAAGTCTTATAGTCAATGCCAAAGGCTGGGAACGCGATATATGCGTGTAGTCACTTTTCATTAGATGGGTCGACTACATATTCTCCCAGTGGAGACAAGACAAATATTCTACCTTTTAAAAAAAAAAAAATATTCCATGAGTTCAGCAAACAGGCAGACGGCCCACTGTAAGCGGCATAGAAAGCGGTTACCATCGCCTATGCACATTTGCAACACCAAAGGTGTTACAAATGCGCTGCTGCTCTCAAGAGAGACTGGAACCTGGTTACTAATGCTGGAACACAACTCAAGGTTGTTATGTCGACATTAATTAGACCAGGGGTGGTCGCCATCCAGTCGGGCAAATACCCTACCACCTGGCTGTGGGTTGTTTTGTCGCCTCTTGCGATAGGCCGGCCGGCAGCAGGAAATTGTATTCTTTTTCCGTTCCTGCACGGATGCACCTTGTACCCTGATGTTAGTCTATTATTGACTGAGAATATTCTTCCTTGTCAGGCTCTGTGTTAACAAGTTTGGCTGCAATTTGATGATATGGTGTTTTAACTTCTGTTATATTATAAATTGTATTTTAAGAATAATACATTTTATTATTAATAATCGAATACAATAAAAGAAATTTAACTTATTTGTATTGTGTTCTACCCATAGTCCCTCAAGACTATAAGTAGAATACTGAGCCTGGATCACCGTCTTCTATGGGTAAGGTGCCCGGAAGACTGAATACGTTTCCTCATTGGATTGCAATACTTATCTGTTTCCCGAGGTAGGCACCAACCTTCCGATTACCTGAAGAGTCAGTGAGTCATTTTGATAAATTTTAATAGAGGCTCTTGGCCTCAGGACCCCACAGTCCAAGCGTCTCGACAGCAAACGGCACAAACATATAACTCTCACTGAGGGTTGCATATTTGCACCGCTTGAGTGAGTCAGCTGTTTCACTTGCAATATTTTATGCTTGCATGGATTTCTTCCCATACAGTATTTTCTTGCAAGTTTTTCTTAATTGTATGAGTTCAAGAGACAGACAGACGTTCCACCTAGTGGAAAGCGATTACCATCGCATATGGACATTTGTGACACCAATGTGCTGCCGGTCTCTAAACGGAGACTGGAACCTGGCCACTAATGCCGAAACAACTCAAGGTTCTTACGGCAGCATACTTTAGACCAGGGGTAGTAGCCATCCAGATGGGTAAATACCTTACCACCGGGCGGTGGATTATTTTATCGCTTCTTACAACAGGTCGCAGGAAATTGTATTCTTTCTCTGTTGCTACACAGATAAACAAGTGAATACATACGTTATACACAATGTATTTCGTTGTTATTAACGAGTCAAGGCGCCCTGAAAAGTATTCGGAGGATAATGTTTGCATCCTTTACAACATTGCAATGTTAGAGTTGCTGGGACTATTTCACACTTGCAGGACTTGCAGGTCATAAAACCAAATCCAGACTGGTTTAAGAATTGCATTAACCTCGTAACGCCCAGGTTTTGCAACGCTTTCTTGTAACAGACGCCCAAAGTCCTTAAAAAAGATTTCCACGGCGAAAACCCATGACTTTGAACTTTTAAAATTGTTCCTTACAGTAAGTACATCTCAGATGAACGAGGAAAAGGGAAAAAAGAACATAAATAGATAACGTTTTAGTACGCCTTTGGATTAAAAGCACTAAACTTAAAACGACATACTTCTTACATCAATTTTTTTCAACTATCTTCAAAAATGAAATTAACCTTAAAACCATAATAAACAAGAAATTCCTTTAAAATTAATGGAAACATTAACTTTATTATTATTTATTTAAAACATTTGAAACAATCATGATAGTCTATATTAACCTAAAGATCTTGAATTTTGAGTTAAAATTTAGGAGCTTGTTGTCAGTCGAGAATTTGCTATTGCCCCAAGTGATTTGTATTATATTGAACATTTTTCTACTCAGCGCTAGATGGCGTTGTTCAAGCATTATCACTACAATAGATTTGATGATTTCATTTACCCTTTCATTACGAGTTTGATCCTAAATCGATTGTTCTTAGATGACCTAATGACAATAAACAATTAATACTTGTGAATTGTCCACTAACCTACAGTTGAATTAAGTCATGTTTATTTAATTAGGTACTTCAAGGAAAGGACTTTGAAGTAGTTATTAGAGTTAATTCTTAACTTTTCAATCCACATACCTATTATATCAAAATATTTTCGTGCAACGCACAGTACCTAATGTCCCTTAAGTTTTTAACTGTACGATAATTTTTTGTACTATTGAACGCCTCTAAAAATCACAACAATTATAAACAGAAACGAATCTCAATTAAGCAATTAACATTATTTAGTTCGACATTGAGTTTATATGGGTTTTACTTGGTGCCTTATTCCTTCCCATAGGAGGATGTTAACGCCAACCTATTTGGTCATCCGCATCTTATTAGAACTAAATATTTTGTTTTAATGTTATCAATAATATTGTTGCATGCCTTTTACTCCTAAGTATTGATTATAAAATTGTAAATTTACTTTTGAAAATAAAAATAAAAACGTAAAATAGGGTTTTAAAAAAATTCGAAAATTGCTCTACTTTATTTGGTAACAAAACGATCTCCATAGTAAAAACAAAAAACTCCGCAGGGGCAGAATTCTCTTCAAATCCCGGCTATACCCTTGATTATCATGATGGATTTTTGAATGAATGAATGAATGAATATGCTTTATTGTGTCTTGAAAGATACAGTTAACAAAAATATTTTTTTACAATACAAGCCGGTCTTATCGCTATTAGCGATTTCTTCCAGACAACGTTTGGATGGACAAGAAGTTCGATAAGAACAGAGGTATGTTGCAATAATCTCAGTTTACCGAATCAGTATCTTATAAATATATACATACATGATATAACATACATACGTTAATAAAATATAAAAATTATACTAATACTAGCTGACCTGGCGAACTTCGTACCGCCATATTTTCTGAATTCCTAAAAGACTTTGTTTCATGACACAAAAATAAAATCATCAAAATCGGTCCAGGTCATTAGGAGGATTCTAGAACCCGATCTCAGCGCCACCTACCGGTTCTAATTGTGAATCTAAACCATCCGGGAACCCACTCAAACACATAAAAACAAAATCGCTCCGGGTGATTAGGAGGATTCTAGAACCCGATCTCAGCGCCACCTATCGGTTCCAATTGTGAATCTAAACCATCCGGTTTAGATGAAGACAAGAACTGCTGCTGCATCCTTAAATTGAACTAGGAAACATGGAGATATAAGATGTTAAAAATCAGATACATGTTTCGCCTGGTGAAGTCATACAAATCACTCATGCTAATGTGTTACCTTAAGGAAATATAAAGAACCTAATATCCAATTAAAATCTATTTTAATGTTAAATAGTACAAAGACTTTATAAACTAATAGATAGATTATACGTAGAATACTGAGCCTGAATCACAGTCTTCTATGGGTAAGGTGCCCAGAAGGTTGGTTACGTATTAAAATCTATAGATGTTGTTATTTTTCAAATATTGCACATAGGTTATTAATAATACGTTTTTCTAGGGCATTAGAAGTTTTAAATTCTTCTCCGAACATATTTGCCAAATGTTGCTTAAAACAAATAGATTTTCACCCCCCGATATTTCAGATTCGTCAAACATTGAATCGTTTCTATATTACACAGAACCGGGAGAAATTCGCACAGACGCACATGACGTCATCAAAGAAAGCGTACAACACACGGTCGGCGTGATCGCACGATATCGTAACTTCGTAAAAGCATGAAGGCTGCTTTCAATGTTTCCAGTCCGCCTCTGACCACCGCGCGGTACAAACGTAATGGACGAGGCATAATGTCGTTCCGTAGATTAATAAGCGCAGTTAGGAGCGTCAGGGAGGCCCTGAACCGGGGAGCTCCTGTCGCGGATGGTGTTCTTAAATCAATTTTATCATTAGTAGTTATATTTTGTATAACAGTGTCGTCGCCACCAGCAGCATCCGCGAAACCGTTCGCGTTAAGTTTTCCCGCGGGGTGGTCGCTTGCGGGTTTGGTGGGGAGTGTTGGTGCCAGGTCTGATAACCAGGAGAGAAGGGAGCCGGCTGGAGTGAAGCCGTATACCGGGAGGCGGATAGCAAATGATACTTTGCGTATGATTTATTACCACGACCTAACCGTCGCCGTCGTGGAACTGGGACCTAACAAATTGCTTCTGAACTGCGAACTCATTGAAACTATGTAAGTTTTTGTTGCTGTTCATTCATAATAATTATTATTTTATTAATAACAGTATTACGTATGATTTTGTTTATAAATGGTTTATGCATATTACGAATATATATTGCATATTTGTTTTAAGTAATTAAAACTATAACTCAATTTGTCACGGCCTTTATGGTCTAATACTGGGTAGTGTACACCTGGGTCGATGAACCGCTAAGGTCCCGGGTACTATTCCTGGCATAGTAAATTTTGTAAACTACTATCTACTATGATCGCAGTATCTGTTGGTCTTCGAAGTTGGTCACTGTATAATATTATCCATAATAATAAACCCGATTTGTTATTATTGTTGAAACTATAAACTTAATGAAAAAGTTACGTCAATCAAAAATATTGAGAGTTAAACGCAGAGGCTTTTTGTTCCATTCCTGACATGGTATACTTCTTAAACAAACTTTCCGTTGTTTACAATGGTCTAGGTGTCTGGGATCGTCCCCAGAGTGGTCCGTTGTTTACCCATTATTATTTATTGGCAACGAGAAACTGTTGTCACATTCATCTCAATTATGTTGTCATATATCTTCGTAGTGGCAGTGTAACGGCTAGCGCACGCGTCGCAAACTCAAAGGGCGCTGGTTCGAATACTGGCCGGAACGCATGCCCCACTTAGGCTGGTGTGTATGCAAAATAAAATAATCGCTAAAACTATATGGCTAAACAGCGATTAATTTATTTTAACCTTCCGTTACATGTGTAATGTGTGGCACTAGGGTGGGCCAAAAAAGTTCGATTTTTTTTCATAGTCATACTGAAAATGAGTTGCTAGACACCTTTAGAGAATTCTCACAAAAAATGAGCTCTTAATTTCAATAGGAAGGTCCTCGCATTACAGTTTTCCTTAGTCCAATAGAAAAAAAAATCATATCTCCGTTAGTAATTGATTTAGCAGCAAAATTCATTGTACTCTTTCGTAGAAAATCAAACGCTCTACAAAAAATGTCTCTTACATTTTTCTCGTAAATGTCACCATTTAACAAATATTGAAGATTAAAGTTTGATTGTTTTCAGACAAATCTCTATTTTGCTTATGAATTTTGTAACTCGTGAACAAATATAGTTTATACAATGGGCCATGTATGTTGGAAGGAGGGGGGACTCTTTGATCAAACCATACATTTTGTAGGACAAATATTTTTTCGAATAATTCAGATAATTATCTTGAGATTTAACAAAAAAGACCCAGTTAGTAATAAATACATGTTTGATAATCATCAAATCCACATATTTTATCCCTGCTACCCCTGTCAGCTACCACAATCGAAAATGGTTCTAAGAGACATAGTTGGGCGTCTCATCAAAATGAAGCTACTCACGGAAAATTAGCTTGATAATAATCCGTAGCAGAAATGAACGGTAGATCCTCGACTAAAAGAGATAAAAAAAATTGACTTTTTTTTTTTAAATAATATTATTATTTATTCACAATAAGATAATCACTGTGGAGTGTGTGGAGTGGAGTCAAGTGGAGATCTATAGTCTCTGCCTATCCCCATGTGTAAGCGGCGTGATAATATAGACGGCCTCTGTAATTGAGCGGGCTAAGCCTTTGTCGGCTTACTTCACTGCAACGCAGAGGCTCCGGGTTAGATTCATGGTATAGTAAATTTCGGAAACGTATTTTCTCCGTTGTTTAGGTACTATGGTCTGGGTGTCTAGGATCGGCCCCAGAATGGTCCGTTGTATATTACCCATAACACAAGCGTAACTTGCTTAATTTGGGGATATACAGTGTGTATGTAAATAAGTCTGGCGATTTATTTATTTATTTATAATATTTATATAAAATAATTATGCATCTTAAAAACGACGACGTCTATGGAATACTCGCGATTCTTCAAATATCCACAGAGACGTTGATGTTGCTACAAGCTTTAAAGAACACCTCATCATATTATCCTTATTATTATCCTAGCGTTTAAATCCCGATTACATTCAGAGTATCGGCTTCAAAAGCTGGGTTCCGCTTTCCTACTGTTTCTTTTTCACTCTAAACAGACACTGTGAATTTAATAAAAAATCTATTAATGCTGAGACAGCGGAAAAGAGACAATAGTTAAAACACTCTTAAGTCTAATAATGAACTTGTGTGAGAATAATCATTCAATATTTTGCTAAAATCAAGCTTCTCTAATATCATTTGTATCTATATAAAACTAGTAAATACATATAGTAAGTATATTTATTAAGTTTATATATATAAGCGATATGTCATTATGACGTCGTATACACACAATGCTATTTCGAATATTTTTTAGTATTAAATATAAAACATTTCCCCAATTCTTCACACTCGTGCTGAAATTTTTATCTTAAGTTTCCAAAAAACCATAAAGTTTTGATGCCCAGATCAAAATCATCAATCGTCATCATCATCATCTGTGGAGATTTATGAATAGCTTTTCTTTAGTTATCTCTGTAACGTTAGTTCGTAAGACTGCAGCTATTAGCCCCCGAAATAAAAAAAAAAAAAAAAAATCCCCAAAATAGGAGACCAACTCCCAATCTGGAGATCCTAATTTTGATATTTTGGCTCCAAAACTGAATCCGTGCGGAACGCTGAACACGTTACATACCGTTTGTAATTCATCTAAGGTTATTAAATTATTATATTACTTATTTAATTTACTCGTTATGCCTTCGAAAACAAACAACATTTTCAAAGTGGTATCGCGTGTATAATTAAGACTTCACGCAATCAGTTTGAATTTCTATATGTAATACTACACCAAACTTGCCGTTCTGATGGCCGCCGATAATTACAACAGTAAAGCAGTAAACGGGTTTACCATATCTAACAATATATTCAGTAACTTGGCAGCCTTCCACAGCTATATAATGTAGAGACATGGTGTCTTCCCTTGGAACGCTCTGCCCATAGATCATAAAAGGAGATGAGGTTTTATTTTCTAAAAATGTGTAAAATTACTTTAAAATGAACAATAGTTGTAGGATGTTGATAGTTTTTGAGTAGTAATTATGTGTTTTTGTGAGAAATGTGAACTGTATAGTTAAATGTGGCCTTTCGAGTTGTCACAAGAACTCCGTTGAATGGCGCAGCTGATAGCCTACAGTTCAGCTGAGCTATACATAGGCTTAAGAAAATGAAGAAACTATATTGTTGTTAGATCTAAAAAGTAGGCAATTGAAACTATTGGAGCACGTCACACAGAGATTTTGACGGGACCGACGCGACGACAAGCGAACTGTGACTTTTAGGGTCCTACTTGAAAATGCTTCACTTTCCTAGCACCTACTCGGGTTCTAACTAAAATAAGTAACTGCTGTGGCTCAACGACCTACAATGAGTCCTGGCCTCCGAAATGAGAATACTCCTCTCCTTTCTGTTCAGTGCTGTCTCCTGCCAGTCATAGGCTTGAAACTCGCGCATATTAGCCTGCACTACGTCATTCCATCGATACTTGGGCCGACCAACTGATCGCCGTCCTGTTGGTCAGCCCAGATAGGCTCTTTTCACCGCGCGATCCTCCCCCATTTTATTTAGGTAGCCAAGCCAGCGCAAGCGATGTGTCTTGCTCACGCCTATTATATTAGGCTCATCCACCAGCTCTTCGATTTCGGAATTTTCTCCGTATTGAACCCCAGGATCTTTCTTAGGACCTTTCTTTCATTCACCAACAGCTTCTTCTCCTCCTTAAGTGTTAGGGTCCAAACCTCACACCAGTACATCAATATTAATATATTGATGTACCTACTTGGGTTCTAAGCGTATTAATTCTATGTATGTAGCCTTTTCCTAATGCTCGACTCAGTATCTGTAAAAATTCAGAGCATCGAAATACATTAGACGGGTCTGGTCAAAAGTGCAGACCACTTTTGTTTGTGGGCCGATGTATTGACGGTGGGGAGTTTGTTGCGCAGCGTCTTCTCCTTTAATAGTAACTAAAATTGTTGTCATTAACAAGCAACTCCATTCACTATTCCATCGACAGTTAGGCTGTTCCCATCTGAACTTTGATAAATTCTAATTCTTGGGGTTATTCGTCTACCAGACAGCGCCCACCCCGCAGCTCTGACTGTAACTAGTTATCCTGAGTTTCCGGCGCCTGTACACCTAGCGTTAGTTCGTCTTAGACTCAGGGGCGAAACTACCGCGGTATCAGCCGTATCAATGATACGGGGCCCCCAGGCTACAAGGGCCCCGAAAGTGTGTAAACAAAATTCTTAAAATGTCATCCACAATCTTTGATAGATTAACATTTTTGAGAACAACTGCTGGGCCAACAGGAACGGCTATCAGATTAGATTTGATTAGAGGCAGAAAATATAGAAAAACCGAAATCGTCTTCAACTACAGATGATTTGATAAATAAGTTAGCAGATAAAAAGGCGAGAAAATTGTAACTTTGATTTGAATTGTTTGTCTCACTTAGCTGCTAGGAGCAGTAAGTATAAGTAATAATTTATATTCAAAATATAATAATTTTAATTCAATTCGAGCATTTTTTGTTTCTTTTATAAAAAAACCTCTACCCTTCCTTTCGGCGCTCCCAACACATTTTGATACAGGGCCCATCTAAGGCAAGCTACGCCACTGGTTAAAGTCATGATTTTTAATAACTAATCGGTAAGAGTCCATTTAGAAATAAATACATTCACTTTCATTTTCTTAGATCACATCGACAATGGGTTGTATTAAATTGTATAAAATGAAAACATCATAAAGCGGGGCAGGAACATATTGGAGCGAGTAATAAACCCTCCTCGATTAGAGTATTGATGTTCATTTGCAATTTTCTCATTGCTAATATTGCAGGCCACAATGGCAGTCCCCTTGCGGTATGTTTCCTGCATTTTATTACCTCAGTTCAACGGGGCGATAGAGAATGTTTTTCAAACTAACAAAGCGACATAAATATATCGTTAACTAGCTGTTGCCCGCGGCTTCGTTGCCATTAAAAAATAATGTGGATAATATTTTCTTAAGTTTTTGCGACTAATATAGATAATAGAACTACGTTTTAACGGTCTTTATTATTCTTCGCCCATATTTCAGTAGCCGTCATCACGGAAGACAAATATGTCAAGTATTAATCAATTATCATTGTTTGTTGTTTGATTTAGCCTAAAGCAAACTTGTTCATTTTAATTATTTAGTTTTAATTTTGTTTATGGTTATTATTTACTCTATGGGGCCTAATCTAAGCTAATTTACCACCGCTTCGCAACATGTTGTGGCTTGAAGAGAAGAAGCGGCGCAAGAAACTCTTCAGCAACATGCCTAGTTCTAATATTTTCATATAATACTTGCTGTCCCGGTAGACGTTGTCCTGCCCTGAAGAAATAAAATTTAGAGCCCGATTGCAGCGCCACCTACCGGGTCCAATTGTGAATCTAAACCATTCTCGTATCCACCTTACCACACACAAAAAATTTCATCGAAATCAGTCCAGCCGTTTAGGAGGAGTTCAGTCACATACACACGCACAGAATAATTTTATATATAAAGATTAAAATGGGTGGGAGGTAAAACAAAAAAATGTCAATAATAAAAATTAAATAAATTAACCCGCTTGAAAGCGTTAAAACGTAGTTTTACAATATGTGTATGTCATGAAGTCGGCATGTTATATATAATTCTTAGAATTGTTGACCTTAATTTTAATTCAAACGCCATCTGGTGAATGTTGAAGTAACCATGAAAGCAACATATCGTAATTGTCGTTCTCGTTGCCATGATGATGTATTTGTTAGTGAATGAAAAATTCGTGACAACCTCTTGCTAAGATAAGGCGTAAAAATAAAAGATGATTTAAAGTCTTCATTGGTTTTATTTTGTTTCCTTTTACAGCGTAAATTAATTATCTTTCATATTTTAACAAACTTTCCTTCTCATCTATTCAAAGCTCTACGTACAACGGGGTGTGTAATATCACGGTTGACGCGCCTGTCAAACTTTGTTCTGCTAATGACGTTGACAGACGCGTTCTGTTTCTATTACAAATACATCACAAACAAAGTCATATACAATTTACAACGTTCACGCTATGCATGTGTGCTATCTTTTCTCCTTAGGTGGTGGATAAAATAAAACGAAACAAGGTTTATTTCACTCTGTGATATTTTTATTCAAAATTCGACGTTTAACTTGCCTTTTTTACACCTGATACTGGCAGTAAATGGTCGCTATACTTAAAGCGTGACCAATTGCCATAACAAAAAAAAAAGTTCACGCTGGGGCGGCCTATCGTAAGAGGTGACAAAACAACCCGGGTATTTGCCCGACGAGACGGCTACCACCCCTGTCTAAAGTATGCCGCCACCTTGAGTTGTGTCCCGGTATTAATGACTAGGTTCCAGTCTCGCTTTAGAGAGCGGCAGCACATTGGTAACAGTTTTGTAATTACAAATGTCGTGTCGTCTGTATGTCTGCTGACCTCATGCAATAAAAAAATATTAGCATCTATAATACTACATTATAAAAAATCGGCCAAGTGCATGTAGTCCATGAACTATGAATAGATATGTACGAATTAGTTTCCTTAATCGCCGTGCTAATGAAGGTGATTAAATCTGTCCTTTACCTGAATATATTAATAATGAGATTTAGATCAATATTTTTGATAATTAGGTAACTATAGGCCATGACCTCACAAACATAGCGATAGCGACTCACTCCGTGTGACCGTAGCCCTTTGTTTGCTTTTTTTGACGTGGATTTAAGGATTTCTCACCGTGTGGAGATCACGATGAAGGCGTTTGGAGACTCGCCGACCTGTTACCGGAGTACCCACTAAAACTTTCCGTGCTCTTCCAGTCGCCTATAGCCAGAGCCGCGGGAAGTGGCTATCGCCGGCCCGCGTGAACCCTGGTAGATCCCCGTAGCCTTGGCATCCCTGCTTTCCGTGGTACTCTCAGGCCTTAATGCGCGGATGTGCATGGGCGTAACTAAGTTCTTAATCTCATGCTCTTCCTACCACAAGTGCTGAGAGGCAGGTTCATGTTCAGTGGTGTATTTGGGAACGACTGTACCAGAGTCCCACACAAGCCGATCTCGCTGCTTTGGTATAACTCCCACAAAGGACCCTGTAGTGTACGTAATGTATTCCCCCTGCTCCAACAAAAAAAAAACAAAAGAAAAGATTACCGGGTAGTTTTGCTCCACTGTTTTATTCACGCGACTGTAATTTTTAATTTATTCATGCTGTATTTTATTCGATGAATAACTTTTATCTGACGATTGAAAAGACGGCCCTAAGACATTTGAACATCATTGATTGACATCTTATACATTCAAGGAGAACAATATATAAGCTATTTGCCATTATATTTATTAGAAAAAATAAAGATTTTCTTTTATCTTCTGTATCTGTATTTCACTCTATTCACGTGGCCAACGATACAATATTTAGAGGATCTTGTTGCATTCAAATCCTTCTGGTATTGCCGCCGCTTGGTTAGTGCGTACGAGGCCTTACAGCCTCGACAGGCTCGCTGATGCGTGCTCGATGGATGCCGGTTATATTGTAATAGCGTCGCAGTAACACACGCAACTACGCGATAGGTGGCAACAGTTAATTAGTTACATTATGCAGCGAATGGAATAATACAAAAAGAAATAATATTATTATTTTTCCAGGATATTATTATGACTTACAATCCGTGTAGTCACGTTGGCCACATGCCATTTACCAAATACGGCTAGAGCAGCTGTTTTGACATAAACAGAATCACTCAAACGACATAGTGCAACAATTATAAAAGTGACTTGTGCCATTTGCTGTTGAAATGCTTGGACCGTGGGAATCCTGGGCCATGAGCCTCGTGCTAACCTCGGAAAATAAATCAAAATGACGTTCATGGGAGGTAACGTAGCCAGCCTGTGTATTGTAACTGGGATTCTACTTAGATAGTGGTTGAACATAATTACTTAATTTTTTTATTGCATAAGTTCAGCGGACAGACAGACGGCCCAGCTGTTACTATCGCCTATAGACATTTGTAACACCAATGCCTATATCATTAAGGGATAGTTTAGCATTCGAAGGGTGAAAGAACTTTCGAAATCGGTCCAGTAGTTTTTGAGTTTATTCGTTACAAAAATACAAATCTTTCCTCTTTATAATATTAGTATAGATTTGAGTGATAGCTTTTATCTGACGATTGAAAAATAGACAACTTAAACTACATCTAAAATTAGATAATATCTAATTTTAGATAGAAATAGAAAATGTTTTATATTAATCATCTAAAGACACAATTTAATTGAAAATTTATCAAAAAATTATCTTGTAGGAAAAAACAAGATACAGTCGTCGCCGAATGTTTAATAGACCTCTAAAAGGCTGGCGTCCATTTTGCTCAAAGATTAAGCGTTGCTATTCAACGTAGTAACGCCGCCAGCCTTTTGGGAACGTTCCCGTTAAGTGACAGAGATTTGGGACCAATATTTTATCTATAATTATACCCTAACCGCATATACAACTGGAGTACCTCCAATGGACTTAGAATTAATCCCACTAAAACTCAGGCCATCATCATTGGTAACTCGCGAGCTATACCCAAAATAGATTTTTCACCTTTATACTTCACACGCTCAATTTGCGCTCCACTAGTTAATGGCACCTGCACACTCTTCAACATTTTATTCCAACTCCTTCTCCATGCAGGCTGTCTTACTTTGGAACTTTTGCCCACTGATGTCAGAAAAAGCAAAATCTTTGCCATATTTAAAAATTCACTCAGGAAACATTATGTTAGTCTTACGTAATATTATTATTATTATGTGTTAGTTAATGCACTATACTTTAGACTGCAATTTGCTGTCCATGTATGTCATTTTTTTTCTTTCTCTTTGTTGCATAATAATTATAGATAATTTAAGAATTTCCTTTGAGTCAGGTTGCCTGGAAGAGATCGCCTTTTTGCCTGGCAGAGATCGCTTTTAGCGATAAGGCCGCCTTTTGTTTTACCAAGTACCTAACTATTGTCTTGTGCATTTTTGTAATTTTTCTTTTGGTGAACAATAAAGTGTTGTCACTATGTCTATGTCTCTTTTTTATCTAAAATTAAATACTAGAACTAAATAGTTCTAGTATTTAATTTTAGATTTATTTTTATAGTCTAGTTTAATTTTTAAGATAGTAGAGAATATTATAATTTGTTTACAAATACTTTAGTAAAATGGAAGGTATAGTTAAAAAATTACAAGTACCAATATTTTATTGAATCAAGATCGGATTGGGAGAACAGAACAAATCATTCAGGATAAATTGCTTTGTTATTCTTGTACTCAATGATTTATATGTCCTTGAACCACTACCACCACGATATTATGGATTACACAGACATTTAAACTCTTCTAAGCTCAAGCCATCCAGTTGAATACTAATTTGAATCGTTTTCCTTGTATTATGAAAGAGCACAAACCACGCGACAAACAGAAATTAGGTCTACTCAAGGCCGGCTCCTATATCTTACTATTCATTTCATTCACTTGCTTTACATTGATCGAATTTTGTCATTTGTATACATTTGCATGGAGATTATGTCTTAAGCGATAATGAGACAAATGAACGATCGGTAAAATATAGGACCGGTTAGAGTATACTCTGATTTATAATTACCTGGACTAAAATGAAAATGCGATCCACCATTTTTTATGTTGCAAGCTTTATTAATTTAGGCTTATGACTTGGCAGCTAGGTCTTTAAGCCAGATATTAGATTACAATATACTTTCTTCATTTTCATAAGCCTATGTATATATAGCTCAGCTGAACTGTAGGTTATCAACTGAAGCTATTCAACTGAGTTTTGTGAATTTGACAATACAATTCACATTTCTCACAAAAACACATAATTACTACTCAAAAACTATCAATATCCTACAACTATTGTACATTTTAGAGTAATTTTACATATTTTTAGGAAATAAAACTGCACAGCACAACATCTCCTTTCAGTTCCCGCCAAAAACTCCTGTTGCAGGCTTAGAGTAACTCACAGAATAGTTAGGGCCATCAACAAATTATGTCATACGAATCTCATATTTTTCCCCGTCCTTGTGACAGCTGGTCACATTTGTGATATACCTCCCTCCCTAGTGTGACATCACCAGCCCGTTCCATTTGTAGCTCACAACGCCCAAAATGCTCCTTTAGCCGTTCCACAAGGCGATCGCGGTCGTTGTGGTCGTGGCGAAAACGTCATCATTTTCGATCACACAACGCTCACAACGACCCATGTCAAGAGGTGGGTCGAATACCCGTTCCACTTGGGTTTACGATTGTAATGCCGGCAAGCAAGTGGAACGGGAAAATCGCGGTCGTGAACGTAGTCGTTGTGAGACCCTAATGGAACGTAGCCTTTATGTGTGTGAACTGACGTGCACTTGGCCAACTTTTTCAATCATAACGAACGTGATCTCGATTTTTTGGGATTGTTGAGGAAATGTCAGCATAGGAAGTCCGAACAGGTTTAAATCTGAGCTGCCTCAACATACCCAATATTTTCATGGGACATTATGACTTTAATGTTTCTTTGGCGTGAATGCTCGGGGCATCTAGAGTCAGTGGCTGCATGATTACCCGAACAAAACAAACAAGAAATTTTATCTACAGGTACTTGGCAAGAGGAATTTTCATGCGGGCCAGCACAGCGAGAACAGCGTGGATTCGATCTGCATTTGTCTCGAATATGACCAAAACGGCAGCATTTTAGACACTGTATAGTGGGAAGGGTATATGTTCCAACAGGTAAAGAGAGGTTGCAGCAATAAACATGGCTTGGGAGGGATTGACCTAAAAAGGTGAGAACTACAGTACCAGTGGGTTCCCAGCAGGTTATGTCTTCAATGCGTTTTTTTTTATTTAGTCTTCTCGCTTTAATTACTACAGAAGACTCTGGGCGGCACTCAGTCCATGAAACCAAGTCCTCCTGACATAACAAAGTGAACTCTAGTACATTTTTCAATCAACCACCTAAATACTTTTAACAACTCGTTGATTGATCAATTAGTATGTCCTAATGCGTTACCGAATCGATTTGTTATAAAAAATGACTTCATTTATAAATAAGTTTTAATCAATTTAACTTATCTATATATTTATAGATCTATGGAATGAATGAATCATTTATTGCTAAAATTTATGTACACAAGATGTTACAATATGCGTTGTTTCAAAACATTTTGCCTTATTAGGCCTGCAATGTCGGAATACATGTCATAATTATAAAACTAAATTTACATTTAAAAAAAAATATATATATATATGATATAAAATATTACAATAAAATTATGTCTAGTTACAAAATATTATTAGTCATGTCTTTGTCATTCTCATATTCATTTATTATTTATTTATTTATAAATTATTACTGTATTTAATTCGTCAAAATAAAACGCAACTTATATTAATTATGGTATTATTTTTCTTTAAATTAGAACATTTTTTATTTTAAAATCAATTACTTTTGACTTATTTATGTATAATGTCGATGTTTAATAGCCTGTGCGTTACATGACTCACAGAACAGCACTATTACGTCATCCATAACAATAAAGTACGACAATTATGTCATTTGTTTCACGTGGGCTTTACTCAGTAAAGTTTACTGTCAAGAAATATGTAACTTGATAGACGTGCAAACGTCAAAAGTAAAATAAACGCTTGGAAACACTATACATTGCGTTTTCAATTGTTATTTCAACTACAAAAGCTGAAATAACAATTGAAAACGCAATGTAACATCCTTTTTTTTTTTGCGAATTTTACATAATACTTATAAGTTTGCTTTTGCAATACCGTATTTTTCTTTTGAATTTGACGTCCATGACAGCTTTGTTTTCTTTCCAACGTATAAGTGAACCATTTTCTCCGTGGCTATGTTAAAACAATTTTAATGAATACAGTAACTAATAATTGCGGGCCCAGCAGGCGTTGTCTTGCCCTAAAAAAAATATATGAAAACTCGATTGTAGCGCCACCTACCGGGTCCAATTGTGAATCTAAACCATCCCGGGGCCCAATTGAACATACAAAAAATTTCATCATTTTCGGTCCAGGAGTTTAGGAGTTCAATGACATGCACACTAACCTTGGAATTTTATATATAAAGATAATCATAATCAAGTTTTCAAGGTGTGCCATAGAATTTTTTTATCAACGTATTAATTATTTTAAAGTTAACCTTAAGACGGAACCTCCACAAAGCTGCCGAACTGTCACACACGGCTGATTGGGAAGTCCCACAAATTTGTGGTCAAAATACAGATAATTGAAATGAATGTTGAAACTGATCCTTTTTCCCTCTAACTATATAGAATTTATATTAGAATAAAAGAGACGATATAATTCTCTTGGTTTTGATATATAATAAACGTTACGTTTGATGGCAGCTTGCAGAAAAAAATAATATTAAATTTTGCCCTTGAAGGAAGTTAAAAAAGAAACAACTTGGATAGACTTGAACAGTGGAGAAGACAATATAAAATTTTTAGATTTGTTGTCTGTTCTTCGGTTTGTTATTTGTTCGGGAATCACGTAAAAAGTACTGAGCCGTTTTCGATGCAGTTTTCACAGATCGATTACAAATGACATGGCATAGCCTAAGAGGTTAAATCAATCATAAATTAAAAGTCTAAAACAAAAATTTGAAAAAGAATTGGATTGGTGGCGCTAACTATGATTGCAGAGTGTTTTTACAAGTTACGGTTTAGGCGATTGGCTATTGGCATGCCTTATTATTTTTCTTCCTTGATACCCTAGAACATTGTCTCCCAATAATGTCGCGACCCACGAGGGGTCTGTAACCAAATAACCTTGTGTCGCCTGCACTACAAATCTTATATTTAAAAATCAATTGCTGTTCATTAGTCTCGCTAAAACTCGAGAACGGCTGGGCTGATTTGGCTAATTTTGGTTTTGAATTATTTGTGGAAGTCCAGGGAAGGTTTAAAAGGTGAGTAGAAGTAAATATGAAAAAAAATGATTCTGAGGCGGTACGAAGTTTGCCGGGTCAGCCAGTTTATAATAATATTTTAATTAATAGATTATTGATACGTTTGATTTGTATTTAGGTGTTACTTTCTTAACAGATTGCGATTCCTTTAACAACAAACGTGATCCCCAAAAGGGTTGCGACTCTCAGGTTGAGAAACGATGCCCTAGACTACACAGTATACGAGTATGTACACTGAAAATAATTTCAATCCTGAGTTACCTGTATGGCGACCAAATAGTCTTTATGATTGTTGCAATGTCACTACAGCATTATATAGTGGCATAATAGAATACATATTCATACTAAATTTTATCTATATGGTCTTAGTAATTTCTGAGAAAAATTACTGTGACATGCAAAAACAGACGGGCGAACTATATGGATATGGTTATATTTATAAGCCTTTATTTACAAGACACCGCCACCGCGCCGCCGCTGCACTACTAAATTCTTTAGTCTATGTGTGACTGCGCTGCGACCACGTCGTCGCCTGCCGTACTTTCTTTCGCATTACGCAAAGAAATTCACAGAAAGCAGCGTGATGGCTGCGTGACGACGGTGTGGTACCGTCAACAAAAAGCGTACTACACAAGGGTTTCATTTTTGTCAAAACCATTCGTTTACATCACGTCTACTACTTCCACGCCAGCAAGTAGGTAAACTGGCGGACAAATATGTTTCGTTCATATACTCGCGCAGGCCAATTACCTCGTAACTTTCTTGCTTACTGCCGTATAAGTACGTATAATATAGACGAGGCCTAGGCGTGTAGGAACCTTGATATAACCAATACCATCAATTTGACGTGGCTGTCCCCTGTTCCATAATAACACGTGGTCAATGCCACGAGTTGACTCGAACCCATATTTATCGGATCGATATCGATTTGAGCCCTCCAGTTAGTGATGCATGAAATAATTTATCATTCCACCACGTAATAGATTCCTATTTACAAGTATCTGTTCTATTTTGTACTAATATCGTGAAGGATACCAACCTTTTAAAACTTTTACGTTTACAACGGTAATGTTGCCTTTTAAAGTAGATCCTATTTTGTAGTAAAACTTTTTTATTGTGAAGTTAGGATGGATGGGATTGGGGAAGTGGGCGGTCAGATATTTTTTATTGCGTGAGTTCAGCAAACAAGCAGACGGCTCACCTGATGAAAAGGTGACCATCGCCTATGGACATTTGCAACACCAAAGGTGCTACAAATGCGCTGCTGCTCTCTTAAGGGAGACTGAAATCTGGCCACTAATGCCGGAACAAAACTCATGGCTGTTATGGCGGCATATACTAGACCAGGGGTGGCAGCCATTCAGATGGGCAAATACCCCACCGCCTGGCTGTGGGTTGTTTACGTGTTACGACAGCACGCTCCAGCGTTGGAAATTGTATTCTTTATCCGTTCCTGCACGGATAATCTCACTCATCTTACGAATATATTTTAGTATATTTTAATATATTTTAACTTTAGTATTTATGTTTTCACGTTTCATTTATAACAGGCTGACGACCCAACTGATGGTGAGCGGTCACCATCGCCTATCGACAATATAAACACTAGCAACACCAGAAGAGTTACGAATGCCTGCCGGTCTCGAAGGAATTTTGTGACACCTTTTTATGTAGGTACTCCATATCCTAGTTCTGTGAGAAAACAGCTGGGAGTTCATTTAAATGTTTTTAGGGTTTCGTAGCCAATAGGACAAAAATCGTCCTCTCTGCGGAATTGTTCAATGTGTGTGATCCGACACGTACGTGTCTAATTGTAATAAACAGCTGTGCGTGATTTCATCTGCATGGTTTTATTTTTCGCGGAACCCTTATTTTAAAAGTAACTAAGTTACTTCTTATAACATCAGCTATCTGCTAGTGAAAGTCCCGAAAAATTCGAGCCAGCCGTTTCAGAGATTCGCAATAACACAAAAAAAATTAAAAATAGAGTTTTTGATAATGATACCGTATATACTGTTACAACTTAAGTTCCGACAAAAAAAAATCCAGCTGCATATCTATAGAAACATACTTTATTACCTGTCGGCATTTGAACTAATTGTAATTCTTTTATGATTGTCTTATTTTGTTTACTTATTTATTGGTTATTGTGGAGAGCAGCCTATTTACTCGTTTATGGCCGTTTGCAGGCATATTTAGGCAAGTGTGCGGATTACGAGTTCTGGGAAATTGCTTCGAAGCTTGCCGGGCAGACATATTTGCATTTGTGCAGTATAAAGCAATGCCCCGATTGAGGAAGAGTTAGTCGAGCGATAACCACAAGCGAATCAAGCCTTGTGTACATTGGGTAATCTATTTAGTGACGGACTTTGCACGTGTATTTGAATTACGATCTCCTGCATTAGGTTTGGGCTTATTGTGTTCGGTTATACTTGTATCGGTGTTATACGTGTTTGTATGGTTCTAATAAACTCTATAATAATTCAACTCGTTACAATACTTTCATGTGCATTGAATAAAAAGTTGTTATTTTTACATTACAAACAGACAATTTAATTTTATTTATCTGTATATGTATAGAAGATAATGACGTCATTATTATATCCAGTCATTACCATAATGGCTCGTTGAGTCTCATAATCGTCTAAATCTTTGCTACAATGCAATGTCAAGATTACGGCAATCACGTAAGTACAAGATAAGTGGTTCAATAGAATAATGTTGCGTGTTACGGAGAACACGTGCTTGTTGAGATTCTTGCTTGCGCTTTGTAGAGTATAAGCGTTAATTGTCTTTATACAAATAAATAAAGGTAAATTCAATTGTTTATATTCTTTTTTCTACGAGGGAAAAGTCAGCTGGAAATTTACCACCGCAGGGAATGTAGGATTCGCTATATTAGGGTGGGTGGTCATAGCGCCTCCGAGGAAATGCTATGATCATCTGAGTCTGGGAAACCCGCTAAAACTCCTCGGTGTTCCTTCC
Source organism: Dendrolimus houi (assembly GCA_039645545.1). NCBI lineage: Eukaryota > Metazoa > Arthropoda > Insecta > Lepidoptera > Lasiocampidae > Dendrolimus > Dendrolimus houi. The sequence goes on from CM077122.1 coordinate 1,516,173, forward strand.
TTCGCAATATACTAGCACTAGGAGAAAGCGGAAACAAGAGTAAGTCTGCGTAATGATATGTCATTCCCATAAATTTTCTATTCTCTATTCGTTTAGTGCAGCTATACTCAACCTGCGGCCCATCGAGCTTATGTAAGTGGCCTCGTCTGACATACTAATAACCGACCACTTTCCACCAGGTGGCCCGCAGCACCTTATTTAATACGTCTATGTGGCCCTTATAAGAAAAAGGTTGAGTATGGCTGGTTTAGTACTAATGCCACTTGTGGGCCTTGTTGCCTGGAGGCCCCAGAGGGCCCTCCCACAGAACGTCGTTGGCCCTGTGGACACGCTTCGTAGCATGGTCGAAGCGATGCTCCAGGGTCAACATTCCTGGCTTGCGGTTTCCACCTTCTGCGAATCCGTCATGTCGCAGAAGGAGACTGCTGTAAAAGCGAAGGAGGAGGACGCGTATCGGCCGGAGGTCGTAGGCGCCGCTACGCGCATCTTCTCCTCCCTTAGTTACCATCACAGGGGGTGACATTTAACTCCCCCCCTGCTGTACGAAGTGGGGTCATCCTGCTCCCCGGGGTGGCCCAGTTACAGAGAGTAGGGGCGTCACGGTGCAGTAACTCTGTACGAAATCCCGTGACGCCTCGTAAGAGCGCTATAAATGGGGCGCAGGTTTAGGTTTAGTGGGTAGTTCGACGGTCGATTCTCGCGACAGCTTCACTTTAGAAGCAAGCGTAGAGAACTGGTCGCTGAGAATCCCACACACCCTCAACGCAGGCGTTATGCCTGCATTCTGACCCTTCCCCCCAAGGGTCCGAGGATGGTGTCCAAAAACATTCCCCCTGCGTTATCAAAACAAAAAATGCTAATACCAGTTGTCTTACAGCCTTTAGATTGCAGGGCCTAGCTGGGGCGGATTGTGACTCGCCTCACAGAGAAGACATCAGCGCGCGCAGAACAATATCTCAATCGTATATAACGTAGGTCAATGTTTAACACAAAAAATTAACATATAAATTTCTTGCGTCATTGTGGCATCATCTAAAGTTTAATTGGTATTCACTTTCTCTGCTCATCTTTGTATTCGCGCCTCTTTCGTCATTTTTACGTATGAGTTTGCATAATAAATCTATAATACCTATTACAAAATTCTAAACATGCCGTGTCTGTACATTGAAGTTTGAGATTCACGTAAAAATTATTGGGCCGATTTCGATGCGGTGTCCGCTGGTCGACAGCAAATTCTTAGACTTAAAATCTACGATGAACTTTCTCTCGGGAATCCCGCGGGAATGTTTTAGAATGGCCAGATTGAAAAAAATTGAATATCAATGCGGTTTTTACAGCAAATTTTATCTAACATAACTGTGATACTTTTTATCCTGGGTATCCCGCGGGAATTTTCCCGGAAGCGATTTCAAGTTGTTTGGGTGCATAAAAATTAGCTTATTCCGATACAGTTTACACTAAAACGATAGCTTACAGTCTTTTCTAAATGCTGCGATAATTTGTGTCCCGGGTGTCCCGCGGGAATTAAAGTCAAGCATGGACGAAGCGCGGGCATATCATGGTAGTATATATTGAAGACACTAGCATTTACCAGCGCACATTCGTTCGCTTTGCCATAACGACGACATAACTTTTGGTGCATTGCAACGGTGGCACCAAAAAACACGACCCCAGTACCATATTTTTGGCTATAATTCATCTATTCTAAAGAAACGACGTCATTTAACGCGATAAAAAGTTTCCTAACCATTGATCCAGGATATAAGCTAGCTCTATGTCGTGTTTCATTTAAATTCTTTTAGTAGTTTTCAGGTGATGCTCTAAAAACAGCCAGACAAATAATCTAAATTTGTATTTTCGGAATATGCAGGTGTTCAAAAATATGGTTAGAAAATACTAGTTGCAATATAATTATTGCAGATGTGCCGATTATGATTTTGGCCGACTAGCCGATTAGTCGGTTGTAAAGAGGCCGACTAGTCGGCCAAGCCTATCACGGTTTCGGGGATTTTCGTGACGCTTCGTTTATATCTGATTCGCACACAAGTCAACCGCCGCATGCGAGCGTATCGGAACTGTTTTGTTTATTTCGCATTATTTCTTGATTTTTGCTTTTGTACGGGTCAGGGCGGTGTTTTTGTGTAAAAATAAAAAATATTTTAGTTAAAAGATAATACTGTTATTGTTCATTAAAGTGAAAGAGCTCAATTAAAATTTAATCATGTCAAAAAAAGTCTTGTGTATGGATTAGTATTACAAGTATTAGTAAAGTATAGATTACAAACTACAAAGTAAGAAGCCGGATAGTCGGCGCTCTTTGCCGAATAGTGCCGACTAATCGCCGACTACCATAGTGGCCGGATAGTCGGCCAGCACATCTTTAATAATTATATTTAATCTTATATCAATTAAATGAAAATCTTTATATGTATGCAATACGGATACAGGGTCTTATGCTATGGTGAGAACATGTTTCGCCATTTTATGACATACAATTTTTTTGTTTTTTTTAGTTTGGTTCGGAAACTGGACCAACTCAGTTTACGTACTTTTAAACAAAACTGGAACAGAGAATATGGTTGCTGAATGGCCTTCTTGATGCGAACACAGTATGCATTATATATAGACATCGAGTACATAATAATTTAGAAAAAATAAAAGAAATAAATAAATAATTAAGTTACAATAAATAATTAACAAAGAGTGTGAAGCTTCTTGATGTGGTTAACCGATGCATTGAAAATATCGAGCTCGTAGCAGAAAAACTAAAACTTTTTGTTTCTTAAAAACTAATATGGTTAAGTTTCGTTTTAATAATCGTTTATTATAATATTATATTATAGAAGATTACAATTTTTTCACAATTTTGTCATCTTTATGTCAAAGATTAATACAGTTATAAAATTAATAATAGAGAGTTATCTATCTAGTAATCTGCCAGGTGGTAGGGTATTTGCCCGACTGGATGGCTACCACCCCTGGTCTAGAGTATGCCACCATAACAACCTTGAGTTGTGTTCCGGCTTTAGTGACTAGGTTCCAGTCCCCCTTAAGAGAGCAGCAGCGCATTTGTAGCCTTTGGTGTTGTAAATGTCCATAGGCGATTGTAACCGCTTTCCATAAAGTGGGCCGTCTGCCTGTCTGTTGAACTCATGCAATAAAAAAATTAATATGAAGAAATCCGGGATTAGTCTTGCACATACTGGGTGGATATCTAAAGACCTAAAAGGAGAGGTCAGACCCAGCAGCGGTATATTTATGACACATTGCAAATGGTTTCTTTAACTTTTATTATAAAATAAATAAGAAAGTGTAATTCTATACAAAATAAACGATAGTTATATATTGAAACATGAGGATGTTGGGTGTTAATTTCTTTACTAAGCTACTAATAGAGAGGCGGAAGGCACTTTCTCTTCCCGGTCTACAGAGTATGTCTATGTTGACTGCCAGTGTCACTGCCAGTATTAAGTATAATGTAAATAAAGTATATACATAAGGAACGTCGTGGATTGAAAGATGTAATAACAAAACTTGAAAAGGGAATGTTAAGGTAGTTTGGGCATGTAGAGAGAATGGATAAAAGTAGCATCACAAAACAAGTGTATGACACCATTGTGAATGGTACAGTTGCTACCGGTAGACCGAAACGTATACACCATGATCAAATAACAGAAGTGTTAAAGAGACGTCAGGTAAAAAGCATCTCAAATAAACGTCCATGTTTTTTTTATTTTTGTTTATTGCAGGAGTTCAACAGACAGGCAGACGGCCCACTTGATGGAAAGTGGTTACCGTCGCCTATGGACATTTGCAACACCAAAGGTGCTACAAGTGCGCTGCTGCTCTCGTAAAGGAGACTGGAACCTGGTCACTGATGCCGGAACACAACTCAAGGTTGTTATGGCGGCATACTCTAAACTAGGGGTGGTCGCCATCCAGTCGAGCAAATGCCCTCCCACCTGGCTGTGTGCTGTTTAGTTGCCTCTTACGACAGGCCCCCCGGCCGCAGGAAATTGTATTCTTTCTCCGTTCCTGCACGGATAGAAGAGGTATGAAGAGGTCAATGAAAGTAGATAAAGCGAAAGTTGTCAGGATCGTTGCAAGTGGAGATCCATAGTCTCTGCCTCCCCCATGGGAAACAGCTATGATAATATGTATAAATAATATTACTGGCGATAGAGCTAATACAAAATACAAGTACCTGTTAGTTCACGCAGAATAAAGCGTTCCATATATAGCTGCATATAGAATACATATATATATTTGACGGCCTCTGTGGTTGAGAGGGCTAAGTCTTTGCCCACCGATCTCACTACAACGCAGAGGCTCTGGGTTCGAATCCTGGCATGGTAAATTTTGTAATCGAAGTTACCGTTATTTTCTTTGGTCTGGGTGTCTGGGATCGGCGCCAGAATGGTCTATTTTATAATACCCATAACTTGAGGATATACAATGTGTGTGTTTGTCTGCCGATTATTATAATTTAAAGAAATGTGTGTGCAGTTCACACGCATTGGAAGTGAAACTTCAGAGAATATACTCACAGATAATTCTTCTCTAACTTTTATTAATATAAATATAATTCCTTTAGCCTACATCCGACAACATATTATAATTCAAAATAAACTTCTTAAGTATCTACCACTTTCAATTTCTCACTGTTTTAGTCAAAAAAATATTATTATCAATTTTATTTCGGTCCAAATTGGACCTATGTTTAGTCACCGGTCTTATGGACTCTCTAATCTGTGCTGCACAATGTAAAATTCGTACCTCATTCTCTCGCAGGCTTAGTCTTATAGATGTATGTGTATATGTCGTTTTAGTGTCGCTTTTTCGTTTCATCGAGTTTTAAATCACAAGGATTCCAAAGAAGTTTCACATCAAAAATGAGAACGGCGGACGCCTTCTCTAATACGTAGTACATTAAACCTCATTGGCTGATATATGGTAATACAGATTTGTCGAAGTTAATTCTGTCAATTTATATGTTCAACAATATGGTAATACGTGAGCGAGATACTGACCGCCATTTAACGGAACCTTAATCTAATTAAGCCTTTTAATTCAGTTTATTGAAATTAATGTATATGTTTACTTAAAAATAAACTAAATTATAAATTAATTACACTACAAAAAGCTTTTAAATACTATTATAAACATTTACAAGTAAAAGATGTAGTCCAGATCGCTGTCGGTGGAGAGCTTTCCCAAAATACTGCCCACATTCCCGCGTTATATGGCAACGCTAATCCGTTGCCCTAAATATAGGCCGGCCATTTGGTCACGCGAGACTTCTTTCAATCGCCTTGAAAGTTCTCTCGAAGTTGATAAGCCTCACGTCCCCATGGCCCCAAAGTCTCAACCCCGAAAGCCACAAATATGTATCCGTCACCGATGGATGCATATTTGCGGCGTTTCAGGGTTTCCTGAAGTGTGGCAGTTTCTCCAGCAGTGACGCTGTATTTGGAAGATGGGTCGTTGCTAACGTATCGACACACGTCGAATAATATTGTTATGACCTAGACGCTGACAAAGACAAATTCACACCTGCATACCTGTAGAAACACATTTTATTACCTTTCGGCATTTAGACTTTTGTTTACTTTGTGTTTAAAATTTGTGATTTTAAAAAACTGCCTATTGTATATTGTAATCTTTTACGGCCTGTTGTTGTATTGTGATCACTGCCATGTGTCTCGAATTTAAAAGTACAAACTGATTCTAAGAAATTCGGTCCACGCGGTCGGGCAGACATATTGCATCTGTGCAGTATAAAGCAATGCCCCAATGGAGAGATCGGCAGTCGAGTGATAACCACTATAATAGTAATCTATTTAGTGACGGAATTTGCGCGTGTATTTGAATTACGATCTTCTGCATTACGTTTGGACTTATTACGTTCGGTTATATTTGTACCTGTGTTATACGTGTTTGTATAGTTCTAATTAACTCTATAATAATTCCAACGGCATTTTAATTCGAGTCCTACAACTCATAACAATATTTACCTACATATAATAAACAGTATAAATATTTTATTAAGCCTTAACCTAGTACGGAGTATTGTTATGGAAGAAGTATAGTATTCTTTTACAATGGTATACTTATAATGTTTTACCCGTGCAGGAACGGAGAAAGAATACAATTTATTGCGGCCGGGCAGCCTGTCGTAAGAGGCGACAAAGACAACCCACAGCCAGGTGGTAGGGTATTTGCCCGTCTGGATGGCTACCTGGACGGGAGTATGCCCCCATAATAACCCTGAGTTGTGTTCCGGCATTTTGTGTTACAAATGTCCATAAGCGATGGTAACCGCTTTCCTTCAGGTGGGCCGTCTGCCTGTCTGTTGAACTCGTGCACTAAAAAAATGTAATATACAAATAAGCTAAATCAATCGTTCCTCTTATGGATAGAATCCGAAATAAAAGTATCCATAAGAGAACCAAGGTAACGATGTCCTGCGTAAGATCGCCGGCAGGGGCTGGATACACAAGGTGGAGGACCAGGATACTGATGCAAACTTGGGGAGGGCTACGTCCAACATTGGCTCAAGAAGAAGAAATCGATCCAGTCGTTTTCAAGTATGAATGAAGGAATGAAATCTCTTTATTGTTCAACGCAGGGGCGTAGCTACCACCGTATCAGCTGTATCATACGGGCCCCCCAGGCTACAGGGGTCCCAAAATTGTGTAAGCAAAAATTCGTAAAATATTCAGAATCTTTTATAGATTAATAACGTTTTTGAGAATAGCTGCAAAATAGACAAAAAATCTAGAAAAACTGAAATCGTCTATAGCTATGAATGATTCGATAAATAAGTTTGCCGAAAAAAAGGCGAGAAAAGTGTATTTTTGATTAGAATTGTTTGTCTAGCTTAGCTCCTAGGCGCATTAAGTATAAGTAATAACTTATAATCTATATATAATTATTTTAATTCATTTCGAGCATTTTTTGTTCATTTTATAAAAAAAACATACCTCTTTACCCTTCATTTGGGCCCCCGTAACACATTTTGATACGGGGCCCGCCTTAGGCAAGCTAATAATATATAATGTCTAGGTTCAAGTAATGTACTTACCAACGAACAGCATTACATTTGTATAGTTGGATATATTGAACAATGTTAGACGGGTATATAACAATCGTGACTAATTCTGGTCTAGCGGTCGGCAAATACCTGCGCCCATTCAAATAGGCTAACAATGAATTGGCAGTCAGTCGCGCGACTTCTCTTGTTGCCTCATTGAATTGTGAACTGGAAGCGAAAATGACCTTAACGCCTATTGCAGACAAGACTCGATACTTTAAGGAAGCTAGAACACTTTTTAGGTTAGGCAGTGAAATATTGTACAAGAATATTATTCTAGAAACTAAGCGTAACATATAAAGGTCAGCATTTGGCAAAACTCATAAATAGACGAAAGTATTCACTAAAATTTGTTGTATTCCATTATTGTATTCCATTATTCCGTTCCATAGACACGCTTCCCTCTGGTAGCGATTTGTTACATATTTTATATTAATTTATTTATAATTTAGTTTATTTTTAGGGGCAAAAACGCCGTATACGATCTATATTTAGACTCCAAAATATGGATAGCTGCAGGTAATATTTCATAGATTATAATATTTTAACACTTCTTTGTATTGTTACGAGCTACAGGACTCAAATTAAAAATGCCGTTGGAACTACTATAGAACTTATTAGAACTGTACAAACACGTATAAAACAAATACAAATAAGACTGGATGCAACCAGTTCACACTGCACGATTCAATGCAATTCGATACGCGTAAAGTCCGTCGTCTATATCGCTAATCGAGAGTACTACAAACGTCTTACTCGTCTCGTAGTCGTCGCTTGACTGCCCGCCCCTCCATTCGGGCATCGTCTTATACTAACTACACAGTACAAAGAAATTGGCCGCGCACACTGAGTTTCTGAGAGAAATATTAATTTGCACACCTGCGAACACGAATAACACAGGTGTAATAATATTACACCTGTGAACGGCCACAAAGTCGAAAACAATAACAATAAGGATTAGTCCGACGCTAATGATGGTTATAAAACAAGTAGAAAAACAATAGCATGTTATTCTTAATTGTAAATTCAAAACACAAAGAATTCCTTAATCCACGAGGAAGACAATAGATTGCGCTTACAACAGGCAGCTGTGCGCTTATCTTTAACGGCATGTAACAGAATATATATATTTATGATATTTGTTTATTTGTTAGCAATAATCCTGATTTGTTCCCAAGCTTAGGTCAAATTATAAAACGCAATCGACGCTATAATGACAGGCTTTGCATTCATAGTAGCAAAACAACACTAATGCAAAAAAGTGTATTATGTATAACACCAGTAATATACAATAAATAACCTGACAGTATAAAGAGGCAAAAATCCATATTAATATTTAAGACACACCTAAATAATTTTTTGATAATGAAATGCTATTATAAAATCGAAGATTATTTATGTGATAAATTTTAATTATTATTAAGGTATTCTTATTTAATTAGTGCTTTGTTTGACATTTAATATTATTATCTAATTTATTTAATTATTATTATAAATTAGTTTTAGTTATAAGATCTGTAAATTGCACGCCTAATAAGGCAAAATGTATTGAGATAATTACCACAACAAAAAAATACCTATGTATACATTTCTAGCAACGCAGAAATTTTGAAACGTACATTCGCACAACAAATAAGTATTGCCATACAGCGCGGCAATGCAGCCAGCCTTCTGGGCACACTCCCCGTTGGCAGTGATCTCCTGCATAGTGTATTTTAGTTTTGATGTCTTTGTTATTTGTCAATTCCATAAATAACTTAGTTTAGATAATTTTTTGAATTTAAGCTATAAGCTGCTCGATTTCTAGCAATAACTTATTATTCTATCGATTCTATTCTAGTAATAAGCAATATTCTAATATATATAAATGAATATAGATTTTGATTTCTTTTTTTGTATGTGTTTGAGTGGACCCCCCAGATGGTTTAGATTCACAATTGGAACCGTTAGATGGCGCTGGGATCGGGTCTTAGATTTTTATTTTTTCAGGACAGGACAACGTCTGCCGCGATCTCTAGTATAATTAGAATATTTAGAGTCGCATGGAAAATATTGTGTTTAGTATAAATTTAAATTAAAAGATAAAATATACATAATGATAAAATACCCTGAAAAAGAATGACGTCAAGAATCTGGGTTCTAATTCCTCCCTTGGGGGCCGGCAGCACATTAGTGGCGGTAACCAATTTCCATCATGTGGGCCGTCAACTTGTTTGCTGTAATCTAGCAATAAAATAATTACACTTCCATGCCATTCTATTTGCGCCGAATATCGACCATATTATATCAATATATTTAGTTTTTGAAGTGAAACTTCTATATAGACGGGGGGTCTTAGGATTTTTCTGGCACGAAAAAGCGTTACGGCCGCGTGGAGGAGCGGCATATATTTAGACTAGACGTGGTGAGAGGCGGCATAATTTTAGAGTAAACTATGGATGCGTTTTTTGGTTCCGGATCGAATTCAGTTTTAATGTTTGGTTATAATAAAAAATGTTTAAATAAAAAATGAATTCATTAAAATGTACCTAACGTAACCAAATCATAATTTGCAGTAAACCTGCGAAAACTCGAAATGTGTCCTGGGACACATAATAGAAGTTAAACTTCAACGAACAAGTGGAAAAACGAATCGCAACAACATTTTTACTTGAAGTTTTACGGGCAGATTGCTAATGTACTTGTCCAATTTGAAAATTTGCCCGTAAAACTTCAAGTTAAAATTTTATTGCGATTCGTTTTGCCACTTGTCCGTTGCCATTCGTTTTTCCACTTGACCGTTGAAGATTTTTTCTAAATTGTCACTATCTTATTGATATTTGTTGCCTTATTGTTCGTAGTATAACAGAAAATTTGTCACGCTTTACCGAAACTGGCAAGTTATTTGAAGAACATATGTAGGCATCGGTTTAATTCAATTTCAAAATTAACATTTTCATTTTTACAATGTTGACCTCTTTATTATTATTTCCATGAGCGGTAACAGGCAACATCAAGAAGATCGTCAGAACATACAGCATCCTTCTTCTTTAGACCATTGGTATTCATGTCATATGTTGCGTTTAAATTTGTACATTCTAGAACATAAAAGTTCTAGAACGGCCCAATCCGTTACGAGACACCCGTGGCGGGAGGGGGAGATACTGATTGGATCATTGAGCAATCAGTGGTGGAATACGAGTGCGTTATGCAACACAGCACGTTGGGTGCGTGAAGGATTACGCGGCCGGGTTCATGGTCTGATTCTGCGTCATACGTTGTCAAAAGCCATTGTCTAAGAGCGTGTAAAAAAACTCACTCTTGGAAGCTTATTTATTCTGTATTCAAATTCTAAATTTATATATCTAAAAATTTGAAAATAGAGTCCGCGCCACGAAAGAAGTCCCACAGTCAGGGCGCTGCAATCGCTGTATTTAATCCTGCCAGAGTAATTATTTGCTAATGCGCAAATCGATGTAGGTAATTACTGAATAATAAATACAACATTTTCCACAATTAAAGCTATAAATTTATTTCCTGATTACATTACGAACAATATTCTATCAAATTACGGAACTGCTACTTTTAGTTTCCATATTTTCCGTGAAACTTCTTTCGTGGCGCGGACTCCAGATTTTAATCTTAATTCAGAGTTTTTGGCGGGAACAGAAAGGAGATGTTGTGCTGTGCAGTTTTATTTTCTAAAAATGTGTAAAATTATTCAAAAATGAACAGTAGTTGTAGGATATGGATAGTTTTTGAGTAGTAATTATATATTTTGTGAGAAATGTGAACTGTATAGTCGAATGTGGTATTTTGAGTTGTCACAACAACTCCGTTGAATGGTGCCAGCTGGTAACCTACAGTTCAGTTGTGCTACACATAGGCATAAGAAAATGACATTGTAATCTAAGATCTGGCTTAAAGGCCTAGCTGCCAAGCCATAAACCTAAATAAAAATAAAATGAATCTTAATTCAAATTCTATATTCAAAATAAATCTACATTTACACTAATACCTAGGAATAACCCTAGTTTATTATTGGCCGGTTCTCTATATCTTCTATTCATTCGCTTGCCTTACCATCGGTTGAACTTTGATATTACTTATATAGAGCTTATGTCAAATTTTATCCGATAGTGGGCACGTTCCTTCAGTATCTCACAACACCCAAAATGCTTTGTCTGCCGTTCTACATGGCGACTACGATCGTTATGGTCGTGGCGAAAACGTCACTAATTATGTCGTTGTTTTCGATAACACAGCGCTCACAACGACCCATGTCAAGAGTTGGGTCGAAGTGGGCTTTGACCACAGAACATTAATTCTCTCTATCGATTGACATTGAAAAAGGCGCGATTTTCAAATCAACCAATGGCATTTGTATATTTCGTCGTTAATGTCATCAACGCTCCATAATCCGTTCCAGTAGAGTTTATGATTGTAACGTCCGCAAACAAGTGGAACGGGAAAAATCGAGGTTGTGAATGTGGTCGTTGTGAGTCTCTCGTGAAACGTAGCCAGCAAGACAAATGAATGATCGGTAAGCTATAGGAACTGGCCATTAATGACTGAACAGATATTAATTATATTTAGTAAGAAGATAATCTGTTCTTACAGTAGGTTATCGGCTATTTTTTGTCTACAAAAATTATCTTGAAGAGAGTAAAATTATTAAACTTACCACCACTGTTCTCAAGCTCTCTTCATTACCTCCAGGAAAGTGACTGTATACCAACTTCGATAGTCCAAGACGCATTAATAGCGGGTTTCACAAATCGCTAAATATGGTCTTGTTTTACATTTCTACATAATTTTTACTGCATCAGCAGAATTTCCGCTAAAATGGGAATTCTTTATTGTACGAAATTGTTCTCTCAAGTGTTCTATCATCAAGATGGAGGTGAACACGTGAGTTCAGTTCAATTCGTACAGTCGCGTGCGACATCTGTTAGGCTTTTTAAGTGTTGCCAAATCTAGGGCCAGTAATACACGTGACTAATACCGAATTTCTTCATCTTATCTTATTCTCTTTATTTATCTGCCTTACTACTTTGAAAGAGTTTTTGGCGGGGACGTTGTGCTGTGCAATATTATTTTCTAAATATGTGTAGAATTACTCTAAAATGAACAATAGTTGTAGGATATTGATAGCTTTTGAGTAGTAATTATGTGTTTTTGTGAGAAATGTGAACTGTATAGCCAAATGTGGCCTTTCGAGTTTTCACAAGAACTCCGTTGGATAGCTTCGATTGTAGCCTACAATACAACTGCGCCTGGCTTAAAGGCCTAGTTGCTAAGGCGTAAACATAAAAAAATACTACTTTGAAAGACAAACTCACGTACAAGTTATGTCAAATTTTAACTAGTTGTAAGTCAAATTGATGGGTAATAAGATGTAGGTATTGATGTGACTTATCCGTCGATGGCAACCTCTTCTATGATTTTCTGGCATGGGCACAAGAATCGCATGCAAAACAATTTGTTCTTGAAAACTCGGTTGCAACAGAAGCAGTATAGGAGGGAGGAGATATGTTGGCTTGGGCCGAGGCTTGGCGGATATGACTTCTGGCGTCGTGGTCTTCGTTAAAATTGTTTCCTAGTCTTTGAAGCGCAAGTTCCTCCGACTTGTCGCTGGTGAAGAGAGTATCTATTATTCTTTGTACGTTTCGGGAATCGTTTGCGACCTCAATTATTGTACAGCGCCATCTATTGGCTTGTAAGTGTTACACTACATTGGAAATGCTGCATACCATAAGGAGACGCTTCAAAACCTCACAGTAACGCAGGTACTGAGGGCCTAAAGCGGTCGACTTTGGAGAATCGCTTAGTGAAATTGACACATGTCTAGATAATAATATACTGGTAATTGCAAGACATAGCATAAAGTTCTAATAATAATCTAATATATTTAAGCTTCAAAACAAAAAAATTTAAATATTAACGAAATACTTCAAAATATTTCCAACTCTGTATAAACATTGTGTTTATATTATTAAAAAATAATTGAAGTGTAAATAAAACTAATCACTTAACTGCTGTTTTAATTTAATTATTTCTTAATGTAAATTGCATGCATATGTGATGTCACACTAGGGAGGGAGGAGTGTCACAAATGTGACCAGCTGTGACAAGGACGAGGGAGGAGTCAAAAAATCATGAAATTTGTGTGACGTAATTTGTGGGTGGCCCCTTGAAATAAAAACATACGTAATCTATCTGAGATATTGTATAGTTAAGGACTCATAATCTTCCTTTAGAAATATATTATCTTTAGCTGTACCAGTGTACAATCGTCGCAAGCGTAGCCATTCATTGTCTGAAACTTGACCTAATACCCATTGAGTTGCAACAAATGTACTTATACATTTGACCCATTTACTTCACGTTCAATAAAGATATGATTTTGTCAAAGATGGCCACTGCTATAATGTAGTGGTCTGAATATTTAAACCATCTAAAAACCCATTCAAACACACACAAAAAAGACATCAAAAACCTGATAACCAATTCTAACACCACCTACCAAATCTAATTGTGAATCTAAAATTCTAAATCACACAGAAACCCACTCAAACATATAAAAATCATCAAAATCTGTCCAGTGGTTTAGGAGTTCAGTGACTTACACATGTACAGAAGAATCCTAACTAATATTATAGATGTAAATGTGAGTTTGTTTGTTTGTTACTTGTGATGTTTTCACGCCCTAATTATGCAACAGATCGTCACGAAGTTTTTTGAAGTAAAACTTCTTTATTATTAAATTAATTTCAAGAAACTGAATTAAAAGGCTTAATTAGATTAAGGTTACTTTAAATGGCGTTCAGTATCTCCCTCACGTATTACTATATTGTTGAACATATAAATTGACAGAATTAACTTACGACAAACCTGTATTACCATATCTCAGCCAATGAGGTTTAATGTGCTACGCATTAGAGAAGGCGTCCGCTGTTTTCATTTTTGAAGTGAAACTTCTTTGGAATCGTTGTGATTTGAAACTCGATGAAACGAAAAAGCGACCCTAAAAAGAGTAAAACACATAAATCTATAGGACTAAGCCTGCGAGAGAATGAGATAGAAGACATTATATTTAATAATTTAAATACAATGCTCATACAGATAGAATTGGAAATGTATTGAAGTTTTTTGTTAATACTTCAAATTTCGTGTTTTAAATCTTAAATATATTATAACGATATAATATATGAAATGTGACGTCACGAAATTTAGAATCCCTCCCACCCCTCGTCACACTTTATTTCAATTCTACTGTGTGTGAACTGCACACACACATTTTTTTTAAATATGTCTCTTCTTGCCAAGCATCACCCCGAACATAGTCAGGGTTTTTATTTATAGTTCTCATTTTTGTCTTTACCATTCTTCTTCTAAGTTTTTCTGTGCCTTATTTCTATCTATATCATTAGCATACACGTTATCAGGAATATAGAAAAGAGCGTAGGATACCTTTTATTAAGAAAAAAACTGGTCACGAGGTACAGATAAATATAGTCAAAAAGATGGCGCTCCGGTCGCATTTTAGGGCGCCACCGTTGCAATTCACTAGCAAATACACCGTCACGGCAACGACTATGACAGTGACGATTTTAATTTGTTACTATGGTTAGTCCCACTTTCGCTAGATGGCGCTACGGGTATTTTTGAATCAAAAATTAAGGTCGACATTTCTAAGAGTTATAACAATCGCACTTTATGACACACATATCCCTTAGCAAAAGTTTTGAGATAGCTTATTCATAAAAGATGGTGTTAACAAATTATAGTCAGTTAAGAATTTGTGACACTGTTATCAAATGTATTTATATATATTTATATCTCGTGTATGTATTTACATGCGATTAGAGCGAAGCACCTCTCTTAAATACATCAGATCACAACCGACAAATGGCTTGCGTCCGGCTACAGGTAGCTGTAACAGAGCTAGGCGAATGGTTTCGCAAATGGAGGATAGAGGTAAACCCGGAGAAAAGCGCAGCAATGTTCTTTTCCCCGGGCACGCTTCGCTCTCCCAAACGCGCTTGCCTTCGCTTAAAAGCCATCTCGCTCTACGAACAAGAGATCCCCTGGGCAAAGTACACCAAATACCTGGGTGTCACCCTAGATCAGAACTTGCGCTTCAACGAGCATATCACTATAGTCCGGAATAGAGCGCGATTTGTGATGGGTCGTCTAGCACCCATGATAGATAAACGAAGCAAAATGTCCCTCAGACACAAGCTTACTCTATATAAAACATGCATCCGCCCGATCATGACATACGCGAGTGTGGTATTCGGCCATGCCAAGCCTGCCCTTTTAAAGAAACTGCAAATCGTTCAGAATAAATTCATGCGCAGAGCCGTCGGTGCTCCCCTCTATATGCGTAACGTCGACATCCACCGCGATCTGGAGCTTCCCTCCATCAAAAACTACATTACGTCGCTCTCGCGTAAGTATTTCGATCTAGCGCCGCACCATCGAAATCCCCTCGTCGTGTCCGCGTCCGATTATAAGCCTCGACGAAAGGCTCTCGTGCGACGACCGCGTAACATCCTCACGGACAAGGTCGACGATATCACAAAACGGCTGGCTCGGATCAGCCCGCCCGCGGTTAGGACGGCAGGCTGGCAGGCACCGACAGACAGACACAGACGGCGGCGTCGACGCCGCCAATCACGATCTCTCCACGTCCCCGCGAGGGACGCCAGGAGACACAGCCCCCCATAGGATAGACTAGGCGTGTTGCTGGGAAGTTTCTTTCGCCGTTTCTTCTCTCCTAGCCATAACACGTTGCGAAACGGCAGTAAGATAGTATAGGCCACCGCGAACCGCCGATCCCGGTCCGCCGGGATCCTTCCTCTCGGGCTTTATATTACCCGTCGCCCGCTCTCAATTAGTGCATTGTGTCGCCCTATGGTGGGCATCATTAGATTCATCCCCTCTCATGGCAACAGTCCAGCCGAGGTGAAACTCCCTAGGAGCCCCTCGAGCAAGTTGCCTCCCTGGCTCGAGGGCCTTCGCTTCGCAAAGGCACTCGCCCCGAAAACCCCGGTAAAGTTGTGAGGTCTTCGGACCAACAACATAAAGTCAAGTCCAATAAAAAACCTCTCTTAATTGCATTTCGGCAATGAAACAGTCAAGTGAGAGACGCCAGGTAGGTTATATCCTTGTGCCACATAACCATTTCACAAGATTTCTGCTACCGAGATTAATCATTTGCTTACAATAGTCTAGCTAATGTTACATTGAATTATATTTTAATTTATTTAACAAAACAAAGAAAAATATGTAGCATATAAAACATTTATGACCCTACTTATAATAGTTTGTTAAATTTTAAGAAACTGCTCAGCAACTGATTAATGAAAATCTTACCCATAAACTCCTCTTAAGGATAAGAAGGTGGTAATGCTATTCATTGATTAGGGCTTAGGGGCTTAAGAGTCTCTTATTTAAGAGATGGCTAATACTTTCTCAACGAGATTATTATAATATAAGCAAGGCCCTTAGGGCTTATATGTTAGTGCAATTGATTCAAGGTTCAATAATTTTAACAGTAAGTGGTTCTTCTTTGAAAGTTGCACCCGTGACTGAATAATTGAGAGGAAGAAGATTAATGTCGTATGGGCATGTTATGAGGAGGGATGAAAATCACGTGACAAAAGAATGTTAAACTGCAAGATTGATGGGCATTAGAGCTAAGCACCTCTCTTAATTGAATTTCGAGAATGAGGCAGTCAAGCGAGTAACGCCAGGTAGTTACAGTTGTGGTATGAAAATATTCGTCAGTTTTCAAATTGATTCATTTAACGTCCGCGAGCACATGTTACCTTTTCAAACTAAGCCACAGAACAGACTGTTCCACAGAAAATTATGTTTAACAAAGTTCTTTTATTTTCTATCTTTTCTAAGAAGGTGGTTTAGACATGTATATAAAAACTTTTTATTGGTTTTAAAATTTATGTTAAGCGTAAGTGATTATATCTTCTTTGTTTCTTATTGTTAATCTCAGCGTCTGTCATTGCCAAAATTGCAAATTTCTTTTTTCACGTTTCTGTACTTTATAAACATATCTTGCAAGCAAAAGTCGAGTTTAAGGTGATAAACATTTTCATTCTGCGACTGTACATCCTTGTGCTACATAACTATTACCCAAGATTTTTGCTATCGAGATGAATATTTTGCTCACAGTAGTTTAGCTTGTTACAATGGAATTTGTAACTTTTAGCCGACTTCAAAAAGGAGGAGGCTCTTAATTCGACTGTTTGTTTGTTTGTTACGCGATTTATCCGTCAATTGAGAACAGATTTTCAAAAATAATTTATTCAAACGAGTATACTCCTGAGGTGGTTCCATTGACACCCAGTCAGGATCTGATGGGTGGATCCCAGGAAAAAATCGAAAGGAACTCTCGAATATTATATACAGGCACGTACAACGTGTTTCATGTATGTTTCTAAAACTATTCCAGTAATTGCGTAACTGAAAAGTAGAAAATCTTTACATAAGTAATACAATTCTTTGTGCGTGTGGATGTGACTGAACTCCTCCTAAACGGCTGGACCGATTTCGATGAAACTTTTTGTGTGTGTTCAGGTGGATTCGACCCGGTAGGTGGCGCTGAAATCGGGTTCTAAAATGTATTTCTTCAGGGCAGGACAACGTCTGCCGGAACAGCTAGTATTAAAAGAAAAACAAAACCGACTTCAAAAGAATATACTACAAAAAACAGACTTAGAAGTAACTGAAAAGCAAAAAATAATATTTTCTACATCTTGAAATCGGTTTCAAGTAAAATATAAAACAACAATATGTTTTATTTAATGTTTACTTTGAACCAACTTCAAGATGTTACAGAAAATACTAGGATATGCCCGCGACTTCTTCCACGCTTGAATTGAAATTTCCGCGGGATTCCCGGGATAAAAAATATCACACATTTTATTTTATAAAATGTGTTATCAATCAGTGATATCACATTGTGATACGATTTTTTTAATCTGGCCATTTTAAGTCATACTCAGAAAAATTCCCACAGGATTCCCAGGACAAAAAGTAGCGCAGATTTTAAGTCTCAGAATTTACTGCTGATCAGCGAAAACCGCATTGAAATCGGCCCAGTAGTTTTTACATTAATCCCGAACAGAGACAACCAGATACGAAATGTGAACAAAATTGCATTAATCGTTTATAAAGAGTATTTCAGTTATTTTTTAAAATAGATTCAATGTACAGACACGGCATATTTAGAATTTTATAATTTTCTTTGTTTTATGGTAGTTTCTTTAGAAGTAGGTTTTGTTTTTTTGTTATTTTTTTATTATTACACTAATTGTCCAAGTTCTTATTGTAGAACTGCATATATAAATAAATAAATAATAAATTGGCAGACAAACACACACTGTCTACCCCCAAATTAAGCAAGTTACGCTTGTGTTATGGGTAATATACAACGTACCATTCTGGGACCGATCTCAGACCCCAGACCGTAGTAAATAACGGAGAAAACGTTTCCGAAATTTACTATACCAAGAATCGAACCTAAAGCATCTGCGTTGCAGTGAGGTAAGCCGGCAAAGGCTTAGTCCGCTCAACCACAGAGGCTGTCAAATAATATATAACTGAAGGATAGAAAATTCATTGCATTTATAAGCATATTGGAATATTTTGTCCTTAGTATTATGGTCTCTTCAATGTCGTTATATTCGATTACGTCTGTGTATACATAAATATAAATGGATGGTTTTGGTAGACTACAAATGTGACGATGCTTTATGTGGGAGAGAGAATGTGCTGATAATCCTAAAAGGAAAGAGTAAGCTGATATTACGTCAATCAGCAGAAACGCAAAAGGCTTCCAAAGGTTGCTGCAACATCTATTTTTATGCGTGACCTACTGAACTGAATGCTATCTACTTACTATTAACTTTATTAATTTTGTATGCAGTTAAAAGGATTTTTAATATCTATATTTCAGTGACGACTTTTTCTCAATCTCTGTGTTGTGACAGTTGTCAATAACCAACTTAAAAACTGGCCTGTCAGCCAGTGGGCGAAAAGGTTTGTTACGCCAGACCACCAAAATCCCACATCTCATTAACTACAACAATATTATTATTATTAGAATATTTAATATTCAAACCAATTGTCGTTTAAAATATCTTTTCAGCTTTATTTTTTATAATTCCATACATGCAGGGGATGACCACTCTGTTTATGACTTTAGAAGCTATGGTTTTCTACTAGCGAACTCCAGTTGTGGTAGGAAAAATCAAATTATATCGAATATAACCTAAAATATATGCTGCCGGCCTGCAATATGTCGGACATGGTTTGCAATTTGTACGGCATTGTTGGGTTAACAACACAATAGGCAGCTATTGAATATGTCCGACCAGTGTAATCTACCAGGAAAAATTGCTACTATTTGCATTCTGACAAAATATTAGCATATTTTCTTTTTTTAAATATGATTTGCAGACAAACATACAAATTGTAAATCCCCAAACTAAGCAAGTTGTAAGCAAAATGTTCATAGGCGAGGTTAACCACTTTCCTTTATGGCAGCTGTCAGACACTGTGCTGTACTAGTAGTACTTTTAGGTATTGCTGTAGTATAGTACTACAGCAATACCAAAAAAAGTTTGTTGCCTGCCAAATTAATCTTACCTATATTGGTATTGTATCTATAATCCCTTAAGTAGACAACTAAGCCCAGGAGTTTTTGGCGGGAACTGAAAAGAGATGTATTTTCGAAAAATGTGTAAAATTACTCTAAAATGAACAATAGTTGTAGGATATTCATAGTTTTTGAGTAGTAATTATGTGTTTTGTGCGAAATGTGAACTGTATAGTCAAAAGTGGCCTTTTGAGTTGTCACAAAAACTCCGTTGAATGGCACCAGCTGATAACCTACAGCTCAGGTGTGCTACACATAGGCTTAAGAAAATGAAGAAACTACATTATAATCTAAGATCTGGCTTAAATGCCTAGCTGCCAAACCATAAACCTAAATAAAATAAAAATTAAGTAAACAACTAAGCCCAAAGTCACTATCTTCTATCGCTGAGGTGCCCATAAAGCTGGCTACGTCATCTTACTGGATCGCCATACTGAGGCGTTACTCTCAAACGTCTTTCGTCGTTCGATTCCGTCCGTTCAGCCCGAAAGAGTCAATTAAATTTTAGTTAGAAGAAAGAAGGAACAAATATTTCTTTAAAACTACAATGTTATAGTCCATATAACGCAAAAATAAATGGAACATACAATGGAAAATGTACTTAATATAAAAAAAACAAGCAAAAGAAGTTCTAAAACCAGAACGAACGACGAAAGGCGTTTCATAGTAAGGCCTCTGATCCGTTGATCGAGGTAGGCATTCGTCCTCTGATCACGAGAGAGGTACAAGTGCGCATGCGTCTCGCGGGCGCCGACGTCAGTCGCAGATATGCGCATGATCTCACTCCCTGAAATACCGCTGTAGGGGCCCTCTAGCATCTAGGGAGCAGAGGAGTCTTCACCCCTGTTGACGAAGTGAGTTTGGTCTGATTCCCAGGGCACTCTCAGGAACTTTTGCGCTAGGACCGGCGTGGGCGTAACTACGTTCTAAGTCTCATGCCTTTCCTACCATAAGCGCGGGGTACATTGGAGGAGGATGGTTTTAGTGGGGTATTAGCCCTTGGGCATTTATCCATTGGTTCGAGTCTCCACACAAGCCGGTCGGTTACTGTTTGGATTGCCCTCAGTGGAATGCCTCCATGATCGACAACGGTCTAATCCCTAGCAAAGGACCCGGTATGTGCGAAATGCATTTCCCGCTTAAAAAAAAAAAGAAAAAAATAGTCCTCTGATCACCCGAAGCGTCGATTAGGCAATTAGGTATTTTCAGAGGTCTTTGTAGGAATTCATCTCCCCACGACCCACCAGGGCCGAATCTAGAGGGGCAAGCCGGGGCCCACGCCCCGAGCGGCCAATTCAGAGGGCAGCAAATTCAAACTTCGCAGACAAATACCCAACACATCATTAACGCAACTTCGACCACTGAGACGTCCAGTAGTTTAAGCACACAAATAACTTTTCGCGGGGCGCGTAGGCATAGCTTAAAAACCACAGACGTACGCGTGTCCATTAGTGGGCGTCTGATGGCGGAAATGACGATGATGTGTCAGGTAAAAATATAGGCGAGTGGGGGCGTTTTTCAATTTTTGCCCCCCTCGAAAAAAATCAAAATTCGGGGCTGCGACCCACAGTCCAAGCACCTCGAAAGGTCACGATGGCCTTTATAACAGTCTAGACAGCTATTCTTTGCTAATCTGGCGATATTGGTGCAGTGAGTGACATACGACCTAAGTAATTTGTAAATTAAATACACGTGGGTGTCTGGGATCGGCCCCAGAGTAGTGCGTTGCATATTACCCATAACACAAGCGTAACTTGCTTAATTTGGGGATATATAATATGTGTGTTTGCCGATTATTATTATTATTCACATATATATTTTTAAAAAATGGTAAACGAAGCATTTAAACGTTTATGTTAATTATGTTTATTTGCATAATTTTACATAGCAATAACAAAATCATCATTTAGTAACATAATAAGCTTTAAGCCTTCTTTTATTATTATAACTGTAATATACATAAATTATGAACATATACAATAAAGAAACTTAATTGTATTGTTTTCTACCGAATATATTTTATCAATTGAATACCAAGCTTGGGCCATCGACTGGATAAGGCGTCCAGAAGGCGAGAACGTAATTTAATTGGATCGCCGTATTGATTCGTTGTTCGAGATATTCTGATGTGTTTAAAACTAAATTGAACTAAAACGAACAATTATCATGTGAATGTGGAAACGGTCCACACGTGGTGCGTGCGTCGTACGATCAGGTGAAAGCCACTACCACTTACCAATTGCGCAATCTGTGCATTGACCTTAAATTATAGTAATCGCACACCTCATCTTATGAATGAACGGTTACATTGTCAATAACGAATATTAAAATTTAATACAATTCAGAAAATTAACCAAAGATAATAAATACATTGATACTAAAAAAAAATATGTTGTAACGCGACTTGCGTCACTTTTAGGATGACTAAGAAAACAATTAAAATAAAAAGAATTTAGGGCAGCGTATTAGCGTTGCCTTGCCGTGAGGAAATACGGTCAGCGTTTTGGGAACGTTCTCAACTGACAGCGGTAATGTTATCTATACTACTCATGTTTTATATTATGTAATTTTCATTATTAAGTATTAGGTTGATATATATTTTAGGTTTCTTTACCAATAATAAAAAACTGAAAAAATAATAAAAATTTAGTGTCCTTGCTTATTTTATTTATTTAGGTTTATGGCTTGGCAGCTAGGCCTTTAAGCCAGATCTTAGATTATAATGTATGTAGTTTCTTCATTTTCTTAAGCCTATGTGTAGCACAGCTGAACTGTAGGTTATCAGCTGGTGCCATTCAACGGAGTTCTTGTGACAACTCAAAAGACCAAATTCGACTATACAGTTCACATTTCTCACAAAATACATAATTACTACTCAAAAACTATCAATATCCTACAATTATTGTTCATTTTTGAATAATTTTACACATTTTTAGAAAACAAAATTGCACAGCACAACATCTCCTTTCAGTTCCCGCCAAAAACTCTTAGTGTCCTTGCTTCTAGCATACACCACAGATTAGTAATAAAAAATTGTAACCTTCAGGGTTGGTTTCACTTCGATAAATATTTTACCATTATGTCTGTCTGTCTTTGTATGTCGCAATCATTTTTCTCGCATCCACTGGATCTCACATAAATATCAAATTTAGTAGAATTTACTTACCATTACATACTGTGGTAGTGAAATCGTGAAGAAATAAAAATTTAATAGAAAAGACAGAACAAAGGCAGACCTGTATCAGCTTCTGGCTGTTTATTGGGAAGAAATTGAGCAGGAGAGGGAATAGTGACATGTTCTCGTTTCTAAATCAACTTACTTGGCTTAGCGACCCAAAGTGAGTCTTGGCCTCCCAACGAGAACATACCAATTTATCGATTTCAGTTTCGTAACAGAGACTACTCTCAAACGCTTATCGTCGTTCGTTATCGTCCGATCAGCCCGAAAGAGTCAATTAAATTTTAGATAGAAGAAAGAAAGAACAAAGAATTCTTTTAAACTACAATAATATAGTCCATATAACACAAAAATAAATGGAACGTACAATGGAAAATGCACTAAAATAATTTAAAAAAAAAAACGAGCAAATGACGAAAGACGTTTGAGAGTAAGCACTCTGTGGGTTTTTTGCTTGTGTGGGGCGTTAACCTTCTGAACCACCTCTAAAATGCTGCAGGACCACACCCGTAGTTGGTCAGCGAGCCCATCGGACTTAGCCGGAAGCGTAGCCAGGCAACACTACCGTTCATTCCCCCATGTGCCGCCCTAGGACATTTCTCTACTGTGAGGGCTAGGGCAAGGGTTTTTAGGTCAAGATATAAAACATATACACTCTGGGCAGCCGAGCGAACAAAGTTAGTTAATTAAAGGATAAAAACAGTGATAATTCGTATCTTCTTTGAACCTTTTCAATTCGATAAGCATTACCCCATTTTTTTTTTAATTTACTGTCTGTTCTTTTCAGTGACGAGGAAGACACCGCCCGACTTCTACGACAACTGAGTTCTATCAACAGGCCTCTAGGAGTAACGTTCCCACAAATGATCAAACTCATGTCACAGTGTCAACAGGTAATTGGCCTTGAATTGTAACGCTGGGTTAGCACCTGCGATGATGTTATATGTAATATACTGACTGTGGCCGAATGTGTCTTATTTAAAGCGTTAAAACTGCTAAAAACATTACCACTAAATACATTTAAAGTAAGACTAAAAAATTACTAACGGACAAATCATACTACTCGACAAACGAATTCCTTAATGACTTTGAAATTAAATATTAATAATAAAATAATAATAATATTTAAACTAAAGACAAATAATTGACATACACTAATTAGAATAATATATTATATATTATTAAAATAATAAGTAATATTCACAGTATGCAATGTACTATAATAGGTACATACATTGCACATCATTAACTATGGTAAAATAAAATGTATTGGGACTATTTTTAAGAATGACATCTGTATGTAACTACATTTCTGCAAGAATAAATATGTAATTTCATTAAAGCGTTAAAAATAACGCCGTTTTAAATAGCCACTTACGTTATCAGTCTATGTTTAACGTTATTAATAATTACCTAAAAATCGCATGCTAATGAATTACACCCATCGCCACATCTACACGAAAGGTCAATATCTATAACAATAGCCCAGGTGATGCATTAACATTACTGTAATGGGTTATTGTTGATAAATAGATACCTACCCAAGTGAAGTGAATGGCTAAATCATTATTAGATCAGATCATTGTGCAATCATGATATTTTCAAGACCATTTTGCACAATCTTACTTAAGCTTTTCGGCGTGAGAATGATTTTAGATTTAATTATATCATTTTGGCAGTTATAAAGTTTTAACTGTTAGATTCTTTGTTCCCCCGTCTATGTGTTGGGATATTAATATATATTTATTATGCTTTATCATGACTGAAATTTAATCCATTGTTGTTGATTTAATAAGTCTTTTTATACAATAGATTTCTTCTTCAACTTCGTCTGCGTTTCTTCATTTTACTTTCTTTATTTTATTTTTATTCCTTTATTATAATGCGACCAAAAGGCTGGTGTCTATTTACTCAAAGGAGTAAGCATTGCTATTCAACGTGGTAACGCGGCCAGCCTTTTTGGAACTTTCCCGGAAAGTGACAGTGGTTTGGGGCCAATATTTTATCTACAATTATGCCCTCTTTTTTATTTAGTTTTAGTTTTTAAAATTAAAAACTAAAAGGTTTCTTTTTTATAGTTTAGTTTAATTTATTAAAATTTATTTAAACTGTTCAATCATATCAATTTTTTTGCTCACTGCTGCCACTTCATCACCAGATTAGTTAAGAATTTCTTTTTAACCGCCTATATTGTTCTGTCAAGAAGTATTTGCAATATGGATTATTTTGTAATTGTTTATTTTGGTCATCAACATGTTATCTGTCTATTTAATATTAGCTACATGATACATAAATACATTTGTAAATTTCAAGGTGGAAGGTGTAGAAATATCGGAGGAGAGTCGGAGGGTCCTCAGCTCAGGGTGGCGGGAAGCCAGTGGGGATGGGGCTGCGCGGGCGCGGCTCGAAGCGGGCGGCGCGCACGCAGGCCTGTTGGGGGGCAGTCCTCTCACACTCCTTCAGGGCATCATACCTGGTAAGGATTCCATCTACCGAGAATCGATTTTTATTGACATTACAATGACGCAGCAAAATCACGCAATAAATAGATTAGCCTATTACTAGACTAGACTACTATTATTTATTTAGGTTTATGGCTTGGCAGCTAGGCCTTTAAGCCAGATCTTAGATTACAATATAGTTTCATCATTTTGTTAAGCCTATGTATAGCTCAGCTGAACTGTAGGTTATCAACTGAAGACATTCAACGGAGTTCTTGTGACAACTCGAAAGGCCACATTTGAATATACAGTTCACATTTCTCACAAAAACACATAATTACTACTCAAAAACTATCCATATCCTATTTTTCATTTTAGAATAATTTCACACAATTTTAGAAAATAAAACTGCACAGCACAACATCTCCTTTCAGTTCCCGCCAAAAACTCCCACTAGACTAGACCTAGCTGTGTTGCCATGTTACTTGTGGAACTATTAGATATTTATAAAAAAAAATATATATAATAAGAAACAAAAACGACATCAAAAGAAACTAAAAATAATTTAAATACGTAACAAAGTAAAGGTTTCATTATGTCTAAACTTATTAGACACGCACAGTTGCAAATTCTGATAAATTATACTTGTCAGGTAACTCACTTTCACCGCTTCCTTACAAATCTGAACACGTTTGTTTTATACACAGCGATAACTAATTAACATTTGTACCTACTTAATTAGAAATGTTGGTAGGTATGGAGTAAATGTAAACAGTTGGGAAACTTCATAATCTTACAGTTTGCACCCTTTGTGGTTGATATACCTCTGGCCATCTCCAAGCTATGTAGCTGCAATGGAGGGTAGGTCCATCAAAAGGCAGGGCAACTATATTGGAAGAGTAGATTTTTAAAAAAGCGCTTAATGTGTTATAAAAAATTCACATTAATTAAATAAGTTTAAAAATATTTACACTAACAGGTTCCAAAGCAACTCGATTGGCGTTGCCATGACGTATGACGGTGTATTTGCTATTGAATGTCAATTGTAATGGCGACTCCAAAGAAACGGCATTTGGTTAATCGGGTTAATTTTTGGGGACGATAATATCAGCGTTGGGGTAATTGGAGCAATATTTTATCCCTTTAGTTTTACAAAAAATTGCATAACATATTCTACATAGCATGAAATTGCTAGTTAAAGTTAAATTCTAATATGTCTGTATACAATAATCGTAATGGTTTTTGGTTTTGTAATCAAATTATAAACAAAAAATATACACTTCGAATTGAAAACCCTCTCCTTTTTTTTAAAAAATAACGAAAGTTTGTCGCCTGTACTAAACTCCTTCAAACTGCGTGATGTGACAAGCACTTGTCCAAATATTTTATCCAATAATATGTGTGAGGCCAAAATTCTGAAATAGTATCGTTTTGGGGAAATTTTCTGACGGATATAGGGTTTACGTGAATTCAATCTGGACACCCTGTCTAACAGACAGATAAAAATTCTAAAAGTTGTATGTTTGGATTCTGCTGGTCCGAAATAACTCCCCTCATTGTTCCTATTTTTAAAATTATTGTACAAACCGCGAAACCTCTACAGATTTATTATATTATAGATAGGATTCAACTCAACAGACTTCACTTCGTAAGTTCATACTCTTTGCCTACACTGGCGCCATTCTGGTCGGTTCTCCATCTGTTATTTACTGCATTCAGCTGGATACGTCTTCAGTTTGACGCCCACTATATATGGCCGGTTTCTTTATCTTACCGACCGTTCATTTGCCTTACTATCGGTCAAAATTTGACATAATCTCCATACAAGTAATGTCAACTTTCAGATAGTTATAGGAACCGGTCAATAATGAATTGAATATATCATTTATGGTCCTTACCATAGATTATAATTATATTCAAATGTTTTTGATTGTTAGGTACCTTATGTCTCCAATCCATACGATATCATGCCGAAAATAAATTATCCTTAAAATCTTGAATATTTATTTGTTATCATATTTTGTCCTATACTCAAAAGTATATTTACATTTTTACAGGAACAAAATGGTGCGGCACAGGTGACATAGCTGCCAATTACCACGATCTCGGTGCAGACCGGCGTTTGGACCGCTGTTGCCGTACACACGATTTATGCCCGACCAAAGTCCGCGCGTTTTCTAGCCGCTACAATCTAACAAACAATTCGCTCTACAGTAAATCACACTGTACATGCGACGACATGCTTTTTGACTGTCTAAAAAAAACAAATACGTCCGCCTCCCAAGTCATGGGGCATATTTATTTCAATTTAGTCCAAGTCCCTTGTTTAATAGATTTGCCAACGGGTAGAGGATTCAGAGACGCCAGAGAAGGTTTTTAATGACATCTAGCGGCGAATAGTGATATTAATTGCAGCGCCATCTCTTTACGTTGGAATGTGCACGGCTAGTAATAATTATTTCAAAAAAATGCTCAAAAATTAATAATGTATCCTAAACGAGACCAAAATTAAAGTTACTCTGTTGTTTTGATGTATAATCAGAGACTGTTTAGGGTGTTAATTAACTTAAATGTATAATGGTTTTGTTCTGTGTTCAATGTTTTGAAAACTCTTATTCGATAAATAATGTGTTGTAAGACAGCACATCAAATAGATTGTTTGCTCATAAGTTAAACCAATAATTAGTTACTAAAAGCCATTAGTTAGTCATCGTTTAATGCCATCTATTGGCAAGTAGAAAAAATATTAAATAAAGTCACGCACATAATTCTTCATTCTCGTAAGCAACTTAATTCTTTCGTTTTTTTCCATTTCGTGACGATTTGAAAATATGAGTTTAATTTGTTTATTTTCATTTTGTTTTATACAATACACATTAATCTGTGATAAGTCTGTGCCTTGTTGTATGTACTGAAAAGTTTATTTTGTTGATGGCGCTATAGAACTCTAATTAGAATAGTATTATTAAATAGTCTTAAGATAAATTATTTATTTGTTAGAACATACATGACAATGATACTGTTTTGTTCTTTTGACCTTTAACACTGAAGTTTTATTATTGTTGACCAAGAACATATCTAGAATATACCAAATAAACTTTATTTATTTTAGTAGTATCTCATTTATTTTATATTATGGACGAAAAATACTGGGAATCTTTCAGTAAAACATGTAACTCTGTCCGCCTGTTACGCTTTCACGAAGAAACTACTAGACCTATTTGGCTATATATATTATATATATAGCCAAATTATTATATTCGATGCTGATGATGAATATAGGATACCTTTGTCCCGAAAAATGGAATAGTTTCCAGGATATAAATATATTTGTCTTTCTGATTGTTATGCTTTTACTAAACTATTGGACTAATTAGACTGAAATTCGGCAAGCAAGTGGAACGGGAAAAATCGCGATCGTGAACGTGATCATTGTGAGTCCCTGGTGGAACACAGCCATAGATAGAGCCACAAATCACTGTTACCACTACCACAGGCCAATATCAACCTCACATACAGGCTGTCGATGACGGACATGAAAATTCCTGCAATCAAAAACAGCGCCTTTTAATGATATCTAGTGACCAGTCTTTATCAAGTGACCAGAGATTAATCTCTGGTCACTTGATGAAACACCTTATAAAGAGAAATCAAAAAGGGCGCCGTTGCTGTTGTAGTAAACACGGAAACTTTAAAAACTGTAGCTGTCCCACCAGCCATCCCACACTATTAACGACAGAGTCATAGATTATTATCTATGACTCTGTCACTGTGTTATTATCACTCGATTTAACGATAAACTCCATTATGTGTCGAAATCACTTGGCTTTGGTTGATTTAGCTTGTATTCCATACAATGATACAGTTACACCCACTCTAAATAACAACAACAATTAAGTAATAAAAATACCTTTTAAGTTGCCAAAATTAGTAAAAACTGCGCAGCTGTGTACGTTCTTTTATCGATTTATTATCCTAGCCCGTAATAAACTCGATTGTAAGCATCATGCATGCCAAAATTTCTAAGTACTTCCTTTATCACCAAGATGCCTCAATATCACAAGATATTAAAAAAAAAATTAAAAAAATACAACAAAATTACTGGGGCAGCAAAAGTCGTCAGAAAAATAACAGACTTTTCTCCATTTAACGACAACTCTAACACACCATAAAATGCACAGTCCCTTCGGTGTCGTTATATAGAGTTTACACTATATATCTATCAGACAGAATTTATATGATGAAAATCAGCAAAAAAAAGGTGGATTACGTCTTCTTAGTGTGGTATAGTCTGGCCAGTGAAAGCTGTCCACGAATATTTTAAGAAACTGTTCTATGGCAACATTTTAAGTCTGTCAACGTTTGTTTTGATCTGTTTATGTTTTGTCTAAACGTGCACTATATTTTTATTGCTTTTACGCAAGTTAACGGAGAAGTCATCTTTTTCTTGATTACAGCTCTCTGGGTCGACTCGATCGGTATGATAACACACATTCACAGTATATCGCCGTGAAGCCTTGCTTAGCCTAGCCTTGAGATAATTGTATTTCCTACCTTCGTAAGTGAGAGTTCTGATGAACTACTTCCTCCTTCCTTTATCAGAGAGTGAGACAGGCACAGACAGAGTGAGAGTGGAGACTCAGCAAGGTACGTCCCTCTATGTGGCGACGTCACCCATAGGCCAATACTCCACTAAAACCACCTCCTCCTCCCATGTGCCCCGCGCTTATGGTAGGAAGATCGTGAGGCTTAGAACGTAGTTACGCCCACGCCGATCCTGCGCATCAGGGCTTGAGAATGCCCACGGAAGCAGGACAGACTCACTTCGTCAACAGGGGGATGACTTCTTCGCTCCTTAGATGCTGGAGGGTATTACGGGAGGAGATTTTGCGTATACCTGCGTCTCCGGGGCCCCGACTGGCGTCGGTACCCACGGGACGCATGCGCACCTCTCTCCCTTTCTCGTTCCGCGGCCTCCTTATGAGGCATTACTGCCTCGCAGAATTTGGCCGCACCCTCCCAATGATCGTCGCTGTGCAGCATGGCTTGGACCAAACTGCCCAGCGAATCGATCGGACCTACGACGGTCTCAAGTTCAAATCTCTGCGGTGCCCATGCTGCCCATTCGACCAGCGTATGGAACGTAGAGTGCGCACAAGACTCTTCTTGTGCGCCACGTAGGCGACATTGAGGAGAAGGCAGGCAACCCACGATATGATTCATATACTTATCGAAGTACCCATGCCCGGTAAGTATCTGCGAGTATTGCAAACGTTTGTCAAATAGATGACGGTAACTACTTTCCAGAGGCCCGGCTGTCAGTCTGTTTGCCATCTTTTTAATAATAAAAGTTTTATACAAGGGCATACAATAAAAACATACAGTGGAATCGCAAAAAAATAAGAGTAGCCACGAGAATACATATAACGTTGAGATTACAAAAAATCAATGTACAATTTGTTTGAAAAAGTTCCGTGGAGTAGTTTTTGAGATAAGGAATGTTTGCAATGCAAAGTTTTTTGGGGTCCGTAGCAAAATGGCAAAAACAATTTACGGTCTTATCCTCTACGGACACCTTCACTGTCCATGGACTGACACTCATTGGCCGATTTATTGGATTTGATTTACCTTAAGGAATGACTATAAATAATTAGAAAGATCTAACAGCAGGTAACTTTTCTGAATCTAGGATATTTATCATGAATAAATTTTATTTTGAAATATGTTTTTTTTTCCTTTTCCCATTTATATATAGATTCTGGCAATAGATAAGTATTTAAATTACAAGCAGAGGACCAGCCACGATATATGATACTAAATCGAGTAGGCCTGGCGTAAAACTGTGAATTGAAATTACTTAAACCAGCATTCCGGTTGCCCTCAGCACAAACGTTAGAAGTACTTACTACTATATTTATACTTAAATTGCGCTATTTTTATTACAAAATATGGAAAATATTTATATTATTAGGTAAAAACATACCTCAAATATAATTGGTTACGACAGGCAAGTAAACACGCGAGTGAGATCATAAAAGTTTTTACCTTACTTTTAATATACGAAGAAAAAATTTCTGAACGTATTTGTTTTAATCTATGACATCTCAATATCTCATGGATTTTTTTTCCTTGTAATTCCACAAATGTCAAACAGAAACGTCAATCGTCATACTAAATTCTTTTCCGTATTTTCATTCTTCTTGTTTCCTATAAAAAAAATATTTCTTCGCCACAATAATGATAAGAGACGCTTGAAAGTTATAATTTTATGAATTCGTCAGAAATGGCTTCCCAGTGCAGCGTGACGGGTGACAATACGGAGATACAGAAAGGTGTGTTGTTTTTTCCATTTTTCAGTTAATTTAGGTGTTACGTGTGTTGAGGAGTTGAGTGGTGTTCTCTGTTTCAAGTGGAGGATGTTGGGGAGACAAACGGACCCTCCCCGGGTCGCACCAGCCGGGAACTGGAAGAAGAGTTCAATATGCAGCGAGCCAAAATGAAAGAGTTATTCTTACAAAAAGAAGGTTTGTGTTTTGTATCAGCGGTGCAGGTCGAATGAGTGCATGTCGTGAATGTCCAAGGACGTAGTTTGCATGTACATTGGCCATTTCAATCTCGTAAATAACATTTACTGATCTATTTATATAAGTAACACTATTGATGTGAGGATAGTGTCTAAAACATTTATAAAACAAGTTGAAATTTCATATACAATGGTTTACTCATGCAACAGCTGTTGTTTGATTAAGCTATTCTTCAAACACAGTAAGCAGTGTTTTTGATGGATTAATAATACATTAGGCATTATTTTCATTCAATGATTGGTGGATGGTTATAAGAATTGTTTTTAATAATAATTTCAACTAGTATTTGCCTGTGGCTGTGCATACTATTTACTATCAATATGTACTCTCAGAGGACATTCCTACATTTATAGTGGGCAGTGGGCTTTTTAATATTATAAAACCTGGCTCAAATCATTAGCCTTACATATAAAGAGATTCTTGAGATAAATACCAATGTTTTTGAGAAATAATAATATCACAGCCAACAAATTACCAACTTATCTAAAGGTTTGAGAAAACTGCATAAAAAGTTTTTAAAATTATTCTCTGATTTTTATTTACCTTGATTAAAATGACAGCTGCAATCAACCTTTTTTTGATTCAAAGTGAATTGAATCAACGGGTCGTTGATTCAATTCACAATTCACTTATGAATGAAACATACCACAACACTATGCTTTGAGCTTGTAATATAAAGAAAAGTTCGATGCCAGCTGTCATTTTATATCAGATAATTAAAAACCAGGGTATAGCAAGTCAGAAGCAGTAGAAAGATTATGAATTTGCACACATCAAAAAACCATTGCACAATAAGAGTAAAATGGTAAATTTTGGTGTTATTTTTACTGGAAACATTCCAGGATTTTCCTAGAACTGAGATAAAGAATAATTTAAATGTGAATATAAGCTCTTGTTTTTATCATGAACAGATCAAATGTATAAAATCTTCAATACACAGGACAGTACTAATATTTTATAACAGTGGTTTCCAAAGCTAACTGGACTGCAACCCACCTAACAAAAACTTCACAATTAGCTATCCTCTTTTCTGTCACAAATCAAAAAGGGATATAATTATATGAATGCAAGAGGATGTTCAAATAAGAAAAAAAACATTCAGTTATAATAATAAATCTTATGAGTTAAATATAACTAATAATATCTCAATGAGAGAGATTTATATTTGTTTCATATGTTTTGTTGTTATAGCTTTCAAGGCCCACCCAATATTTGCTTGTGACCCACCAGTGGTTCTTATCTACAGTTTGGGAAATGCTGTTCTGTAAATGTTATATACACATAATAAAAGGTTGTGGAATTAGTTGAATTGCTAATACAATATTACAAATTAGAACTTGTAGTAATCCTTGTTACATATGAATCCATTATAGTTTACAATGCATCTACAAAATATGTTGTAATGAAATTATGTGTTTGAAATGGATATAATTTAAATATGTTTACATTGGGAAATAATATGTATAAAACCACTATGTTACCATTATTTATATGCTTTTAATTTTTATATTACTGGATCATATCATGTTTTTTTTATATAACATACTCCACTACATCATCCACATAAACATAGTTACAGTGTCACTTGGGAGCTCTTACATTTTCTGGAAAGCTAATCTTATAAGAAACTAAAAACCAAAAGTAATGTTTGTTATCTAGTAAATTTCTATATAGATGTTTATAATAATAACTAGGATATGCCTGCGACTTCATCCACACTTGACTTGAATTTCTTCTTGAATTTAATTTATAGGAAAATAAAATAAGAATATTATTAAATAATCATATTTTTGTGACCTTTGCAGAGGATATGAGAAAAATGCTACAGGAGAAAGAGCAACTAGAATCAGAGGTGATGGGGCTGAGGGCCGAGTTGCAGCAGCTGCTGACCCTCAGTGAAAACCAGAAGTCAGAGATACAAAGTTTACAACTACTTGTCAATGGTAGGAGCTGATACTAACTAAATTTTTTTACTATATAATGTAATAGTATTGTAAAAGTTCGTACCTCTTTCTTGGGTTAGATAGTGCTAGATTAAATCTCAAAAATATGTTTTTAGTTATGTACTAATGTGTGTGTGCATGTGTGGACACATGTGAGTGTTTGTGTGCTGATTTACTCATCTTGCTGTTCTAGCTTCATAAACCTGCATATTATTCACACAACATACCGGTTGACTGCCTACTTGATGCAAGGTGGTTGCCATCGCCTAAAAACATTTGCAATACCAAAGCTGCTACCGATGTGCTCTTGGCCTCAAAAGGGAGAATGGAATATGGCCACTGATGTCAGAACACAATTCATGCTCGGCTGCTACTCAGATATCCAATACACGGTTTTTAAGTAGTGGGTAGGGGGAAGGTATACTTAGCCTTTCTGCAACCCCTATGGTCCAGAGTTCTTGAAATTTTAATTTTTGATAAACATAATGTCATCTACTTTTTCACTAATATTATTGTGATAGATGGAGAAAGGTCGCGACCAGTGACTAGAACAGTGATTTAGGTTAGATTAGTTTTAGGCCAGAACCAACTGATAACCATTTACTTTATATACACGAACATTTACAATGCCTATTTTTACTTCTACTGTTTATGCTGTTTTTTTAGTTATTTTGGTTCTTTTTCTGTTGATTACTGGCTTTCTTTTAGACTTTGAAAGTATTGTTGAATTTTGGACCTATGATATAATTGCAATATTAATTGAAATAATAAGTGACATTATATTTTAAAAAAATATTATTAATATAAAACTCCAGACCATAGGTGCTGTAGTAGGGGTAAGTATGCCTAAAGAAGTCTTCCCGGCTGTGGATGAGGCCTGTGTGTGAGGCCCCCGCATGCCAGTTCATCATGGAGTTGGACCGTGTCCCGCTTTCCCATAGCCCTGGCAAAAGACGCAGGACGTAACACCCAGGGCTTTTAGTGGGTATCCCTAACTGGGGAGTGACAATATCGTGGCACCAGTTTTGACTGGATATGCTAGTTCCACCCCCGATTTGGCGAATCCCACATACAGGTCGCGAATTATCCCTCCAGGCTTCTGTGTCTGTCGCGGCTTAGGTCCTCAAACGGATTTCCCCTAGCTAAAAAAAAGGGGGTAATTGTGCCTCCATCTCCATTCCACCAACCCGCTACTTAAAATTCGTGTATCAAACATCTATAGATTTACCGTCGCCTCTTATGAGAGGCTGCTTAGCTAATGAAGTTAGTATTCTTTCTCTGTGTTTACTTGAATAAGGACAAACAGGATGAACAATAATCTGTTAATTTAACTATCTCAATATCTGAAATTCAATAAAATTAGTTCATACATAAGTTTATTGAGAAGAAACAAGCAAACAATATCACTTCTGCATTTATGTTGAAACACTAACAACTTGAATATGACGTTGGAAAAATAAAGACTCACAAGCATTGACCACGCAGAGTGCATTCTATTGATACTGCATTGAACTCCTATCCATGCAGGAATGGAGAAAGAATACAATTTCCCGCGCCCAGGCGGCCTGTCGTAAGAGGCGACAAAACAACCCACAGCCAGGTGGTAGGATATTTGCCCATCTGGATGGCTACCGCCTCTGCTCTAGTGTATGCCGCCATAACGACCTTAAGTTGTGTTCCGGCATTAGTGGCCAGGTTCCAGTTTTCTGTTAGAGAGCGGCAGCACATTGGTAGTACCTCTGGTGTTACAAATGTCCATAGGCGATGGTAACCGCTTTCCATCAGGTGGGCCGTCTGCCTGTCTGCTGAAGTCGTGCAATAAAAAAAACTACCGTCACATTCGCACATAACACTTTTATATATTTAATGGCAAATAAGCCAATAGTGGATCTTACTTTATAAGTCAAATAGAAATAAGGATAATGCGCTGAAGACCGCGCGAAGTGGAGTAGAAAAAGTTGGAAAGTGGACCCTGGGCGTCGGAGTGAACGCTCCGAACGCAACCGGGATTTAACTCACGGATGATGATGAGAAACAAGGAGAATATTTGAAGTTATTTTTTTATGCGTAAAAAT
Organism: Dendrolimus houi; assembly: GCA_039645545.1. NCBI lineage: Eukaryota > Metazoa > Arthropoda > Insecta > Lepidoptera > Lasiocampidae > Dendrolimus > Dendrolimus houi. The sequence goes on from CM077122.1 coordinate 1,552,151, forward strand.
AATTATTTATCAATCATACTAATATTATAAACGCGAAAGTTTGTAAGAATGTATGGATGTATGTTTGTTACTCATTCACGCAAAAACTATTGAATGGATTTTGATGAAACTTTACAATAATATAGCTTACACATCAGAATAACACACAGGCTATATATAACTTATAAAGATATAGTGTGAATTATCCAAAATAAAACGATTTTCCATCACCACGCGGATGAGTCTGCGGCGCGCAGCTAGTGACTTTACTAAACGTAATTGATAAATAATTACTTTATAACGATCTAGCCAATAGAGACGGATAAGTAATTTAATTATAACCTAATATTCTACAAAATAAATTATATCTAAGAATGTTTCCATAGGCACTTTACTTAGACGTTGTCTGTTAGGGCGCATTCACATATTCTCATGTCCTAATTATCACTTATGTTTTTATTTTTCACTATACACTACACTAACTCAAATGGTTCAGTTCTTCTGAGTCTTCGCACTAGGTTTGTGGTGTCGAGCAGTAGGATTGCCTCGACATGCACATGATGGTGAAGCTTCACTTTGTTGGTTTCTGCATGTTTTTGTGCTATCTCTGTCACGAACTCCATTTTTAGATCCCGTTGGAGAAATTAATTTCTTATGTACTGTGGTGCATTTGAAATGATCCTCGGTACTTTATTTTGGAATATTTGTATTATTTGACTGTTTGTTTTTTTGGCGCACCCAATGGATGGCTTTGAAGTTAAATTGAAATTATGTAATTATAATAAAATTTTGAGGAATTAATTAAACAACTGTGGTCAATGGATGCGTGAGTCATTGAAATCAGAAAACACCCTAATTTCAATATAGAAGATGGTTGGCAAGTATCACCTGTTTGGGATCCGATCATCAAAACTATTAAGACCCAAACCCAGCAAAAACCAACTGCCAGACCTCAACACACTGTGAGCTCTTTCTGCGTGCACCGGAACACAAACCAACTTGTTTGATCATATCTTTTTATTTTACCTCCCACCCATTTTAATATTAAATAAAATATTAGAGCTAGGCATGTTTGCTGAAGAGTTTCTTGCGCCGATTCTTCTCTTCAAGCCACAACATGTTGCGAAGCGGTGGAAAATTAGATTAGGCTCCCATAGAGTAAATAATAACCACAAACAATATTAAAACTAAATAAGTAAAATGAACAAGTTGGCGGTAGGCTAAATAAAAGTTTAACAATACTCGTTGACACTTGACATCTTTGTCTTCCGTGATCACGGCTACTGAAAAGTAATGTAGTTTTATCATGTATACTAGTCGTGAAAACTTAAGAAAATAACTGAGGCCAATACAAAAAATAAAATAATATATAAGGAAGTCGGTAGTTAGTTATTACTTCTATTATTAGTAGTGCAATTTCTATCCTCCTATTACTATTACTAGCTTACTCAGTTAGGATAATATATATAGATATAGACATAAGGCACACACTGCACATGCACTTCCTCACAACACCAGTATGTGACAGATACACTCTACATTATAGTATAAGTTTAGCATTAAAATTAGAATAAATGAATATAATAAGTTATTCGTAAGGTACACCACAAAACAAATATCGGTGAATAAATTTCACACACAATAACAAAGTAAAAAATAAGCGTGTACAACTTCTTAACTTCTTCTTAAATTTAATTGTAAAAAAAGGGTTGAACTGTAGTTAATAAAAAAAAATACTAGCTTACTATGTATACAACCTTATATACTATTGAGAGTTACCTTTTAAAATATAATAAAAGCAAACTTTGATACTAGAATACATTCAGCATTTATGCTATAAATGAAATATTAATTAACACACAGCAGCCTATTCATTAGCTTGTTGATATTTTTCTGAATTCAATCATTAGTTATTTGATAGTGAGAGTGTGTGTAATCCAGTGTTTATTTGTTTTTATATTGCTCTAAATAATTATAATGTTGCATTTCTGTTCATGGGGAACTGAAGGTTAATATTATTATATAATCTATATATATATAATACAACTGTAGAGGTGGAATTTCTGTACAATGAAAAAAAATTCTAAAAACCCAATCAGGGGGATGTAAGAAGTGAAATAGAAGTAATTTAGATATTATTCAAAAAAATTGTTTCTCTGTTTGTCGAAACGATTGAACCGATTTAAATGATATTTTGTATGGTGGAAGCTTATATCCCTGGTCAACATATAGGATACTTTGATCCGGAAAAATTAAAGAGTTCCCGTGGGATAGTTAAATAAACTTTCCACGCGGACGAAGTCGCTGACAGAACTTAGTTAAATATATTTTCAAAAGAAAACTAGATATTAGATCCAGTACTGTAGTGATTTATATTTTGATCTTTGCAAAAAGTTTCACCTCTTGTCATTTAAAGACCGAGGAGATATTGCTGATTTTTTACTTCGTCTAAAAATTATCTCCTCCGATATTAATTGTCCAGATCTTCTAAAGGAAGGTCCACTTTAATATTCCAGCGAAATCTATACGATTTAATCAACCCATAAATGTACCTTTAAGTTTTACTAATTACAGACAAAACTCATTTCTAGTGCAAGTAATTATTTAAATAATGTAAGTAAATAGGATGACATCGACCCATTTGTAATAAGTATTCCAGGAGCCAAGCGGTGTCTAAGCCTCGGTGCCTTTTTTACGTCTGCATGTTACTTTTAACCTTTTGCTTATTCGTGGAAACATGGCTTTTTTTGTTAATTATAGTTATCTAATTAAATATATTTAGTTGTAGGTTTTTCATAAATAAATTGTCCCAGTCAAAAGTGCATTCCACTCGGAACTTCAGATCCACTTTCTGCTATAAAATTTTCCCATGTTTACCAAAGCCTTCAAGAAGTAACAAACAAACATCCCAGCAGTTTGGATATAGGATATTACTTCCTATTGTAGAAGTTTTTTTTTATATATTTTATTGATAAATCAAGTATGTTTCTTTCACAGAAACTGTGGAAGCGTCGTCATCGGGAACAGAAGAAGTGAGAAGATTAAGATCTAAGAACATAGAATTAGAACAACAAGTTGCACAACTCAGGCAGCAGCAACAAGTAAGTCTTTCACTTATTTTATTCTGACAGCACTTAAATATTGTCAACGAGTTTAACGGCCTTACCTATAATCGTTTGTTAAATTTTAAGAAACTGCTCGGCAACTGATTAATGAAAATCTTACCCATAGACTCCTCTTAAGGATAAGAGCTGGTAAAATAACTCGTAAATAACTGTCAAAAATAACCAACATCGAGAGGTAGTTTATGTGACTGTTAAGAGGCAAGATGGCAATTTTATTCAAAACAGTAATTGGACATATTTACAAAACGGCAATTAAGACACGTAACAACAGTTTTGAGATAATAGCGTAGTTCGAAGTTACTTTTCATGATCTTATAAAACTGAACCAGCCTACATTTTCATTCATGTAATTTATGACGTCACGTCTTTATCGAATCAAATTAATTCTAATTAAGATTATACATATCACGATATATTAAATGTATGTATGATTACGTCTCTCTTTTATATGAACACTAGCTGATACCAGCCCGCTTGGCGTGCCGTAAAATCCGTTCTTAACTGACCTCTACTTGGCGAAAGGAAGGTTTATGCCAAATTTCACGTCTATAGGTATTATAGTTCCTAAGATATCGCGATGAGACACTATATACGTGGATTTCAATATATATATATATATGAGGGTGGGTGCGTGGTGGTAGAAATTGGCTCGCTCTGAATAAAACAGATCTTCGGATAATAAACACTTTAATCTTCTGAATAGGTACACCTTAGAAAAAACACCTTTAAAAAACAACTTCCTCTCACGCAACGTACCACCCTCTTCGGCTTTCGACTCACGACTCTCTGCTCACTGTTCATTCCAAATCAATCAAATCTTCATTCTCATCATTCAATCTACTCATGCGTTACGTTACTCATCCAACCATTCTAAACATTCCTACATATATATATATATATATATATATATATATATATATATATATATATATATATATATATATATATATTATATAATATAATGATGAAATAAATGAAATAAATAATACATACATAATTAGCTTAAGCCTTTTTAGCATATATAAAACACGCGATTTGAAACACTTCTGTGTACTTAAGTCGATTTTGTCTAAGTTATGGAAAATTCTACTTGACCTAACAATTTCCAATTTAAAAAATGTTCTTGACACATTTATTTACGTATTCCAATAACTACAGTTGTATACCAATTAGTTTGACTTTACATCCGACACGCCGTTGCACCCGCACGTACCCGTTATCGCCACAGGAAGTTGTTAAGCTCATGTACACACCATTGAACTTTCTGTTGTTTAAAATCATTATAAGTTAAAATTGTGTACGTATTATAAATGAAGATTTATTTATTATTGTTTATATTGAGTCTATGGGGCTTAGTTTACGTATTTGAGCAATCTCTATTCCGAGGTAACTATTTATCTGGATAAAAAGTTTTCCATACCTAACAAACCTTAAAATGGTCGCTTAATTACAGATTCTTTCGCGTCCGTCCGTCATCCAAACATATGCCAAATAGTGCTATCTATACATATTTTATAATATTACTAGCTGCACCCGGCAGACGTTGTACTGCCTTTAAAAAATCTGTCTAGAACCCGATTACAGCGCCATCTACCGCGACCAAATGTTAATCTAAACTCGAATCAACTTGAACAGAGTAGAAAATTATTAAAGTACTTATATCGCTATTAAAAAATAGAGGTTGGTGATAGAAGGGTGAAAATTTAGGGTTGTATGTATTTTTTAATGCAACATTATAAAAAAATAAAAATAAAAATTTTGTCCAAAAAATTAAAAAATTGTTGTTAGGTGGACAACCCTTATCACTTAGGGGTTGAATAATAGATAGTAGCCGATTCTCAGACCTACTGAATATGCATATAAAATTTCATAAAAATCGGTCAAGCCGTTTCGGAGGAGTGTGGTAACTAACACTGTGACACGAGAATTTTATATATTAGATTATTCCTTTCTTGAACATAAAACATAAGAAGAGAATCTAGACTCAGATATTTTCACATGTCCTTTGTGGAAGTTAAGGTTAAGATGCTTACGTTGTCTCTTTAGTTATAGGACTGTTATGACACTAATTGAATTGAATAAAAAAATAAGAATGTATAAAACCAATAACTGTGTAGTCTGTTAGCTGCCAGTTGTGAACTAGGATTAAACCTGTAAAATACAGTTGACTTGAGTCACCTTTCAATAAAAAGATTATTATAATTTAAACATTTATAGAGTAAAATTTAATGTTTACTTAAAAAGTAGTCTAGCATTGTCACCTATCTATGTGGTATGCTGCCACACATTGCTGGAATGACATTCCACCACCGATTATCGTATTATTTTAAGTTTCACTATAAAAGTACTTACTTAGACTACAAAAAGATCATATAATAGACATCGATAATGCAACATAGTAATTCAGTTGTTCTCATCCAAACAAAAAATTCAATTCTTCTCACTAAAGCATAATATTGTTACGAGCTACAGGAATCAAATTAAAAATGTCGTTAGAACTACTATAGAATTTATTAGAACTGTACAAACACGTTTAAAATAAATACAAATAAAACTGGATGCAACCAGTTCACACTGCACGATTCAATGCAATTCGACACGCGTAAAGTCCGTCGTCTATATCGCTAATCGAGTGTACTACAAACGTCTTACTCGTCTCGTAGTCGTCGCTTGACTGCCCGCCCCTCCATTCAGACATCGTCTTATACTAACTACACAGTACAAAAAAGATTGACCGCGCGCACTGAGTTTCCGAGAAATAATAATTTGCACAACTGCGAACGGCTAACAAAGTCGAAAACAATAACAATAAGGATTAGTTCGACGCTAATGATGGTTATAAAACAAGTAAAAAGACAATAAATAGCATGTTTTTCTTAATTATAAATTCAAAAGAAATCCTAATCCGGGAAGACAATGGACTGCGCTTACAACAGGCAGCTGTGCGCTTATCTTTGACGGCATGTAACAATATGATTTGTATTTTATTGTTCATTATGTATATTATTATTATTTTCAAAGTTATTATGAGTAGGAATCTAATTTTCGTAAATAATTTCTAAACATAGTGGATATAATTGGAATATATTCTGGTGTTAGTGACATTGTTTTAGAGAGTTTTAAATTGATATTTTATCCGTGCAGGAACGGAGAAAGAATACACTTTTCTGCGGCCGGGCGGTCTGTCTTAGAGGTGACAAAACAACCCACAGCCTGGTGGTAGGGTATTTGCCCGATTGGATAGCTGGTCTAGAGTATACCGCTATAACAACCCTGATTTGTATTTCGGCCTTAGTGACCAGGTTCCAGTCTCCCTTAAGAGAGCAGCAGCGCATTGCACGTAGCACCTTTGGTGTTGCAAATGTCCATAGGCGATGGTAACCGCTTTCCATCAAGTGTGCCGTCTGCCTGTCTGCTGAACTCATTCAATAAAAAAAGATCAAATTGTCACTATATTTATTATATAATATGTTGTCATTATAGTAAATTTTACTTAACTACTACTACTTACTTACTTTTGTAGTTGGGTCGTTTTGACATCGCGATTTAAAGGTTTGCACTGAAACTTCATTTGCTGAAAATGCGGCGTATATGTTCTCAAAACATTTTTCATTCTTTTTACTATGATTTGTAAATTAGAGTAAGTACGTCGCTATTTCTTCAAATAAAATCTTTTCTTTCTTTGGTCATGAATTTTAGGTAGAAAAATAAAAATAAAATATTTTTAAGCGTTTTGAATCCGTGTGTTATCAACCTAAGTTTGTTATCGCAGGAAGCAAATGAACATATTGTCGATTTTTCACTATACAATAAGTTTTACGTTCGGACCCGATCATTAATGTATGTAGTGTTCGATTGTTAGTGAACTAGGACATGCTTTTATCGATATTTCAACGTTACAAAAGTGTGGAAGACAAATATAATAAACGATAAAGCAAACTTGGTTCAATTTCCGCTAATTTAGTCACTCATAAATTACGTTTTAACGGTTTTTAACGCGGTAATATAGAACCTTAAGAAAAAAATTAAATAAAGACTTAATACTTCTTTTCTGAATAAGGATACCTTATCAGATGCTTGTCATGTTTAGTCCCAATTCTGAATTTCAGTTTTAATCGTGCGTTATTTTTTTTTCTCCACATTGTCTTTGGTATATTATCCTAAGGTCCTGGCGAAGATAGCATGAGAAGATATGTATACTTAAAGATAGAGCGATCGAATTGTGATATATATAAGGATGTAAGGAGAAGAATAAACGTAGCATGGCTAAAGTGGAGACAGATAAGCATTGTGACATGCAACAACTAATGCGAATGAAACTAAAGAGTCAGATATTCGTAAATCTGTCATACGACCGGTCATGTTATACGGGTCTGAATGTTGGGCCACTAAAGTGCTAGACCACAAAGGTCTCCCCACTCAGCTGAGGTGGCTGAAAACTGAGAGCAAGAAGACTAAGGTGGTATGGGCATGTAAAGAGGAGGGATGATAAAAGGAATTTATCATATTATTATTATTAAACTGCAAGATTGATGGGTGCAAAGGTAGACCAAAAAAGAGATGGACGGATTGTGTGAAGGATGATATGATGATTTGTGGTGTGACAGAGGACGTATGTCAGAATACAGGAGTGTGGAAGGAAAATACATATTGTGCTGACCCCAAATAATTGGGAGACGATGAAAGAAAATAACTTTTATGTCAAAATTCAACCGATTAGTAAGACAAGGGAATGGATAGTAGACTATAAGAACCGGCCATAGATCAATTCATATATGTACACCTCAGTCACAGGTCGGGACATTTAAAAATACAGTGTAAACTCTATATAACGACACCGAGGGACTGTGGCTTTTATGGCGTTATAGAGAGGTGTCGTTAAATGCAGAGAACTCTGTTATTTTTGTCTGACGTCTTTTGCTGCACCAGTAATTTTGTTGTATTTTTTACTTATTTTATTCATATCTTGCGATATTGAGACATCTTGGTGATAAAGGAAGTACTTAGAAATTTCGGTATTTCGGTATGGATTTTTACTAATTTTGGCAAATTAAAAGGTATTTTTTATTGCTTAATTTTTTTCGTTATTTAGTGTGGGTGTAATGCTATATAGAGTGTATCATTGTATGGTAGACAAGCTAAACCAACCAAAGCCAAGAAATTTCGACGCTTAAGGAAGTTTGTCGTTAAATCGAGTGACGTTACATGGAGTTTACGTTGTAATCATAACAAAATCTACCGCTACAAGAGGTGTTTATGTTAAAATTCAAAGTTGAGGCTAGTCTAAGTGTTAATATAAAATGGATATGAAAACATTGTTGTCGACGCGTGTGGTGTGGCAGGAGATGTCGTTGGCGCCGGCCACCTTCGTGCGCACCCTCGCCAGGAAGCTCGGCGCGGACGCCGAACCAGACACGCCCAACAAAAAGGTACAACTTTGTATACTGTAATAGTTTTGCACAGCTATCCCGATTATCCCGATCGGCAGTTTTCGTTTGAGCAGAAAACTGAAGACCGGCGGCATACGACATGTATATTGAACTTTATTCTCAAGCGGAAATGACACAGTATCGCTTGCTATACATTCATAGCTCTGTGCCGCTTACATGAGTCGTACACTGTCAACAATTTCCCGGGCTGCTAAAATTGATCAATTGCGCAGGTACATAGGGATGAATTAATCGTCAATTGTGTAAAACCGGACGGGTTCGTCACGGACTTGTCGTTGTAATGCTGATATTACACACATCAACCAAATTGAATCAATGTGGTTGAAAAGAACAACAGATAGGATATGTGGATACTCAATGACATTGAATTAATCAAGTTTTTCTTTACATGGATAACTTAGGTTAATAATAAGGAGTGGCGAGTCACCGTCTGCCCATTTTTCCATGTTCCCCGAACATTGTGACGGACAGACGCCATAGTCCCCAAATTCCCAGACCCCTAGTACCACTAGCAGTTCACCCCAATAGCCCGATACTTTTTCTTCTCATTTCCCACAATAGTCCTACACTGACAGGAGCTTGTCCTTCTGTGCATTATTATATGGTCTAGACAGGGATAATCGTCAGTCAGTGTCACGCCACATTTACAACAAATTTGTCAAGGGGCCTCTACGTGTTGGCCTTCCCATGGCCCCACGCAAGCCCTCCAAAAGTCCGGGCCATTTTCATAGCCCGTGGTCTTCACAGACATCCAATAACTATAATAATAATAGCCCATAAATGTCCCACTGCTGGTCTCGGACTTCCCCTTATAGGAGAATGGAGAGTATACCCGCCACGCTTGTCCAAGGCGGCTTGGCAGGTTTGACACATTCGTTATCTCGATATGCAGGTTGCATCACGATGTTTTCCTTCAGTGTTGTTAGCAAGTGGTAATTGTAACAATATAACTGATAAAATAACTTTGGTTGCGACGTCCAAATTGTAATATACTTAGTTTGGCCATAAATACGGTTACAATTAAAAAGAAACAAAATATTACATTTGAATTTGGAATCTGTCATTTTGATATGATTGTTCATTGTGTTTTCTCATTTTGGCGCCAATACATTGTACAACATTTTGCGATATTAAAATGGAGTGGGGCGATAAAGAGAACCGAATCGCTGTGATTGCATTGCATTACACAAAGTAGGTATGGAGCCAAATGCAATTTTTAAAACTCTCCATACGCTTGGTATTAGTCAAATGTTTGTGTACCGGGCTATTAGCAGGTACAATGGGACCTCCTCTGTTTGTGACAGAAAAAGATCTGGCCGTCCACGTAGTGTTCGTACGAAAAAGGTGGTCAAAGCAGTAAGGGAAAGAATTCGAAAAAATCCTGTCCGAAAGCAAAAGATTTTATCTCGGGAGATGAAGATATCACTTGAACCATGTCGCGTATTTTAAAATATGACGTAGGACTTGCAGCCTATAAGAGAGGCACTGGTCATTTCTTAACTCATAATTTAAATAAGAATAGGGTGGTAAAATCGAAACAACTACTGAAGCGGTACCCAAAGGGAGGTCACAGAAAAATTTTGTTTACGGGTGAGAATTTTTTTACAATTGAGCAACATTTTAACAAACAAAATATCCGTATTTATGCTTAAAGCTCTAAGGACAGAGTGCAACGTGGGCATTATCCGTCTTCGGTGATGGTTTGGTGGGGTGTTAGCTATGAAGGAGTGACTGAGCCATATTTTTGTGAAAAATGTATCAAAACATCGGCACAAGTGTATCAAGATACCATTCTTGAAAAGGTAGTTAAGCCCCTTAACAAAACCATGTTCAATAACCAGAATGGTCCTTCCAGCAAGACTCGGCGCCGGGTCATAAAGCTCGGTCCACGTAGTCTTGGTTGGAAACGAACGTTTCGGACTTCATCAGAGCTGAAGACTGGCCGTCGTCTAGTCCCGATCTTAATCCGCTGGATTATGATTTATGGTCAGTTTTAGAGAGTACGGCTTGCTCTAAACGCCATGATAATTTAAGAATCCTGAAATCCAAAAAAAAAAAAATCCATACGATTGGCAGTGAATAATTTTCCCATGGAAAGAGTGCGTGCTTCTATTGATAACTGGCCTCGACGTGTAAAGAACTGTATCGCAGCCAATGGAGACCACTTCGAATAAGCTTTTTTATATTTTAAATTGTTTTATATTTATGTATTAAATTAACACACTGTAAAACTTATAAATTTTATTTGCAATAGAAAAAATCTTTGTTACAATATTTATGGCAAGACTAGGTATAAATGAACCGATGAAAACAAAAATATGAAGCGTGTTACGTCAGGTACATGGAATAATTTTTTGCTAAATAATTGGCAAGGTTATAACTGAGTACTCCAGGTACGTGCCAAAATCTGTCAATATAGAAAACTTTCGGAGATACATCTACCAATATAGTTAGATTTTACATAGATTCGCGTAGCAGTTAAGATTTCTGTATATATAGTCTTAAGTTTAATGTTAAATTAATTAAGCAACAATTACACGAGAGTACAACACCTCGTCGTCTTATTTTGTATTCCCCTCCAGCGGTCGAGCCTATCTCCCGTGGCGATGGAGCCATGGGCTCTCGCCAGTGGTGCGTCACCCTCATCCAACGGGGTAACATCATCGACACACCACACACATAAAAATAAACCCCCACTAAGCACGCCAAGATTTATATCATGCGCGAAGCTCATACTCTTTGTGTCGCTTGTCAGTAAGCCTAAGTCCGTAGTCAGGCCATTATAGCTATACAACTTAACAAAGAGCCGTTTTGTTCACGGGGGAGGAGCGCGTAGGAGAACAACGCGACAGCTGAGCTGTGCCATTTTAAATCTTAGTAACAAAAAGAAATCATATCCCTAATTATTAGAATATTGCACTTTATATAATTTTTAGTATATATCCAGTTATTTATTCTTAAAAATAATTTTCATCAAAATATGTTCCATTTAAAATTTGAGTCTGATGAATGCATAAACTTATTTATATTCTGAAAAAATGTTTTACGGTTGCCAGGTTTTCAAATCTGGCAACCGCACTATCTGGTGACTGACGCTCCCGTAGCTAATAGCCATTCCTCGTACGCTCCACACCGCCACAGCCCACCTTGCGTACTCCGACTCTCTCTTAAGTCGCCTAGCTATAGTCTATATTCTTTAGTTGTGATGAATATTTTTTGTAATATTTGAATTGGTTTTTTTTCCATTAGCAAAATGCAGATGAAAACGAACTCCTGCGCTCAATAATCCAACCGCTCGAGATGGAAATAGCTGCACTTAAAAATAAATTAAGAGAAACAGACGCACAACTCCAAGAGACACTGGTAAGAATTGTGTTTCCTTCATTATTGCTTCACTTGCCTCCCTTCGTTGGTCTTAGTTATAAGTGGAGATATTAAGCATTGCCTTCTGGAACTTTATATGCCCTTTGAAAAAACTTCGGCTGAGAGCTTATTTGAAGTCCCTAATGCATAAAAAAATAATCTTTCTCGACTCGAGATTCTTCTTTGTTTCTTTTAAAGAAAGCCAAAGCGTCAGTTGTCAGTGGATCGCCTGGCGGAGCTGAGCTAGCGCCCGGAGGAGATAGTAAACCTGAAGGTAATGAATATACATATTTCAGATGTGAAACACCGAGACAAAGACAGATAACATCTACTGTCTACCCCTAGTATGCTATATAAAATTCAAAGTCTATTTCAAATAGGACAGTATAGCAGACGCATCGATAAATAAATATTAATTTAAATTGTGTATAAAAATATATTTACTAAATATAAATGTAATAAATGATGATGATGAAGAATGATGTAGTTAATAAATAATTAAATCAGCAGACAAACGCACACATTATATATCCACAAATTGAGCAAGTTACGCTTGTGCTATGGGTGATATACAACGGACCCATCTGAGGCCGATCCCACACACCCAGATTATAGTAAATAAATACTAATATAATTATTATAAATGCGAATGTTTGTAAGAATGTATGGATGTATGTTTGTTACTCTTTCACGCAAAACCACTGAATGGATTTTGATGAACTTTACAATAATATAGCTTACACATCAGAATAACACACAGGCTATAATTTATAAAGATATAGTGTGAATTATCCAAAATGTAACGATTTTCCATCACCACGCGGGTAAAACCGCGGGGCGCAGCTAATAGTAAATGACGGAGAAATTACGTATCCGAAATTTACTAAACCAGGAATCGAACCCGGAACCTCTGCGTTGCAGTGAGGTTGGCCGGCAAATGAATTGAAATAGACTGTAGTTAATGGGAATATAATGCGAATGCGCAGAGGCGGTGCGCCATTGCGACATGTGCGCCAACTACGAGAAGCAGCTGGTGTCGGAGCAGGCGCAGGGGGAGGCGGCGCGGGAGCGGGGGGCGCGCCTCGACCAGGCGCTCAAGCAGGTGCGCACGCGACGCCAACATTAGCACGTTCAATACTCATTATTCATTATATCTATACATATAATAAAATTGTACAGGTCAAATTTCTGTACAATGAAAAAAAATGCAAAAAAACCGAGTCAGGGGGATATAAGAAGTGAAATAGAACCAATTTAGATTTTTTCAAATATCATGTTTCTATGTCTGTTTGTACCGGCTAATCTCCGAAACGACTGGGCCAATTTAAATGAAATTTTGTATGGTGGTAGCTTATATCCCTGGTCAACCTATAGGATACTTTTGGTCCCGAAAAATTAGAGTTCCCGTGGGATAGTTAAAAAACCGCACCACGCGGACAAAGTAGCGGGCATCAGCTAGTTATTAAATAAGTTCCACTGGAGAACACTTTTTGAAGGTCATACATATAAGTTGAAATTTAAATTTACTTCCTAGTCTCTGTACACCGCTTCGCGACGTGTTATTGCTGTTAAGGAGAAGAAGTGGCAACAAACTCCCCAGCAACACGCCTAGCTAAAAAATGTTTTCCATCTTATTTATCTAGCTCAAACTTTGTTTTTAATAAATGTTATACAGAAATGTGTTACACAATTACTTTTTGTAGTATTAATGGGGTTGTAGCAAACAGTACATACTCAGTAAGACAAACACATAATAAAAGGAAATATTAAAGAAAAGAAGAAAATAGTATTATTTTTATAATAATAATAAGGAGACATATTAAAAGATCATACTTAATACTAATGACAATCGCTCAACAAGAAACATACCACACAAACACATAAAAACATTTATTTAAGTTAAGGACTTTCAATTAATAACTGATTTCAGTTTAAAAAGTATGTTTTCATTTCTCATGCTCGGAAAGTACACTAGAAGTTACCTGATCACAGGGATGAAAACAGTACTTTTCGTCTCGGGGTAAGAATTTAACCTGCTGTCAAAAAATTAAAAACTATGCGAGCTATGTCCGAACTTTTTTTATACGGCCACTCAGTTAGTTAAATCTCGGCATAAAATTGTAATTAAAAAATATCAACAATTTTATAACATGACATTGTACTTACAATTTACTTTTCAATAAATAGTGGTTTAATTTACATATATTTGAGCTGCATATTTATAATCATCAATGATAAGAAAAAATACTGGCTGATAGAATGCCACAGAAAAAAGAAGTATAATAAATGCGGGAAAGTGGCAATTAAAAGAAAGTAGAGAAGAGTGTTTGGGGAAACTTAATTTCAAAAACATATAAATATAACATCATCATTCGACAGGCAACAGACGAGTTGGAAGGCGTGAGATCCCTCCACGACGAGACGGTGAGGAGTTGGCAGTTGGAGAGGGTCCAGTCTGGAGAGCAGCTCGAGGGGCTCCGGGAGGCCGTGCGGCAGGCCGAGGCGCTCGTGGAGGCCAAGGCCAAGGAGGCCGAGCATGCCAGCATGAGGGCCTTACAGCAGGTCACAGAACTCACCGTGGACCGGGAGACGTTACAGAAGAAGATGGACAGGTAAGATTGAATTTTAAAAGCAAAGGGTCTTTATTTCTGATGGGGATCAAAAGTTGATTATTGAATTTTATTAAAGTAGATAGATTACACAAGAGGTAAAAGTGACCTATTTAAACATAGTTCGAGTGCCTAAATAGGCTTGGATGGACTTTGATTTTCATATTGAATAGAATTGAGAAAAGCAAATAAAAATTCATAAATTAAATCAACAAGTATTTTTCTAATGAAATCAGGAGTTAAATCCATAACTAAATCTGAAGACCTGATTTAATGTCACATAACGTCAAGTATTTTTTTTTTGTGGCATTCTACCAGTCAGTATTTTTCGTCACTGGTGATAGTAAAAATTTAACTTAAATTGATGTAAATTAAATAATAATTTAGTTGTTTATATTTCTTTTATTACAATTTATGCCACAATTTAATAGTAGCTGTAAACAAAGTTGGGACATGAGTCGAATGTATGATCTATGGTTCGCACAGTTTTTAAATTTTTTGACAGCAGGGAAAATCGTTTTGCAGTGACGAAAGGTACTGTTTTCATCCCTGTGATCAGGCGACTCCAAACTTACTTTCAGAATATGAGAAATGAAAAAACTATTTCGTACAGTACCTATGATCTTTCTTAATAATTCTGCTTGTTCCAGCTTAGAACGGGACAACGCGATGTTAATCGGGCAGTACATGAAAAGGGCCGCTGAGATGCAGAACGAAATCATCAATTTACCCGACAATGTTGAAGTAATGTTTAACATATATGATACTTTCTTTTTTTATTGCGCAGTTGGCAGATCATCTAGCTCGTGGAAAGTGATTACCGTTGCCTATAGGCATTTGCAACACCAGGGATGAGTCAACACATTACCAGCCTTTGTAATGAGATTCAGGGATGAGGTAGAGAAATCAGGTATGGGATACAGGATTGAAATATAGGATATAGGTGTCACCGCCAGCCCCCTGTGTAGAGCCTGCTTGGGGGCAGTGGGCGAAGTATCTGGACGCCTCAGGTAGCCTCCGTGAAGTCTTCGGCGACCTCAAGAAACTGGTGGACTTCCCGGAGGAGCTGGGCTGGATTGAGTAACCCCTCATCCACCCTCGCATGCAGAATAGGCGCTTTGACGTCGAGTTGCGGAAACCGCTCTTGTGCAGAAGAAGAAGAAGGGGATGAGGTTGGGAAATGTATAACAGGAGGGTGAAGTGGTATCACACGGATCGAGCCGGCCCCAAGAGCTGTAATCAAGATGATAATTATTTAGATAGAAATTAATCGTAGAAATGTATTTTTTGTGTTTGTTTGAATAGGATGTTTTAGTATTGACGGCCTCTGTGGTTGAGCGGGCGGCTGTAGTTTCTCCGTTAGTTACTATAGTCTGGGTGTCTGGGATCGGTCCCATTGTAGTCCGTTGTATATTACCCATAACACAAGCGTAACTTGCTTAATTTGGGAATATATAATATGTGTGTTTGTCTGCCGATTATTATTAATAGATTCAGAATTGGAACAGGTAGGTGGCGCTGGAATCGCGTTCTAGGATCCTCCTAATGTCGTGGACCGAGCTTGGTGGTTTGTTGTGTGTGTTCGAGTGGGTCCGGGGATGGTTGGATTCCCAATTGGCTGGTGGGAGGCCGCAGTGAGTACTGATATTTGGGCGTCGCGGGCAGGAGCTGCAGGAGCACACGCTGCGGCTGCGCGAGCAGCTGATCGTGTGCCAGGTGGGGCGCGAGGGCGCGGCGGCGGCGGAGGCCGAGCTGCGCGCGCAGCTGCTGGAGCAGGGCGCCGTCTTCCACCGCCAGGAGGCGCAGCTCAGCGCCACCGCCGCGGAGCTCAGGGAGGCCAGGTATCCCTATTAATATTATAAACGCAAAAGTTACTCTTGTCTGTCTATCTGTCTGTTATGCTTTCACGGATAAACTACGAGACCAATTTGGCTAAAACTCAATATATATATTCGATGTTGAGGATGAACATAGGCTAAACAGGGGATAGTTTCCAGGATAAAAATATATTTCTCTCTCTGTTTGTTATGCTTTTACAGAAGAAGAGAAAAACTATTGGATCGATTTGGCTGAAAATCAGTATATATGTATTTGACATTTGACACGACTCTAAAGTGGCAACACTATCAATATCAAGTGAATACTGTCCTAAGAATTACTTTAATCAAAATGTGCAACAAGCACGAAGTAAATTCAATTAAATTATACATGTGCTATTTTTCCATACTTAGATATTCAAACGAAATTTTTGATGTGAAATTTAATGATATATGGTAAAATAATACAGTGGTTATCTTAGGTCTCGTATAATATCATCTTAAAATAATAAATGTATGTAGTAGAAAAAGCAATGTTAAGGTGGTTTGGACATGTAGCGAGAATGGATGAAAAGAGAATCACAAAACAAGTATATGACAGCTCACCATGATCAAATTGAAGATATTTTGACGAAAAGTCAGATAAAAAGCAATTTAAATAAGCGTGTATGTATGAAAACATTAAGTAAGGATCGTAGCAGGTGAAGATCCATCATCTCTGCCTACCCCAATGGGAAACAGGCGTGACGATATGTCTGTAAAATAATATAAATGAGGGTAAAAATATGTTTGTAGGGAACGTTTGGACCAGCTGCAGACGGAACGGGAGCAAATGAAGGAGCTGGGCGACAAATTGAGGCATTCGAACGACATGATTGAAAAATTGTTAGAGGACAAGGTATGTGTGCAACAGTTCTTTAGGGACAGGCTAGCAATTTGAAAATATGCTCTGATTTTTAATTACCTGGACTAAAATGACGGCTCTGATTGACCGTTTTTTTATGTTGCGAGTTTGAAGCATAGTGCTGGATAGGCCATTGAAGTGTTACATTTTTTAGGCCTTAGCGTGCGTTTTTAGAGGACGCAATTTTATTTTTTTGATGTGTAGGGTGTTATTATAAGCTTAAGTTCAATTTTGCGAGGTCACCACCCTTGTCCCCCGGCCGCCAGCTTGGTAAAAGGGGGTACAAAAGGTTTTCGCGCTGTATCTCGTAAACTAGCAACCCTACAGAAAATTTTATAAGACATTATTTGTAGCAAATTAAATTGTCTACAACTTTATTCTTCTTACTTTTTATTGTAAAGTAGAAAATAAAAAGTTATAAACAAAGATAACCTAAAATTTAAAAAAAAATATTTTGGGCGTTCTAACTTTTCTGGTCATTTTACAATAAAATGGCATCAAAGCAAAATTGTACTTTCAGAGGACATTCCTACATTTACAATGGATAGTGGCCTTTTTAATGTAACAAAATTTAGCTTCAACTAATTAGCATTACATATTGTTACATGCCGTCAAAGATAAGCCGCACAGCTGCCTATTGTAAGCGCAGCTTATTGTCCTCGCGGATTAGGGAATTCTTTGTGTTTTGAATTTGCAATTAAGAAAAACATGCTATTGTCTTTCTACTTGTTTTATAACCATCATTAGCGACGAACTAATCCCTATTGTTATTGTTTTCGACTTTGTGGACGTTCGCAGGTGTGCAAATTAATATTTCTTGCAAATTCAGTGTGCGCGGCCTATTTCTTTGTACTGTGTAGTTAGTATAAGACGATGCCCGAATGGAGGGGCGGGCAGTCTAGCGACTACTACGAAACGAGTAAGACGTTTTCGAGTATTGTCGATTAGCGATATAGACGATGGACTTTACGCGTGTCGAATTGTATTGAATCGTGCAGTGTGAACTGGTTGCATCCAGTTTTATTTGTATTGTATACGTGTTTGTACAGTTCTAATAAATTCTATAGTAGTTCCAACGGCATTTTTAATTCGAGTTCTGTAGCTCGTAACAATATAAAAAGATTCTCGAGATGAACAATGTTTTTCATAAATAATAATATCACAGCCAACAAATTACCAACTTGTCTGAAGGTTTGAGCAAAACCACATAAAAAGCTAGTTGTTTTTAAAATTATACCCTGATTTTTAATTACCTGGAGTAAAGTGACAGCTGCAATCAACCTTTCATTTGATTCATAAGTGAATTGTGCTACTTGAATCAACGACTCACACAACTCACTTATTGTGCTCCAGGCTTGCAACATATAAAAAGATCAAATGCAGGTGTCATTTTAGTCCAGGTAATTATAAGTTAGAGTATATAACCTGGTATATTATGAATTTCTATGTAAATGCAAACGAAAGATCGGCGCATTCACGAAGGAGGCACAGTGAACGTTAAATCTAGTTGTTACTCATTTTTTTTATATCCCCATAGAAACGTCTACAAAGCGAAGTCCACGAGATGAGGACCAAAGTGTCGGTGCTGCAACAGGAGTTGGACAACAGTGAAAAAGTGCAGCAGGACTTCGTCAGACTGTCGCAGTCGCTTCAGGTCTGCTTGGCTTGTGCTATGAAATCGTGTATAGAGAAAATGCATGTTTTAAATTCTTAGTCAAGTTATTCACATTTGTGAATAGCCTTAAAAAAGTAAACTTTGGTTAAAAAAAGTTTTGCATTGAAATAAATATGTTGTACTCGAGTTAGGCAATCTTGCCTACAAAAATACTGACCACGCAGCGCTTGGTCATTGTTTATGCTAATAATTAGATTTTAACTTGTAGTTTATAGGAACTGTTGAAGTGTAGGAAGTCATCAATGAAGCACCCTTGCTCAAATAATGCGTGTATTTCAATTGTTTTACAATAATTTAATAAATAGTTGTTGCGCGTACAAAGGGTCGGTTTGCTTCAGTCGTGAATTATTAATATTGGCGGTTGGCCGTAGACAATTGAGCGTTTGTCATAGGCAATTTTGCTATTGCGCGTACACACCGGCGCGAGCATACTGGTTTATGCCCGGCTGGACCGGTGTGTACCTTCGTTTGATAAATCGTGCGGCGACAACTGTCGAGCTTGTCTTACAAAATTGATTTTTTTTTAAGATTTCTCCATGCCGCCCTACTTATCTTATACAACATAATTTTTTTAAAGAAAATCCTTAAATAAAAAAAAATACCTTGTGTGTTTATTTCTATGGCGATATTTCAATTTTTCAAATAAAAATGATCTGCATGTTTGTTTGCAGGTACAATTGCAGCGTATAAGGGAAGCGGACTCCGAGGTCCGGTGGCAGCACGACGAAGACGTGAGCGAGTGCCCCTCGTGTCACACCCATCTGCCGAACAGCAAGAAGAAGGTATTTCCCACACAAATGATATAATCATCACATGACAGTTATGCTTTGAACACAGTACTGAAAGTAATTTTAACAATAATTGGCAGACAAACACACACATTGTCTATCTCCAAGCTAAGGAAGTTACGCTTGGGTTGTGATATACAATGGGCCACTATGGGGCTGGTCCCAGACACCCAGACCATAGAAAACAACAGAAAGTTCGTTTCCGAAATTTACTATGCCAGGAATCGAACGTGGAGTGTTGCAGCGAGTTATGCTAGCTAAGACTTAGCCCGCTCAACCATAGGAACCGAAGATTTTGATGAGACACTTATGTTTGTTTCAAGTTTGTTTAAGAAAAGACTATAGTTTTTTGTAAAATGCAAGTCCCAGCTTATCCGGTGAATTTGGTTCGTCAGGTCCACTGTCGCCATTGCGGCCGTATATTCTGTTCCGGTTGCGTTTCGCACGCGATACCCAGCGGACCCCGGGGTACGCTGTCGAGGGTCTGCGCAGTTTGCAGGACGCTGCTGCAGCCGCACACAAAGCCCTACTTCAGCACGGACCCACCGCAGACGGACTAACAGACAAACTATGTACATAAAATATACACATATTAATACACTTCGGCTCTTTATTGTAAGAGTGATGGAAGAATTTATATTTCAGTTAAATATTGATTGGATTTTGGTGATAAACCTGTATTTCAGGGGTAATTTTCTATATTGCACATATTTCTTAATAATTTATGAATATAAGAGTGTATGTAATAAATAGGGTAAACTATATATAGCATTGTTGGAAAAATGATTTGAACTCCGTCAATCTATTGAAGATATTAAGAAATATTAATATTTTTTATTTCGTAACCAATACAATATTATTATTATTATTATACAGGCTACAAAATAAAAAAAATAAGATTTCTTAACACATTGAATAAATTAGTTGTCAATAATTGTATGGTTTACCCTATATCGAATTGTAGAAATGCCGCATTTACGATATACACTCAGTAGCTAAAACCTCGGATGTTTTACATACATAAGCCAAAAATTTTAAAAAAGTTAATTTAAAAATTAAAAATTTTTCAATCATTTGTCAGTGTTGACGTATGGCAAAATATTAAAATAATTAAAGGAAAATACGTATTACTTTTATCCCAAATCATAGAGAATTGCTGCCATATTTACAGTTAAATCAAAGTTTATATTTGTGATCGCTTTAAAGTCTTTACGGATAGTTGTTTATTACCTGTTTTTTTCTCTCACAAGATAAAATATTACATAATTTGTATGTAAATTATTAGAAAAGGCGTTGAACGCATTCTGGGCATATGTGGTACTAAATATTTTCTTATTTATAAATATTCAGTATGAACAACGGGTTTTTTGTTACATAGTGTATACGTGTTGTAGGGCGACATAAAGAAAATGTCCATACGATTTGACGCAATTATTTCGAGAATAAACAGTGAAGCAGAATGTACAAAGTTGTAAATTCTATGCCCAAAAATTTTGAAGTCTTGTTACAAACAAGAGGAGGAGTCCATTTTGTAAAATACTAGAACAAGTTTAGGTAGAATCCTATTGTAATCAACTCGCAACTTAATGGCGTGTCCTAATTGGCTATGAGGAGTGCGCAGTAAATTATTTCGTATGAAAACTGCGTTTCATACGGGGGACGGGGGGCTCCCTGCACACCCTCGCCGTCTTAGTTTTAGTGCTGCACGAGTCCGCATCGACCACGTTTATCGATATCGATCTCTCTTACGTTATTACGGCTTTGGCAACATCGATTGCGAATTAAAATTAAACCTATCATGATTTTTAAAAGTTACATGATATGATGTTATTTTAACGTCTTTCCTTTTGTATCTAGAACGTTTAGAATTTATTGCTTCATGCTTCCGCTTCCCTACTCCCAAAAAGCATTGTTACCTCATGTTATTGACGTGGCAATAGTAGACAATCGATGCATTCGATCATATTCGATGAGATGAATCGATACACGTTATGCGCAATATACATACAAGCGTGTTACAATATAGACAAGCATGAGTTATATTTTTCGTTTAAATCATAAAGTTAACAAAATATTTATACTGTTTATTCTATGTAGGTATATATTATTATTTACAAATTAAATAGTTTTTAAATTAAATTCACAAAACATTCGGGTTGTTTTAGTATTACGCCAAAGGGAAGGTTTGCACTGAAAATCAGCGTTGTCTCAGATATTATGTTGGCACAGCAATAAGCTGATTGCAAACCTTGTTTGCAGAAAATGCGGCGTACAAATTCTCAAAATATGTTTTTATTTTTAAGATACATGTAAGTACGTCGCTATTTCTTTATTTCTTTCTCTTATCGATATCTACTACCTGGCATGTGACGTCGCATCACTAGAGTAGTGCCACCTCGACCTGTCGTTGACCTATGCATATGTTGCTAATTAAGACCTGCCAGAAAGTTTGCCGAGGATTGTATTGTATTATTGCACATAATTATGTATTTACCAAATTAATTTTATATTGTTAAATATTTTCTAATAAGATAATTTGATTTTTGGCATGATTGTCAATTATCTGATTGCTATGATATACGAGACTGTGAATGTTGTGATGAATTTTCACTATTTGTATGTATGAAAGAGAATCTTGTATTAAAATTCATTGCAATTATTAAAAAATATATATACATATTTGTATATATCAAAGATATATAATCATTCTAAATATATGATATTTTACTTGAAATCCTATAAAAATTATTGTTTTATTCAAAAGCCATGTATGTCAAGTATGTAAACTTTCATTTTCCTTCACTCAAGTACTAAAACCTCTCTCGTCGTACTCACGAGTTTAAATGACAATTAACTTAAATAGAAATTAAAAAAATATTTATTTTGTAACGTAAAGTTAGAATTTCATAGCATAAAATTATCATTTATAATGTTCTGTAAGAATATTACTAATTATTATGAATTGCAGACTTAACAAAAGTTAACGGTTAATTGATAATTTTCGCACTATGAGTACGAAATAATTTTAATGTTGTTTTAAATCTAGTATGTCATAGCGATGGACGTATACACTGTACAGAATAACATAGTTCTAATGCACTTTATGGTCATGAAATACTCTAAATTAGCTTAGCATTAATAAATACTATCAAAATATGAAGAACAGTTTCCAATTGTGCAATTTGAAAACCTAGCAACTGACATTATTTTTTTGAATGGATGCTTTTGTATTTATTGTCTTGCTCTACATATGCTTAAGTATTAGTGTTGCACAAAACATGATATCACTTCCAATAAACTTAAATAATGTTTTGAAATTGTATATCATTAAAGTTCATAACATTTGTAATAATAATCGTAATTTGTCAATGACACGGTATAAATTATTAAGGTCTTAAATTATGTTAAGGCGTGTAAATAGCCATAACACGTAGTATGGGCTATGATGGACCAGCGTTCGAGTCCTAAGTAAATTACGGTGATACAAAACCAAAAGTATGCGATAAGATGATGAGATGCGGTTAAGAAAATACTCACCTTATAATACGTATGTCCGTCAGATCACCATACCTTCACCACCTTCTTCGCCACAACACCAAACACAAGGGGAAGAAAGAAAGAAAGAAAAAAATATTTGGTCATCACAGTGAGACACATGAGACAATGATATATACCAAAAAAAAGTCGCGATGGTACCAAATAGGTGCAGTTCAGCATATTGTCGGACCAACAACATAGTGTTGACTTTTAGCAATCTGGTTTACTGTAACTTATTACAAAGATTATTAAAAACATTATCAACCAACCAACCAACCAACTCAGCAGTATAAACCTTACCATATAAATACAACCCAGTTTTTATAAAGCTAAAACACCACTTAATAAAATCAAGTGCAGGTACTTTAAGAAAAACATAAGTACCCTCAATTTAAAGTCACAGTATGTTCTTAGCACGGCAAATACATAGTTTCAATCTATGTATTCGATAAGTTTTTAAATATTATTATTTATTGACGTGCGCCAGATCAACGAGAACAGTGGCGACCAACGACGACTCGTATATGTATGTTACGTACGAAAATTCAAAAAGAGTCCAGGCACCATCTACTGGCGCTGTAACGTACGAAGTGAAGTTATCTGTAAACTACCCAACATCGCTAGAGGGCGTCACCAAGTTGTATACTACAGAACATCAAGTCGTTACACATTCTTTGGAGGTACAAATATTTTGAATTTAATTTAAGTAAGATTATTGAAATTAAAATATACATATTAAAAATTACTGTATAATTTATTAATTCATATGGTTATGTTAGCTTGATATAATAAATAGACGAAACATTATGTGTTGCGAAATTTATTTTAATACCACTTGCTAAGTTTTAAGTTGCACAGCTGAGTTGCACGAAAGTATCTCTAAGGAATGAACGATTGCTGCGATGGACTACTCCCGTATTAATCCCAGCTGCTGCTAGGGTCCACCTCTTTTGTACACTGATTGCAAAACAAAAAGGCCCATTTTGAATCTATGCTATAGTTTTGTTTCCAATCAATTTAACGAAACTGTCTAAGAATCCAATTTATAACCTGACATGTCCATTGCAGCAATTAGTGCGATTTTTTAAAATAGTTTATTTCCAATGTATAAAGTGTCATTTAATTCTATGAAAGGGATATGTGCAACTTTTTAACATTATATATACATAAAAACGTGTATAATTTTGCGGTACAACAATGAGTAAGGAATCATCAACTGATAACCTCAAGATAATGTAAAGAAATAATTTTCGGAAAATGGAGGGTAGGTAAACTTATTTCTTCATCGGAGGACGAAAAGAGGATCGCCTCCAGTAAGCCCTTATCTAAGGCGTCAGAGACCAGGAAGGGCAGAGATTGTCCTACCACTACTGGCGAATATGTAAGCCTAGCGGCCATGAAACAAGCTCGTGGAGGCCCAGCGTGCGCACCTCGAACTTGAAATGGAGAAAGAAGTCGCTGAGCTGGCATCAACGATGGTGACCACGGGGGTGACATGGCTTAGGGCCGAACCCACCCCCGTGGACCAGGCCCCACCCGCGGCTGAAGAACGTGTTGAGAGGCAGAGGCAAATTTCAGAGTCTGGCAGTGGTGGCCAATGTGGCTAAAGTTTCGAAGGCCCTGAAGGGGACGCTCCAAAACACCGTGAAAGACGCGATGGCCTCCATTCAGGAGGCTTTGGATGAGCTCTTCAGCCGAACCAGCTTGGAGGAGGTCGCTCTGTTTCGTGCGGCGAATAGCCGCATTGAGGCAGAAATCGCGGACCTCCGAAGAGAGGTAAAGAAGCATTCAAGTTAATGTCACCCGAGCGCGAACTACGCGCCACTGACCACCGAAGACGTCATGACGATGCAGCCAGGCGCGGCGGAGTGTGGAGTGACCTACGCGAAGCTTCTCTGCAAAGCCAAAGCCAGTATTCGGCTGGCTAACCTCGGCATAGAGGGCCGGCTCAGGCTGAAGACGGCGCGCACGGGGGCGCGAATGCTGTTGTTGCTAGGCACTAGCGGCGCCCCCCAAGCTGACGCCCTCACCGAAGAAGTTGTGCTCTATGCCAAAAACGTGCGTGTCTCCAGGCGGGATGGGCCAGACGGTGGTGACCTGCCCGGTAGCAGCCGTTAAGCAGCTGCTGGCAAGTCGAGCCAAGCTCCTGGTGGGTTGGGCCTCAGCCATCGTCAAGGCCCTTCCGCACAGGGCCCAGAGATTCTTCCGTTGTCACGAGATAAGTTACGTGGCAGCGGGATGCACCTCAGAAGTGGACTGCAGCGATCACTGCTATCGCTTCGGACAACCGCACTGTCCAGTGTACGATGCCGCGGGTAGGCCAACCGGTCACCTGTTAGGTGTGGGGCCTTGCAGGTCCCAAAAAGCCACCAGGAAGAAGAAGCCGCAGCAGCCAACCAGCCGAATGGCGCCGGACAGAGCCGCGGGTGCGGCGGCCTCGGGGACCAGCTACAAAGCCGCAAGAGGGCGCGAGGGGTTGCCTAGCGACCCTCTCAGAGCCGGGGATGTTCAACCTCCCCGGCTCTGAGAGGAAAAAAAACGTCTTAAACTTTGCCAAGGGTTGGGGAGAAATGTACACCCCGCATAAATCTGTCCCTTCTTGACGGTGATGAGAGAGGGGCTAGAGCCCGATCTAAATGCCAACGCCACCATGCCGTCCAGGTCCTCAATTTAGTTGTTCTGGCTTCCGGCGAATGAAGAACAGCTTCACGACAAAGCTGTCCGTATCGTAATCACATCTTTTCCCGTAGGAACGAGTTTGGGACTGTCTCCGGCCCTCGCTCACCCCCGTGGCACAATTCGATTCCGAGTCGGCCATCAGGGGACCCCCTTCGGGTTGGCAAGTCTACAAAAACCAGTAAACGAGCCGGGTCAAACATAAAAACAAGAACACAACCAGAAAAACGAGCTAAGTAAACGAATAGGAAAGAAGCCAAAGGCCGTGGCAATATCGAGAGACGTAAAGATTGAGTCTTCTCATTTAAAATTGTTTGTTTTGATTTAGCTAGGCGATAGTACACGCTATTTCAAGTCGTTTCATGTACTCTCAATTTACCAAAATTTTACATTGGGTCATTTTCATTTTCACCTTGCAAGATATTAAATATGCTTGTTCAGAAACCGGTTAAAATGCACACAAAAACGGCTAAACAAGAGTTGATTAAAATTTTGGTAAAATAGCCTTTTCTCCTACAGTATCATTATACAGTTCTGTATGTCATGATTTTGAATGCATTTTGAACAATTTTTTTCAATATTTTATATTATTTTAGTAGTTACATAGATCCAGCATTCAACGTAATAGTTATAATAAATACTGCAGGAACTGTATTTTTGTGGTAAACATTTTGTATTTATATTTTTTATTTCAATATTATAAAGTTGAAAATGAAGTAATTGATTCGCGTTTTTATGGTTATAATGAAAACGTCCAGTGATAAAGTGCTATGGCAACACTTTCTCGTTATGACGCATTCAATTAGAATCGGTAGCTGTAATTATGTATAAAATAAAATTTTGTAAATAAAAGAGATGAAACCAAAGTAGTTTTTTTTATTAATCTATCTCTAATAACAAATACTTAAGGACGTCACAAAAAGTCAAGGCCCAACGTGTTGGCTACATCCCGTGTTGCAGACGTCCACTTTCCATCAGTTGAGTTATGTTCAGGTAATTGTTATTTTGATCATCACAGCATTAAATTTGGGTTGTAACGTGTTAAAGCATTTCTTCAGCTTCTCCACTTGGGGCCATCGACAAGGTGTGTGTAGCTTCTAAAGCAACGTGACAATCATATCGGCAAAACAAGTGAGGTAGTTCTAGCTTCTCTAGGTGAAAAATTATATAGGTGTCCCAGAAAGGAGAACGTGATGAAGGGTGTGCAAAAAGGCAAATTAAAATTATTTCTCTCCTGTTATTTTAAAGGTAGGATAGTATTTTAATACCTATTCTTTTATATGTAAACTAGAGTTTAACCTTTAGTACGTGCCTCACAAAACTACATATGTACACCAAATCGACCAAAATGACCAAATTAGCCAAAATGACGAAAAGGGCAAATCACAAAATAAAAACCTATCCTACTTTCTGGGATAACCTTTACGTAAATCTATCCCCAAACTTATCCCATTATCCGGGATGAAAAGTATCCCTTGTCCACCCTCGCTCGGTATTAAGATTACATATATACGGAATTTCAGTCAAATCGGTCCAGTAGTTTTTCCGTAAAAGCATAACAAACGGAGAACTACATTTTTATCCCGAAAACTATCCCATTTTCGGGATAAAAAACATCCTATGTTCATCTTCGGCATCGAATATATATATATATATATATACTGAGTTTCAGCCAAATCGATCCAGTAGTTTTTCCTTGAAAATTTAACAGATAGACAGTTACTTTCGCATTTATAATAATAATAAGGATAATGATAATTTATTGTGAAAAAAGTTAGTTGGATTGTGTGAACGTAAGTCAGAATAGAAGAGTATGGAAGGAAAAGACAGATTGTGCCGACCCCAAATAATTGGGAGGAGGTGAGAGAAAATGTTATAATTTATTGTAACATTTGCATTTCTCTATTGTACACTACAATACCATCAGAGTCACATATGCAAACCTGGGACTAAAACAGAACCATATAACACTAGAAACTCGCCTCTGCTCCTATTTTTGATATAACAGTACACGACTATCTGCGGCACGAATAAACCCATGAGGTTTCTGTGCCACAGTAAAATGTCTTTTTAATGTATATGAATGTAAAAAAAATCGTCCAAATTGGGACATTTGAACATGATGGAGCTGACGGATTGAATTAAAAACAAAAATCGTTTATTTTACGAAATATATATTAATGGTCCACAGAAATAAAAGTAGAAAGCTTTATAATGAACAATGTAAGGTCTCGATTATTTCTAGTCATGAAATGTAGCACAGCAATTCCTTTGACTGGAATTATCGTTCACTTTAAGACACTATCCCGAATGGAGTTATGCCCAACCAGGTACGGCTGTAGTGGAATACATAACCAACAGATGGCGCTGTGCAAAAACTTACGACACGTCGGAAATTTCTTGCGTCTTCTAGATCTTTGCACAATATCGTCTATTGGCTTGTGTATTTCACTTCAATGTGAATGAATGGATAATAAGTACAAGAATGGACAGTGTCATGAAATTATTTGTAGTTTTTTATATAAATCTTGTTTGCGAAATGAGTTTTGAATTTAGGCAATTGTAGGTATCTCATTATTTAACGAAACGAGTTATTCTAAGAACAATTAATATTATAAATATAAAAACAAATTACTCAGTTAAAACTATTCCTTTGCTATACCCTGTCCAAGCATTTATTTTACTTTTGACGTTTGCACGCACGATGGGCAATACACATTTTTAACAGTAAATGTCACAATTGTTATACGTCATTTTTTTTTTGTTTTTATGGATTTTTGGTTTCTAGACCTTTAAGCGAAGTCTGTTTTGGATATTCGGCACTTCACAGGTTTTTCAAATGTAGTTTCTTCATTTTCTTAAGCCTATGTGTAGCACAGCTGAACTGTAGGTTATCAGCTGGTGCAGTTAAACGGAGTTCTTGTGATAACTCAAAAGGCCACATTTAACTATACAGTTCACATTTCTCACTAAACACGTAATTAATACACAAAAACAACAATATCCAACTATTGTTCATTCTAGAGTAATTTTACACATTTTTAGAAAATAAAACTGCACAGCACATCTCCTTTCAGTTCCCGCCAAAAACTCCTTATACTTCATTGTTCCAGGTGACATAGCGTCGTTCCGTGACTCATCTAATACATACACTATAAATTACCGTCATCAAATCTAAATTTAATCATAATTAGTCGTTTTCAGTTAAAAAAAAGTTTATGTCGATTAAAAAGTCACACTTCTGCTGTTATTTCAGTTTTAACCTTCTAACGCCCAGGTTTTGCAACGCTTTCATAAACTAAACGGCCGAAGTCCTTAAAAAAGGTTTCCGTGGCTAAGACCTAAGACTTGAACTTTAAAAATTGTACCTTACAGTAATCTCACAAGTATCATTATTTTTTTCTTGTATCAGGTGAACGAGGAGAATGAAAAAAAGGACAAAAATAAATTACCTTTTGATAGGCCTTTGGGTCAAAGGCACTAGACATAAAACAAGAAACTTTTACATCAATTTTTTTCAACTTTTCTTGATGTTTAAGATATAGTTTAAGAAAGATAATATTTAATTAGCTTGGGCGTTTATTTGATGAAATTGAACTTGAATTTGGTACTGGGCTTTTATTGAAGTACTTTTTTAAGGACCGTGGGCGCTAAGAGGTTTAGTACATATATAGGTTTTATGGCTTATTTATTATGCAATAGAGTATTTTTTCCACATGATATACGTGCACAAAATCGATTAAAATTTATTGACAAAGAACTCGATTTTTACATAAAACAGAATCTGTAATGCATTAGAGCAACACAAATTTTTCAATGATCGACCTGTCAAAAGTAAAATAAACCGTTGGACGCAGTATAGTGAGAAGGGGAACATTTTTTTTATAATATTACTAAAATATTGAAAATCAATCCTTATATTACATGAAAGTGCGTTTTAGTGGTGATACTCCTCCAGGCTGAGAGTTATCACGTCGCTCACGAGGCAGTCCGCGGGCTGAAAACAATACATTCATTTCAATTTATCTTTTAATGGTTGAATCTTTATATATAAAATTCTTATGTTCGTGTGTATGCCACTTAACTCCTAAACGGTTGGACCGTTTTTAATGAAATATTTTGTGTTCAAGTGGGTCCCGGGATGGTTTAGATTCACAATTAGACCCAGTAGGTGGCGCTGCAATCGAGATCTAGACTTACATTTTTCTGGTCAATTTCTGCTGGGCCAGCTAGTTTATACATCAATCAATTTATTTATTTGCTTAACAACATGGTACATATAGATGATAGGACATATACGGTTTCATATACTATTTACCTATTAGGCGTACAAATTCAAAAACAGTAAAATTAATATTATATTACATATCATTTTGTTTACTAAATTATAATTTTTATGTCAGTTGTGTTTAATTTTATTATTGTCATTAAAAATCATTCATTGGTATAGTATAATAACATTCGTTTGTAATTTAGGTTTAAATCTTTTGATGTCTCGGGAAGGTTATTATGTATTAATTGGGCCATATGCTTTTTTTTTTGTAGAGATAGGTTGCATAGAGGTACTACAATTCTATTGTTTGTTTGATCATGGAGTATCTTCTCATCTTGGTCTTGATTTCTTTTAAGCAGCTCTGGGTTCTATTTAACAAAACTTGCTATCTGTTTTATTTCAAACATGTAGTGTCAATGATTTATATTTTTTAAATAGTGGGCGACATGAGTCCATGAAATGTGCCCCATGTATCGTTCTTAAGCATTTTCTTTTGAGCTTTAAATTCTCTGTCCGTGTCTACAGAGTATAGATAATTATTACAAACGACCGACTGACTCGTTTTCTTCTAAGGTAATAATAGATATAGACCGATTAACGTTTCATACATATTAGTGACAAAAGACAAATGTGTAGGGAATACTGTCCGTTGCCCCTAAAATCAATGTAAGGGGGAGACCCGATCCCAGCAGCGGGACATTTTTTACATATCAGTGGCAAAAGAAACATCAGTAATTCTAATCGATTAAAACAGAGTTGATTATTCTAATATGACAACATGGGTCCCGAAGATAATAGTCTACTGGGGCTTGTGGTTTTCCACGGTAACCATGCTCTAATTGAGCCCTGCCTTAAACTGTTCTCGCGAAGTGTTAAGGCTAAGCGTGCATCGCAATTTATCGAAACCAAAGCTGTAAAAGGTTTTTTGTAGAAGCCACGGAATCATGGCTTGGTCAAATGTTCGGCGTAAGATGTGTGGGTGTGCATTTCGCATGTAACAGAATTTTTTAATTCATTCTGACATCTTATCTCATAAGATTAAAAATTAATTAAATTCGCATTCAAAGCTGTTAAGACGTAGTTTAACTATCAATCACCTGTGATTGAAATATATACATTTTAAGTTATATATGTAGGATAGTGGTTCTGTAGCAACTTATGAATAGACTGTCAAGGGAGTGTTGTAATTTTTCTTTGTTATATATTACTGGCTTCTGCCCGCGACTTTGTCCGTGTGGAATAGTTAAAAAAAAACAATTTTGAAACATTCTTCATTGGTGCTCCGCTGCTATTGATCTTAGCGTGATGATATATAGACTATAGCCTTCCTCGATAAATGGGCCATCTAACACTGAAATAATTTTTCAAATCAGACCGGTAGTTCCCGAGATTAGCGCATTCAAGCAAACAAACAAACTCTTCAGCTTTATATATTAGTATAAGATTATTTAATTATACGAGTTTAAAGGGAGATATTTTATTTATTTGCTATTCTACATTTTACATGCGGTTTTTTTTATTTACTATTAGTGCAATTTTGTATTAAAATAATGCCTTGGAATTTATTAATCTGTAACCCCCCCCACCACAGGCAGTCTATAATAAATCGGCAGACAAACACACACACTGTATATCCCCAAATTAAACAAGTTACGCTCGTGTTATGGGTAATATACAACGGACCACTCTGGGGCCGATCCCAGACACCCAGACCATAGTAAATAAGGGAGAAAATACATTTCCGAAATTTACTATACCAGGAATCGAACCCGGAGCCTCTGTGTTGCAGTGAGGTAAGCCGGCAAAGGCTTAGCCCGCTCAACCACAGAGGCCGTCAAATAGTAATAAAAGTTGGTAGCATACACGTTTTTTTTACTCGAAACCATAGTTATCCGATCGAAGAGATTAAAGTGTACCCTAACAGTTCGTACATTTATTATTTGCTATTTGGCCGAATATTCGTAGCAACTCTAACATTTGGTCCTTCGGGCCGGATATTTCTAGTGAGCTATACTGACCTCTGAGCATATGCCGACGAGTGCGTCTGCGCAGCCGTAGAACTCCTCCTTGAGCGAGATGACTATGGTCTGGAGGCTGCCCTTCTTGGAGCGGATGTAGGAGGCCACCTTGCCGATGTTCGTATTGTCCAGAGCGGCGTCTATCTCGTCCAGCAGGAAAAATGGCGCTGGTTGGTAACTGAAACCAACATTATTAGAATTTTTAGTTGGAATCATCGTCAATAGGATTTATTGCTAGACAATTTTATTTACAAAAAAAACTATGTTTTGCTAAAGATATTTTCATATGTATATTGAATTAAATTTGTATCTCTTCACATAAAACAATACTTTAAATTAATTTTCTGTGGCAACGTTGTTGCGGAACCAGGATAAAATAAAATAGCCGAAATTTCAGACAGACTGTTCTTCCTTTTTAATCGTTGTACAGAGAGAGAAATGTATAAAGGTGGATATGAAAATGGCGCGTCACTATATTAAGCGCCTGTTGAAATGTAGCATGGGCACACATAAACAAAATTGCCCTTTAAAATAAATAGGCGTTCCTTATCAAACCTCAATAGTATTTTAATTATTGAATAAGGCAGTGTAATATTTGTACGTCGTATGGGTAGTGGCATGTGAACTCATATATGTATAATTTAAAACCTGTACAAATTGTATGTACCGTGTCATATGCAAATAAATTTTCATTTTATTTCATTTATGTAAAACTGACTTCAACCAACGCTAGTTGCATCGGGTGTTTATAATGCGTCTCCAGTCATGTAAAGGCTACCTTCCAAAAGAGGTGCACAACGACCACGTTCCACTTATTTGCGGACGTTACACTCGTAAACTCAAGTGAATGGATGTCATTCATAAACGACGAAATGCACAAATGTCATTGGTTGATTTGAAAATCGCGCCATGTCAATCGATAGAGAGAATTAATGTGTGGTCAGCGCCCACTTCGACCAACCTCCTAATATGGGTCGTCGTGAGCGTTGTGTGATCGAAAATGATGATGTCATTTCACCACCATACCGTCCGTGGTCGCCATGTGGAACGGCCGACGGAGCATTTTGGGCGTTGTGAGATAGTAGAGGAACGCGCCCAAAGCAGAGTGGTATGTCTGTTGGCACCTATGAATGGCGAAGAGCAGCGCCAGGGCTGCGACGGTCTTCTCCCCGCCGGAGAGGTTGGACATGGGCTGGAAGCGCTTCCCGGGCGCCACGCAGTTGTAGTTGATCCCGTCCAGGTAGGGCTCCTCGGGGTTCTCGGGGCCCAGGAACGCCTGCGCGGACTGGTTCATCGCCAGCGCCTGCGCACATTCATCATACGCATTATATATTAACTCTTACTTTTAAGCTTACTAAAACTTGCCTCCTCCTTTTTTCTCTTGCTGGAGCCGGCAAGCAGACAGACGGCTCAGCTCATGGAAAGTGGTTACAGTCACGTATAGGCGTTTGCAACACCAGAGGTGAACATAATATTTTCTTAAGTATTATTCCGACGTTTCGGCCACTTTTCAGTGGCCTTAGCCGTGATCACGGAAGACAAAGATGTCAAGTGTCAATGAGTATTGTTAAAGTTTTATTTAGCCTATCGCCAATTGTTAATTTTAATTATTTAGTTTTAATTTTATTTATGGTTCTTAGTTACTCTATTGGGAGCCTAATCTAATTTACCAGCAGAAGTGATGCCAACGTATACCCAGCCGTGAGATGGGATAGTGGGATGACATGAGGAATTGGGATTAAAATAGGAAGAGGTGGAAGTGGCCCATCGGAGCTCTCACTCATGACTTGAAACAAAATTAGTTCAAGCCTGTTTCAACGTCAAATCAAAATTCAAAAGTTTTTATTCAAAATAAGTTCCACTTGAGAAGACTTTTTGAAGGTCATACATGTAAGTCAAAAATTAATGTAATGTAAATGTAAATCTACTTCCTATTCTATGTACACTGCCTCGGAGAAGAAGCGGCAAGAAACTCCCCAGCAACACGTCTAACTAAAAAATATTTTGTCATCATAATTATTTATATATTACCTCAGGCTCTTTTTTTATAAAAAATATTCTATGAGAGTGTGGTTCAAGAGCTATAATCAAGACGATTCCAACGTGGCTCTCCCAGGTCGATGCTATATTTGACAAAAAAAACGTAACTAATAAATAAATTCACATTCACATACACGTTTAGCAGACAGGCAAAAGAACCCACCTGATGGAAAGTGGTTACCATCGTCTCTGGACGTTACCAGTTTTACCAGTGTGCTACCAATGTGCTGCCGCTCTCTAAAGCGAGACTGGAAACTGTTGTACCTATAATATTATTTTAAAAAAATGGTTTTATTTGTTACCTTATAAATGGCGTCAATCTCGTTGGCGACGTGTTCGAAGCAATCTATGAACTTGTCGTGACGCTCCTTCTTTATCTGTGAAATAATTACAAATTACAATCCTCAACCTTCAACCAGTGACCAAAAATATTATTTTTTTCCAAAAGCTGGCATCAAAATTGCCGCGTCAAAACCAAGAGAATTTTATCGTCTCTTTTACTCTAATATAAATTCTATATAGTTAGAGGGAGACAGTATCAGTTCAACGTTCGTTTCAATTATCTGTATTTGACCACAAATTTGTGGTGGTTTCATCTTAGAGGGTTAATATATACCAACTAAATGACAGATTAAAAATATGATTCACTTTAAGTAACAACTTTTACATAAATATAACTTACACATCAGAATAACACACAGGCTATATTTATAGTGTGAATTATCCAATATATAACGATTTCCCTTCACCACGCGGGAGAGACCGCGCGGCGCGGCTAGTAGAAAAATAAAATTTGTTCTGGTTAAAACAATCTCTTCCAGGCAACCTAACTTAGAGAATAATCGATGTCTTACTTAGGTTATATTTTTTATATTGTAACTAACTGGTCACAAACTTACACTAATTATTGTCAAATTACGTAAAACTTTGACAAATTTTAGTTGTGTTTTTAGACGAGGTTAACATTAATCTTCTGGAGCAAATCTTTTAGAAACTATAAACAAAGTCTTCTTCGTATATTACCTTTTCAGACGAGGTTAACATTAATTTTCTGGAGCAAATCTTTTAGAAACTATAAACAAAGTCTCCTTCGTATATTACATTTTCAGACGAGGTTAACATTAATCTTCTGGAGCAAATCTTTTAGAAACTATAAACAAGGTCTCCTTCGTATATTACCTTTTCAGACGAGGTTAACATTAATTTTCTGGAGCAAATCTTTTAGAAACTATAAACAAGGTCTCCTTCGTATATTACCTTTTCAGACAAGGTTAACAATAATTTTCTGGAGCAAATCTTTTAGAAACTATAAACAAGTCTTATACGTATATTACCTTTTCTGACGAGATTAGCATTAACTTTCTGGAGCAAATCTTTTAGAAACTATAAACAAGGTCTCCTTCGTATATTACCTTTTCAGACGAGGTTAACATTAATTTTCTGGAGCAAATCTTTTAGAAACTATAAACAAGTCTTATACGTATATTACCTTTTCAGACGAGATTAGCATTAACTTTCTGGAGCAAATCTTTTAGAAACTATAAACAAGTCTTCTACGTATATTACCTTTTCAGACGAGGTTAACATTAATTTTCTGGAGCAAATCTTTTAGAAACTATAAACAAGGTCTCCTTCGTATATTGCCTTTTCAGACGAGGTTAACAATAATTTTCTGGAGCAAATCTTTTAGAAACTATAAACAAGGTCTTCTTTGTATATTACCTTTTCAAAAGCCAACTTCGCCTTGTGGGCTCGTTTCCTGGCCACGACGAAGGCTTCGTTGGTGGCGTTCACCTTCTCTCGGACTTCGTTCAACTTCTGCATCGCCTGAAAATAACACTTTCCCATTACCAACATAGCCACGTGATTTATTGACCCCATAAAAGTCCCAACGCTGGGCTTCAGCCTCGCGATGGCCAATCCAACCCGGGTTAAATCTAAAAACCTGTTCGCGACGGGTTTCGTACATCGACCGAAATGCGCTTAATACTCTTTTTTCAATATTGGCCTCATGTTATGTATTTTTTTTGTAATTAATTGATTGAGTCAATTTTTATTTTTATTATATAAATTATGTTTTAGTGGAAACTTGATTGATATATGTATTAATTTTGTTTTTTATATTTAAAAATATTAATTTTATAGGTTTCCCAAATAAATAAATGATTAATACTTCGTGAGTCCGTGACGTACGTTCCAACGGTCACATAAACAGTAAGTATGGCGGAGACAAAGAAATAATAAAAAAAAGTAAAAAGAAACCCCAGACGAATAGCAAAGCAAACACTCCAAATGCAACTGGGATTTATTTAAAGCTAGGATATTGATGAGGACTTAATCTTGTACATATACACAAAATGATGTACAGTCTGTTTTTCATATTTCCTTTAACATAGTTTCGTAATTTTTCTATTATATTCTGAAAGTACCGCCTTTTATTTTTGAAACGACTTGAAATTCCCGCGAGATTTCCAGGACACAAAGTACCGCGGTATTTAAAAAAAGAATTTAAGCTATCGTTTAGTGGAAACTTTCGGAATAAGCGCAAGTTATGCATCCGAACAACTTTAAGCGGCTCCCAGATAAATTCTCGGGATTCCCGGGACAAAAAGTAGCGCAGATTTTATCTCAAAAAACAAGACAAGAAATCTGAAAAGAATTGCATGTATAATCTATTCTAGTTTTATACATGTAATTCTTTAAACAATTCATTTACATAAAATTAAAAACAAATCTAAATTAGTTCTATTTCACTTCTTACATCCCCCTGACACGGTTTTTAGCATTTTTTTTCATTGTACAGAAATTCGACCTCTACAGTCTTATTATATGTATAGATATATCGTCGATATATGATATTATCGTCGTGTGAAACCCGCCAATCCGTCTTGAGAAAGCAACACAGGCCCCAGCCGAGTAGACAATTGACTTGTCAATATTCTTTGGTGTAAATATGACTTACCCTCATATTGGGTGCTTGGATCTTGTCAACAGTGTTCTGGAGTGTGTTGATCGCTTTCTGGAGTTTGTCCGCTTTGCGCTTGATCTCGTCCGGTTCGTCCAGATCCTTCAGGTTCTCCGACAGGGACCTATAGTCCACTTTGATCCTGAAAGTGACGTAGAGAGAGATGAAAAGGACGGCTTATGCCCAGTTTCTAAGGTACTTTTAACTGTAGTTTATTTAATAAAACTATTTTTGTTATTCCGACGTTTCGGCCACTTTCCAGTTGCCGTGAAATAAACAAGTTGGCGGTAGGCTAAATAAAACTAACAATACTCGTTGCCACTTGACATCTTTGTCATCCGTGATCACGGCCACTGAAAAGTGGCCGAAACGTCGGAATGACAAAAATCAAATAAATTAACGCGCTTAAAACCGTTAAAACGTAGTTTTATTATATACAAGCCGCGAAAACTTGAGAAAACATTATGTAGTTTATCTGTTCGTTAGCGCTATCTGTTCAGTAACTTATAAAATTGCGTTTCTAAACACCACCATCGTTCGATAGTTAAACTAGGTTCAACTTAACTGATCAATATTAGGCGTTTATCTATTCCATATCTTTTGTTTGATGTAAATAAATATTAGATATTCCTTCTTAAATAGACCCATCTAGTGGCGAGTTTTGGTACTAGTTGTAGGTTAACAGTTAACCTAAGTTTATCTATTACATAACTTTATGGAATCAATTGTTATTGAACTCATAACTAATGCCCGGTTTGTAAAGTTACTAAACCTTACAAACCGGGCATTAGTCACGCAGGCAGACAAAGAAAGTTGCTTGCAACAAAATAAATCAGCACTTGAATTGAATTTTTGGAGTTTACCCCTTAACCTTTAAGACGAAACCTTCACTTTGTTGTTGTCCGAATCTGTCAAACACGGCTCATTGGGAAGTCCCACAAAGTGGTCAAATACAGATAATTGAAATGAACGTTGAAACTGATTCTTTCTCCCTCTAACTACATAGAATTTGTATTAGAATAAAAGAGAAGATATAATTCTCTTGGTTTTGATATATAATAAACGTTACGTTTGATGGCGGCTTGTGGAAAAAAATGATAATAAATTTGGCCCTTGAAGGAGGTAAAGAATCGATTTTCACACAAGGCCTTTGCTATGGAAATTTTAAGAGGAGTGAAATTATACAAGTGTTAACTCAGAAGCGTTGCGTTTTTTTCTCTTTTAAACAACTCCTATATCAGAACGAACAAAATAAAATTAATAATCAAATTGGTAAGGCCGTTTTTGACAATTAAAGTACGTGGTAATCTGATATCATTTTAATTTTCACCTCTCCTATATTAGCTTGTTTACCAAGATGAGTTTTAGTAAAACTACTATTATATTTTTTTCAGAAGCTTGGATATAACTTAAATAATTTTAATCTTTAATTAATTAACTCGTACATAGATAGCCCTTATCTTTTGAATTGCCTTAATATAAATACAAATTACAGAAGACGGAATCCACCATCATTTGCCTTGCGAGCCTACAAAAATAATACATCTTATTACAACCCAATGAGCAGAATGTGTCGTCTCTATAATGAGCTGGTCAGTGATAATCCCATTTTAGATATATTCAATAGTAACACTAGAGAGTTTAAGTGATTGATCAGAGCAACAAATTTCTCTGGCATATATTAATTATTATTTTTTCTTATCAAACATATGCCACAGAATCTAAACTGTATGGTTTACTATTATTTACGTAACGTTACATTTGTATTTTAAATTTTCTGTATTCACATGTTTAGGAATACGACTTAGATTATAAAACATTGTTAAAAATATTTAGATGTATTTATGGTTGTATTCTGTTGTGTGAAATAAATAAATAAATATGTTTGTGAGTGTGTATCGTGGTTATATGTGTATTTTCTATTGGCTAAATAGTTATCTAATTGTATGTTTTCTGTAATCCATCCTTATTCGGCTGTTATCGCTGCGCACGTGCACATGTTTTTTTTAATGTTTAAAGAGTAAACGCCAGCCGTGCGTCGGAGCCGACACAAATTTTACATTCTTACTCAAAGGCATGTAAGGGGCCAACCATATATTACGTCACACGTTAAGGGGTTGGGGTGTTCGACGAAATGTGACAAGAGGTGGGACGGGTCTTAAATTTCATGACGTCACATTTCAAAATCTAAAATATAAACATCAAAATATTTCCAACTCTTTGTAGGAGCAGTGTTTAAATTATTTAAACAACAATTTAAATAGAAATAAAGCTAATTACAGGACTGCTGTTTTAATTTAATAATTTCTTAATGTAAAATACCAAAATATGCGATGTCACACTAGGGAGGGGGAGTGTCACAAAGTGGAGTGGAGGAGGTCGAATGTGACCAACTGTGACAAGCACGGGGGCGGATTAAAAAAATCATGAGATTCGTGTGACGTAATTCTTGGATGACCCCTAAGAAGAATATTAAGGAATCTCAAACTTCCAGTTAAAAATGTAACTAGTAACACAATTTGTAATTACAGTTGGCGTCCCCAATCCATTTTTGTTTTACAGGAAATTACAAAACTATCAAATCAAATGTATTATTATTTACTATTAAACACAATATACCTCGACTCCCGCCTGTACTGCTGCGTGGTGGAAAGTGAAGACGGGTCGGACTCCGTGTCCGCTGTTTCGTCGAGGCTGCCCTCCAAGAGCGGAATTATTATATCGTCGATCTGTAATTTATTTTTATACCCATTTTAAACACTGAATATATCTCTCTGGCACTCAGTGGGGCATGTTTCAGTCATGTGCGTAAAATTGCAATTTGCTTCAATCTTAAATGATCTCAATCACTACCTTTTTTTATTTAGGCTTATGGCTTGGCAGCTAGGCCTTTAAGCCAGATCTTAGATTACAATATAGTTTCTTCATTTTTTTAAGTCTATGACTGTAAGTTATCAACTGACGCCATTTAACGGAGTTCTTGTGACAACTCGAAAAGCCACATTTCACTATACAGTTCACATTTCTCACAAAAACACATAATTACTACTATAAAAACTATCAATATCACACAATTACTGTTCATTTTAGAGTAAATTTACAAATTTTTAGAAAATAAAGCTGTACAGAACAACATCTCCTTTCAGTTACTGCCAAAAACTGCTCAATCACTATCCAACAGTTACAGGGCAATAAAGATAAGCAATAATGGAGAAAAATCCAAAACCGATCGTCCGATAGGAAAAGGTTGTGATTTTTAACAGTTTTTTGGGTTTTTTTCGTTTATTAGCCCATTGAACCTCCCCAATTCTGACTTAAAGTTTATGTTCATTGGGAAAAAATACGCCAGAAAATCATAGTCTTGACACCTAGCACATACAATTTATGTTTTTGTGGACCTGTGTAATATATATAATATACTGAAGTTTATTCGGAAGCGGAAATGGCAGAGTGATGCTTGCTATCCATTCTTCGCTCTGTTCCGCTTACGCGATTCGTACACTGTCACGCACTACTATTATTAGTTGTATAAAATTGTATTTATTTAAAGAAATGTGGTTAAATTTCAACCACTGGGCAACCAGAGCTATATAGATAATAATACCTTGCATTGTCTAAGTATGTTGTGCCTGTCGCTCCGTTTGCTCTCGATCTTCGATTCGATGCTCGCGATCTGTTTCTGCACAGATTGAATGTCCTTCTGGATGGCGGTCACCTCTTTGCGCGCCTGAAATACGGAGACCACGTTCAGTTCCGACAGTAAATAGATACTGGATGGCGCTGTAGGACGGACAAATTGGCGCCCAAAAAATACTAGATGTCTAGTATTTGTTGGGCGCCAATTTGTCCATTTTGCCAATTTGTAGAACGTTTATGTAAAGTTCTATGCATTTTATAGCCTTAACGACAGACTTAATGAGACCTAGTGGCCGTGAAAGAAGTCATCTAACTAACCCCTTAAACGAGGGGCCATTGGTGAAGGGATAAATCGAAATCGACTCTCCTCGATAATTTGCATTGCAATTGTTAAAGTAGAGTCCCCTACCAAACTCTTTCAATAATTATTTATAAAAATTACTTTGTTAAGCCTTACATTAGCTCAAAATATATTTGAAAAAATACCACGAATACATAATAATTACGAAGTGAAGATAATTTCGTTGGGGAGTTTGTTGTGCGATTTCTTCTTCTTAAACAGTAACTAAAATTTCTTAGGAAGGGATCGTAAAGTCAATCTGTCAATAAGTAATTCTGTAAGATTCCATTCAGAAATAAATTCATTTTCATTTTGAAGGGATGGATCCGGTATTGATATTTGTCACGTGACAAAAAATAGTGTTAAACTGAAAGATCGATGGATATAAAATTTAAGGGTAGACCAAAAATGAGACGGCTGGATTGTGAGAAGGATGACACGAAGATTTGGCATCCCATGAATAGAAGAGGGGGCCGTGCCTTGTTCAGGTCCTCCTCGGCGTGGTCCTGGCGGCTCCTGGCGGCCTGGCGGTCGGCCTTGAGCGCGTCGGCGGCGCGCAGATCAGCGTCGATCTCGGAGCGCTGCTTAGCCTCCGCCTGCCGCCCCACCTCCAGCTCATCCTCGGCGTCCTGCACGGCGCGTTCCCACCGGGTCACGTTCTCTACGCACAATATTACACAACTCAATACTCGATTTTTGAAAAAAAGCAGACTAAGATCGCGAGTTCGAGCAAATCTTAAATGCGCTCTTGAAGTTTGCACATGTCATTACGCAAAACACAACTACAAAGTTTACGATCAGGTACGCAAAGACCTTTGAGGGGAGAGTGTTGCGCTGTTGCTCATCTACATTCGCGACTCGCATGGCGTCTCTTTCGGACTACATATTATCAGATATAATATAAGCAAACTCACGAAGCTAACTGCACTTGAAGCGCATTAAAGTATTGCACATACTCTATATGTCACTCCCATGGTCATCAGGAAACAGGGGACTTATAACTTCGGGGATTAACAGTGATAGAGACTGGGTCAATTAAGCACCCCTGAAACTGTTACACTTTTAGCTTTTCTTGGTTGAAATATTAAACATTGCAT
This sequence comes from Dendrolimus houi, assembly GCA_039645545.1. Lineage (NCBI taxonomy): Eukaryota > Metazoa > Arthropoda > Insecta > Lepidoptera > Lasiocampidae > Dendrolimus > Dendrolimus houi. The sequence continues at coordinate 1,594,443 of CM077122.1, forward strand.
AGTAAATTGATGACCAGTATAAGCTCATGTTACAGATGGCAGTCAAATAACACAACGAAAGAGACAATAAAGCTCTCACTCTGGGTGTCCCTGGAGCGCTCGAATTCGAGGTTGGAGGCGATCCGGTCGATCTGCGCCTCGTACTCCATCCGCCGCTTCGCTCGCTCCTGCTGCGCGCGCAGCTCGCGCTCCTCGTACTGTCTGCATAAAAATGAAAAAGCACAAATAAAAACAACATAATCAACACGTAATAAAAATAAATACATATTAGTGTTGTGCTGGTTTTTTGGTTTGATCCGAGATTAATTTTGATTTTCTTTAATAAAAAATATTTTCATTTCATATGTTTTATTAGTGTCTATGGTAACAACAAACAGCATAGCTAATGAATTTTAAAGAAATAAAATGATAAATATACCCTTTTTTACCAAACACATAATATTTTTATCAACCACTTTTACTATCTGTACAATGTGCAAAACCTGTGTGAGTAGCAACAGAATCCTAGACATGGGTGTTTATGTCGACAGTCCTCCAAAATATTCTTTCGTACCCAAATGACAAAATTCCTCATAATAGGGACTAAATTATAGTTTAAGTTTTGTTTTTAATAGTCAATATTATCTGGAATAAAATAATTTACAAATAAACAAAAGAATACAACCTTCCAAATACGACCTTCTCCAAGATTTAGGATGTTTTCTTTTAGAATTAGATTTCTTACAAAGTACTGATCCTCGATAATACAAATTTATTAAGAAGACTCAAAAGGACAAAACCATTTAAGTTATTGTTATAAAACTCTCATGATAATAAAGTGTAGTGCTATGTGCTAAACATTAACAAAGAACACATGAACAAATTGTCTTCGCCTTAATAAAGACAGTAGGAAACGTGTTATTGAACACATTCTTAGTTTAAGTTATATCTAGTTATTTTAGGTCAGATTTAAATTACTCATTAATCTTATTTCCTAGATTAGATTGTAATTTTAATGGTGTCTCACTAAGATACATCATTTATAGAAAAGAAAAAAAAACAAAGTATTGATCAAGAAATTTTTTGATTTTTTTAAATTTCTGATTAGTAATTTTTGATAAATGAATAACTTTATTGCATATACATTAAAGTACCATGGGCGGTGTTGTCGCCATAGGCAATGCCCTTCCAGACTGCCCTATACATACTACATTACTTATTGAATGAATGAATGAATGAATGAACGAATGAACTCTTTATTGTTCAATGGAAGATTACAGTAATATTTTCTTAAGATTTCGCGATTTGTATACATATTAAAACTACGTTTAAACGATTTTAAGCGCGTTAATTTATTTGTTTTTTATTATTCCGACGTTTCGGCCACTTTTTTTTGCGAAGTTGCAGTGGTAAATTAGATATGGCTTCCATTGAGTAAATGATAACCATAAACAAAATTAAAATGAACAAGTTGGCGGTAGGCTAAATAAAACTTTAACAATACTCATCGACACTTGGCATCTTTGTTTTCCGTGATCAGGGCTACTGAAAAGTGGCCGAAACGTCGGAATAATAAATATCAAATGAATTACCGCGCTTAAAACTGTTAAAACGTAGTTTTATTAGGAAAATGACAGTGTTCATTTATTTGCATTCGTCATAATTATATTATTACCGTAGTCATTTATTTATTATTATTACAACAGTACAATGCCGAGTGTTGCTGGGTTCTGCCTTTCATTTTTATTCTATTTTGCACACTTTGGAAGCTTATAAAT